>OY751487.1:3635573-4235573 GCA_963565915.1 Entoloma clypeatum | reverse complement strand
CGTTTGTAAGGGTTCCTGAGGACGGGGAGGAGGATAGGGGCACGGGAGGTGTTTAATTAGATAAGATCTTTGTACTTGTACGTTGGGGTATAGAACGCCCGAGTGTCTTCCTTAAACCATGGCGGCCATCTCTTCTGAACACGGCCACGACACACTGGCGCAATGGAGGAATAATCCCGCCACAAAGCAAATCTTGTTCCCCGCTCCCGCTCGTGGGCCCGCTGTTGTTACATGCCTTCTCTTCTCACATGGACGCATCATCTCTGCCTCTGACAGTAAATTAATCACCATCCACTCCCCGTCCACTGGCGAGCTTATCCGAACTCTGAGCGACCACAACGGTGGGGTATGGGCGCTTGCTGCTGTGGGCAAGAATACGATCGTGAGTGGGTCTACGGATCGCACGGTACGAATCTGGGACCTCAAAACTGGGCGGTGCACGCATGTGTTTGGGGGGCATATTGCCACGGTGCGGTGCCTTGCAATCGTGGACCCGGAGTGGGTCGATGTCGAGCAGGAGTCGGGGGTCGTCGTAAAGGAGAAGTGGCCGAAGCGCCCTTTGATTGTTACGGGTAGCAGAGATCATTCGTTGAGAGTATGGACGCTGCCTCGACGTGGAGAACCGGAATATAGATGCTTTGGTGCTGAAGATGAGGATGCCGACCCCTCCGAGCTCTCTGTCGTGAGTTGGTCTTTCATTTTGGTATGCTCATGATGTCATGGCGTAATACAGGACGCGGAGGAGAACCCATATCACAGGCTGCATTTACAAGGCCACGATCAAGCTGTTCGTTCTCTTGCTGCTCGAGGAAGGATCCTCGTTTCTGCCAGCTATGATTGCACACTTCGTGTCTGGGACGTCATGACGGGGGCCTGTAAATGGGTGCTTGTCGGGCACACGCAGAAAGGTATGTTACATACCTTTCTGCAGACTCTTCTCATCATCTGATTCCTCGTTTAGTTTTCAGCGTCGTGCTTGATCCCACACGCAACCAAGCATACTCAGGTTCAATGGATGGGATGGTCCGAGTATGGAATCTCCAGAACGGCCAGTGCCTCCGCGCATTGACTGGACACACGTCTATGGTCGGCCTGCTGGCTCTTTCGCCCTCGTACCTCGTCTCTGGCTCCGCCGACTCAACACTGCGGATCTGGAACCCAGATAGTGGCGAGCTCCATCACACTCTCGCGGGGCATAAGGGGGCCGTCACGTGCTTCCAGCACGACGAGCACAAATTGGTGAGTGGGTCAGACGGGGGCTTGAAGCTGTGGGACGTGCGAGATGGGACGGTTAAGAGAGAATTGGCGACTGGGATAACCGATGCGTGGTATTCGGTGGCGTTTGAGGGAAGGTGGTGCGTCGCGGCGGGTAGCCGGGGTGATACGGCTGTGCTTGATGTGTGGGATTTTGGTTTCGAGGGGGATGAGGACTCTGGAAGAGCTGATGCAGAGAGGGATGATCAGGCTGCGGCGGCAGACGAGGACGAGGATGAGCTGGGGACTCCACGTATCAGACGGATGACTGGTGCGCATTGCAATTTGGCCGCCAGGGACGCGAACTTCAGGGCTCATCAGATGTTTGCATCTGGTTTTAGGAGGGTCAACTGGAGTTGATTCGTGTCAAGTAGCGATACCAAACGATCGTGGTGACTCGGAAGTGGTAGAACAAGACGAGGACTCGCAGTCGTCAGAGTGGGTGATGCTTTAGTGTGCAGAGGTATGATGATGAGGGTATTGAATAATATCTGTCGAGCTGGAGAGTCCTTGACTTGTACTTGATTTTGCAAATTTTACCATCTGAACGTCCACTGTTCCTACAAAGTTGATTCACATCCAGGCCAACCTCATCTTCTCAACAGACCTTATACAACTGCAGTACTGATACACTAACTTACACCACCTCCGGGAGAGCAAGCCCGACCATGCCTGTACATGTAATCGCTCAAACTGGTTTCGGGTATGGAACTAACGACTTGTACGATCGGTGAGCATTGTACCGCACGACGAAATCAAACAAAACCATAGGATTTAATCGAACAAGCGCACGACCATCGTACCAAACTGCTGCCCTGTCTTACATCCGCCAAATTCTGAGGGGTACTTCTCCTCTCAATGTCGTCGAGTGCGTGAAGAGGGCTGCCCTCCTTACCGACTGATAGATCAGCAGACTTCCAGAATCGGTGCTGGGACGGGTCTCTTCACTCGTGCCTTGCTTGCCCATCCCGACTGGGCGTCAGATATCAGTGAACTCAAAGCCGTAGAGCCCAGTGCCGGGATGCGGGAAGTATTCTCCAAGACAGTCGAAGATAAGCGGGTGACCCTGCACGATGGTACGTTCGAGGAGACTGGTTTACCACACGGTTGGGCGGATGCGGTCATAATAGCTCAGGTGTGTTTTTCAAATGATCCAGTCACCATTCCATATAGTTTCCATTGAAAAGGCGTTTCATTGGTGTCCCGACTACGACCGCGCCTGCCGCGAATTTTCTCGTATCTTGAAACCAGATGGAGCCGCCGTTTTCATCTGGAATCTCGAGGACAGGCAAGTTGCATCGTTTGACATCAATGGGCATGCTCGATATCAATACCCGCTGGCACAGGGATCAAGCGCGTTGGGTGCTGCAAGTGCGCCATCGAATCGAGGCTCATGAAGCTGGCACGCCACAGTTCCGGCTGAATTTGTGGCGTCAAACATTCGATACGAGTTCCTACCAACTTTTCTTCCAGCCACCATTAGAGAAGGTCTGGAAATTCAACCTTCCTGCAACAGCTGATATCGCGGTCGACCGGGCTACCAGCAAAAGCTATATCGCTGTGCTGCCTACAGAAGCGAAGGAGAAAGTCCGGCAAGACGTTGGGGAAATCGTGGACAAAGGGGAGGACAGAATATGGATCGACGAGGAGGGGGGTATATTTGAATACCCTTACAAGTGCTATGTCGTGGTTGCACAAAGAAGCTAAGTTATACAGAATGTGCTCCTGGCACCAACTCTCCAACAAACAGACTGCAGACTGAAGCACCTACGCGATTGCACCTGATTGTGTTCTGAGGCGACCGAATGACTCATCCGAAAGCGCCAATGTGCTAGAATTGAAACGATACACATGTTTTCTGAATGCGAAAGAAGCTTACTTCTGGAAGAGGATGCCTCATCGGGACTAACTCTTGAACGTATGACTGAAGTCCTCGGTACTTCATGCTCAAAGCTTCCAAAGCTCTCACAGCGCGAGCTGGGATAACTGCTTCCAACAGCGTGGGTGGGGCGTCGTCTTACACCCGTAGAACAAAGACGGATCCGGCTTTCCTTTCAGCCCGACAGGATTGTTGGTTCAAGTGCAGTGCGCTAGAATGGGTATTCGGCCCTGCTTTCCTACAAAGACTGACGGTCCTTGCTGGAATATGACACTGGCCGGCCCGTTGCACCCAGGACTCCACCTATCAAGTATATCAAGTATCAAGTATAACTTCTTATTCAACAATAAGTCATATCAGCTTGATAGCTACTGTAGACTATAGTAAAGATATACAGACCTCTGGCGAAGTGTACACAGCGTCTTTATACGCTGGCTTGGTAATGTGATTTTCCGCATGATCTGGTTTTTGGAGGTGTAACGATGGAGCGTCTACCAGTTATAAAGACAGCCTCGCAAGAAAAGGTCGATGATGTGCACGCACAGGAAGCGGTTATGCAGCATTCAGGTAATTCGGGCGAAATGACTGCGATTGAATCGTAAATATTGACGCAAGTAGCCACTGTTCAAAAATGGGCTGGTGAATTTTGCGTTTGCGGAGGTGTTCCCGTCCTCAGATTAGCTTGTCCAGGGAAGATGATCTACATAACAGAGTAGAACATATGTTGGCCGTTTCAATGGTATGATTTCGCAGATCTGGCTGGCCGTCGCGTGGTGCTGCTAACAGTGTGGCACGAACGTCTTTGGCATTCGAACGTTTGGCATTTCAAAACCTGAATTGTGCTTGCCGAGATGACAGGAGCATGTATATATGTATGCATTTGGATATGATAACTGAGGTTGGCGATAATGGGAGATCTTTGGCAAGGTGAACATTCGTGATGATATGGTTACTGTATGTTGAGTACCATGTCTCTTCACGTAGCGTCGGTTTGAAATCATTGATACTGGAAGTTGATATCCTTAGGGGCGCCACACGTATGAGAAAAAGCATCACTCGAGCGCTGTTCCCTCGCTCAGTGACATGAAAAGCACTGAAACGAGGCTTATTTTTGGACCGAACACTCACGATTATTGGGAAATCTATTCCATTATTTCGCGTTCGTTTACATTACGATGTGGATGTGTTGTTTTTGATGCTTCCACCAGCAGAATCCACGTATTCAAACTTCCGCGAATCAAGTGTAAAAGTCACAGGGCCCTAGTTCAAAACACATAAGCCTCTTCCCATAGTATTCAATGAATGTCCTGTACCTCATTTGTTAAGGTGACGTTCATCATAGCGCCAAATCTTCCATCTTGGTGCAATATCAGAGGGTCATGTGGTGCATTTGCTCAAAGTATCTATCACCTTGTATTTTGTCTGGCTTGTATGATTGTTTCAGCTTCTCTAGAAAAGTTGCATACAGATCCTTCGAAGGCTCAGTGGACTGTGAAGGGTAGAGTTTTAGTAAATATAAAGCGCGAATTGTATTAGCTTGACGTACCATCGCACGATGGAAATCTGGTTTATTCCCCTTGGAAGTGTTCGCCATCAGGGTAAACTGAGAGACGCAGAGGATTTCGCCATCGATGTCTTTGATGCTGGCTCTCCACATCTTGTCAGGTTCTGCTAAATCATTGAAAACACGAAGAGTCAGGCTGAACGCCGAGGAAAAGAGAGGCAATGAAATCCATTCAGCAAGACCGTACGGAGAGGTGTATCTACGCACATTTTCTTGGTGAGAGTTGTGACATCCGCCATGGTATCATCTATTCTGTGATGAACAGCCTGTTGAGCTTAGCTTATTCCACGAGAGTGATGGAATAGACCTGATCCAATGCCAACAAGGACCATGAGACCTCTTGATATTTGAGAAATAGTTTGGTTGTCTACTGCATCATGTTTCGGTGAGAGATTGTAGGCTCTTGGCAACGTGCTCGACCATTTCTCACCAGATACGGATGCTGCTGTGACGCGTTGGGCTACTGCTCGCATTTCGTACAAGGCGATTTTCGAATCGGACAGGAAGACAGACAGAACTCAGGAGGAGAGTGTTTGCACAGCCACAACATCAGTTGGTCGTCGACTACGATGGACTCTGTCGTTTTGGAAACGAGTTTGGGTGACGTCCAACTGGAACTTTACTGGGATCATGCTCCTCGAGTAAGTCATACCACTGCCGCTTGTGATGGGGAAGGGTATTGAACTCTACTCACGAGTTCTAGACATGCAAAAACTTTGCCGAACTCGCGAAACGAGGTTACTACAATGGCGTAGTGTTCCATCGTATCATATCTGTTGGGATTCTATTTTTTGTGTTGAGTTCACGAGTTCTCAATGCACGAGACAGGACTTCATGGTTCAGGGAGGTGATCCCACTGGCACCGGCCGAGGTGGAACAAGTATCTATGGACAAAGATTGTCGGTGTTCCCATTCATCCTTCTGCAGTGTACTTTACAGACCCCCCTTTAAGTGAAGATGAAATCCTTCCGGAGCTCAGATTCACTGGTGCGGGTATACTTGCAATGGCAAATTCCGGGCCCAATACAAACGGTATGTTCCAAGTTTGCTCAACATACGTTCGGAATTATAACTTCGGCTTATAGGATCACAGTTCTTCCTCACGCTAGCGCCAACACCATATCTGGACAACAAACATACGATATTCGGTCGCGTAAGTTCTGGGATGCGTGTGGTTCAACGCCTTGGTGCGGTGGCAGTGGACGCACAAGATAGGTACGAGCTCATGTCTTTCATTCCTTGACGCGGCTTCTGAAGCTGTACGGATCGACAGGCCCCGGGAGGATGTTAAAATCCATAAAGCTCGTTTGGTATAAAGAATCTCTACCTAGGCCGCGTATCTCTGTACATGTTCAGCCCGCATCGATCATCACCAATGCAGACAAATCACTATTTTTTTCAAAAACATTGGCCATAGACCGTGCCTTGGTCTTAGATTGACATAAGAGTTGAGAGCGTTCAATTTCAGCTGCATGATGCGTTAATTTACATAGTTGCAATTCGGGATTCGGCGGCGATTCATTGATATGAAGGAATGCTGTGAATCACTCCCTGGATACAAAGCCACGAACTGACGGAGATTTACCCTGCATCCCCATCTTCAAAAAGGACCTAATGTTTTTGTATGTGATTGTATCTGAAGATACATGCTAGTGAGGTTGAACTAGAGTACACATTGTAAGGATGTAGAAACTTTTGACTCCCCCCCCCGCGTTCAATCAGACAGGTCCATATCAAGTTCCTCCGTATCGAACGCGTTGTGACTGACAACTGGAGGAGGTATTGGCGGTGGATCTGGAGTCGGGGGTGGCGGGGGTAGTGGCGGAGGTTCGGTCGATGGAGGTGGCGGAGGAATTGGTGGTCTTTCAGTCGGCGGAAGGTCTGTAAGTATCACAAATGCACCCGGAAGCCTCCACGGAGGGACAGCTTTCGAGGATGTCGGGCCGGATATTATTCGCTGCCAGAGCTGCTGACGGTCGTGGGTATATGTTGAACTGCCTCGATGCGAAATTGGGGGAAGTTGGACACCGTTGTAGATGGGAAGTAGATGAGAAGCAAAATGCGTTGGAGGGTATTGGGCCCATCGCTTGGGTATCGCTAATAATTGATCATTCGATTCCAGAGTCGCAGAAGAGACAGACATGGTGGAATTCGATTCGTCATCGGAAGAATCTTCTTCATCGGTTTTGTCGTCTTTGGAATCCTTTCTGTTCAAAGGATAGACTGTTTCCGGGTCAAGATCATCTCCGAAAATGAAGAAGGGACCATCTGCTTCAATGTCGTCTTCGTCGATAGCATTCTCTGATGATATAAGGTGTCTGCTCCGTTCCCGGGGGTCTTCGATGCTCACCCAACCCCTGGGATAGCCCCATAGAGCCATGTTCGCTAACCATTCACCGTCTCTACCACCCAGGGCAGCGACCAGATCTGGACCGCGAATCTCGCCAGGTTCGAAGGTATCCAGCCATTCAAGGCGCTTCCGCCGCCATTCTTCAACGACATGAATCCGCCGAAATTCAACAACGCCACGCAGGGACTGGTAAAAGTGATAATATTGACGGGCGAGAGATACGACAGCACGGTCGAGAGGCAAAAGACATGCGTTGACAATGTGATCTGGTAATCCGCAATTGAAGCAACGCGATGATCCATTATCTGGGGTCGGGGGGTCAGAGTCCTCTTCCCACCCAAGGACAAAGTCACTCCCGCGTACATATGTTCCAAACGGTTCCCAAGCTGGAGCACCGCAACCGAGGTCAATGAAGAAGTCTTGAGTCTCTATTCCGCCGTGGTTTCCGCGTTCTCCCTGTGCCATTTGTCCAGTGCTGGATAGACTGCCTGGGCATCCCACCTGCCCTTGGCAATTTCCTTGCCCTCGAGATGTAAGGCCGGAATCCAGTAGATGTACTTTTTCTTCCACTTCTCGTGGCCTGGATCTTGTATATTTACCGTCTCCAGCTGGAATTCTCGCTGGTAATGGGTTGGTCCCGGAAGGCCTGTCCTTGAGTTCTCCTGACATGAAAAGCTCTGGATGGAATAACATACAGTATGTCTAACTTTGGCCAACTCGGCTTTTGCTGTCTACCCAAAGAAAATGATCAATTACGAACGTAAAATCAGCAAAAGGCTTACGTCGCACAGAGAGCAATTAGGACCAGAGAAGAGCGTCAGTCGAGGGATTCTGACCAGGCGAACACCCATGACTCGTCGGAAATCCGGAATGAATGTTCGATCACGTGAGAGTTGGCTGAACGCGAATAAATGATGTCGCCGTCAGACGACACAGCGACCAGGGTCGACCTATCGACAAGCGGACTCATTTCTCGTCTTTTCTCTTTGTCCGATCCCTGTTCTTCAAGGTCAATGTCTTGAGATGGCTTCGTCTCCTCCTTCATGGCGAATAAAAAGTCAGTTTCTATCTCTTCTCGCGGCGTCAAACCACTGACGCTCGTGCATGTCCTACTCTAGCTCGGCCCTGCCCGTTCTACCAGCAGGGCCGTTGCCTTTTCGCAGATTCCTGTAATTTCCAGCATTCGGTTTCTGCCAGGATATCCTCTGTGCCGACTTCAAGACCACAAACACCATCGGCTGACTCTTCCCGTAATGTTACTTCTCCCGACTCGGCTCGTTCTCCACCTCGTTCTCCCCGTTTAGCAGGGCTGCTCCTCGCACTCAAGGATGTCATTGGCGAAGAACCAGATGACGAGCATAACCCCTCCGATAATTCTGTCAATCCGGTATTTATGAAGGAAAATGGGTCTCCAAACTCTGTTGGTTCTGGCAGCGCGCCGTTTGCACCCATGCAAGATAAGGATGATGAAAATTCATCCCGTCCACCACTCAATGAACCCGCGCTGGAAGGCCAGCCTTCCATTTATACAGTCCAAAGTTCACCCGATAACGCGCTACCTTTCGACCTTCTCTCACCCGTCGACCTGTCACACCTCAACCTGGGGTCCTTTAACCAAGGCTTCTCATCCGTTGCTGAGCGGCCCTCTGCCTTAGGTTCTGGCTGTGCAGACACCTGGAAATCCCCGCCTCACCTTCCTCAATCTCCGCCTCGTAGTCCGCTGAAGTCGACCTTTGGAACATTGACTTCTCCCTTTGCGACACCGTCATTGCGCGTATTGTCACCTCAGCTAGGAGTGTTCATTGATCGGCCACCACAGACTCCTGGTTCTTGGGATACCGAGTCTGAGCCGAGTCTCGACACTCCACAAAAAGATATTTCTCTAGACGGAGAAGGCTTGGCAGAAGGTTCGGAGGAATATGTTGTATTAGGAGACGATACTCCCAACCCTCCTTCGGAGAACGTGTCTGAAGATCAAGGCTCCCTCGCCCTTCCGCGGGATGGCGAAAACCAGCGTATCACCACGCCTGTTTTGAGGAATCATGTCGGCTTTGCGAATACTACAATCGACGATTATCACGGAGAGGAGAGAGAGGAAGGGCTTTTTGCCTCCCCTCAAAAAAGTGAAGTACACTCTGTTACAGTTGAGAATGCAGTATTTTCTGCTCCGTTTATTCCAGTAGGATCTCGGGAGGAGTGCGCGGAAATGACCAGTCCACCCTGGCCCAGTTCGACACTGGACAATGGAGGGTTTGAAGCAGCAAATTCTGGTTCCAGTCCAAGTGCTTTGGATGTTGTTGACGAAATGACAAATCGTTATGCTTCCACGTGGGATACGGATGAAACCTCGACCAATGTATATGTTGATATGCCGCCTCCAACGCCAGAGGAAGTTCAACTCGCTATCGATCGGGTTGCTGAAACACCCAGTCATTTTCTGAATCACACAGTGGAATTTGATGATTATGAACCAGTTGGGAACTCTTCCTTGGCTGACCCTTCGTCTGAGGGCTCTTTGGATACCAAGTCACCTGTACATTCCGAGTTCGCCAGCAGTGGAACAAGACGGGATGACGATGTGGAGTACGCGACACAATATGATGACTCCTCGTTCATGGATTATTACGACAACGCTGAATCGCCGGAAGATGCTATTGTCGATCATTCCCAAGAGGACGACGTAGCGAATGGCAGTAAGCAGGTGGAGATCCGTTCTTCAGCCGATTCGTCTTATGATTACTCGTTTGAAGCGGAAACTTCAGCATCTCCCGAGCTCGTCACCGATGTCGTGGATGAAGATGAGACAGATTACACTGCGCGGTTCGGGAACGTCTCTCTCAACCAATCTTACGACGAGTCCTTCGAAGAAGCCTCCCCCTATCCTGGGCTTGTTGATGACCCTGTACCCGAGCAAGGTAGCTGTGCAGGTTACTCCACAGGGTTTGGAAACTCCTCCTCAGTCAATAACAATTGGATGGAAGGAAATTTTATCATGACTAGCCCGACTGCTCAGGCGGAAGATGACACCATGGATTCTACCGCAAGATTTGATAATCCTTCCTCAGTCGACTCTACTTACAACTCATCTCAGCACCGGTGGTCCGTGTATTCCGACGACCATCAAACAGCTATCTCAAACGAAACTGATGATGGCGATTATACCGGGGAGCTTGCTTACCTCGGTAGCCCGGAGGGCCTTATCAACGAAAACGATACTCTTGGTTCGATCTATGCTGACTATTCGGGCGACTCGACCGAGAGTTCCGACAGCCTTCGTACCGTTTCGGATGCAGGACATCGAGAAGATGTCAAGGGAAAGCAACCACTTTCTCTACCGGCTGCTCTTACATCAGGCCTTATCCGGGAACGAGTCTTCACACCTCCCCCTGGCAGAACACGATCGGGAACAATTATCCCCTCTACAGATTCGCCTACCTCCATCCCATCTCCTCCTGTCTCCTTTGAGCCTATCTCGGCTCGCTCCTCTGTGCGCTCTGCATGGAGCCCTGATAGCTCCGTCTCTAGCATGCAGGAAGTAACGGTATCGAAGAAGGTTCCTTTCGGGTTTCGTCAATCTCTTGCCCTGGTATGTTCAACTGTCACTGGCCTTTTCCTTTCCATCTTATCTCGCTGTGTAAGGGACGTGTAGGTCGTTCTTCCCTGGGATCTAATCAAACATCAAAATCTTCCAAGGCAAATCCCCATCCCCTTCCTTTGTCCTCTCAAAGCGACCGTGCATTCTCGCCTGATGCATTATCTCCCACGGAATCGGTTACCCGCGGCCTGCGGCCGCTTCGACTGGTAAGCTAACTCTGATGAACCTGAGTTGTGGTCGTTGTAATCAAAGTATTTCCGCAGTCTGCTCTTCTGGGCTCCAAACCATCATCAGCACCATCTCGCACTGCAAACTTTTTAATCAATGGCTATGGTAAGGCCGTATGATCGCCTCACCGTAAGAGCTGCTAATCACCTCGAGCCTCAGGCAATTCATCTCGTGCATCTATGTCACTCGCAACTGTATCATCCCGCAAATCCCTATCATATAATCCATTGGTATGTTATCAATCGCCCTCGTGCAACTTCTCTCAACAGGCTAAACTACATCAAGCTTTCGTCTAAACTTACATCAACCATACCCGAGCATAATGAACATACCTTACTTTCAGAAGACAACTCATCACCTCTATCATCCGTTCACCTGTCTCATCTTGCAAACTTTGACGAACCTCATTCTGCACCCCTGTCACGACCTGCCATCTGGCAGAGCTATGAAGATGACATTACACAGACCACATATTCACGACAGAGCCGGCGATTGAGTAGGTTTTCCGAGCCTTCTTTCGTTTACGAGGAAGAAGAGGACGATCAGGACAATACAAATCACGAGTATACCATCCGTCTACCGCTTCCAGTCCCTCAGACAGCGCCAGCCTCCCGCAACTCCATGGTACGGCCACCAATGTACGCTATAGCCACACCGAAACCGACCCTTATGTTCGCCATCGCGAGCGACGATGTCAAGCAAGTACGACAAGTTCTAGAGAGCGGAGACGCTGGGCCCAACGATTCTGTTGGTCCACAGTCAGCATTGGCCTTTACCTTGATGAATGATCAGTTGGTTCATAAAATGGAGATCGTAAAAACCCTTTTAGCATTCGGTGCCGATCCCAAGACCGTCACGGCTGCCAAAGAACGGGATGTTGCAGCACCTAGAGACGATACTGGACAGTCATCGCCGCCTTCGAACCCTTTGTTGGCTACCTTGGACTCGGCTACCAAGTATGCGCTCAATGCTTCGATCTTTTTTATTCAATATTGATATTTTTTGCTTATAGGTATTATGTTGAGAGAGCTGATGCACCACAAACTCGACGGACATCAGCACTTATCCATCGTTCCTTTTTTCGCCCTCTTACGCGTGTTCGGTATGAGCTGGTGGGTCAGGACCATGCGCTTGAGGAACTTTTCAAAGTCCTGAGTATACACTCTCGGCAACTGTCTGTCACACCTATTGTGGTTCTCCTGTGTGGTACGTATGCAGAGAACATTAATTCCTAATCACGGTTTTGAACGTGATCCACAGGTCCCAGTGGCCATGGTAAGAGTCTGCTAGCTCGGAAATGTGAGGATGTTCGTTTTACTCGACGCAGAGGCATATGTTGACATTTTTCCTTTTAGTTGGTGTCCTCTTGGATGTTCCAACGCATACCGTGAATATGACCACACTCAACTCCACGCAAGACCTTTGGCGATCATATTCCATGAGCCCTTACGAAGTTGGTTATATGGCCGATGTTCTCTTAATCCTGATGATTGACCCCTACGACCAGACACCCACAGCGTGTACACTGGCAGAGTTCCTTATCAACAACGAAGGAAAACGATGCGTTGTCGTTTTGGACGTGAGTGACATATTGTTCATATCTTGATCCTCCAAAGTCTGGAGCTTTGATATCGCTTATCTAGGAAATCGAGAAGACGCATGACGAAAAAACTTTATGGTCTTTGTTGATGCCCTGGGAGCTCGGTCGGTGCACATTCGAGGCTAGCGGGCGCCCTGTCGATGTTCGGAACGTGGTCTGGTTAGGAACGTCTAATGTGGGCCATGACTTGGTGTTTGAGCACCACGAAGCTCGGGCAAGTCCAGACGAGCTGATGTCGCACGAGGAATATGCTGACCTTATGGGTTTGCTTCGGCCGCGGGTGTCAAAACGTTTGGGGGTAAGTCCTACACAACGCATTTTTCATCTGACTTTCGGACGCTGAGAAGCAATATGTTATCAGGCTTCTATCCTTTCACGAGTGACGTCGGTTTTACCATTCGTGCCTTTTACGTGGGATGAAAGGCGGGCGATATGCTATGAGGCACTGCACGCAATCGGTGGTGATCTTGTCAGTGGCTTATCCATGGAGGCTGTGGAAAGAATCGTTGATGCGGCGTTGATGGGTTATGTTGCGGCGGAGGGCGCGAGATCACTCTATAGAGCGGCATCAACCCAGTTGGTGGAACAAATATGAAACTGATTCATCATGCATCAGGCCTTCACAGCAGGACTGATCTCTTGTCAAGTATGATATCTATGCAACTCTGGGGAGCTTGTCACGACGGTTGCTACATTCATCACCAAGCTATTCATCATGATATCGCGGTGTTATCAAACTCGAACCAGTGAATCATATGGCTCTCTAAATAATAATATGTCACTGAGACTTTACTCGGACGCTCCCCACCTTCGTTCTCTTCCCTCTTTACCTTCGACAAGGTCGTTACGACCACTTTTCTCTCATTTTAAGTTATTCCTTCGTGGCTTCAACAACTATGGAACGGCGCACACATGGTCCTCGGCGTCTTGACTTCCTTGAACTTCGTGCAGCAGGGGCAGAGCCCGCACCCAGTCCGAGCACGGTGGTCCTTAAAGCGTCCCCTTCAGCCTCGAGCTCGGTCTTCACGAAGCCAACCCTGTCCACAGTAGGGGTTGTTGTTGTGCTATCTGTCGTTGGGGTGGTCGTTGTTCTAGGTCAGTTCGGCTCAGCATCCACTGATCGCCACTGTAGTGACCGTCTAATAGGATCAGCGATTTATGCGTATCGCAGGAGGAACCGGGGTGTCAGATCTACTCCGCCTTCACTGGCTGGGAAGTTTAGCGTCGAGAAACCGCGCCACTCGCGACAGTGCATCGATTTCAATGACATCTCGGTCTACACCGAGAAACCCCAGAGAGTCGCCTTGTCGCCTCATTCATCCGGTTTCGAGCAAGGTGGCTGGGTACCTCAGGTTAGAGCCTACCATGCGCGGGCGGCCTCTGTCCCGGAACCCACTCCTTCTCCTTCTCCCAAGGTGAAAACGAGGGCTTCCCCAGGTCCACTTGCTGTCGGTGCTCCAGCGAATAAGTCGAGATCGTTCGATGTGATACGATCCCCTCCACCGTCTTACTCTGCATCGACCGTCGGGGACAACATGGGAACTCCACGCTTAGTTCCTGTATCTCCGCCTCTTACCGTGGTCCCAGTCCCACACCAGTCCCAGCCACCTTCCACATTCACACCTAGTCCACGCGTGGAATCGTTCGCCTTTCAAACCATTCTCCTGCCACCCAACCAAACTGGCAACCCGTCCGATTCCTTGACCCGACTCCCGCGCCTTATGGCAGTGGCGACGACATTCACGCCGACGCTTGCAGATGAGTTGTCCATTCAAATGGGAGAGATCGTCCGTATGCTCGAGGAGTATCGCGATGGGTGGTGCCTCGTCCAGCGTGTTTATGCTGTTGACACGCAGAAGGGTGCTGTTCCACGCTTTTGCTTAGAAGAGGACATATCGAATGGACCTTCCCGCCGTCTGCTATAGAGGGGCGATGCGTGCTTCCTTCGCAACTTTTGAGTCTTCATCTAGAAATTCCCTTCATTATCGGCTTCGTCATCCACTTGTTTGCTGACTGCTCTTGCTTTTCACGAGCGTTTTGCCGTGCCATTCATCTTTGTATTTTAGAGTACTATTTATTGGATCTTTCAGTTATATTTAAAGAAACGAACAACAAACTGTAACCTACGCATCATCCACAGACCTGGAGTTTGTCTGCCTTGAGGGCTCTGTCCTGGCAGCTTCAGAGTCTAGTATAGCTTTGTTCGCGTCGACGTGGACACCCAATAAAGTTGATCATCGTTTACCACCCAGAAAAACGGGCCAAAGTCACAAAGTTTTGTTGGCCAATGTTTATCCATTATGCCTAAGTAAGGTGAAGCTAGCCGACAACGAACGATTGATGATCATGAAGGAAAGTATATTGGGAGTAGGACGACATTCGCATCTATCTATGCTTCCGGGAAAAGTGCTTTTCTTTTGTACTTGTTCTGATCTCGCAGCCACTAAACGAGAACAGTATTCATTCAACAACTTTATCCATTGGGTTGGCATACGCACCTGTCGGTACTGATGCAGAGACCCAATCTTCTCACCTAGAAATGTCCGATGGGTTAAAAGATTGAGAAAAAGAGGAGTATGCATACCGTAGTAATCCGGCACGGGGTGCGTTGGGCTCTGCAAGCTGGCGTCCACGCGATTTTTCGCTATCCGTTGATAGAATTCGCGGTCCATCGCGTCGACTAATGCAAGTTGATTTCGGTGCTTAGCCCGCCAGATAGCAGAGCCAATTGTCGGGCCAATTAACGCGCCAAGACCTGAACGAAACGGCCATATTCAGTGGACGCAAGGCCGCTTGAAACTGAACGCACCGACACAGCCCACTGTACATATACCATAAAAGAAGAACGGGTCAATCCCCATAATGGGCTTCAAAGGGTCTGTCTCCAGAGTGCCGAAGTAGGCTGCACCGCCAAAAAAGCCGAGTAAGGCACATGGTATTGTTATAGCCTTGCATTGGCCCTTAAGAAAGTTGAGGTATTTTGAGAATTTGAGAGTCACGTACGGTCTGCCATTTCCGCTGCCCACTTCGTATGGCCAGATATTCTGGCCATGTAAGGTGGCGGGGTGTGGTCGATCCCGTCGCTTTTGCCGATACAGTCGAATTATATCTGGTGAAAGCTGAGTTTCTTATGGCGAAAGTTTGGCTTGCGCAGCGAACAGACAAGGCCAAAGGGCGCACAGCAACAGTGCCAATCATGACATGCATGGCGAGGTCGTCGCCTGTAAGAACTTGAGTTATGAATTCAGAAGCCGTTATGTCAATGATCACGTGACACGAATGATAACTTGTTCCCCCACTATCTACACCGCAGTCTGAGTCCAATGGTTAGCGCTTCCAGTGATATCTGTCCTTCTTGTTGCTTTGCATGCTCTTCTGGCCGACTTCGTGACGACGCAAAATACCGAGGGCCCCATAGCTTGGACAAATTCATACCCGCAGGCACCCTGATCATTCGTCTGGATCCTGAACACCCAGAGGTCGAATGTGGCCATACGCACGGGGAAGACGGCTGGCACGTCTTTTCCAAGATGCCTTATTACACGTTGTTGGTGAATGGAGACTTCTGTCAAGAAATGGACTTCCTTATCAAGCACAAGTTCATTTGTGTCACCTATCGTCTTGGGCCCTCTTTAACCATCTTTCTGCGAATCTACATCATTCCATATGACCTTGCGAACGTGGAAGGAATATACCTAAATCGAAAAAATAAAGTTATGGCCCCAGCGCGACGGCACCTGAAGAATTTGCTTCCAACCATATCACAGAATGAAGATCACTGGAATGGGCTCTGTTCTCCCCATTTTCTACCCAAATTACTTCCAGACATCAAAGTAAGTGACTTTAATTCAATGATTACCTTTTTTTGTTCATCCATGGTGGATAGGATCGTCGTACATTGGCCGAAATCTACGGTGACCTCGCCTCTCCACGGCCAGACTTAACGCCAGGATGGGAAGATATTACGAGTCGCTTCCTTGACTTTGAAGATGACCTGAGTGGCCTTGGACTGAGAAGCTCTCTGTACAACTACCAGAGACGGTCTGTTACTGCGATGATTCAACGGGAGCTTGATCTCTCTAATGTTCCAGACCCTCTCTTCATTCCCTTATCTTGCATGAAAAGGGAATTCTTCTATCTTCAACCAGGAACTATGGTGATATTACGAGAACGCCCGAACGCGGCCACAGCTCGAAGCGGTATCCTCTGTGAAGAATTAGGTAAGATATTCCACTGACCCTCAGAATACCAGGTTCAGTTCGTTTTCAGGTACTGGGAAAACAGTTATGATCTTGGCGCTGATTCTGGCAACGATAAATCAAATATCTTCACCCAGAGGGTCCATTGTGGATGACACACCAGTCGTCCTAACACCACTTTCTTTTCGTCATTTCCCATCCCCAGAGGCTATCGCAGCTCGGAAGCGATTCTATCATGGGCGCAACAGCGCATACCCTATCCATGGATCCAGGGTCCCCACCCTTGTCGAACTGCTACTAGATCGCATCCGAATCAGTCCCGATCTCAGAGTCCCGAACCTTACTAACCCCCGGGAAACCAAGCAGGATCAGAGAAGAAAGATGATCGCGGCTCAGGTTGAACGAATCCGTCCGGGAGAACTGCTCCATGCAAATACGCCTTTCTACCTGGATTACAATGGGGTACGATTCGTTAGCGAGCGCGTCCAAAGCAGAACTGCTGGTGCAGGACCTCGCGTCATCTACTTGACTTCTGCTACCCTTATCGTAGTTCCTGCCAATCTCGTGAGCCAATGGGACCGCGAGATACAGAAGCATTGTCAGTACCCCATCAGAGTCCTGGTCTTAAGAACGGGGACTCGCATGCCGCATATTTTCTCCCTCGCCTCGGATTATGACGTGAGTAGTAGTCATTCCTTCCATTGGGCTGTTTATGATAAGTGGATCTTCCCGACCAAAAGATTGTTCTAATGACATACCAACGTGCGTTCTTTTTCATCCCCAAGTTACTGTCCATGAGAACTCCGTTACAAGGCTATACGAGCGAGAACAAACACAACAAGAAGGGCAAGTTACATTCGTGGAATATTTGCTCTTGTCCAGAAATCTTCGAAACTCGAATACCGGATTGTAAATGTAAAGTACCTGGCGTCTCCCCCCTCTTGCAGATCAGATGGAAACGGCTAGTAATCGATGAAGGCCATGTTTCCGCATCCCTCTTCTCGACGTTGAATTCGTTCACAGAATCTCTCAGTGTAGAAAGACGGTGGATAGTTACAGGAACGCCGACAACAAACCTTCTAGGACTTAGCTTTGGCAAGAAAAATCAAAGTCCGGTCGACCATTCTGACTTTTCGGATGCGGAAGATGTACCTCAAGATGACGATGCAAGTACCCCTCGTCTTTGGACTTCCTACGACCGCGGGGATCTGCAGAAGTTGAACAAGATGATTACCCACTTTATTGCAGTCCCCCAGTTCCATGCTGGCTCCAACCCCTTCGAAAATCACATCATCGAACCTCTTATGGATAAGCAAGGTCCCCGCCTTGGGGCAATACAAGTTCTAGCTCAAGTGATGGAAATGACGATGATTCGACATCGGTAAAACATGTGTCCCCTTCTGTAGTGTCCTGTGCTTGATTCGAATATAGGATTGAGGATGTAGAAGATGATGTCGTCTTACCACCCCTCAAGCACGAATCAGTTCTCTTAGATCTCGATCCATATGCTGTCAAATCGTACAATGCACTGCAGGCTACCATTGTCATCAATGCAGTTGATTCTCAAAGGACTGATCAAGTGCGCATTATCTCCAACGTAGCTGCACACCTGATGACTGACAGCCCTCAAGGACTATCTATTTCACCCTCGAGTGACTCGAGTCTTACCACTCTCACCAATCAGTAACTAATTTTTTTTATCACAGAGCGTAAAGTATCTACAAACTACCATGGAAAATATGTCTCAGTATGTTTTCATCATGTGAAGTGTCTGTTGATATGGCGAATATCACTTTCAGGCTTATGTTTTGGTCAACCGATGCCGATTTGTACAATGTGGATGAACTTTTGAGGACTGCACATGAGTATGTCCAAAGAGCCGTTGAAAGAGGTGTGTCGTCAGAAGATATAGCTCTCCTTGACAAAGCTTTCGAGCATATGCAAGTCTTTATCACCTATCTCTTTGCCAGTTTTGTTAATATTTGTTGGTTAGCAAACTTGCAGCGGAAGACAGGTTATGGATAGCTATGCACCATCACGAAGACGTTCCCTATCGCGTACGGGGTCTGCAGCAAGCGATTTTTAATTCCTGGACGAGGACGCCTCATGAGGAGAACACCCATGACAGATCGCAAACTGGATTCCTCCATGCTGACCGCTTGTTGAAGATGCAGGATCTGATCATACAGCGGCCCCGCATCTCGCAAGAAACTTTTATGAAAGAAGGTGCATCTGTTGCTGCTTATGATCTCCATCAGCGCCAGCTGCACCTCGATTCCCAGACAAAGAGACACCGAAAGTCGACCCGTAAACATCACGAAGAGGCCAATACTAGTCTCCTCGCTGGAGATGCAGCGAAGAAGGCCAGGGATCCAACTACCTTGAAGGAAATGCAGAAAGAGCTTGAGGCAGCTATTGCTCGTGAAATCGAGACTGAAGATGTGGACGCTACACCACCAAGCCCAACGACACAAACATCAAAATATCACGGTGGGAGCCTTCTTTCCACGTCTCTTTTGGGAAAAGTGCGTTTAGGTTGCACGGCATCAAGCAAGCTCAATTATATCATGAACGAAGTAAGCACCCTTGCTTGAAAACAGGATTAGAACATAATTGTTTGGATGCAGGTCTTGCAATACTCAGATGCAGAGAAATTCCTCGTCTTCTCGGATTCTGCGCTTACCCTAGCACATGTGTCTGAAGCGTTGGAACTGATGCATGTAAAGTTCCTACGCTTCACGACCGAAATTAAGCCGCGGATGCGCGAACAGCTTGTACTGACCTTTGAAACCTCGGAGACATATAGGGTTCTCCTGATGGAGTTGAGGTATGGTGCTCGTGGTTTGTGGGTACCATTGTCTATTTCATGACCAACATATGCTCACCTGGAATCAGGAATCTTGTTTCTGCTTCTCGTGTGATCTTCTGTGAACCCGTTTGGCAGGCTGATGTCGAAAGTCAGGCTATCAAGGTGTGTATCTGTAGAGTATGTTTACATGGGACTTCATGGATTGAGCATCATGACCCCTTACAGCGAGTACACCGAATAGGCCAAGTCAAGCCAATTACTGGTGCGTCGCCAAACGTCTGCTCTTTTTATTATTGATCCGAGAAACACAGTGAAAACACTGGCAATTCGTGGGACCGCAGAGGAAACCATGGTTGCACGACGAGATGCTCTCAAGAGTAGCCAGACGAAACTCCCGAAGCTGATTGAAGAAACCGGGATGCGCCAATTTATAGCAGTAGGAATATTCACTGCGTTCATCGACTGGGTGAACTGATTCTCCGTGAAAGGACCCGAAGTTTATCAGCTACGCGCCAGAACGCTATTCAACTGTGGATTTGCCACTATTGCGGATCGAAGCTACCGGGCTTGGTGACTCTCAAACAGTCTCGACGCCAAGGGTGTCTCCCCAGAAGCGCATACGATCCCATGAACCTCTTTCAATAGATGCTACGCCCGAACCCGAGCCGCCGACGAAACGGAAAAGAGTTGTGAGATTTGAATGAAGCCTGTGTTTAGTTGTATGTTCATCTGCACCTAAATGTGTACCACCTTGCGCTTTTTGAATTACTTATTCCGACCTGGGATTGTCAGGACCGAAACATATGAAACCCCATAAGTAGAGATTTGGTTGCTATCGAATATGAAGCGTTTCAAGAGGCACATCACAAGTTCGCCATGCAGAGCCATGCAGCCATGTGAGAGTCTTTATTCTTATCCATATCGCCTACGACCAACGGTTTTGCTACACGCTGGGGATGATAATTTGGAGGTGGGCTGTTCGGTCTGGGCATGGGACAAGCTCAGAATTGCAGGATTCAACGCTCAATTGAAGGACCAAGGGAAAGTCGAGTTGTTTGGAGGATGCATGCGTTGTCCGAAAGAAGCAACACGTCGCTCCGCCAAGAATGGCTACATATTATGATCGGAGTATATAAGGGAATCCGAAACGCCCATTCGACTATCAAACGAGCCCTGTTCCTCTCTCCACTCCCACAACATGTATTTCTCAACATTCATTGCCACCGCCGCTCTCTGTCTCCTCTCCTCTGTCCAAGGTCTTTCAATCCCCCGTGCAAAACTCGATGTCTTTGTTCCCACAATCATCTCACCGAATGAAACAACGGTTTGGGTCATTGGGCGGGTGGAGAAGGTCATTTGGTGCGTGCACGGCTGTTTTCAGCGTCGTGGAGCAAGTTTATGATCCCCTTCTGAACAGGGATCCATCCAATGCACCCCAGAACATTTCCAACGGTGCATCGGTTGCTCTATATACCCCCTTCACGAAAGGCCACGAATTGGGTACGTGGCAATGTTCTACTCTTCCTTGACCACCTCTCCTGAACTCACCTCGTGCCGCAGTTCAAGTTTTGGTGAAAGGATTTGATCTCCGCAGCGGCAGCGTGGATGTGACTGTCCCGGCTAACCTAACCGCTGGCGTATATACCATTACCCGTGAGCCCTCATTGTTCAGTCCTAGTAATCTAATTCTGATCAACCACCCAGTTTTCGGAGACTCGGGAGACTGGAGCCCTGATTTCAACATCACTACCGCAACTGTGACGGTTTGAGGAACATGCTCATGCTGATGACACCCTATTGACCACACTCCCTTGACACTGTTACTCGGACCTTAATTATTTCACGGACTATGCAATACCTCGTAATGCACGTTGTAATTGCGGACTATACATTGATTTCATGAATCGCACTCGACAGCCAGATTGTCGACAACATTGCAAGTAACAGTGAAAATGTTCATGGGTGATGCAAAAATGAGATATCAATGCCATGGGAGAAGTCCCAAACACAAATTCTCTGCAGGTCCAACAACATCAAAGAAAGAACAGCACGCCTTCCTAAAGACATACCTGGTCCTCGCCACAAGAAACAATCTGATGAATATTAGCTGAAACAGACGCCCAAGGCGAAGGTACGGGCACGTACCTTGGTATAATCAAAAGTGATACAAAAAATACGCGCTGTATGCCCGCCTTTCAAATCAGCGATCATCGCCCCGCTCCGGCGATCCCAAACCTGCGAGAAAAGATAAACAGGTCAAAAAAAACTCCCGGCAGAGACGAGTAAGAAAGGCCAGGCGACGTTCGAACCTTGATGCTCAGGTCGTAACTTCCACTGATGACAAAGTCCTCGCCAAGAGCCACGCTTCTTACAAGGTCCGAATGCACGCAAGGACCGCGCACGCCCGGAGGCACTGCATGTACATTTTCGCTCCCACAAACCTGGCACATGAGGCGTGCGTTGCTGGTAGGAACAGAAGACGGAGTGTTCGGGGAGCCGTCTGTATATTGATAATCCGGCGAGGTAGACCACCCTTGCAAGGTGGTCATGTCGATTAAGCGAAGGTGCTTGTCCGAGGATCCTGTCAGGATGGATGGGGGATGAAAGTCGATCGATGCTATACTTGACGGAATGTCGGTATACACTCCATAAACCAATGGCTGAATATACATACCCACGACTATGATGGTTCTCGAATGTGCGCAGCAATTTGCCTGTCTTGACGTCCCACAATTTAATGGACCTGTCACCCGATCCAGAAACAATATATGTTTTCGACAGAGCGATGGCATTCACCGCCGCACGATGTCCACGGAGAACAAATTCAGCTGTCATATTTGGAAAGGTGTATGTTTTCACGAGGTTGTCTGTGGAGATGAGAAATAAGTAGGCATCAAAGGAAAATGATGTCTGAATACTGGCATTACCTTTGGAACAAGAGACCAGGCGTTCATCATCGAACCTCACGCAGAGAACACTGTCCGTGTGATCATTTAGCACTCTATGTGCTTCGTTCCTCTCCAGGTCCCATACAACAACCCTTCTATCACTTCCTGCGCTCGCAAGATATCCATTATAGGCGCAGATACTCAAAATCGAGCCTACATGCGCTCCACTGATGACTCTCTCCACGAGCCCCGTGTTCAGATTCCATTCCCTCACAGTCTTGTCTCGAGAGCCTGTGAAAAGCACCTGGGACCCGGACGGGTAGGTATACAATTGCAGACAATATATGGTGCTGGTATGAGCGTTAGGCAGTGCACCGCGTGTCTGCAGTGCGGAAAGTCGGTATGACGCGTGAAGGAAGCGGTTATACAACTTCAGGTGTGTTTGATACAACAGCTTGTAGTCTGGTTTCAAGTGGGCCGTGGGACCGAATGTCTTCAGCGAGGCCGGAGCCGAATGCCGCGTATTCGGTTTGCGTCGGTTCCGCTGACTTGTTACAGTCGACGGGTGTATGCTCAGCCGAGAATCAGACGGCGAAGGATCGAGGATGGGTGGATCATTGAGCAGGATAGATGCAAACCCCGAATCCAGTTCTGCGTGCATCAGCGTTAGTTCCGTTTTTGCAGCTTCGACGTCATTCACGAGAAATTCGCTGTCGTTGTCACTGTCAGAGTCTCCCATCCCTTCGTCGTCGCAGACATCGCCAGTGTTATTGTGGTTGATCAATGGAGGATTGAAGACGGGGGTGCGAGAGGGCTGGCGCCATTTCCACCCTCGCTCGCGACACAGTTTCATCCATAAGCTCTGGTCGTTTGCGAGGGTTTGCCATCGACGGCTCACGAGAGCGCACGCCAGGAGAGATTCCGAGGTCAGAAGGGAAAATATTTGCAGGGAAATCTCTGCTGGAAGAGACTATGCAGAACAGATCAGAGAGTTGGGTATGCATCTTGTCCAAGAGGAGGACGCACGCCCACAACATCGAATTGTAACATTGGTACCATTCTCCTTTGGATGGCCGCCAAACGAGAACGGGGGAGGGATGAAAGAAGCACACATGCAAGTTCTATCCATGTATTGTGGTAAATGAAGAATTCGACAGTAGTAGGGAGTACTGACCTTCACACTCGTCCAAGGATAGTGTCTGTTGGCTGGATGCGCCATTCAAGACTTCGCTGGGCACAAACATGCTGGTGCCAGGAAAACTTGAGTTTTTGTCACTATCAAATGGGTGAGTTGGTGGTCGAGAGGCAACCTTTGAGATAGCTGCACAAAGCTACCGTCATGGTGAGTGAGTGTAGGACGCGGAGTAACAATCGTTGACACGTGCTCATCATTACGTAGTAAAGGAATACAGCACAGACAATCCTCCCGTCGTAACACAGCGGGACTAGAAATCCTTGACAGACTCTTCCGCACCCGCACCCGTCAATGCCTTCCCCTCACCAAAGCATTCCAACGGCACCATGCCTTTCTCTCCCCGTGCATTAACACAAAGTGCCCAACCGTCGTCGTGCTCCGCCAAAACACGCAGGCCATCCCCAATACTGATGGAGAGTTCGTCCGGAAGAGTCGGAATGAAAGTAGAGGTGATCTGCACGGTGGCGGAGGACGGCGGGCGCACTGCTCCTGCACGCTGGGTTAGAGTGACCAGAACCCTCGGAGGCATAACGGGAGCGCTCGTTTTACTTCCATAAGCAGGCGGCGGGACAGGTGGTCGTGGTGGGGGGGTATAGGGAAGACCGTTCGCGAGCGGTATACCCGACAGCCGGCCTGCACGGTCGTTGGAAGAAATCGCCGCAAGCGATGGCTCGGGAATCGTCAATTTTTCCCTGTAGTCAATCCATGGGGATATCACTGCGCTACCACTGTTGTCGGCCCATCTCCTCAGCCTCAGCCTTGCCGTTATCGAACGTCTCCTGTACAAGAGACCCAAAAGCGCTATAGCAACGAAAACGGCTAAAATAACTCCAACAATGGAACCGACTGGAGTGGTCCGAGCCTTGGATGCACTGGTCGGAACAAAATTACCTTGACCTTCGTTACTGGAAGCTGCACTCGTTTTTGGCGACGCCATAGTCTGAATTGGCGTCCCCGGGATTGTCGTTGCAATTGCTATGGGGGAGCTTGGAAAAATCGAGCTCGAAAGAGATGATGCTGGGAGGGAGCCCGAGCTCGAGCTCAATGGAGACGATGTTGTAAGGGGGATCAATGGAGTCAAGGAGGGGGGATGGGGGGGAGGTATGCCAACGGCGATGGTCGGAGCGATGAATGGTGGTGTTGGTTTAGGGATGGTTAAAGGAAGCCTTGAACCAACTATTGTCAATATGTCATCAGGAGTGAGGTCAACGCCGTGGGGGCGATGATCTGCATCTGTGTCTGGATCGTCGTCGGGTTTTGGTTTTAAAATTGGGGGAAGTCGCTTCTTGTGATAGGCCCGCACTGCGGGGAAGCGACGTTGGATTTTTGCTTGCATGTCTGGTGGCTTCGAAAGAGTTGGCAGCCAGTGTGGGGACTACCTGAGGGTGATGAGATGCAGTGCAAGGGATTCCAAGAAGGATGAACCAGGGCCGTTTGAGGAAGTCGCAGGCCAGCGAGAACGAAGAAAAGACGAAAGGCACTAATAGATCATAGGCAAGAATGAATGAATCGACCAGCAAATCGATGGTTGCTGTCCAAGCGATAAGGAAGTAAGTAGGTGGGAAACCCCGGTTACCGGGAGACGGAAATAACTCTGATCAACTTTGCTGGCACATGGTCATGTGTTACCTCTCAAATTTCTAGCATCACAGAGGCCAAATAGAAGCTGGTTAATCATTCAATGCTCTGAACATAATATACATGCGTACAAGCTCTCGATCCAATGCCCTTGCGCGTTCTTCTACTCTGGTTTCTTCGCCTCAGAGTCATGCTCTTTTCTGTGTATCTTGACGAAATGGTCGCCCTCAGGGCTCGCGGGTACTAGTTCCAGGTCGCTGGTGACGGCTACTTGCGACTTCAGTGGCAACAGCTCTCTCCTCTGTTCTCGAAGCATTTCAAGGTCTCGAGAGAGGAGACCATGTCCTGCGACGGGCCCGAAAAACGATGTACCAGCGAGAGAGCCGATGATGCTTTAGTGAAGTCAGTTGACATGCCTTCCCTTCCCTATGTTATCGATCTTACCAAGTACCAACCAGGATCGAAAGGTAGAATCTATACTGAGCATACCACTCTGGTGCTAGTGTTCTGCAGTCAGCGCCAATCATGTGTCTGAAGACAGTACAATGCGCCTACTCCATCCCCAACTGTTAGCTCTTGCATCCGCCCACCACAATGCGGTGAAACCGATCCACTGGACGATCAAAGCATTCGTAGGTAGTAATGCTAGAGAGGGCCAAGCAACCAACAACGGAGCTGCTCCAAGCGCCAGTCGACGGTACCCTTTGTACCCACCATAGCCAGCGATCTCCATTCCCCAGTGCAAGGCGCCTGAGGCGCACCCAATTTCAATATCTCAATCAGTGGTCCTTGAAAACTTACCGAGGAAGGATAGGATGACTGCGCCATAGGTCACTTGGATGTTCAGAGCTTGGTCAAGTATTGTAAGAGCAACGCCTGGATCAATGTTCGTCACTATTCCACTTGCTGCGAGATTTGCGACGTGCGCCAGATAGACGGTGGTTGCACCTGTTGCGAGGTATGGAATTGTACCTATGATTTTTGGCGCATATATTCAGGTGCTGAATCCTTGCTCGTAAAATCAACAAACCAGCAAGGCCGAACACCAGTATCGGTTTGGGAACTTCTTGTGCGACCAGACTAGTTATCCCCAGCTACTTGGGGCATTAGCGAATGCTCGAAAACTGTTGAAGTTTGGCTCACAAAAGATTCGGTGGATGTAATGTTGACGTTTTTCACGTTTGTGCCAGCAATAACTTTTGCAAGGTCGGTGGCAGAGTTTCCGACCTCCTCTTTGATATTGGTTGCAGCATGCTCGAGCGTTTGACTCGCGGGCTTATTTGAAACGGTGCTTGCGACTGTTCTTGTGTGTACCAGCGGTGGGGTCAAAGAAGTTGGTCGAAGGTGTTTATGAAGAAAGGGCGATGCGCCTCGAAGAGCCGAGCGTGTAAAGGGGCGGATTATTAAGAGCCTGTTCATAGTGGGAAGACGACAGTGGCAGCGCGATGGTGGGGTGCGGACATATATAAAAAATCCCGCTTCGATGACGTCAATGACATTCGACACCTAATCCACGATCACGAAGGCCATAATCTCCATCCCCCATATCACGATGGAGGCCTTCAAAGCTTCAAGTTTGACCTGAACATTTTCAGCGATGAGAAACAATGTCATTCAGCTTGAATGTTAGGGAGGCAAACTAGTCCTAATTGGTATATGTATGAAATGTCCAGAAATCAACTACTAAGAGATGGATAGGGTAAAAACACTCAATGATACAAAGAATTGCGAAAATTAATCAAACGCTAAGCAGCCAGTACGAAGTAAAATAAGATACAAATAATAACATTGCCGGGTGTTTTCTACTCCTTGTGAGGGAGGAGCTTCACAAATCTGGTGTTCTTCACTTTTGCACCTTGCAACCCGAAGTATCTGTGTGTCATGAAGCTCCAGTGAAGTGAACTGAAATTACCGTCAGACACCCACAAAAGGCCGAAATCAAAACGAAGACCGCACCCAACGATCCAGTCTTGGAGGCCAACAATGTATCGCTGAACCATGTTGTCGATTTCTGGGCCCCAGGACGGCACCTTGCTACGGTTCTCGATGAAGGAATCGATAGTTTGAGCACAGAGATCTCCGACATAGTCAACCGCACTTTGAAGCGTGTGATTGTGGTGCACCATAAGAATCACGATCATATTGTGCGTATCGCCCCGAGATTGCTCAACGTTGTAAGAAAAAATGTCCTGAAAAGTCGTTGAGGATTGCAGTGGGAAGCGACTATGAAGCAGCAGCTTACATTGGACCAAGTAACGAGGTCATTTGTGAGGCGATTGAGGGCGTCAATGATAGGATGTTCTATAACGAAATCGGGAAGATCAATGTCGAGGGCATATCTGGAGAAATATCAGGAGGAGGAACGGCGGAAAAGTGGCGTCGCGAGAACTTACTCGATGAGAGCCCAACACGGCTTGCATCCTGGGGTATCGTTAGAGTGTTGAATTTTTTTTTCAGCGCAAAAGATTACCTGATGTATCTCTCCTAACATCAATATAAGATTCGAGGTCCGGAATAATCCCATCACCACGAGCGCGAGCCTGAATATTCACCGCTTCGAAGAAGAGTTCCAATGTCTCCTTGAAACGGGCTTGGCAGCCAGGTCCAGCATCGGGAATGCACCGAGCCCAAAAGCTAACACGAAGGTAAAAAAGTCCAGCCATGTCAGAAACCATTACGACCATAGGAAGGGGGAAAGTTTACTGACTCTCGAGCCAACTTCCCGGGGTTGAGTTCCTCGATGGGCTGTTCTTTTCCTGGTCGAGTGGTTGGCATGTATCGGTTGGTGAACCACAGTGCGTTCATAACGACATCGGAAAGGACGTCGGTCTCCCGGGTCATCATGCCGTCACTGATGTTGTCCCTTAACAAAGATGTCAGCTCAGTTGTTAATTACAGGAGGAGCGGAAACGAACAAGTGGAATAGATAATTCATGAAGTCGGAAACGACGCGCAGCCGCTTGGGCGTAGTGGTGTTATAACAATAAGCGGTGAGCTCGCCTGCTTGCAGGCCCCGAAGTGCGATCCGTTGCTTTGGCGAGAGGTCGGGACAGTTATTGTCCAGCCATGTAACGGATTGCTGAGCAATGGCGTCACCGTCGGGATGATAAATAAGGGGGAAAGTGCAATGCGAGACAAGGTCGGGGAGGATGAAAGAAGTGGGTTGAGAGGGCGCGACCATTTTTTGTTGTGAGAGGGAGAAGAGTGTGCGGAAAAAGTTAATGATGGGTCGGAGGAAGCTCACAAGAAAAGTGAAGAGATTATATACATGGCCCCAGATGATGCCAAGATAAGCCACGGGTTTCGTTGTGCTCTCCCATCCTTGTCTCGGTTTGTTCTCTTCAGGAATATCCAAAACCGGACGAGATAATGGAAGGATGTCCGGAGCGACTTCCAACGCGTCACGCTGAGAGGGGGGCATGAGCCGAATTTGCTGGGAACAATGGCTTTTAGAACACCGTTCCTCTCAGCAAAAGCATGTTGTCCTGCGGAGCTGGCATGTTAGAAACGGTGAAGTACTTCATTAAATGAAAACAACGAGCTATAGGATGCAGGGCCCAGCTCATGGCTTGGACTTTCAGCGCTTGCCGCATCCCAAAATTGAGGAGACGGCCCTGCGAAAACGCTTTTTTGACGCTTTCAATCAAGAACGGCGCGTTGACGCATTGACAGAAAGGGTGCCTAACGTCAAACCACTCGGAACGAAGGTAGACGAATTGCCCTATAATTAGCGTCAATGTTCTGATAAGATTTTTCAAAAAAGAGAAAGACTCCAATTTACTCACAAGATCGCCGATTCTACAAGGGAGCCGAAGTAATGGGATTTTCGACGTTGTCGAGGCCGTATTGTTCATTGTTCAGGGACAACAAAATCCGAAAACTTCGGCTACAGTCACATGATGTCAGACGGATCACCGCATTTGTTCTAAATCAGCCCCACCTCAAATTCTTAAGGATGAAATGGTTGATGTAATCGGTTAAGGCCGATGCGCAGGACGCAACCGGTACCAAATTTCACTCATATGCTAGATGACGAGAATTGAGCAGTGTGTTTGATGACAACGTGTACCGACGAGTGGCAGCAGGGGGTCAAGGAAATGCGGTTCATGTCGTGTGCGCTTCAACAACGCTCTTGCTGTCAAACAAGCCAAACTGTGAAAATTGAATGTTCATTAATCATCGTCTGTCTCAGCAACACCGCGATAACAATGCCAGATAGGACGTGGTTCACTCTCCTCCAGAGAGAGTTTGCATGGCAGGAAGTGCCTAGTTCCAGGCAGAGCCATGATAGGGGCCCAAGTGCGGTCCAATATATCGTGATAGCGTCCGTAAATTATGTGGATACGCCACATGAACCTTTGACGGAGGCGACGTTCCGTGATAAAAACGATGATGCGGGTCGAAAGAAGGCAGATCCTGGACCATCAATCATGCGCCAGAGGCAATCCAGCATATAGGAGTATTAAGTGCAGCACCGACCGTGTCAAGAGCCAGAGGAGTGAGAGGAAAGACAGCTCTCCGTGATATTTGTATATGAAACAACGAAATAATTCGCGGTCTTCTAGCGGAATGGGTGAAAGGCACGAGGCAGCGCCAAGATCGACAGTAACACTTCATATATAGCGGTGACATAACAGGCTTGGAGAAGATAGGCGTTGGCAATGAAGCTGGTACTAGAAGCAGATAGACCAGCGCCGTAGGAGGTCAACATAGCTTGTAGTTCAGCCCAGAATCGGGGAGCCCTGGGGATGATCGATGAGTTTTCGCGCGATGGCTGAGACGCATGGTGAAGCCACAACACAAAGAAAAACCTGGAACATCGTGGAAAGACTGCACATACAAACAAAATTTACTTGCTCTACACGTGGCAATCTACTCACCAACTTATAGGACATCAAGCAGCGAGAACATGGCCCTTCCCCCATCCACCGCTAATTGGCACTGGAAGAACAAGAACGTCACCCGCTGGGGCTCCGAATGGTTTGAACGCGAATTAACAGCCATCAGCATCACCGGCGACAAGGAGGGCGAAGTGGTTTCCGTTTCGAAAGTCACAGATGTCGATGGAGACATGGAATTAGGACAACGGAAATCTAAGTATTCGATACATCACTTCATACCCTTTCTCGGCCTTGACGTTATGTGCCAAGGTTGATCACGATCTATGATTGCAAAATTTCACTCGATTGGGAGGGCACCGCGAGCGATGGGACAGAAGTGAAAGGATCCCTCACAATTCCAGAGGTTTCTCATGAAATCACCTTGGACGGTGTGGCTGTTTATTCTGTGAGCTATCCTTGTCATTGCATTGGTATCCGGGTATCTTAACCTGACTCGTAGTACGAATGGAGGCTCTCGACGAAACGATCTCCCGAAGTCGAAGCTTTATTCAATCTTGCGAAATCTCGTCTACCTGCCGCCCTTGAGGCCAAGTTTGCTGAATTTCCCGTGGCTCTCATCGATACTCACGGCAAGGATCTCACTGTTAGTACGGACCCCAGTCGTGCCGCCACTCCGGCTCCGGCGAATGGGACCACGGCTGCTACCCCCGTTGCATCTATTTCCACACCACCAGTTCCCGCGCAAGTCAAAAAAGCGGATCCAAAAGCGCTGAACACAAAGACCATCAAAGTGAAAGCTACTTTCCAAGCTTCCGCCGATGACTTGTTTAGCTTGCTCACCGACGAGAGAAGGATTCCTTTGTGGACCCGCGCCTCTGCTCAGGTTTGTTGGTTTCCTTAAACATATATCATGATACAAAGACTCAGATACGTGGTCTGGATAGTCGGCTGCAGAAGTAGGAGGCGATTATTCTCTGTTTGGTGGCGGTGTGAAAGGGAAATACGTTTCTCTGACACCACCTCGAGAAATTGTACAGTCTTGGGCGTTGGCCAGTCCAACATGGCCAGCAGGTATGAATAAGCCCGTCTGACACATGGACTCTCCAGTTCATTTAACTTGATTTTCGAAACTCTGTAGGGCACACCGGTACACTGACGACGACTCTTGAGCAATCTACTGATTCCACTTCAGTGACTTTCTCTCTCGCTGGCGTTCCCACTGGGATGGAAGAAGAGATCAAGAGGAATATTGAAGGGTATTAGTACGTATTTCCAATCATTTCCGGATGATACAGACCAATGAAGTTTACCTGTTCTAGTATTCATGGTTTCAAATCTATTGGGTACGTACAGCTCTTCCAACTTGAGCCTTCAGTATCCTCGCTCTCTAGGAAGTCCCAGGTCTCCAAGCGCAATTCTCAATTAGCACCTGGTACCTCGGCGTCCTATGCCCCAACCATCTCTATAGCTTTGTTGGTCCTTGTGGCATCTTTCTCTATACCCTATTTCCTGTCCCCTCCCTCGCCTCCAAAATAATGTTCACGAATAGATTGTTAATGTTACTTTTGCACTTGTGGTTCTCTTTCCAGGTTGGGCACGGAGCTCTAACGTCCTCGCTGGTTAACGGTCGGGCCCTAGGCTGTAGAGAGATGATCATGGTTTTTTGTAGAAGAAATAAAAGCAAAACAATGCATTGAATGATCAGGTGTATCCTTTTGAACGATTTTCTTTTCGCTCAGGGCCGCTTCGCTAAAGACCTGCTCTCAACCATGGACGTAAATCGACGCAGCCACTAGTAAGTACCGGCAAACACTGGACCACTCCGCCGTCAGGACCGGAAGGAAACATGGATGACTTCAATCCGTCAGAGATTTACGATCTACAGAAGACCTTGGAACTATCTGCGCACATATCATCTCTTGCCTTTGGCCACGCTGGTCATCTGTTCGTCGGTTCAGGTGCGCATCAGGTCGCCAATATCCTCTAGTGAAGAAAAGATATACGACTTTCGTAACAGAGGACGGGTCTCTTCGTGTATACGATTTGTCGTCATACAAAGTAATCAAGGCGATTCGAGTCCTTGGGGCAGAAGTGTCCTCCATCGTCCCCCTCAAACGACCAGGGTCAGAGCTACGAGATGTCTGGTTGGCTTGTGGAAGCCGGGTAAGTCGATCCCTCCTGAGCCAGTACTCTGCCCGTCAGCCTCCTGATACTCGATATCTCGACATACGCTTAGATCATGAACTTCAGAACCGACACCGATAAGATGATCCAAACGGTAGAAGATGCACTGGAAGTTATCGAGCTTGGTGAATCTGGGGAGGACATTTTGAACGAGGTGACTGTTCGATCTCGACAAGTTGTGGGCTTATTTTCATCAGATATCCAGCTCGCGCTACATGTGAACAGAAGTCATATTGCGTTCAGCATGGATTCTGGAGTCGTTGGTGTTGTCGATCTATCGACGAAAGCAGTTTCACGAATGAAGGTAAAACATGAAAGCGTATGATCTGTCCCCAATGGCTACGAAGCCTTGACAGTTCAGCCTTGACCGTTCACCACTTCACAGGTTTGCGGTTCTGTACTGTTTATCCCTCATCGACCACGAGAAATCGTCAGCGGTGGATATGATATGGCACTGCTGCATTTTGATTTTCTTGAAGGAAAACTGTTATCATCCCGCAAAATGTGTAAGACCTACTCTTCATATACCAACAACTCTCAAGTGTGATTCACTAGCGACCTACAGCCAGGTTGGTGGAATGACTCTGGCACCGCCGTTTGTTACGTCCACCGCCATATCATCGACAGACTTTATCGCAGCAGGCACTTCTGATGGTAGATTATGGATAGGGTGCGGCGGGCAAAAATTTCCGGGAAAGAAGAAGAGGAAATGGGATGGTCTAAATGAAGATGAGTCAACTGCAATGAAGATTGCTGAAGGACCACTCGTGGCCATGTACGTCCTTCGAATATCGAAATCCTGTGTCCTTATCACTGCAACAACCTTAGGGCTTTTGACGAGTTGGGTATATTGACTGTATCAACTCTGATGGGAGTGGTATCCCGACATACAGTCGTCTGGGACGAGAAAGAGCACAGTATCCAAGTTGACAAGATCTTGAGAACAGAAACCCAAAGGGTCAGAAAAGTCAATGCACTGATTGTGGATACAAAAAGAGTCATCGTTGGTGGCTTGACTGCCGATGGCAATGGCGCGCTCGAGATATGGAAAAGTTCGAATTAGGCCCTGTGATAGATATAGTAGGTGTTATGGCGAGCTACTTTTCTCCTCGTTTTCCTTTGCGAGTTGTCCCTCCAATTCCGCGATCTGCTTCAAGTAACCCTCTCTCTTCTTCATCATCTTCTCCAGATATTCCTCATCGGTGATCTCTTTCATCCCCAAAAATGCGAGAAAACGTTCAGCAACTGATTTTGTGGCAGCAGTTGTCGATGGTATCGGTAAGGAAGCCACTCCATTCGAGTTGGAGAGGTATCTGAGTCTCGTGATGCTGAGTTCGTTGTAGGCCAGCTGCAGTAGCGTGCAGATGGCGCCAATCGACAATGACCCAGGGATGACGGCGCGTCGTCCAGCTGAAGCAAAATGATGAGATCAACAGAGAAAAAGATACGAACCTAGGAAGTATACGCACATTTCCATCCTCGCAACAGACCACCTGCCAAGGCACCACTGATTCCACTGTCCAGCGTCTTATGTTGTCGCAGATCTGACCATGTCGGCAAGTCTGGGATAGGTGAGTCGGGTCCTGGTACCTTGTCAATACCCAATTCATGTCTTCTTCGTGCGTATTGGGGCGATGACATGGAACGGACCAATAGCGGACTGACAACAAATTCACGTATTCCTTGATACTCATCGTTGAAGAACTAAATCTAGCGACAGAGTCCTTTTTGCTACTCACCAAAAAAAGTGACGGCAGTTACACCGCTATTCACTCCAGCTGCAGTGGCTAGTAAGCCGTAATTTGGATTCCTCCTGGAAATCCCGTAAAGACCTGTAGCAAATGCACTGAGTCCGGCTGAAGAAGTGGGGCGTGAGTTACATTCCAGATGCCCGAAAAGAACAAAAGGACGGACTTGCATATTATGAGAGTCCCATGAATTACTATCGAAGGGGCCGCTTCGTCCATGTGAGTGTTACTGTTAGAGTTGGCACTTTGCACGTGGCCAAGTTAGGGGCGTCTAATGACCACCACGAGAAGTTGAGCATCTCAACTGTTATGCAACGATTATGCCTCCAATGTAAGTTTCAATCGCAACGAGTCGAAAAGATACACGAATGCTGAATATTAGAATCTTCTTAGACGGGACAAGTTTACAATACATTCGAAGGCTGTCGTATGTCAGGACGTTGAGCTTAAAGGCGAGATAACCATCGGTTCAGGTAATGACGCGATTTCTATTTTTTTTGGAAGACTCTGCATATGCCTCCCAGGGACTATTGTACACCCGAAGGCCACTATATTTGCCATTGCGGGGCCCATCGTGATTGGAAGTGGTTGCATCATAGAGGAAGGAGCTATCATCGTAAATCGGTGCGCACATCCATCTAGGCCATATCCCTAGCACTCACGCGTCAATTATTCAAGGAGAAAGGAGGTTATGCGCGTTGGTGACGATAATTTATTCGAGATTGGCTGCCGTTCGTCCATCTTCTTTGCATGAACCTGTGCGGCCTTTTCATGACGGTTTTACAGGCGTAGAATCACCGAGCGTGGGTAATTATAATACTATATCCACCCGCGCACGAGTCCACCACACAGTCCGAATGGCGTCTTACTGTGTGATTGGCGCCGGCTGCCTCTTTGTGCCGACAGAGGATGAGATTCTTGACGACTATACCGTCATATATGGTCCTTCAGCTGAGAGGAGAAAATGGAGCGGACGCGGGAAAGTCCAGGAGGCTGATTTGAGGAGGAAGCACACAGAATATCTGCGAGAAATGCTGCCCAAGTTTAATAGACTGAGACGTGGTGATGGAGCTTAGACGATGGTATGAAATTCAAATTACAATTTTCCTTGAAGATCACATTTATAGAGCGTCAATCAACGTCGGATCTTGGTCTACATCGAGTCGCCGTTTTTCACCACGACCTTCTGTGGTGCCTGTCGCGCCATGTCGGTTTTCTTGCTCGTCAGCTAGGACAAATCGAAACGTGTGCTACATCCCTTCTCTTTCAATCATGAAGAAAATTCCAATTCAACCCCCCACTGCAGGGTTCTCTTGAATTATTCAGCGTAGCTTTCGTCGTGTTCTTGACACCGTGCATTTTTTCATCTCCATTATTATCCACGCAAACTATGTCCATTGCCCAGATATCCAGGAAATATATAGTCAGTTACCGCTCCAACTGGAACAACGGATCTCAGTCAACTTGGCCAGAGAGCCCCGAAAAATCTTGTCATCACCCTGAAGTCTAGACTCCCTGTGGAAAGAGGAACTTGGCCTGTGGTGTATGGCCAACTTCACTGGCAAACTCAAGAAGTAAGATAGGATTTCGGCATTACTTCGCGCCTCTTTTTTTGATTGTTCTATCCACATCACGGAATGGACCTGTGAAGTCAGTTTCATATTTCCTTGCCGGAGTTTTCATGGGAGGCACAGGTCATTGACTAGGACGGATGTAATTACGGATATAACTGATACTATCTCCAGATAGGTATTCCGAGTCTCTAAGGAGGTTCCCTCCTGGTATGTCCCGTTGTGTCCTCTCAACCAATTGCAAGTACATTGGACGAGTCTTGCGGTATTGGAATGGTTAGCCCATCAGTGTATGAGAAGGGATGCATGGAAAGCGTGGGAATATCCTACGGAGTCGACAGTCAGTCATGCGACATAACTATATTAATCTGATACATGAAGCGCAGATGACTTGATGCCCGACGATCGTGCTTTGGGTTTGCACTGGTCCCCACAATATCCCGACTGCAGGCCCAATCTTTCATCTTGTCATCTGGCCGTCACGCTTCCTTGGCGCCCCCGCCTACCTTGATGCTGTCATACACGGTCTCAATGAAGACTAGACCATCGTTGCCACCCGACATCTGACCTGACTGTTTACTACTCTCAAACGCCTTCCTAAACCGACACGATCCCTCCGTTCAGGTCTCCCATTGGTATCTTGCTGGCTTGATGGATCTACCCGTGCACAGTCTTATAAATTTGGACCCTGGACAACTCAGTCGAACATACCAAGGCACGCCCTTCTCTCACTGCGATGTCTTTTAACCAGGAGCTTCTATCCTCTCTTTCCCCTGCCGACAGTCGCTCCTTCTGTCAATTTGGCTTCGGTACACGCTCGGCCGCTCCCTTTGAATGCCTCCATCATGCATTTGAATTCTATGCTGAATCCCATCCCAATAACGTCGCGGTGGAAGATTTTGAAAACAAAATCACTTACGCAGAACTTAACCTCCAGGCCAACGTCCTTGCCAACCGCTTGCGGTCGGCGGGTGTGGTCCCAGGAGCCCGTGTCTGTCTGCTGGTCGAGCGCTCCATTTTCATGGTTGTCGCCATCATCGCTGTCTTGAAGGCTGGTGCAGCCTATGTCCCTCTGGATGGAAATCTCGTGGCCAACAAGACACTTGAACATGCCTTGAAGGATTCGGGATCATCCCTTGCCCTTGTGCAGCGTAAATTTACCCATCGAATTGGCGAGACCCCGTTCATCTGTCTTGAGGACACACTCAATGACTCACCCGATCCCTCGCTCTTTAACCCGCCACAGGATATGGCCACGAGCACTGACAGTGCATATATCATTTATACCAGCGGTACGCCTGCCTCTTCCAACCCATCCCCCGTGCTTTGAACACTCTCTAGGTACTACTGGTTTCCCAAAAGGCGTTGACGTTATGCATCGCAATGTTGTTAACCGTGAGTTCAGCCTTGACGCTGCAAGCTGCTGGTGCTCACTTTCATTTGAAGTCGTATGCATGGCGCCAGGTAATCTACAGATGAGACCAGGTGTCCGTGTCTCGCAGTTGATGAACATAGCCTTCGATATGGCAGCTTGGGTAAGCGCAAATCTCCCCTGACGTTGAAAAGGCTCATCACATTTGCGCAGGAGGTATTGGGCAGCATGTGCAATGGTGCTACGCTTTGCTTAAGGGGAAAGACCTCCAAGGAATGGCGTGCGGTCATGAAAACAGTCGATGTCGTCGTGGCGACTCCATCAATGCTCACCCCTCACAATCCCGCCGATTATCCAACAATCAAAGTTGTCGCAGTCGCAGGCGAACCTTGCCCGAAAGGTGAGTCTCAATATTTCTCAAGACTGTAATGATTCTAACCTCAGTCTAACCAGCACTTGCCGACAATTGGGCAAAAACGGCTACTTTCTATAACTGTTGCGGACCCACGGAGGTTTGTGAACTCTTATACCAGCTTTTGAATGTCTCTCTAAAGTCAGCTCGCCAGATTACAATTGTCAATACTATGCACTTGCATGAATCCGGTGGACCACTTGGAATAGGTGGACCCACCCCGAACAATACTGTCTATGTTCTGGACGGATATATGAAGCCAGTGAATATCGGTGAAATGGGGTTCATGTGGGCCGGAGGCGCAGGCATCACACGAGGTTATATGAACTTGCCGAACAAGACTTCCGAAAGATATGTTCGAGATCCATTCTTGGACGATGGGTATGCTTCACATCATCTCGATAAATATTTTGATTTTTTTACATCCTTTCTAGTTCAATGATGTTTAACACTGGTGATTTAGGGTGACGTTTGCATGATTCGGATCACGTTCATTGTCTGACTAAAACGTTAGGCGCTGGACAGCACTTGGGGGTTTGGAGCACCTCGGCCGAGTTGACCATCAGGTAAAAGTCAAGGTAGCTCCTGCCCACATACATTTCTCCGTTGGCCGTCGCTAACTTGAGAACAGGGCTTTCGTGTTGAATTAGACGGCGTAGCTGCTGCTATGGAGGTGCGCGGTACCCCATCAGCTCGCCCAGTCATGTTAAGAGATCGTTAGACCACCCCGGGAGTTAAGGTAGCATCCGCAATCGTCATCGATGGGGGACTTTGGGGTTTCTTCTCTCCATCCAGTGTTTCTACTGCGAACATCAAGGAGGTTACTTCTCGCGTGCAACCTTATTATGCTGTGCCCTCCGAATTCATGGCTTTAGACAGGTTCCCTGAGACAGTGTATGTTTGTTCATGATTTGCGTTTACCAGTCAGTTTATCAAATTCATAGAAACGGTAAAATCGATAAGAGAGCCCTCGAGAAACTTGCCTTGGAGTTTCACAAAATTTCGACGGAAAGATCCGCTTCAGAATCCCTTTCCAGAATAGGACTCTTCAATCCCGACCGAATTGGGCATCTCTCCCTTGAAGATCAGGAACGGTTCAATACGTTTGGCTATGGAGCAATCGTCGAGCAACCCTTTCAATGCGTCCACCATGCCTTCGAACATCAAGCCCGCATGTACCCTGATGCCATCGCCGTTGAGGATTTCGGCCACAAGATTTCTTACGCAGAGCTCGATCGCCAAGCTGATTGTCTTGCAGGCCGCCTCCGCGCCCGCGGTGTTGCACCCAAAACTCGTGTCTGTCTTGTCGTCGAGCGTTCTGTGTTGATGGTCGTCAGCATTTTCGCAGTCCTCAAAGCAGGGGCCGCCTATGTTCCGCTGGACGGGAATGTTGTGGCGAACAAGACACTTGAGCATGTTCTGAAGGACTCGGGGTCATCACTCATTCTGGTTCAACGCAAATTTACTCACCGAGTCCCTACCATACCTCTTATTTGTCTTGAGGATAGTGTCTGTGACTCCCCCTTCCCCTCAACGCATTGCGTTAAACCTGAAGACTTGGCTACATGCGATGACAGTGCCTACGTTATCTACACCAGTGGTATGTTTTATCTGCACTATACCATCAAATTACTGACAGAATATCAGGCACTACTGGTGTTCCCAAAGGCGTAGATGTCAAACACAGCAATGTCACCAACTGTGAGTGCTTGGTACAATTGTGGTCATGAGATTTGCTGACCATCTTTCAGTGGTCTGCTTAGCACCTGGGAACTTGAAAATGGGGCATAATATTCGCGTGTCTCAGATGATGAACATCTCTTTCGATATGGCTGCTTGGGAAATCCTGGGTAGCCTGTGCAATGGTGCCACCCTCTGCCTTCGTGGCAAGACTTCGAAGGAATGGCGTGCGGTTATGAAGACTGTGGATGTCGTTATTGCTACTCCTTCGATGCTCGCGCCCCATGACCCGGCTGATTATTCGAACATCAGGGTCGTTGCGGTAGCTGGTGAGCCATGCCCCAAGGGTAAATCTTACCGTTGGCACGCGTTCGTTCTACAGCTAATATTTCCGTAGCTCTTGCTGATCATTGGGCCAAGAGCGCCTCATTCTTTAATTGCTGTGGTCCTACCGAGGTTAGGAGGAACCAAACCGTCAAGATGTCTATTGATCCATTTATTTGGCAGATTACTATTGTCAACACCATGCATCTGCACTCTCCTGGGATTCCTCTCGGTATCGGTGGACCGACTCCCAACAATACTGTGTATGTGTTAGACGAAAATATGAAGCCTTGTAAGATTGGCGACATGGGTGTTATGTGGGCTGGCGGAGCAGGGATCACTCGAGGATATTTGAATCTACCGGACAAAACGAATGAAAAGTACCGACGTGATCCCTTCTTGAATGACGGGTGCGTTATTATGATATATTTTCTTGCTGAAGGAGTCTAACGTATGTATCACGATCAGGTCGATGATGTTTAACACTGGGGACCTGGGGTAAGTTATTAGCAAAGTTATCATGCCTTCTTGTTCTGACGTGACGAAGGCGGTGGTTACCCAACGGTTGTCTGGATCACCTTGGTCGGGTCGATCATCAAGTCAAAGTAAAGGTAAATTGTTTGGTAGTACATGTATTATTCCCTGATCCATTCCCATTCCTTAGGGGTTCCGAGTTGAGCTGGATGGTGTAGCGGCAGCGATGGAGGCAAGTTGCTTCAAACCATCTCATGTTTTATTGACATAATCATTACATAACAGACGACTCCTGGAGTCAAGGTAGCCACGGTCATCTTAATTGAGGGCGAACTTTGCGGCTTCTACTCCCCAGCATCAGCGACTGCAGAAGCCGTCAAAGAAGCGACTTCACGCGTTCAGCCCCACTATGCTGTTCCGACTAAATTTGTCGGCGTTGATACATTCCCTGGGACACCGTAAGCTCACTACCATTCAATGAGCCCGTATCTGGTACTGATAGCCAACAGAAACGGCAAAGTGGACAAAGGAGCTCTAGAAGTTCTGGCGCGCAATCCTTCTATGATCGCCCCCGTGGCACCTCTTGCCGCCCCAATTCCAGCCTCACAACCAGCAGCCCACCCTTCCGCCCTCGCGAAGGAAGAGCTAAATAAATCGGCGATGACACTCGCCGATACCGCGTCTATACTCTCGAACGCACCTACAGTCATTGGGATTCCAACTGAGAAAGATATTCAACCTTCCAAACTCGAGGGCCAAACTTCTATCTGGGCTGGATATGAGCAGGACATTCTTCCTGAAAAATATCACAGTCGATGGTTCCGCAACTTCCGCCACCAAGTCCTCTACCTATACCGTCGCCTGTTCGGTGTCGTCTTCCTGATCAATCTTGCTGTTTTTATCCCGTTCGCAGCCAAAGGCTATACGACTATTGAAATCGGCAATGCGGTTGTTGGTAACTTGACCACCGCCGTCCTTATGCGGCAGGAATACGTCATTGATGCCTTCTTCGTCACTTTTACGGCTATTCCACGTACTTGGCCAATGTGGATTCGTCGGTTTGCTGCCCGGGTTTACCACATTGGAGGCTTGCATTCTGGAGCTGGTGTTTCGGGCACACTCTGGCTGATTTTGTTTTGTGCAAAAGCCACTCAAGAGTCAATTCGTGGTGCAGGGGTGAGTTTTGGAGCCGTGAATAAGAGGATCCAAGACTAACAAGTGGTAATAGGTGTCTGGTGCTACACTTTGCTTCTCCTATGCCATCCTCATCTTCCTTTGTACGATCTTGGTCTTCGTGTATCCATCTAATCGCAAGAAGGCCCATGATACCTTCGAGGCTACTCACCGATTCCTTGGATGGGCTGCCGTTGCTCTAGTATGGGGTCAAGTCGTCCTGATCACCAATGATTACAAGGGAAACAGGAGCCTCAGTAATGCATTGGCCCACTCTGCTCCATTCTGGCTTACTGTTGTTCAGACTCGTAAGCATAGTCTACAATGGCGACAGTTAGAGTCCTGATCCATCTTCTTTTCCAGTTTCGCTCGTTCTCCCCTGGCTCAGGCTGAAGAAGGTCCCCGTCCGATGCGAAAAGCTTTCAAATCATGCGGTCCGCATGTACTTCGACTACAGTATGTTTCCCTTTCTACAAATAATACCTTATCCCTGATTACTCTCAAGCGACTCCAGGAGCTGGAAGCTTTGTCCGCCTGTCCGACTCTCCTTTGACCGAGTGGCACAGCTTTGCAACGATTCCAGAACCCGGAAAGAAGGGATTTTCTTTGGTGGTTAGTAGAGCCGGCGATTGGACGATGAAGATAATCTCCAAACCACCCACCCATATCTGGAAGCGAGGGGTGCCGACGTATGGAGTGATGCGTATTGCCAAAATGTTTGACCGGATTGTCCTTGTTGCCACGGGTTCTGGCATTGGACCATGTACGCCTGCTATTCTTAGCCGCGCCTCACCAATACGTCTCCTCTGGACTGCGCCCAACGTTCGAGAGACTTTCGGTGACAAACTCGTGGATCAGATCGTCGAAGCCAATCCAGAGGCTGTCATCTATAGTGAGCTATTTCCGTTTGCCTTTCAGCTTGCCCTCGTATAATGTTGCTGTGCAGATACCCGTGAGCATGGCAAGCCCGACATGGTTAAATTGACGTACCGTCTCGTGAAGGAGTTCAATGCGGAAGCTGTCATTATCATTTCAAACCAAGCTCTGACAGAAAAGGTTGTATATGGAATGGTTAGCAGAGGCATACCCGCTTTCGGTGCCATTTGGGACTCTTAGATCCTGTCACTTTGCGCTGTAGAGCATTTGGGACTGGCACCTGGACTTGCTGTCGGGCTTGGTTGGACGAGATAGTCTCAATTTATTATAGCTTATTTACTCACTATTTCTGTCATCAGGAGGCTACATAGACTAATATTTTCATGACAGTAATTTAGCATCAATCCATGTACTGACCTTTGTAATAAGTATAGCATCCACTTGACATAAATATGAACCGACAGTCGCCTCATAGGGTCATTTGAAGGTACATACCAGGCCTGGCAATGACACTGCGCCGACTCCCGGGATTTTGTCAGCGTGTTCAGCTAGGATCCCTGACAATGCCCTCAAGTGCCTGGATGCTCTGGGTATGCTCCTTTCGATGCGGAAGATAGACTCACCATTCAAACTGCTTTTCACTGCGTTCGAAACATGGACTGAACTGGTGTTTCTCATTCGCGCGAGAGACCGAATGGGACGGTACGACGAATGGATCCTTGATCATCAATTGTTTGTCGATCGGAGCCGTAAAAAGATGGAAGGGTTTCTCCAGGTCCAGGGCTTACGCCTGCAGGGCTCTCATTCAGCTCCCATCCTTCTGTGACCGCGTCAGCGCCGGAATCCCGCTTTCACAGGATTGAACGATGCTGATGACGTGATGTATGACGCTCGCCGCTGATAGAGAGTTCTTAGAGGGCCGTTGTTACGACATCCATACCAGGCTCGCAGAGGTGCCTAGCATTTCAAAATGTCGAATGCCAACAAACATCTTGACCTGTTGGCGTTCCCATTTCAAGCTATTCCTTTGTCGTGGGTCGCTTGAACCTCCACAGCGGGCCACTCATGGTGGCCGACTGGTGGCTACCGACCCGGAAGAATTGGAGCTGAAGAGACTTGAACCACTGAAGAATGGCTGGAAATTGGAATATAATGAGTCCGCGGCGTGTGGCTGTTCGAGGAGAATGGAATAGAGGAACAGTGGTGACCAAGATCCTTGAAGTGACGGTTTTTTCCGCGAATTGGCGGCGACTTAGCCCCGAAAACGTTCTTCTGTCTTCCTGAGATGTTTTGTGAGATCTCCTCTCGCGAATTGATAACCACTTACTTTGTGACAGGGTGGTGCCAGGGCCACCAGATTAAGACCTCATACATACTTAAGTGACGCTCTCGTGAAATCCACTGCTCTCGCATTATTGCCTTTACGATGTCTATCTCCACCAGAACAACGAAACTGCTGGGTGAATGCATTCACATTCGTATCCACCGCACCATGTTGAGAGCTGACCCTTGGCCTTGAACAGGTATCAAGACCCCCATCCTAGGGGCGCCCATGTACTTTGCTTCGACACCCGAACTGACTTCCGCGATCACGGCTGCTGGAGGGTTCGGCTTCCTTCCCGCTGGTAAATTTCGGGCATTCGGATGTGGACGAGTCGAATATTGACGAATGATGCAGGTTTTGAAACCTCACAATCTCTGAAGGATCAACTGCGGGTGATCCGTACCACGCTGGGCACTGCGGCCGGTGAAACAATAAAAGCAGGAGTAGGATTCCTTGGATGGATTCTTGACAACACAGAGACCTCAGATGATCCTCGAATACCCATTGTGCTGGAAGAAAAGCCCGCCGCCGTCCTCTTTGCGTTCGGGAATGACCTCGGGAAATATGTTGCCCAAGTTCGTGCGTTCGACGCGACTCGCGAGCATAAGACTATTATCTTCGTCACCGTCAACTCTGTCGCGGAGGCTCTGCGCGCGACCAACGAATGGAGAGTCGACGTTCTGGTCGTCCAAGGTAGGGACAATGATGCCTCATTCTTAGCGGATGCTCATGTCGGTGATATGAAGGCGGCGAAGCAGGCGGTCATGGAAGGAAGACAGCCCCTCCACTGTTGACCTTGCTCCTAGCGGTTCTCACTGTCATACCCAGGGAATTCAGACCCATCGTTGTCGCCGCGGGAGGCATTTCCAGTGGTGCCCAAATCGCCGCTCTACTCACTTTGGGTGCGGATGGCGTCCTCGTCGGCACTCGCTTTCTCGTCTCACCAGAATGCAAATACACTGCCACGCAAAAGCAGGTCATCCTGGATGCCGACCTCAACTCCACATCGCGGAATCGCGCCTTTGATGAAGTAAATCGGACAGATTACTGGCCACTGGGCATCGAGGGGCGGGCAGTCGCGAATGACATTTTGAGTGATACACTGGAGGGTGAAGACCTCGAAACACGGTTGAAGAAGCACGATGAGGGATTGGCCAAAGGAGAGAAAGATCGGCTCGTCATATGGGCTGGTGTTGGCATTGGCCACTTGAAGGAGGTCAAGTCTGCGGCGGTCAGAGCTTTCTTACCCGATATCAGCACTTTTCTAACTCTTACTTTCAAGGCCATTATGAAAGAGTTGCATACCGAGACGATTGAAAGGCTAAAGGCTACTCCAGTCGAAGTTGGCCTTAGTTATAATAGATGGACGAATAGACTATAATACATAAGATCTCCTGCCAGTGTCACGCCTTCTCAACTATGGCCACCACCCACAGGCATGATCGCCTCCTCGTTCAAATCGCCTCCTACAACACTAATTTACAGGGTGTCCTCGGTCTACCTCAGGACCTCGTCGACTGGCTAGCCCCTACACTCCAGGTGTCTTCCTTCCTCGCACGAGAGCGCCGCGCACCAGACCTCATTGCCGTCGGCTTCCAGGAGCTCCTCCCGCTCCATCTCGGACGTCAGTCATCTCCCCTGTCTCTCCTGCCTTCCCTAAACGAAAATGCACTCGGCCAGTTTCTGGTCTCTCCACGTCGGTTCTGGACGACAGGAATGCTGTGATTCTTTCGCAGATCGAGGCACATGCCCCGAACAAGGAGCGGTATTCATTGATTGCAAAGGTGGTGAATGTCGGCGTCGCTCTATTGGTCTATGGACGTGATGATGGGGTGGCACGTCGGGTATGTGACGTGCAGACGCAGTGGACGGGGACTGGTCCTGGGTACATGGGGAACAAGGGTGCGGTAGGCGTTCGCTTTCGTGTACCGGGACCCGACGGAGACATTGGGGAGACCATTACGTGCGTTCCTTTCTCCCTTCGTGGGGTTACTGCGTGGGTTCCTGACTAACTCTTTCTCCAGTTTCGTCTGTGCACATCTCACAGCGCATAAGCCGAATCTCACAAGGAGACTGGCCGATTACAAGCACATTGTCGAAACTCTCGTCTTTCCTTCCGTCTCAACAGCATCGCGAACACCGAGCACGATATACGCCACCTCGCATCTTTTCTTTCTGGGAGATCTCAACTTCCGCCTCGATATACCCACTTCGAGTCCCCTTTTTTCCATCCAGAGCGCACCTGGTTTTGCTCGTGCCCTGGATGAGGAGCGAGTGCGAGAGGAGTTGAGAGAATATGACCAGCTTTATGTACAGATGCGGAAAGGAACCTCTTTCATTGGCCTGCATGAAGGTGAATTTTGGAAATTCAAATGCAGCTATAAATATCACCTGGGGGAAGTGGACAAGTATAGGTTGGTTCTATTCAAAGTATCCAAGTATTTCCTCCTTTAATCTTCGAACCCCTCGCAGTTCGAAACGTACACCTTCTTGGACAGACAGGGTACTTTATGCGACACATACCGATTCTCCCGAATCACTATCAGAAAGCAACATAACGAATGTTTTATACACATCAATCCCAAGCTACACCACTTCTGATCATGTATGTTTTCACGCTTCTAGATAACACCCTTCCTCTGACATTTCCATGCAGAAACCCATCGTTTGCCTGCTTCTTCTACCTCCGGCGCAGACATCGACGTCAGCGTTATCAACACCTCCAACGATTCGCCTGCCACACGATTATTCCCCCGTTCCGGATAGGCGAGCAGATTTGAAAAGGTATATTGGCCGCAGCCTTGACCGCATCGTGGGCATCTGCTGGTGGTTGCTCGTTTTCTTTGGTGCCGGATCAGGAGTCGTTGGCCTGTTCAACTTCTTTTTCAGCTTGAGCGCTTGGACGTGGTGGAAGGCGAGGACTAATGGCAATGGTCAAACTGCAGTTTGACTTTGTGACCGAGATGATCTTTCTTATCTTCACTCGTATACCCCATGTTGGAGATATACTAGCCTATGGACATAATTATTTATTAAAAGCCTTGATAATATCGCTTGTCCTAAAGCCTTGAGGTCTGAGAAGCTCTGCGCGCTAGACTTTTCAAGTCCAACCGTCCAGAATAATACTCTGTGCCAACGCTGCGCTCTCGGATTTCACAAAGTAAGTCGCGCATATACTGATTCCAAGATGATCAATGGCAATGATAGCGGGTGAATGGGCGCCAGGACTCGATAGATCCAGGCAAGCCACAACATGGTGATACCGTAGCACCTTCTGGGAAAGTCCGGCTACAATCAAGTCAAAGTAATCGATGATTGTGAGACGGTGGTCGTCAGTAGTAGAAAGATCAAAATCGAGGTGTCAGCTGTTGGATGAATCAGGAGAACATTGGCTGATGATTATCGATGCGTTGCAAGACACCGTTTGAGAAGCTGTTGTGATTGATATATGAAGTCTCGTTGGTAATGACTTTAGGTGGCATCTGGAAAATTGGAGGAGCAGATCGGGGTATTTTGGGGGGAGTGTGTGAATGCGAGGAAGCAGTAGCCTCGCGCAACCTCGAGAGTTCAGACATCAAAGAGGTCATATTCGTCTCGTGCTCTTTCATCAGTCGCGTTCGCTCTTTCTCTGCCGCACAGAGCTTGTCCCCGAGGTCTGCTATCGTTTGTCGATCGTGCTGCAGCCTGTTGGTGAGTTTTACTACAAAGCTCTCTTGACCTGAGACTCCTAGATCAGCGAGGACGGCGTCCCATCCTGCTTCGAATCTGAGAGAAGGAAGGGTGTTCTCGGCAGAAATGATAATGCCAAAAGGGTTGAGAACTGTCTGCAGATGTTCGAGACGTTGTTTTTCCAGAGATTGACCCCCAGCAGGCGCGTGTTGTTGGTTCATGCCATTCATCGCGTGGCGCATGGCTGCTATCTGGCTCGCAGCAGACGACTGTGGCGCGCTAGTGGAAGAAGGGTTTTGCGCGTGCTGTGAAAAGCGATGCTGCATTTCAAGAAGCTTTTTCTGTGTATCTGCGACATGCGCTTGTTCTGCGGCGTGCACGACAAGAGATTGTTGACGGAACGCGTTGAAAAGAAGTTGGTATTTCTGAAGCCGCTCATTGGCCGCCACCGCCGCGTCTGCGCGTTCTGATTCGATGAGAGAAACGAGGAGATCTGCTTGAGTCTGTATTGTGGTTCCTATAGGTGCTGGCGATGACTGGGAAGAGTCATGGTGGTCGGACATGGTGGCGCTTTCATGATCGCGTTCAAGATCAACTTGGAGGTAAATTGCTTATCAAGAGCCTTGATACCAAACACACACACACACATACACATACCTTTCGAGAACTTCTTCAATTGCTCTCAGCACTGTCTTGCACAATGGCGACAACACTTGAATCGTTCGTCTCCTTTTCCCCCTCCACATGAAGTCAGTCTCACCATTCTACACAGGGTACTTCCGCAGCCCATCCATGCACCGGCTATTTCTGACGATGAGGAGGATGACCGTACGCCTGGTCCTTCTCAATCCCTCATTTCACGGCCCACACGGCCCCCCTATGGTCAGCGGCAAGGATGGAAGCCAAGTACTCTCGACGATTATGGTTCGTCTGTTGCAATATATCAACCGGCTGTCCTAACCAACCATTTCTAGGCGATGGTGGCGCTTATCCAGAGTGCCATGTAGCACAATATCCTCTTGACATGGGTCGGAAAAAGGTATTTAACCAGTAACATGTATTACTCATATCTCGCTGATTCCTCTCCAGGGGTCTTCCGGAAACACTTTAGCGCTCCAGGTCGACAACGAAGGCAACGTCCGTTACGATGCCATTGCACACCAGGGCCAACGGCCAGGCAAAATAATACAATCTCAGTTCAAAGACCTCGTCCCTCTTGCCCACCGCAGAGACCTTGACGATGCGGATCGTGATATGGACCGCCCTTCGGAAGAAGACGTCCAAGCAACCGCAGACAAGACACGAGCAGCCCTCGAGAAGATCACCAATGGGAAGATCAAAGCAGCCCAACCCAAAAATGTACCAGACAGTCAAGGGAAGACTTCGTTTATCCGGTATACCCCAGGTCAACAAAGTGGTGGAGCTCTCCAGCAGAGAGTGATCAAGATGACAGAAGTCGTGGAAGACCCCCTTGAACCTCCTCGGTTTAAGCATAAAAAAATACCGAGAGGACCCCCCAGCCCACCTCCTCCAGTTCTGCGCAGTCCCCCGAGAAAGGCAACAGCGGCCGAACAGAAGGAGTGGATGATCCCACCGTGTATATCTAATTGGAAGAACAATAAAGGGTTTACCATTCCTCTCGATAAACGTCTAGCAGCGGATGGTAGAGGCTTACAAGATGTATGTGTTCATGTTCATCTAGTCAGTCTTTGGCTAATTGCTCTTGTCGTTTCACAGATCCATATCAATGACAACTTTGCCAAATTCTCGGAAGCATTGTTTGTTGCCGATCGACACGCGCGTGAAGAAGTCCGTCAGCGATCGCTTATGCAACAGAAACTTGCCCAGAAGGAGAAGGAAGTCAAGGAAGAGAACCTTCGCATGATGGCACAGCGCGCTAGGGAAGAACGGGGTGGAATCGCACCACCTAAACCCACAGCCCAGAGTCAAGCAGCCTTGAAGTCCAGTCTGGCAGCTTATGGCAGTGACAGCGGCAGTGGCTCGGAGTCTGAAGGTAGTGAAGAGGACGAGGAGGCACGCCGCATCCGAGATCAGATGAGGCAGGAGAAACGCAGGGAGCGCGAGCGTGACATGCGGATGAGCAATATGGGGCAAGAACAACGAGCGAAGCAACTGGCACGGCAGCAAAACCGTGATATATCAGAGAAGGTCGCTCTTGGCCTTGCAAAACCCACGCTTTCCAAAGAATCCATGCTGGATTCGCGACTGTTCAACCAAGAGTCGCTTTCTGGTAATTTTGCTGATGAAGACTCGTATAACCTATACGACCGACCGCTGTTCCACGGATCGACTGCGGCTGCAGCCATTTATAAGGCGAGAGGTAACATCACGGAGGGTAATGAGGAATCGTTCGGTGGCGGAACTGATGAGGGTATTGGGAAGGCTCTGGACAATGACCGGTTTGGATTAGGTCAAGCTCGGATCGGTTTCGAGGGCGCAGCGGAGCAGGAGGTTCGAGAAGGACCTGTGCAGTTTGAGAAGGATACCGGAGACGTCTTTGGACTGAATCAATTCCTGGACGAGGCCAAGACCGGGAAGAAGAGAGGTCTTGACACCGCGACGTGAGTGTCTGTTTTCTTTTCATCTGTTCTGCCTAATCACGTCCTGTAGTGCTGGTGCACGTAAACGTCATCAACTGGAGAGAGCGACAGAGGGCGAGTAAGTTGATAGATTATTGTATTTTGTATTTTATAGCAAAATTATCATTATTTCCGGTGCTTGCCGGTCGAAATTTTCCAAGTTGACGTCGACGCCCATCCGCGACCTCTGGCATGAGTACCCTGAATGCTATCTCAGAACCTGTAGCATCTGGGAGGCTTGCTGGCGTTCAAACAGCACTGCGCTACACCGGTCTCCCAACATCCTGGCTGTTCAAGCGTCCCAAACTACCCTCTCGAAACTGGCTCATCTTCCTATCCCTCACGTCCACGGCTACTGGATACTATGTTTATGACCGTCAACAATGCAAGAAGGTTCGCCAGCACTACATTGACCTCGTCAAGGACCAGGCGGAAGAACCCGTCAGGCCTCTGGACGCACCCCGTCGCGTGACAGTGTACGGAAGCAAATGGCCCGGAGACGAGGACTACGACCAAGCTATCAAGTACTTCCGGAAGTATGTCAAGGTCGAGATATATATATATTTTTCTCTCGCTTATCATGATGCTCATGCAATTTCTCAGCCCATTCTGGTTGCCGCCGCGGTGGACTATGAGCTGGTGACCGGGAAACGACATGGGGACATCGCGGAGTGCGTCGCTAACCAGACACGCCTCCGCAGGCGCCGGGAGCTAGGCATCGACCCCATCCCGGAGACTGAAAAGGCTCTGCCGACGTATAAATCGCCGGAGAAGGCGAGAGAACACGAACTAGAAGGTGGGATTGTGATCGTCGGGCGGCCAACGTTCAAGGAGTTCATGGCCGGTCTCAAGAAAGGCTGGACGGAAGGGCTGGAGAACATCGACCACGACGAGGTTCTTGCGCGGGAACTCGAGTCCGACACGCACTTTGACGAGGCCGACGAACCGAGCGACGCGGCGGAAACATTGTCTGATAGCGCCGACAAGTCGAACTTCCCGAGCCCGAAAAACTCCCTGGTTTTTTCCCACCTCCCAATACCATCCACTCACTCATCCCCACAACCATATTCTTCCGCCCCCACGCATGAACCCCTCGCCGTTATCCCTCCAGTCCCACCGTTATTACTGATCACCTTTACTAACCGCATTGGACTGTTACAAATTCCTCTCATGATATGGGAATGGTTGAATCAACGGCACAGAGTGCGTTCAGGTGCCGAAGCTGCCTATCACCTGGTAATGAAGCAGACTCGTCCGATAATACCTCCGATAGTCGAACCGGAGGTCTTGTTCGGGGATGGCACCTATGACGCTCTCGACCAAGGCGATCTCGACTTCGATATAGACGCTGAATCCTTGTACAAGTCTTCGTTGTCCAAAATCCCATCTGAAATAGGAAAAGCGCGGAAAAAGTATTATGAAGAACTTCCCGCGAAACTAGAGACAGCACGCGCTCTAGCTCGAGGTACAAGGGAGCCGACCAAGGAAGAGATAAACAATCCTCCCCCGACGGAAGTAGAGCTCAGGGCAGACAGGATGAAGAAAGAGAAACGGTGGCGTCGAGATCTTGCTGGGTGGGATATCGTCCAGCCGCAACAGAAAGTCGCCTGGGATGAGCGCTTCCGCGATGTTCTTCGACTATTTGTTAACCCATCATCGTGATTTGCCATGTTACTGGAACTGTTTACACCAGTATTAATACATAATCTCGTCTACACAATTTCGACCGCTGCACTATTCAAGAATGCGTCCAACTCGTCGAATTCGTCTTCTAACTCCATTGTCTTCGCAGCAATCGTTTTCGGACTTGCTGCCAAATTTACGATCGAAGCAAGGTCTGAATTGGATGATGCAGTTGTCGAAGTCGTCAGGCCAGGTAGCATTTTGATGGAGTCAAGATCCGAACAGTTGCCCAGAGAATCATCTTGTTCATAGTCTCGGTATCCAGGAGTATCATGTGGGGAATTAGGGAGGAACAAAGCCGTTGGAAGTTCACCATCATCACATTGAGTCAGCGTCCCAGACGGTTCCCGAGAGTAAGTACTCCTCTGTATCTGTAAAGCGGACATTTAGTATCACATTCCAGTACAAATGAGGGGCACTGTAACTGTAGGGTAATGCGAACAGAAGTCGTCGGCGTCCCGGTCTTCATATCGGATTCGCTTTTTCGGTGGGCTATGTTCCCTTCTGAATTCTCGTCCACGTTTCAGCTGCATGGGGGGTGTTGAAGGGCGTAACATGGTGTCTTCCTGATCCAGCTGCTTCTGGTCGTGCCTAGACGATGTCATACCAATGTTTTCGTTGAGGGGAACTGCGCGAATGAGCGAGTCGATCTCGGAATTCGAATAATTTGTCTCGGAGGGAGGGCTGTGCAAGTTCAGTGTGGGGGTCGTATCAAGAATATTATATGCTTCTGGCATCTCCTCGTCTTCGATATCAATCGTATCCTGAAGAATGGCGGTAGACTTTTGGAGGTCGCTCAGATCAGTGAACTTGATGTCGAAGTCTGGAATGGGTTCGCGTTTGCGTTTCAGCTGTCGAGGAGCATCGAGTTTTAATCGACGGCCATCTGAGAGCCGTATATTGCTGGTAACGCTTGTCCGTTTGTGTAATGATTCAAGCTCTTCTATCCTACGGTCCACTATCTCGACCGACGTTTTGTCTTGCTTGTGCTTCTTGGAGGAAGTTGTCGCACGTCTCCTAGGAGAAGATGCTTTCAATTTCGACGAACTCTGTTGGGCGGTTGTCCCCCCCTTCTTCGAAGGCGGCTGCTCTTGCAATCCATCTCTGCAGCTGAAAAGCAAGTTAATGCAACCTCGACTTCTGTTACTTGCTATTTACCAGAGATGCCGACACTTGGTCTTGTCCTTGCAGGGGTGATTGCATCTTGTGAAAGGTGAGTGAGGGCGGAAGAGTGATGTCAAATGTCGCACTCGAAGTTCCCATTTGGCAACTTCTTGGAAGGACGGTCAAGGTTATGCAACAACTGAGAATCTTTGCTTTTCTGAGACAACAGGCCGGATGGTGCGGAGGCGTTCCTCTCGGCTGAACATGACATTGTCAATGAACTAGAACAGTCAGATGAAAAATTGATAGAATTGACTAACCTTTCGCTTTAGTCAAATCACGGATTGGTCGTTCGTCCCCCTTCTCATCTACATCCATGTTCCAAAAGTCGGGATCATCCTCAAGGCCAGCGATATCCATATCCTAGCGACCACTTTGGCATTGCCTATGACACACTATTGAAGACAGGCGTACCGTAGATGTGGGTGGCCGGGTATTCATCGTTGGATATTCTTTAGCACTGATCTTGGGCTTGTAAACTTTAGTAACCGTGACACCAGCAGTGGTTTCCTGATATTACTTTAGCAGAGGCCGTAGTTTGCTAATGTGTCTCACGGATGTGATGAGGACCATGATAGATTGACTGGGTTTCATCAGCTCAGCTGTCAAGTCAAATGTCTTCTTGTCCTTCAGCGCCTTCGTGCTGTGATGATTGCAGTCATTATTTCACATATTTCAATTAAAACTCACGGAATTCGGCGGAAGTCAAGTAAATTCATGTCAGAAGTCAACGTGAAGACTACGGTCATGTTGGAACCACGTCCTTTTGGTTTCTTGGCTTTTGATGGGGGAAATTGTTCCTCAAGTAAGCCGCATTCAATAGATAGTTCGACCTCGACTGGGCCTTTGCCACGTTGCGAAGATTCATCCAGGGGAGTCACTTTGAGGAAATATTGAGGCAGCTCCCGGACAGATGCCAAAACTTCTAACCCGAAGGGCGGCCGACGATTCAGCAGCTTCAAAACTGGCCATTAGTGTTTGGATATTAATTAAGAAATAACGCAGACTGCTTCTATTCTGAGCGGGTCTTGCTTGCGTAGATGGTTTATTGAAGTTATGCCGTGTTCTGCGAGAACCTAGCTCTGTTGATAAACTGGTTGAGGCGTTGTGATGTTTATTATACAAACCTTTAGACTGAACGGCAAAAAATATGAACAGCTTTGGAGCCACGGTGGAAAAAACACGCACGATTTTTCCCCGATTTGTTCGATCTGGCGTAGTACAACTGGTCGATCTTCCCAGGCTTTGGCAGTTAGGCATCGAACCCTAAACCAAAGGTTATTCCCTGGGACTACTAGAAAGGAGATACTCGTAGTCACAATTCCAGTCCATTTTTCACTTGAGCCCCACATTTTCTGACAACACCCACTTCCACGATAGCTAAGAAGAGATGTGCGCGTTGCTGTCACCTGAACATTCAAATAGCAGGAATGGGTATACCTCTCGCAATTCGGCTAACGTGACGGAAGATGGTAAAAGCTTCAAGATGAGGTTGACTGTCGGCACTCTTGTATTCAGTCGAATTCAATGAAATCCCGCCCAGAACGGCCTCGAGAAAGGTACTGAGTAGATGCCTACGGTAGAAAAATAATTTCGCCACCTGTAATAAGAGAAAAATCTTGTCAGATGTCTTCTCCAGTTTCTTGATTTCATAGCGAATATCAGGGTGTTTCCGCAGTTTGTTTAGCACCTAGAAATGTAATAACAGATGTCAACATTAGATGACTTGACGCAGAAGCAGAATTACAGTCTTCTCCGAGGCTCTCATCTTGACTTCTGATAATCTGTAAAGGTACATTACAGTCAGATATCACTCTGCGTGCTCGAAAGCGTACTCTTCCGATGCAGAGATCATATCCAACTAGACGATCCTTTATTTAATAGTGCATTATGCCATTCTGGGCACGCTCACCAATTCTCGCAGAGTCGGAAGCTGTGGAAGGGCCAGAATGAGGCTCATCTGAAGGTTGGACTTGATGAGTAGACAATAAGTTGCGCGGCACACAGGCAACACACAGTTGACTGGCGAATGTAGAACTTGAGGGAAATTTTTCGTAAGTCGAAGATTTCATGTCGAGTCAAAAGCCTACCTTGCTCATGATATCACCATATTCTGTAGACGTCAGTTCCTCAGCCCCTCTTCCCTCGACTGCTTCTTCTATCAACTGCGTCTTTCGCAGCTTGTCTATGCTCTGCATCACCAAATCGTCCACCCTTTCCTCCCAAGTTTGGTCGTCTTCCTTTCCGAGGGAATAGTGCTTTGGATTCTTTCGAATGCGCTGAAAAAGGAAAGAACCACGCAACCACTGCTTTGCAGATGCGACGTTCGTGATAGTCCCTAGGCCAATTTCTGAATTGAGGTGTTCTGACAGGTTTGTATGCAATGAGCTTTCCAAGACTGTATTCCCCTGGACCAAGGATCTATATTTTGTTTCGAGTTCTTCTTCGCAGAGGATGATGGCTATCCCATCTTTGTCTGTCTTTGAACATGAGAAAAATCCAAACAGATGGAAGTCAGGACGGACCAAATTGAGGGCGACCCTATGTAACTGACGTAGTATCAATTAAGATGGAAAACAAAGATCTACTTACAGCGCGTCCGAGCATCTGCATGATATCAAGATCGGAGTATTCGATATAGGCATTATTCTGAAATGTTTGCACGCCCTTGATCACGACCAAGTGTGCGGCTGAGTACATTGTCCATCATAAATCGGTGCGCTTGCTGGATATACCCACATACGAAGGTTGACCCCGACAGCCAAAGTCTAGCAAGCCGGAGTTGAGATGATTATTTTAGAATCCGACACGATATCCTTACCGAAGTAGCGATGACGATGCGAAGGATCTTCTTCAAGTAGAGCTCTTCTGTTGCTCGCCGATCCTCAAGAGTTAGTCCAGCATGGTGCACCCCTATACCATATTCAGCCATTTCTGAGGGCAGCACAATGTAAAAGTGAGTGTAGTCAAGAAGATTTGCCCCTACCCGTTAGACGCCTGTCATGGAACGATTGCTCGATTCTGCAAGAAGCTATTGATTGAATCTAGTTTTGGATAATGTCGGAGGATGAAGGACCTCGTAGGATGTGACCATGGCAATGGTTTCTTGTTTTTCTCTGCCTCTACATACTCTTTCAAGAGTTGATCAGCGGTCGCAAAAACACCTAACAAAGGCGTAGAGAGATGGCCTCAGTTTCAAATGCAGTAATTGGACCAACTTACCTTTTCTTGTGGAACAGAAGACGAGTATTGGCTTCCCTTTGGAATGTTGCTGCAAAGCACTAAATAACCTGTAATCAAGGTTCCTGTTGAACATGAAATCATTCTGTCCCTTCGAGCGATAGACCCCTATCACGACTCTGGTCAACTTGCACGGTCGATATTCTTCGCCAAACTGTCTTCAAACATAAATTGCATCCTTGATTGATCGCACCGTGCTTACCTCAAAAACCTTTGCGGGATTGTAAGGGGATGTAACGCTTCCGATCCAGGACGCGATATCATCTATATTGGGGACTGTCGCGGAGACGAGAACGAATCTAACAGAAGAACCACGAGTTCTCATTCGAGAAACTACAACTTCCAAGGTACTGCCACGTGTTTCATTGAGAATATGAACCTGACGTTTAACCATTGAAGTCGCTCATGGGTGATTGTACATGAATCAAAATACCTCATCAACAAGGAAGAGTTGAATTTGCGAGAGTGTTCGATGTTGATCGTGCCTAGTTTAATCGTTTCGCCAAATACAAGAACAGATCTCAAAGTGCCCACCAGTTGCGGGTGAGGCTGTCCCATTTTTCGCCCTGGTAAAGATGAGAATCATTCCTCTAATAAAACGCTTTCTCAATCACCGTCGTTATTCTACGGAATTGCATTAGCTCATAGTGACACACAGGAATGGAATGGCGTAACATGATTGAGGCATTTTTCGCGTCTCCCCAAGCACCTTGGCCAAATTGGACGGTATCCCCCGTCAACTCAGAACCTGAAATAAGAGTTCTCGGTTGTCTTCCATCGTCGGAGAAGAGAGCCACAAACACTTGATGCCTAGGGGCTCAAATTTCGTCGTCCAATCTCGAAATCTTTCTGAACATAATGCCTAGGAAATTATAGATATGAACCGGCAAAGAGTGATAGAATTTCCAAACCTTCGTGGGGGCCATATATACACACTTCAGAGATCTCCCTTCGCCCTTTGAAATTGTTAGCATCCGAATGATGGCCAGCTCAAACAACACTGTTTTTCCACTCCCGGTGGGGGCTTCAACAACAGAGATGAGATCCCATTGACCATCGAAACCGTATAGGAAGGCTCATACCACTAATAACCTAAAAATCCGAGATCGTCAAATCAAGGACTAAGTCTTAGGGAGTACAAGTACCATGTTTTCGTTTGAACTCAAAATCTAAATGAACATTAAACTGGAAGAACTCGAATCGATGAGAAACTTAGCGACATCATCAAAGCATGTCGATTGAACTGCATTGAAGACTCCGAATCGAAATATTCCTCTGTACATGTCAGCTGCGGCAGGTACCGTTGTTACAAGACGGGTGAGGGCGCAGCAAGTTATAACTCACGTAGACTTGATACCGGACGTAAGTTAATTGAATGAATATTCCGTGGCTTTGACTTGGGAAGAAGGCCAGAGCGATTGGGGTGGCTAGTTGCATGAAATGGAGGTGTTGACATGTGGTGCGCCTGCGCCTGTGCCGGATATCCAACATGATCTTGCTTGTGTGAGAAGAAGTTGGTGTTGGAGCGTCCATAATACTCGCTGCCTACGAGTCAATAACGGATAGTGGATAATACAGTTCAATAAGTGAAGAATTAAGGTTCGCTGAAGTCGGAATTCTGACTGCAGTGGGAAGTTCCAGTCCCAGGGGAACGATATGCTTGATGACTCGTAAAGTTGGGACGCGGTGGATGATATAGATTCTCGTCGTGCAGTTGCGCGATGTGCTCGTCATCATCATCGTAATGATCTATGTCATCATATTCTGGTACAAACCGTGCATCATATCGATGCGAGGCGTATCCCTCTCTTCCTGCAGGAGACGGAGACGTATAACATTCTATCGGATCCTGCATAAACAGGGCATAGATGGCAGGATACAGCGCATATACTCACCTATGTCGTCCGTGAAATCGGCATCAAGTTCGTCCTCTCCGTACTGATTACCAGCAAAACCGTTACAATAACGCGCATCATTCCGGAACCCTTCGTATGAATCAGGTTCGCAGCTGCTGGCGTTACTGCTGTAGTAGTTGTAGGACATGTTCACAGCACGGTTGAGCAAGACAGGGCAATTTTTGGATCCAGGGATTGGCACGTGATGCAACGCGTTACTCCACGTGACCACAGAAGTCACGCTTCTGCTCTTTAGCTTCGGAACGGCCACTGCTAGTTGACCCTTTGCGATATAAAGTTCGTTGGTTCATTCAAACGCCACCCGAAATTCTCTCGAAGATTTATGGCGGCAGCCGCAGCTGGAGGAAAGGAAGCGAACCAAAAACTCGAGGAGTACATCGAAAGGTAGTACGCCTGCCACTGTTGTTATCACACCGTCCTGTTGACCTGATCATCATCTGGAATTTAGGATTCACTACTCTGATCGCTACTCCGATGACGACTACGAATATCGGCACGTCATACTACCAAAACAACTGTTGAAGATGGTCCCCAAACATTTCTTCAATGATGACGATTCGGGTACACTACGTCTACTTGCAGAACCCGAATGGAGAGGGATTGGGATCACACAGAGCTTAGGGTGGGAACACTACGAAGTCCACGGTGAGTTTCATCTCCTACGCGTGCCGGCGTTGATCCAGATCAATATAATTGACGGTCATGGTCATGCGATCGTCTCTCATAGCACCGGAGCCGCATGTTCTTCTGTTCCGACGCCCTAAAGATTTTGTGCCGCCTCCGCAACATCAACACGGCACCGCTAGAATGAAGGAGCAACCTGCTGGCAGGAGAAAATGAATCAGCACCAGAATGGATCCATTCCTTATTTCGCTTACCTGCCATGCAAAGATCGATACCACTTCTCCTGCACCATCAATTAAATGTAGATATGTTTTCCCTGCATGTTGTCATTCTTCGTCCTGTTCGTCATTACGATGTTCTCCTCGTTTTCTCTCTTGATCTCGCGCTACGTCAGCAGTCCTCCAATCATTATGTATGTTTCCGAGTCTGGGACAATCTGATTGAACGCATGTAGAGGAAAATAGCACAGTGAAATCTCAAAAATATCTATTGGTACATTCTCTAGAAACGAGAAGTCGGAAGGTCTCCCCATTGCACCATCGGCCCAGGATCCACCGACCTCTTGAGGCCCGTCCTGAAGTCTTTCAAATCCGAGATATACGTCACCCCGGGACGCGGAGAATCTTTCGCCTCCCCTTCTACGGAGTACTTTTCCACCAGCCCTGGGATAGCATCAAGCAGGTGATCCCGGCCACCCTTGGACGCGAAAACCTGCTTCCAATAATTGGTGAAATCCGTGATGAGAGGTGTTTCGTCGTTTCCAAGGGATTTTTTCCATGCTGTCCCGCTCACGCCCAGTTGCGCTTCACGCACCAAAGCTTCAAAGGCATCTGAGGCTGCAGCGCTGACTTTCTTCGGACGAGGCTTTTGCGAGGTCATGTGGATGGAAAGCTTGGATCTTGTCGTGGACGAAGGGTGGACGTTGGATAAGAAGAACTTGAAAACGTCATCCTTGGTTATCGTCTGGAGGAATTGTGCGTCCTTTTCACCTAAGGAAGGATTTGATTATTTAGAGGATACAACAAAAAAGAAGAAAAATCAACGTACTCCTCAAGAAATCCCAATGTCCAGTACTGATGTGATTCATAAACCTTGACGTCTCGTCCATGAGGTTTTTATCGGCCTCGAGCCATTTTTTCCCCAGGCCGTGTTTCTGCTCGGAGAACACCTCTTCGGTCATCTCTTCAAGAAAGGTCTTCATGCCTTCTAGGAATGCTTCCACGCGGTCTTCCAAGAAACCCGGAGTCTTCTCGCTCTGAACGACGATCCGCAACCCTTTTTCGCTGCCTCCAGGCAACAACCATTGTGTGCAAGAAACGACGTATCCGAGCTGTTCCTTGGTCCTGAGAACGTTGAAAGCAGGTTCGCTCAGGATTTGCGTCAGCAGAGAAGCGGTGACTCTCAGTTGTTGATCGATGATGGATCCATAGTGTATGTAGTATGTCAAGGACGAGTTGGCTTGGTTCAGGTTTGGAATAGGAGACGTCCACGTGTAGTTAGCAGCTTTTCAACGAGCATGAGCAGCCCTAAGAAATGAGGATGGGTGGCGTACCTTCGGGAAGCAACAATGCACTATCATTCAATTCTATAGACGTTAGTGGAGAAACCCCAAGGTCCTCCTCCGCCATTTCTGCTATTCTGATGGCTTCCTGTCGTCGAACAACTTTATGAGGGTGTTCGTCGGAATCTTCACACCAGAACGTACATCTTTATACATATTTCCTGCGACCAAAATGCGTAGATGCGCCTGAGACAAGAGTTCCTTCATATGCTCCTGTATTTCTTCAGGTCTAATCGCTTTTCGAAGACATGTCAAGTCGATACTGTTCAATCTTTCAGGAGTCACTCACAGCCTAATTCTTTCAACTTCTCTTCCAACGTCCATTGCTGTGCAGAAACGGCATATCGACCATAATAGTCGGAAAGTGCATATGACTGCCCAAGAAAGAAATTGTACCAATCCCTTTTGGCCTGCAGAAGTGCACAGTGAGCCAGGAATGCGACCAATCCTTTGGATGTCAATTCACCTGTTCTTTCATCACTGCCAGCCTCTCTGGCTTAATAACAAGCCCCTTTATTTTTTCAAGCACATGCTTCACAAGGACGGCCATTTTATCATTGTACCCGCTCATAGAAACAAAGAGTCCATTGGGGTGTTGAACAAATTTGTATGACAAATCCGCGAGGTCGGCATCATACGAGTATTCAGAGAGTGAATCGTTGACAATATACGAATATAATCTGTGAAGCAGCGTCTCTTCAGCCCACCGATGGGAATGATAATTATTAGAAATACTTGGTCATCACAGCGGCACGAGGGGATACATTTCCGACAGGACTTCGAAGATCAATCACGACTTGTGCTTTCGGAACGAAGAAACGGTCATCCTTCTTATGCCACAAAATGGAGAGTGGTGTCTCCCGGATGAGATGAGGCCGTTTGAGCGGCTAGATCGCCTTTGAGAAAAATGATGACTGGTCAGCGGAAAAAGTCCGTACCTCAGCGACTACCCTTCTCTCAACGTCCAAGTTTGTCGGGATAAACTCATTTGGTCCAGGTAAAAACAACTGAGATAATTTATTCGACGCTTCAGCCTGCAAAGTAACATCAGATGAGTTCCTCTCAAGCACGAATCAAAGGTGACAAATAACCTGTTCAATAAACTGATCGTCGAATCGCTCGACACGATAATCAGTCCCATACCAAGGTTCCTTCTCCCAAGTAGCATTAGGGGACAGTTTCGCATGTTCCTCTGCCGTCGCCATCAATACCACCCTACCCTCTGCCAGTCTGAAAGTATCCAGATATTCCTTCACCTTCGCTTTTCCATCCTCAGAGTCCCAATCCCACGTGAGCTGCGGTGCGCTCAGCAGAAGCTGCCGAGGAACCGGCCAAGCCATGTTGTCTGATATCCAAGTCGCGTAATCGTCCGGCCTCCTCTTTTCTGCAAAGCGAAAACGAATCTCTGAAAGCTTCGCCAGTTCTTGTTGGTGGAAGCTATCGAATTTTGAAGAGCGCAGAAGAGCAAGGTATTGGAAGGCGGCTATAATGGCTTGGCGATAGTTGTCTATATATTGACAACATGAGCTTCGAGAATGAGCAATGATCAAAGCGGGCAGAACGCACTGAATCCCTCTTGGGTTAGGTACATTGTGATCTTGAACATGGCAAATCCTCTTGCAAGACTTTGAGGACCAGAACTTAGACTGGTGATCCAACCTTGGTCTTTCAGGTAGGAAAAGAGTGAACCTGGGCCTTCATGTCCGACAAAGTGAGAGATAAAATGGGAAGGTTTGTGTTTCCAGAACGGTGGTTGATATTCCATCGGGAACGAGATTTCCAGTGCATGGAAAGACATGACAGTCTTGACAGAGACAAGCGTCTAAAAATCAATCAAGATGAGGTTAATTAACGAGGGATATGATTATGATAACATTCACCCCTTTCTCATTCGGTCCAAAAGGATGGTCGGGTATCATGGGAAGACGATTTTGTCCGCGGTTCTCGATCGGGGAAAACAAAGTGGAAGCGAGCTGCGAGAGCTCATCCAGGGACTCTGCGTTAGGGACCTAAGATTAAGAAGACGGTGTCACATTGGATAATACCCCCCACCTTTGCCAATGATACACAAACGCATCCGGCTAGCGCAGTACTCTTTGCTCCACCATGCTACCAACCTGCGGCGCGTTTCGCGACCAATAGAGCCTCCATCCGCGTCTGCCTCACTGTTGATCGACGCAACAGAGGGTGCAGGAGAAACCCCACGGGATGTGATGGGCGAGGGTGCCACACTCGGAGAAAGAGAGGGAACAGCGTTGTCGACCAACTGACCTTGGGCCTCGAGCTCCTTGGCAGCTTGTGACAAGCTCTCGCGGTTGCCGCTACCGAATTTACGCCAAACATGACCTTCCTTGCTGAGATGCTTGTTCAGCTGGAAAATGCGCCACATGTCCGACTGGTGGTTCTTCTTGTGCTCTGAATCGACGGCGTTGAGTTCGCGAGAGGTGCAGGACGGAGCAAACAACGGAGAATGGAAGAATGCAGCAAAACGTTCTAGAGCACCCTGCAAGGCATGTGTTCCGACACTGAAGTAGTAGTTGGTATTGGACGTCGATGTAAAAGCGTTGGATCCGCCATTATTTTTGGAGAGGAACTGATAGAAGAGCAGATCAGACAAATAAGCTGAGAAGGTAGCGTCATACCTCTGAATATTCATTCTCTCGAGGGAATTGTTTTGTGCCCTGACATGGAAAGCTGCTTCAGTCGACGAGACAACGGCCAATGTTAACCACTGACCATAAACAGCAAGTGCTCACAGAAGTGAGCCAGACCTGGCATATCGGCCTTGAATATATTTCACAGGTCAAGGCTGCTTATAGTATGCATAGATGAAAACTCACTGGATCGTGTAAATGGCCGACAGCAACATCGAGGCTAGCAGCTGCCTTGTCTGCCTTCGCGTCATGTACAAGAGTGGCCTGCAAGCCATTGTCAAGCTGGATTACGCGGTACTCGCGATCATCGTGTTCAGACTTCTGGAGAGGTTTGGTGAAGACGGAAAACGGAGGGGCTGCATCTGAGGTGATGCGTTGCCAGCTGGGGGCATCGTCGTGTCCAGACAGGGGCTGGGTGAGGACGGAGAAGGGGGGGACAGTGTCCGACGTGAGGTGTTGCCAATCTGTGGGCACGGCCGGCATAGTCGTTAGCCTGGAGTGCGGATGAAAATTGGGTGAATGAGGGGGAAAGGAGGAGGGGATTCTAGACAGGATGCGCGGCGTCACCCGCTTCAAGAGCACTGACATTCCGAGTAAGTACTTAAACGCAACCTTGACGCAACCTATCCCCGAAAAGGAAACCGTTGGCGACTGTCACAGTCCTCGTCGTAGCACGATAACCAAGCCCGCCGACTTATAGACACCTTGTCATGCTCCAAATAATGAAATGTTTTTAACGACTCTACGTTTCGTGGTGTACGATTTTATATGGATCCGCAACGAGCTGTCTACCAAGGATATTATAACGAAATTAGTTGCCCATCTCCTTCGCCAATTGCTCAGCCTTAGCTTTGACATCCTCGATTGTGCCAGTCTAAACAGCAGATGGTTATCAGATACGTCACCAACGTTACACAGCACCTACCATGTAAAACGCAGATTCAGGGAGCGAGTCGTGTGCACCAGAGAGGATCTCCTTGAAGGAGCGAACTGTGTCCTTCAGAGGAACGAGTTTACCCTCATAACCAGTGAAGACCTGAGCGACCTGGAAAGGTTGCGACATGAAACGTTGGATTTTACGGGCACGCTCGACCTGCAGAACGGTAAGTCCGAGCAAATAGAAGGGCAAAACAACTGACTGTTAGTTTATCCTCCTCAGACAACTCGTCCATACCCAAGATAGCGATGATATCCTGGAGAGACTTGTAGTCCTGGAGAATCTTTTGGACGGCGGTGGCAACGTCATAATGTTCTTGGCCAACCTGCAAGATCCTTCAAAACTGGTCACATGGACGAGGTGCCAGAGTAAACACATACAATACGGGGATCCAGCATACGCGACTTCGAATCAAGAGGGTCCACGGCGGGGTAGATACCGAGTTCAGCAATACCACGAGACAAGACAGTCGTGGCGTCCAAGTGGGCGAAGGTGGTGGCGGGGGCAGGATCAGTCAAATCATCGGCAGGGACATAGACAGCCTGCACTGATGTGATGGAACCTTTCTTGGTGGTGGTGATACGCTCTTGCCTATGTCGCGTTGGGTGAACAACATATGAAAAAGCAGGATAGAAAATGCTTACATGCCACCCATGTCTGTTGACAGCGTGGGTTGATAACCAACAGCAGAAGGGATACGACCGAGAAGAGCGGACACTTCAGAACCAGCCTGGGTGAAACGGAAAATGTTGTCGATAAAGAGCAACACATCCTGGCCCTCCTCGTCACGGAAGTACTCGGCAATAGTAAGACCAGTCAAGGCAACACGGGCACGGGCACCAGGGGGCTCGTTCATCTGACCGAAGACCAAAGCGACCTTGGAGTCACCCTGGAGATTGATGACACCGGTCTCAATCATTTCGTGGTAGAGATCGTTACCCTCACGCGTGCGCTCACCGACACCTGAAAGACATCTGTCAAGGGGAGAACAAGACGAAAGCTGGAAGGAGTTTACCGCAGAAGATTGAGAAACCGCCATGGGCCTTGGCGACGTTGTTGATGAGTTCCTGAATCAAGACGGTCTTTCCGACACCAGCACCACCGAAAAGACCGATCTTTCCGCCACGAGCGTAGGGGGCGAGGAGGTCCACAACCTTGATGCCAGTTTCCAAAACCTCGGCCGTGGTGGATTGGTCAACAAATGGAGGGGGGTCGGCATGAATGGGTGAGAGCTTGACCCCCTTGATGGGACCACGCTCGTCAATGGGCTCACCAATGACGTTCATGATACGGCCAAGGGTTGCGGTACCGACGGGGACCATGATGGGGTTGCCGGTATCGATGACCTTGGTGCCACGAACGAGACCCTCGGTACCGTCCATGGCAATGGTGCGGACAGAGTTCTCACCCAGGTGAGAGGCGACCTCGAGGACGAGACGTCCACCGCTGAAATTTTGGACCTCCAGGGCGTTGAGAATGGGGGGAAGGTTGTCAGTCTCAAACTGGACATCCACGACAGCACCAATGACGGTTTTCACGGTTCCGACGACGGCGGTCGACTCTGTCGCATATGTGCGGGCAGCTGGAGGGAAATTTTTTTCGGAAGGGAAGTATTGTCGGTGAGTGTCTTGCGAACTAGAAAAGGAAGTGAAAACTGACCAGGAGCAGAGGTCGAAGGACGAGAGGTGTGAAGCGAGTTTGACCGGTGCTGGGTGGGGATGGCAGCCCTTGTAAGGAGCGTCGAGGTGGAGAAGAACGCGTTTGTCTTCTTCGCACTGTTGAACGCTCTCTTGGAGACGCGGGCGATGGCACCACGGGAGGTAAGCATGGTGGATGAGGGTAGTTGGAGGGAGTTGGACAAGTCGACAGAATTTCCGGACCACCTCTAGTTAAACTTCGCACACTCCCGGCTTCCTCCGCTCGTCGTTGCCACAACTTGTCAAAACATCATTCTTTCATCAGTATCTACTCATGTATGGTCGTTGCAGAGGACAATCCAGACAGATCCTACCATTATCTGAAGTTCCCCCCATGTTTGCTGGTGCTCGACATGTTTGCAAAAGCAGGCAAGATTAGATTATGAACCAAACTTGGACTTGCGCCGGTCTTCCACCTCCATTTCATGGCAGCATCAGTTACGAGCACTCTCCCGAATGACTGGAAATATGTCTCAGAAGGCGGAGCCACTATCGTCTTCTCTTACAACGGTCCCTCAAACCCTCAGTTCGACGGAACAGTGCTGCGTCTCAGGAAAACTTCGTCCCCTTCCATTGCAGAGCAGCCACTGGATCAACCAGATGATCCCATGGTCGAATTCCAGAAAAAATGCATGGAAAGACTGATCCCAACCCAGCATCTTCCGCGTTTGGCCTCTGTTCGCGTCGATCGTGCGTGGCTCGAGCGTCTAGTTGCTCTTTGCGATGTTTACCGGCCCAATGACCGGAGGAACAGAGATCAAATTGACCTTACACGTACAAAGGGCGTACTCGCGACCGATCTTGTCGGCGGCAACTGGTTGGCCGTAGAAATCAAGGTTCGTCAGCGAGGTATCTCGATGATTAGTACATCAAGTTGACTTCCCGCTAGCCTAAGTGGGGTTTTCTTCCAACTGCAACGCATCTCTCTGAGGCTACCCGTGCGATCAAGACCCGGACATGCAGGTTTTGCATGCATTCGCGAGTTCGGGTTGATAGTGGAGAGAAGGCTTCCCTGGGGTATTGCCCACTTGATCTGTTTTCTGAGGAGGAGCATCGAGTGCGGAATGCCGTATATAGCCTTTGGGATGCCTGGGTGGAAAGCGATGGGACAATTAATAATCTCAAGATTTTCAGTCAAGGAGAACTTGTCCTGCCTTCCAACGTGAGTTCAATTCTTTTTTCTATGACTGACTCCTTGACAGACTTTGAAATGATTATTGCAGGTGTCCCTGATTTCCTCGGAAGATAACAGCAAGGAAGAATACCATGAAGACTTTCGCGAAGCATTCACATCTGCCATACTCCCCCTCTTGATGGATACTCCAGTCCTGCGCACGCTTTCCAAGCTCCAGCGGACGCTCGACATTCTCGACATTGAAGGTCTGGCTAAGCTGTATCGCACGGTCGAGGGATCAGAGCCCTTGTTCGCGTCATTTCCTACTCCATTGTCTAAGTCCATTCGGAGCATTTCCCCGTCAAAGGCCTCATCAGAGCCTACGATATCGGAATGGACAGAATTCCTGGATATATATCTATCACCAGCCGGGAGCGAGCTTGACCATACCAATCCAGCCAAGGACAATCTCCGTTACTACCTCCTCGCATACCTGCTGTCAGCAACATTCAAGGACTGTTCCATGGTAGTTCGTCTAAATCTGCTGGGCTCCTCGCTTCCTTTCTCCGGAATTATCAGCCCCGAGCAGGTGACCGTGATAGATCTCGACCCGAAGAGTATGAATAGATTGAGAAAGTGGGAAAAGCTGGACCGAGAAATCGTTGAAGCCAACCTTGCAGTGATAAATTCCAAACTATGTGTAGATAGATGCACAGCCTGGTGACGTCACGTGGAGGAACGTCGGACCTTTTCCGAGTGCCCATGGCCATCCAACTTGATAGATTTCTACTTTTCTCTCTTCCTCATCACACATGGCGTCCTTGAGATCCTTGACCAGACTTGCTGCCAGCCTCAGAGTCGCCAAGCCAATAACAACCAGAAATGTGTCCACTTATAACGCAGATGTTGCTGGACTGAGCGAAGAGGAGGCTGAAGTACGCCCCACGCGTCTCGACATCTGCGCTCCTGAGCTAATCACCTCTCCAGTTCAGGAATGTCGTCACCGACTTTGCACAGAAGGAAATTGCTCCTCGAGCGGCGGAGGTCGATAAAACCAACACATTTCCTTCAGTAATGCCCCCGGAATTTTGGCTTCCATTCGATCGTTGACCATGATCTCATAGGACCTCTGGGAGAAATTCGGATCGATGGGTCTGCTGGGAGTCACTGTCTCTCCAAAGTATAATGGCCTGTCCCTAGGGTATTTGCACCATACCCTTGCGATGGAAGCAATCTCGGCTGCATCAGGTTCCGTCGCGCTTTCCTACGGTGCCCATTCAAACTTGTGTGTCAACCAAATACACCGGCATGGAACCGAAGAGCAGAAGGCCAAGTACCTTCCAGACCTCGTCGACGGGAAGAAGGTCGGCAGTTTGGCCATGAGTGAATCCGGGAGCGGCAGCGACGTCGTCAGCATGCGTTTGAAGGCCGAGAAGGTCACGGGGGGGTGGAAGCTGAATGGAAGTAAATTCTGGTAGGTGGCAGTTTAGGCTTTGGAAGTTTGATGTGATTTAATTACTAGACGGTGACATAGGATAACTAATGGTCCCGTTGCGTCAACACTTGTGGTGTACGCGAAGACATCTCCGGAAAAGGGGTCCAAAGGCATCACGGCGTTCATCATAGAACGTGAATTCAAGGGCTTCTCGACAAGTCCCAAATTGGACAAGTTTGGCATGAGAGGAAGTGATACATGCGAACTAGTATTTGGGGATTGTGAAGTGCCGGAAGGTATTTTTTTTTCTGCGCATATCTGTAACACTTCTCTATGTGTTCTTAGCGAACATCCTCGGCCAGATTGATAAGGGAGCGGCTGTTCTCATGTCTGGGTTGGACCTGGAAAGAATCGTACTAAGCGGTGGGCCTCTTGGGTATGATTTGTTGTCACATAAAGAATTTCTGTATTGACGGCATTCTTGCAATATAGGTTGATGCAGGCAGCCTTTGATGAAGCAATCACATACGTACATGACAGGAAACAATTTGGACAACCCATTGGGACCTTCCAGCTAATGCAGGGTAAATTCTTCCTTTCCCATTCAGCAACGATGCGTAGTAATACGACACAGGCAAGATCGCCGACATGTACACAAAGCTCAACGCCAGTCGCGCCTACGTTTACGCCGTGGCAAGAGCATGCGACCGCGGCCAGATCAGTCGAAAGGTAAGTTGAACTCAGCACGTAAAGCCCCTCTGACATATTTATGACAGGATTGCGCTGGCGCTATCTTGTATTCTACAGAAAAAGCTGTCGAAGTGGCGCTTGAGGGGATGCAATGCCTCGGAGGTAATGGTTATATAAACGGTAATTTAACACATTATATCTTGTCATTCCTTCGCCCTTAACTGGTAAAATTTAGACTACCCTATGGGTCGGATCGTGCGGGACTCCCGACTTTATACAGTCGGTGCGGGGACACAAGAGATACGCCGCATGCTCATTGGGCGGGAATTCAATGAAGACTTCAAGCCATGAGGTGTTTTTCTTAATATGGTGAGATACGAGCGCTTCGGCTTATGTATATTGACTTCTTCGATAGTAAATCTGTAATCTCGTTTATTGAAATAGATGATTGATCGAAATTTGACGCGGACTAGAGTGTCTCAAATATGTCTTTGAATTTCGGGGTTTGCAATCAAGACTTTAGAATTGGTTTACAATACACTCTCTGAACGTCTTCCTCATATTTTTAACCTTCATTTCCAATCGCCCACGCTCAAATTTTAAATTATCACACCGCAGCTGCAAAATTTCCAGGAAGTCTAAAGTTCCCCCGCAAACGATAACGCTCTCCTCAACCTCGTCTCTCCGTTGCCGTCGACGATGCCTGACTGGACTGATGTTAAGGAAGAGGGCAAACCTGCCTTTCCTCGTGCCTCTGCCGTAGAGCTCAATGGTTGTGCTGGATCTACGGAACCACATGGAAGGAAGCAAAGCAATCCGCTGCCCGAACCTGAACGACATGCCATTCACGCCCGAACACACTCCGGGACACCTTCTGACCGCCAGCGCACAGTTCAAGCGTGCGACAAGTGTCGCGAGCGCAAAACCAAGGTACGTCTTCCCCACACGCAACTGAAATATACTTCAGAACTGAAGGAACCTCACAGTGTTCTGGAGACCATCCAGTCTGCCACAGATGCACCGCTCGTGGGCTTACTTGCCAATACTCGTCGCGCGAGCCGCGCACGCGCGGGCCCTCCAAGGCCCGCCTCCGCAACGCTGTCTCCTCATCTGATTTACGCTCATCGGATATACGTGCATCGCCGTTCAACCCGAACAATCTCCCGCAGGCAAAGCCCGAGCGGCCCACGCACCAGCTGCAGCGATTTCGCTCTAACCTGAGCCATGACAGCAACGGCATGCCGCGGGGCACCTATCTGGGTCTGCGCCGGGTCGCGTCCATCCCCCGCGCGCATTTCAACTCCAAACATGGCAGGAAGAGTGCGTTGTCCACTCCGCTCCCAGCTACTTCGTACCAGACCTGGCGGGACACCTGTGCGGCCCCGCCATCTCCCTTCTCATTTGACGACGGCAGCTTCGCGACGTCACAGTTCCAGCTACCGTCGATTAGCCACTACACAGCAGGTGGAGGAGGCAGCGCTTCCCCCTGGCGCGATGTCCGCCGCGTACAGAGCCACTCGACCTTGATCGGGTCCGCAGGCATTACCAACCTGAAGAAAAACATTGACTATGGTATGCACAGCCCTCTCCCGCTCATGAACGGCGGCAGCGACTATCTGGGCACTGGGCATGTCTCGGTGCGGGGACGGCACTCGCCCGATTTCTTGGGGTCGCTGCAGTCGTTTGAGCACACCATGCCGCAGTACCCTCTCTCGTCGTTCGAGCACCAGACGCAACCGCTACATACGCCGGACGTTCATCCTTGGGTGTGAGCATCCTTTTTTTTTTACATTACTTTCCCCTCGTCAGTCTGATTAACCGAAAAGTTAATGATAACAGACCCCCAGACCTGTTGGCGAGCGACGGCTCTCTCAGCTATTCTCCGACCTCCTCCTCAGACGATGGGCTGGACTCGCGGCCCAAATCCGGGAACGCCGCTGCTGCCACTCCTGCGACCTCAACTTTCCTAGACGTCTCCTCACCCTTCGACTTTCTCTCGCTGAACAGCCCTTCCAGCGGTGGTGGGTACTCTGGCGACCTTACTGGATGCGGAACTGGAATAGGAGGTAACTACTTTTTGGGTTCACAGCAGCAGCACAACTGCGGCGGCGGGGGACCACTGGCGTTCCCAGACAGCGCGGACATGCCACCGCTGAATGACCACTTCAGCGGCCTCGTCATGGGGGGCCCGATGATGTCACGTTCGGGTCCAGACCCGATCTTGGGCGCCGCCGATGCTGGGCTGATGTACCCTTGACTGGTTTTTTCCAACGATATACACAACTTGAAAACGCTTTGGCCGGCCTATTGAACGTTCGAATTTTTTTTTTCCCGTGTGCGGTTGGAAGAGAACGCCGCCGTTTCTTAAGTATGTAATCGTCGTCGTAATATCGTGTATTGATCACAGGTTTTCGTTACATTATACTCATAGCCTTAATCAATCTGTAAAGTAACCCGCCTTGTAGCAGTAATAATGTGCCAATAGATTTACAGCCAGGTGCCTCTCAACCTGGGACTTCCATTCTTTCACAGACACGAAGGCTGTAGTGTGGCGCAAAAACTTCGCATCATGATATCAAGAAGTTTGATATTACAGCATACCCACCGAAAAAGCGCTAGTCACTTGGCGACTAACCAAGTACATCTCGATGTCACCCGACTTGAAGAAGTCCGCATCGGTTGCTGCAGCGGCGGTGAATGTCATTTCCAAAAGTGCAATATGGCGCAGGCTTACATCTGGCGGTACAAATCACCGATGCAATCGTTTCCAATTTCCGAAGAAGCGAAAGAAAATGTTGTAGTTGGTACAGATTGACTTAAATTATCAAGTGATACGGGTATAGAGAACTAGAGGGAAAGCCAGCGAGAATGGGGAGGGTTATTAACATGATGGAGCTTGAGAGCGTTTTTACAAGAAAAAGGATCGTGGATGAAGAATGATTGACAGGAAATATCGGGATTAATTTATATAGGATCATAGGGCATTGACGACAGATTTCGCGCGCCCACACCTGTACATAATTTACGGTGAGCATGGGATACGGAAGCCCAAGGCAGTACCTACCATGGTGCAGCATACAAGAGGAACAGAAGAAGCCAAGCTACCGGAGAGGGGAGGCGCAGATATCTATCGAAGAAACCAGTCGCAGCAGTCGGAGGTTCGCTTTCATGTCCAATTCATGATCGGGCAGCATATACAAGACTGGTGGAGGTTTTCCACCAGTCCCCAATCATGGCAACCAGATCTTGACGGTCTGGTCGACGCTCCCCGATGCAACAACATTGATGAGCTTCTCCGGATCCGTTGTCGACAAACTGCCTTCCCCGTTCACTCCATTCGCGCCTGCTACCGCACCGCCCGCGGCCGACTGCCTTCCCCATGCGAGTGTGGTGACAAAGTGATTGTGTGCGTCGAAGGTCTTGATGCACCGGCCGGTCGAGAGCTCCCATACTCTAATGGTCTTGTCGTCCGATGCCGAGAGGAGATATTTTCCTGAAGGGTGGAACGCAAGGGCACGTATCCAATTATCATGGCCAGGCTGAAGTGAAATTATCTGAGATTTGAAACTTGGAAAGAAAAAGATGTGCTTACGAGGTTCCGTAGCATTTGACCACTCGACGTGTCCCATAGCTTGATAGTCTTGTCTCTTGCGCCGCTGGCCAGATACATGCCGGGTCGTCTTGTGCGATCAGTGTTCTAGTTGTGAGACAGAATTCATCAAAACAAAAAAAAAAGGAGACGAATTTGGAGAGTGGTTGCTGACCGGAATTCCTGCCAGTTCTCGTATTTTTGCATAGGCTGCAAGTGGGGCAAATGCGACGACCTCGACATCATGTTCATGATCCCTCAACTCGAGTTTTGCTTCTCCTGTGAGTGCATCCCAAATACGGACAGTCTAATGCAACGAAGTAAGATTCGCAATTCGCAAATGATGGGAGGCCCTTACATGGTCTTTTGAACCGCTGGCAAGCATTTTACCGTCGTCAGATGGAATGACACACCGGACCCACTCTGCATGTCCTGATATTGTGCGTACGAGATGTCTGCGGGGGAAATGAAGGGATTGATCATAGGGGGAGAACTGGAAACATACGTTGAAGCAATATTGAATATACGGATGGTTCGATCACGACTTGCGCTGACAATGAATTGATCGCCGGGCATGAAGCGGACGGCGGAAACAGAGTGGTCGTGACCAGGGAAGGTCTTTGTGTTTTTCCACTCGTTCTGAGAATCCCATAATTTGATGAACAAATCGGAAGAGCATGTTACTGTTTAGGTTTAGAAAATTGAAATTGGTTTGAACAAAAAGGTGATTACCCAAGAGATGACCCCTGTGATCAAAGTCGACGTCCATGACGGCCTTGGTATGACCCTTGAGGGTGCGCTCAAACTCGCCAGTCTCCCAGTCCCATATCTTGACCGTTGCGTCTTCGCTTGCAGAGGCGATGATTGAGTATTGGGGATGAAACGCGACTCGAGTGACGGGGGCTCGATGGCCGGTGAGGACGTGTGCGGCGGGTGCGCGGGGGACCCAATCAGATTGGGAGGCGGCGCGTTTGGCGGGTGACAGAGAGAGTTCTTCCTGGAGAGCGGCGTTGCGATTTTCGAGATCCATGATCTGGGTGGAGGGGTGAGACGTGGATTGGGGGGAGAGAGGGGGGCAAGACTTGGACCTTCTTCTGGAGGCGGATGACACTGGTCCATTTCTTTTCCAAGAGGCCGGCATACTTTGCTTTTGGATCTGGGGTGTACTCGGTGCCTGCGTCAGCCTTGAGGGAGTTGTAGGCTGCGGTGAAGTTGTTGACGTAGAGGTAGTCGAGCATCGACTTGTGCCTGTTATCGACGATGATGAGTACCAGCCTAGATAACGTGGATGAAATGGACGAACAGGTCCTCTCGCTGCCGGTCGGAGAGCAAGGACATGGCGGTGGACAAGTTGATGCGTGGTTACGACAACAACAACAATGGACGGCCTTATAATAAATGATCATGACCCCACCCCCGTCTAGACAGAAATGCCCCCCGTCCGCAACGACCGCCACACCCTCGAAGGCGTCTATGAAGGCCACCAGTACAAGATCCATTACCGCAACATCCTCAAACCAGAGGTCGTAGCATTCCTCGTCTATCCAAGGTTAAAACTCACGACTCTCACCACAGTTCTCTCGCGAACCCGATCCCACCATACCCAGGCCTCTTGACCCCCGGCCTCCCTCCCTGAGACTGCGCGATCTCGAATGCATCAGAACCCTCGGTGATCTCTGCTCCTTCTGACATCATCCTGCTCCCCGCTCAATCCGGTTCCCACAGGCAGTGGCCAGGATGGCCAAGTCCTACTCGTCCGCACTACCCGAAATACACACCCGCTCGACGTCCCCGGCTCTCTTTTTGCTCTCAAAGTCTTCAAGAGAAAGAATATTCGTGTTCTCGACGGCGTCCGTCTCTATCCTTCTCGCGCACACGACTGACCCTCACCCAGCATAACCCAGCACAACCCTAACAAAAAGAACGCCGAGCGCTCCCTCCTCGCACAGATGCCCTGGAACTCCTTCGTCACCGGCCTAGTCGACGCCTTCCACGACTGGCGCAACCTGTACCTCATGCTCGAGTTTATCCCCCGCGGAAGCCTCCGTTCCCTCATCCAGAAACATGCCCCCCTCGACCCCGTTACCTCCGCGTTCTACTTTGCCAACATCGTCACCGCCCTCGCTTTCCTGCAGCAACACGAGGTCATCCACCGCGACATTAAACCCGACAACATCCTCGTCGGCGCCGACGGTTACCTCTCTCTCGTCGATTTCGGTACCGCTGCCAAGGAAGACGAGCGAAACGGCTGGCTCATGGTTGGCACCCCGGCCTACATGGCCCCAGAACTCTTTGAACAACAGGAAAGCGCGTACCTCGCCGTAGACTGGTGGTCCGCCGGCTGTGTCTTGTACGAAATGACGACCAGGAAATTCGTTCGTGGCTCGTTTCCCTTGACACATAAAAGTACACTCAGACATCCTCATAACACAGCCTTTCTATTCACATGCCCCAAGCGTAACCTTCAAGAAAGCCAAACGGGCCAAGCTCCATTGGCCGCCTACCCTCCGTGTAGGAAACAACCTCAAGTCGGTCATCACCGGTCTATTGACCGTAAAAGCGTCTGATAGGCTCGGTTATGGCGGTGCCGCTGATGTGATGCAACATCCTTGGCTTTCAAGCGTTGATTGGGACAAGATCCGTGAGAGACAATACCTCGTCAGTCACACTCTTCTTTTTCTTCTCGCTTTTTGTATCCCTAATTCTTCCTCATCCAGGCTCCACCACCCGCATTTGATTCGCTGCACACATGGCATAAACAGCCCCTGCCAGGGCAAAGTCGCTTGCCCGGTCTCAGAATTGCCCCCGTCCCGGCGCATCTCGCGTTTGACAACCGCTTTCCAGAGAAAATGCAAATCTAGCCGTATTTCTACCGAATGCCTGATTGCGATCCTGTATCCTTATTGTCCTGTATTTTTATCGTGAAATTCCTCGCTTACTGCCATCCAACGATGTGAAAGAAAGATTTTTTCAGTCTTCTTTTGACCCCTTTGATGCTTGTCTTTTGTTATTGTCCGACAGCCTTGAGGCTTTGGCTCACTACGGATGTCTTAATCGGAGTCCCGAGTCCGACAAAAGTCAGAACAATAAACCATGCTGATGGTGTTCTTTTTTCTCTGTGCATTGTACAAATACAGTATCGTGTCGTTCCAAGATTAAGAAAACGAACAGTAAGATGATTGGTTGTCGTGTGAATGCTGTCATCAAACGTATGCAGATGAAGGACAGAAAAACAATATAGGTGATAGAAAGGAGGGTGTGTCTGGTGGAAAAAGGTTCATGAAAGACGAAAAATGAGGGTGAGGGATGTTCAGGTCGCAGAAAATTTATGACACGTTGGTTTTAGGGTTCAAGGACGAAAGAGGTCGGGCAACGCGAGATCTGCCTCTCCAGATCTCCTTTTCGCTGTCGTCGGATTCCACCTCGCTCTCCTCGAGAGTCGATGAATCGTCGTCCATGTCGCTGTATAGGGTGTCCGCATCATCAGAGTCAGAGTCCGATCCACACCGTGACTGCTCGCGGTCCAGCCAGCGGCTGTACCACGTCCGCAAGAACATCTTGATCTCGGGGGACAAGCCGAGATACTCAACATTGCGCGCGATGCCCTCCCACTGTATAACCCCTTGGTGCAGGCAGTCGTCTATCAGACCGGTTTCACCAAAATATATCCAGTGAATGAGCAGATGGAACGACGTGGGGTCGGGGACGGGGAGAAACAGGACAGGGTGATTGGGCGGGCTGGGCAGCAGGCGCGGCATGCGGTTCGCGGGGATTTTGAAGCGGCTTGGGGGCGTAGCGGACGTCGATTGTACGAGGTCAAGGGCGCTTGTCCCGCTGAAGAGTCCTCGGAGATAGCTCGAGTGAGCGGAAAGATAATCTACATGAAGCTATTCGGAGTTGTTCAGGTATCATTCGGGGGGTCTGGACAAATGGACGGACAGACCTTGAATGATATTTGGGGCACAAAGTTGGATGCAGGCTGCGTAGCTCTTCGACTCCGTCCGGACGGGTCAAGCATGGCTGTGAAAGACTCTGTTTGGAGCGGGAAGATACCAGACAGTGACGGCGGCACCAATCCTCCTCGCAAGTGCGGGACAGGGATGACTAGAGATAAACGACGTCATTCCACCAAACCACGAGAATGCATACTAAGAAGAGGACAAACCGATGGTACAATCCGCTGTCTCTGGCCTCTTCCAGTAATACGATGCCAGATTACGCAGCTGGTCGACCACGTATTCCATGGGTACGCCCACCAGCGAAGGAGGCGGAAAAGGTCGGGGCTCCAAGGAGGGGACAGGCATATTAGAGTCGTCCTGCGCTATGTCGTGTATGTAGTCGCCAGCGCAGTTGGCGTCAATGGTCTGAGAAGGATCTACCCCCTCCCTTTTAATATAAGAAGCTACACCAGGTCTATTGTCTGGCATCATCGTGACGGCGCGTACTCGGACGCAGGAGCAGACCCTGTTTGTATAGCCTAGAAAGGAATGAGAGACCCAGGGCGGGGGCGGGGCGGCAGGTGAGCTTATTCAAGAATGAAAAAAGGAGGACATGCGGGTCTAATTGTAGGCTTCAAATAGCTGCAGCGAGGCTTTTCCATTTTCACAGGCGCAGCTGGTATTTGATCGCGAGAGGGAAGGAGGCGTAATTGTTCTGAGCCAGCCCTTATTGTCTTCCGGGTCACCCCATCAATTTCGCTCAGGACTCCAAAGATCCGTCCTTGCATCCATCCCCGCAAGGGCGTCCAGTCAAGTCGCTGCAATGATCATAGTCAGATGCAGGTAGATCCACGCATGATCCAATGCGCCTCCTACCTCCGATGTACCAAAGTGGCAAAGCCTTGACAAAAGCTTGACCATTAACCATGACATCGGTAAACGACATCTTTGCCAGAAACCCTTACGAAACCCATCCCAGTCTGACACCGTTGGAGGCAGAAGCGCTCTGGGAGTATGCAAAACTCGCCCAGCATGTCAAACTCGTGCGTATCTCGTGAAGAACGCACAACACGCATTGAAGCAATCTTGCTATGAAGGCCACGCAAAAGTCGCAACTGCTCGCTGAAAAGCCAGATGAGATGCTTTTGGCGCGTTTGAGGGTGTTGGAGAAGAAAATGGGCCTTGTGCTGACGTTGGTAAGACGCTGTCAGTGTTGGTGGGATTTTCATTGAGCTCATCATGGGATAGTTTAAAGCTTCTGTGTGGGGGGTGATCAATGAACAGCCTGTAACAGAGTCTGCGCACAGTTACGAGGAGAGCTCGAACGACATGACGATAATGCGATAATGTATAAGTTGTTGTTTATCAGAAGACATTACATGGCACATCTACTATTTCCATCCACCTGACCCAACCGCATTCACGTCCCAAATGACCAAATTACCGTCGACACCAGTCGTGCTAACCTTTGCGACCTCTCCACCCCGCGTTTCATAAGGCCGAACACTGGTGATCGTATTCTGATGGATCGTCAAGAGCTTGGTATCAACAGCGGAAGCGCTAGAACCAGAAGCGTGCGACTGCCCGTGGCTATCTGCAGCACGGAACGTGGCAAAGGCACCAGTCTTTAAGCGTCCGACGCTGGTATTACCTCCATAGCCCGCTCGGGGTCCATCTAAAGATTTAGCTCCAGTTGTGTCGTCTAAACTGCCGACTCCTTGCCATCCCGCTTCGGAGCCAGAAAAGACAACAGGCTGACAGTCATGACCTGCGAACACGATGGAATTTTCCGACGTCCATGTGAGGGCCACAAATGGGAGAGAAGTCGTCCTGATGTTGAAAACAGGACCTGTGGGGTAGACAATGTTGATAGAGCTATCATGGCCTAGTAGAAAGAAGGTCAAAACATGTATATCTCGATGAACGCTCTCAGCTCACTGGTAAAAGCAAGTATGTCCCCAGATGGTGAAAATCCAACAGAATGCACCCAGCCTCCCGCGGGACTAGTATACTCTCCGCAGATCGTGTTGAAAGGCAACTTGGAACCCCAGAGGGTGGCAGCGGGTCTGGGTTAGTTGGGCAGATTTTATGAGTACTATGCACATGTAGTTATATCAAACCTCACCGCTCATCGACCTCTTTGATGTACGCTGAGAAAACCCGAGCTTTCATGTCGGCACTACCGGCAGCCAACAGAACATTATTCGGGTGCCAATCGATCGAGAGCACAGTTGACCTAATGGGCTTCTTGAGCAGCTTCGATACCCACCAGTTGTTCTCCGAATCAAAGGAACAGATAGCGATGGCACTAGAATCCAATGAGTTACAGAATTGCCGTAATGTTGAAACGTACCGAGCGCCGCTTGCTACAGCAAATTTGTCCTCCTTTGGGCTCCATTTAACTTGGGTGGCAGCACGATTGATCCTCAGTAGTACGAGGGTGGGTTTCCATACAAGTTTGCCCGTCTCCGGATCTGGGGTTTCCTGCCAGACATATGCATTTCTATCTTGGGATGCAGTCACAATACGGTTTGAGAGCGGGGCCCAGTCGATTGAAGTGATGAGTTTATCGTGCTGGGATCATAGTTATTGAGTATCCAATGCGAAAGTTGATTCATACCTCCGAAAGCGTCTCTTTCAATGCCCATTCTTGCCCTTGACGGGAATAGATCTGAACATCGTTAGAATTCAAGCTGACAGCGAGCTCTGTGGTGCACGATAATCAGAAGATGACGTTAAGAATGAAGAATCCACGCGACTGACGGCGGCGATCTGGACTAAAAACATGGGATGTGATTGGAGTCTTGGCAAGGTTATGGACTTCGGGAGCCATTAGGGTGTCAAATATTCGCAGTAGGACGCTAGCAGTCTACTACTGCGGGGACGGTGTGGAAGGTCTTGTCAAGATGCTTGTTTGGCGTCATAAACATTACTCGTGAATAACATGGTGATCGATGAACAAGTGCCAACTATAATACTCAAATAAAGTCCGAGAGATGGTAATACAGTAAGTGATAATAAATATGAGTGAAGCGCTTTCTTTAGCTTCATAGTTAGTTGCTGTCCCCCAGTACCAGAGAGTCGCCCGGAGTATCATCAGTCTTCCTTACTTGCTTAGCCCAACGGAGTCCGCAAGCATTGCACAGGGTCTTTGGACCATGCGGACCCTAGTTATACTGGTAGGTCAGATGGAACCCGATGCAAATGGATAACCGAGCACACCTTGCGCCACTCAGGAGAGTCTGTTCTGCCACATTTGGTACAGACATACTGCTCTGTGATGTGCGACTTCTTCAGCTTCATTGATTATCAGAGGAGTGATATGCAACGAGGCGTAAATCACGACCACCTTTTTCTTCTTGGAGCCCTCGGTGTCGTCATCACCGCTGGGAGGGGACGGACGGATGGCTTCATCACCGAAGAAGTTATTATCAATAGTGTTAAAAGGATTGTCAAATATAGTCCAGCAAGATGGACCGTATAAGCTTGTATTTCTTTGTGGTGGAACTCCTGACGCGGATGGGCGCCTGGAATGGTTGGAAGAAGTCGTATACGCCTGGTTCGGCACAGGTCCCAATGGAGATGTTGACGCATGTTCAGGCAGACAGTTTTGGAGTTCAAAAAGTCTCCGTTGCAACTGTTCGTTTTCTATCTTGAGTTCTAGAAAGGTGTTTAGCCTTGAACTCAGACAAGTCAGGGGAGAGAGATGTCATCGGACGGCATACAATACTGACATGTCCGTATTCCGGCTTGGATATGGTTTGGCTGTGGCGAAAAATAGTTTTCCTTCCGTTTCTAGTACCTGTGGTTGACCTTTGACCTCAAAAAGAATGTCCTTGCGATTCAGAGCGTTGGATGAAAGACTCTCGTTGCGCTTGAAGCGGATATAGGCCAGAAATTCAGAATCTTTATTCAAAGATTCTTGGAAACAGGTGCGAAAGATGGCATGGTCATCGGCTGAAGTATAATTCAGATGGTAATGCAAGACCAGTCAAAGCGTCGCACGAATTACAAGCTCCAACATGTCGCGATCGATCACGTCAGTATCTCTCCAGCCAATGAGTTCTGTAATAGCTGGTCCACAGTAGAGGACGGTGCAAGAAACCGAAAGGATGATATTAATCCCGTCCGCAAGTTCGGTAACCAGGAGCTCTGCCCATCTTTTGCGCTTGACGAAGTCAAAAGTCTTCTGCGCACCAGGTCCTGCTTGAGGCATGCTGGCATTCGTCATGACAAGACTGTAGAATTTCCTGAAGTCGTTCCAGCTTTTGTGAGCCGGATATGTGAATATCTGGCAAGCGAGACGTCCAGGATGCGCTGGTCAACGTGGTGAAAGGACAGATTCAAGCCTCGAGAAGATCATGCTATTACATATTTACCTGTGGTCCGTGTGTATGTACATGTTACACCACCAAGTCCAAGTTCTACATTCAACCGGTCTTAAACTGTGCAATACCCCCCATCGACAAGGAGTTCTGAACCCGTCATGAATTTCGAGGCATCACTTGCCAAAAAAACGATAGGTCCCTGGAAGAGCAGGTATCGAGAGTTCAGACGTCGTAGAATCATGATACGATCAACCCACCGCCAAATCTTCTGGCTCACCCATCTATAACAGACGACACGTTTTCAGAATCGATGTAGGAAAGGAACAGAGGACTAACCCTGCCCATCGGCGTCAAGCTTTCCCAGGTTTTCTAGCAAGTAAGATCGCATAAGTGGGATGCAGGATACTCTTGCGCGGAGACTATCTGACTTTGAGCTCTGGATCCTTCTCGAGAATTTTTCTCGTAAGTTTAGTCAACATGTAGCCAGGACTGGTAAGAGTCGAAGAAATAGAGAATTTCATAAAACACCATTCCGCTCCTACCTGAGAGCATTGACTCGGACACCTGTCCTGGCCCATTCCACGGCAAGACTTGCAGCCATATGTTTGACGGCTGGGAGACTATCGGTCAATGTCCATTCGGGAAATATTTCGGATGCCTACCCACCTGCTTTTGACGCATTATATGGTGTTTGAGACTGGAGATCCGATAAACTTGAACGCATCTGGCACATAACCGCAGCCAGGACGGACCTGGGGTATATTGACAATCTGCAAAACTTCGGTGAGGCACTAGCCCAGAGCACAAGTTTGCCAACGCCCACGTTTGCGCTCATGCTTGCGACCAAAATAATGGAGCCTCCCCCGAGAGGAATCATATGACGGGCTGCTTCACGGGCTGTGAAAAAGGACCCATGGACATTAATGTCGTAGAGCCGTTTCATGCGGTCAGTCGGATAACTGAAGTCGATTAGATACCGTCGGGAAATTCCAAAAGGAGACATGTTCACTCAAGGGCAGAATGATTCTCCACGATACCTTAGTACATTTGACTGTTCAGTAAACACTTCCGGGAAGAAGTTCAATACATACCAGCTGAGGCCACAACTGCATCCACTCTTCCAAACGCTTCCAACGTCCGTGCAAAAGCAATTTGTACGTTACGCTCTGAGGAAACATCGCATCCGATGCCTACGATTCTCAAATCTTCTGGACTGGCTATATCGTATGTAACAGACCGTTAATGGCAATCGATCTTGCCTTCGAACTTTGATGAGATAGATCACTCACATTGCAAGGCATCTATTGCGTAGGTGGTAAGTTCATTTGCTGCCGTCTTCGCTTCATCTTCTAACAGATCGACGACCACCAGAGAGGTGCATCCACTATGAATTAATACATCGTTGATAAAATGCCTTGCAGTGATTGATGGTTCACTTACGAATCCACGAAGGCACGGCAGAATTCATACCCAAGCCCTCTTGCAGCTCCGGTCACTAAACAGACCTGAAAGTCTGATCGTCAGCGGGATAGAATTCCGGTCTTGATCATCACCAAGATCGCTATTGACCTTGCTTTGCATCGAGAAACACGCCATCGTTTTTGGTCGTGAGGTAGAACTCGTCATTATGTAGCGTTATGGGATGAAAGGACGCCGTACTTTAGAAGCTTCATCCCCGCACGTTCAGCAGTGCAGGGCACCACTGGCCCCATGACCAAGTCACTAAGTATGGTCAGTATAACCATGACCCGAGTTTTGATGCAAGGTTTGGCGCAGTACAACCAGGACGTTTCTGGAGATTATTCCATCCAAAAATCCATTGATGTATGTAGCATATATCGAGGTAATGTACCTATTCAAACATAGAAAACCGGGAGGTAACAAAGATACATAACATGGGAGGTGAATATCGGGGTATCTATAGTGACAATGTCCAGATGCATGGACAGACAATAAGCCTAGTCAGATGAATGAGTGGACGAACCAAGGGAGTCATGATATGATAACCATAGAGTAGCGAGAGGATGGAGTGGCCAGCAACAAGAAAAGGAAATGTACAGATACGGGAACCATGAGTGCAAGAGTAGTGAAAGACGACCAAAGGTCATAGGCAGGCGAACTTCGACTTGCGTTTTTGAAGCTCCTCCATCCGCGAGTCCAGCTGTTGCCGTACCCGTTCCTTAGCCTTTCTTTCCTCGTCCAGTCGCTGTTCAAGAGAGTGTTTCTCCTCGACGATTGATCTCCGGACGGTGACAACTTCTCGTTTAGCCTCGGTGAGATCATTCTGCAAAGTCTGGATTTTGGTATTCAAGGTATCACGCTCGCGCGCAAGCTCAGTCGCATGCATACGCGCTTTACGAACTATGAAGAACGTGTAAGCAATTACGCAATGGAACGTACGAAAAATACCGACGATTTTTCTCCGAATCACCCAGAGACGCCTCGAGAGTGGTGACGAGGTCCATGTGAGTTTGGAGATCAGTTTCGCAATGTGTCAGCTGTTTGTTGAGCGTCTTGATCATCGCTTCTTGTTCATCCAGCTGTTTGGCTTGTTGTTCTAGTTTCATGCCAATCTTAGGGTCAACAGACGAGGTGATAAGAGGTGCAACTGAACTATGCCCGACAGAAGTCGACGGTGATTCAGGCTGTGACTCTCGAGAAGACCCTGTGCTCGACGAGTTTTGTGATGAAACGCTGACAGCAGCGTCACCATTGGCAGTTGCAGCGCTTGGACCTCGGGCTGTTGCTGTGGGAGCGGGTGGGGGCGGAACCGAAGGTGGAGGTGTTGGAGGTGGCAGTTTGATCGGGGGAAGACCAGCCCCTCTAGAGTAGGTCATGTTGCGGTCGGCTACTGGCCGAGCGTTGGGAGGAGGCGACCCACGGGCAACTTGGGCTTGCAAATCGCGAACCAAGGAATCTGCGCGAATCTTCTCGACCTGAATAGCATCTTTCTCGTCCTTCACTTTCTGCAACGTTTCCTGCAAGTCTGCGAGGATGGATCGATACCGTTCTACCTCGTCGACCAATGATTGACGCTTGGAGGCCTCTTGAATCAGTTTTGATTGCTCGCCACGAGTTTTGTCAAGTTCTCCTCGTAGTTGTGCAACTTCAGCTTCCAATTCGTCCCGTTCCTCATGGACATTGGTTAACCGCCTTTCCATGTCTTCGAAGGCATCGTCTTTCTGGCACAGCACGAGCTCATGTTGCTGTTTGGTTTTTTCTCGAATAAGAGCAAGTTCCTCTGCGGCAGTTTTATGGGAATCAAGTTCCAGACGAACGATGTCGTGCTCTCCACGAAGATTTTGAAGATCCAGTGAATGCTGCTTGACCATAGTGTCGAGTTTTGTAAGCAATTGAGTCTTCTCCTCAACGAGAAACTTATTCTGTTCTTCAGCTGCAGTGGAATTACGATGATGGTCTTCCTGAAGGGCGATCAGATCCGCTGCCAGTCTATTCTTTTCATCGAGAGCTTGGTCATGTCTTGCCTGAACCGAAGCGAGATTTTGTTGATGCTCCTCTTGTAGAGCGGTCAATGTAACCGCAAAGCTCTCTTTTTCCTTCGCGAGAAGATCTTGTTGGTCGTGGATAGCTTCCATGTTCCTGTGCTGATCCTTCTTGAGCGCAGCATTAAGCTCAGCGAGCTCCTGTGTATGCTGGGCCTTCAGCTTCGATGTTTCCTCCGTGTGGACTTGCAGAGCTGCCGTGATCTGCTGTGCCGAGCGAGTGATAGCTTCTTGGAGTGCGCTCTCGTGGTGCGCTGTTAGCTGGGATATTTGGTCCTCCTGTCCACGTGTGTACTCTTGAAGAACGAGTGCTTGTTGCTCTTTAACTGCCTGGACGGCGGCCTCAAGATCTTTTTGAGCCTTGGAGGATTTGCTGATGGTTTCTTCGTTCGCGTCCTTGAGCTCTGACAGCAAACGATCCACTTCCATTCTCGACTCCTCCTTCAACCGTGCCATCGTGCTTTCGTATTCCAGTCGGAGTCGGTCCATCTGCAGCACGTGGTCGTCGTCTTTCATCTTAACTGTGCGAGCCTGCTCCGATTTCAGGATTTCCATCTCTTCTGCGAAACAGGATTCTTTTCTGACGATGGCAGCGGCATGGGCTTCTTGAAGTTCTTGCAAAGCAGCTGACTGGGATGACTGAGATTCGGAGAACGAACCCTCCCGCGCAATCTCGGCCATTCGCATCTCACTCGCATGCTCTTCGCGCAATCTCTCAAGAGTGGCATTGAGTTCCGACGTGTGTTGCTTCAGGACCTCTGCATGATCTCCCCGGATTTTAGTCAAAGCGTTGTAGTACTCTTCTTCAGTACGTTGAAGAACAGCGTTCGCCTCTGCATCCTTTTGTTTCAAGGTCTCGGCATGCTCGCTTTGAGCTTTGGCCACGGCCTTAGCATGTTCCTCTCGAGTTTTGTCGAGAACATCGTTTGCCTCCTGAACTCGGCGGAGGAGTTCCTCCTCATGCTCGGCTTTGAGAGCCCCAAAGTGGTCTTTGTGATCGCGATGGGACTTCTCAAGAGCAGCAGATGCCTGCGCCAGCTCGTCTCGGACACGAGACAGGGCGGTTTCATGCTCCTCCTTCATATGGCTTATTAGCTCATCAACTTCACGACCCTTGCCCTCCAGAGCTTGCTGATGTTGAACCCGCAATTCTTCCACTTCTGTCGAATGTGTAGTTTGCGCAGTTCTGAGAGCCTCTTGAAGATCCATCTCACGGCTTCGGACCTCATCTAGCAAGGCAAGGTCCTCGTCATGCTTCCGTCGGAAACAATCCATCTCGGTCGACATATTGATAGCCTGTCACTGAGATAAGCTGTGCAACATGGACAGACGAATTCATATCCCACCTGGTCTCGGGACAACGTGGTTAAATCATCCAGCTGTCGTTGGACTTGACTCAGTTGTGCGTTGAGGCCTTCCACTACCTCCCGGTGGTTGGATTCCTTTTGGGCCATCGATCTTTTTGGGAGATGTTCAGAGAATGAGTTTTACGGATATTCGGAGGTCAACTCACAGCATAAGCTCATTCAGCCTCTCGAGTGACTCATCCGCCTCAGAACCATTCACCTCAGAAGCTGTTTCGGTATTGGTACGACCATTTTCCATGGTCTTGCGTAAATGATCGAATCGATACATGGTCTGCGGCGTCAATGTGACGTCGGAGATATTGACCTTGCCATTCACGCTTGCACTCGTATCCTCCGGAACTGTGGGCATCGGGGATACAACGGTTGGTCTTTCACCTTGACTCTCTCTGAGTGAAGTCTCCAGAATGGTGATTTCCGCCTCGCGCTCCTTGAGAACCTCTTGCAGCCGCATGATCTCCTTCTCCAAGCTCTGCATGGAGCGGTCATTGGAGGAAAGCTGTGGACTGGAGAGAGAAATGGAAAGACTTGGGCGGGTACCTGTGAGGTAACTCGAGACATGCGGAGGTACTCCTGAATGCGAACTGGAGGGCGAATGAGAGCTTCCATGACTAGAAGAAGAGGTTTTGCGCAAATGCGCCGAGGATAGCTCCTGCGATAACGACTGCGACTGTGAAAGCGATCTTGCGCGCATATGGTGACTCAGTAAAAAGGATAAGCAGAACATGTGAGACTGAATACCTCGATCGTAGTGATTCCGCCGAGGCCGCCTGTCGAAAAAAATGAAGGCGGGTTTGAGAATCGTCGCTTGCTTCCCTACTTCTCCCAAGGGCCATCCTTCGCCTGGAAGGGAGATTGTCTATTGGCTTTTCCACGGCCTGCGATTCGATGAAGCCGGAATCGATAACACTGACATCGCTTAGCTTCGCCTCCTGGATTTGAGCAGCGAGATCAGATATTTCGCGAAGGGCATCGCGATACTTGGCGCTGACAGTGGACAAGTCAACCAACGTAGCTGTATGGGTTTGTTGAAGGGCCAAAAACTGATTCTGCAGGGCAGAATTGACAGGGGGAGGCACCTGGTCGACCGGTGTGTCCGCAGTGACGGGGCTGATGGATGGAGAAGCATCCGTCGGTGAGGGCGGGACGGAAGGGGTTACCAAATTGAGTTCCAGGCCCTTCTTGGCATTCGCCACCTGGCCAACGACGTTGCCCAATCGGATCCTCGCATCGTTGGCGTCGTCCTTTTTCTGTTCCCACTCCACCAGCTTCAACTCCAATTCTTTGACGCGCTTCTCTCTCTCCTCCAAATCATTCCGCCAACCATCGCCATCCTGCTTGAGTGTGTCCAGCCGAGACTCCAACATCTTCACCTCATCCCGTCGCTTTTCACACTCGGTCTCCAGCTTCTCCACCATCTGTTGCAGTCCCACAATGGATTCGTCAGAGCGTGCAAGACGCGCTTCGAGTTCTGCAATATATTTCCCCGAATGCGACTCGGCGTCTTTGAACCGGGTCACCTCTTTCTTAAGATCCATCATCGATTCATTGGAGGTCAGCGTCGTCTCATCATACGACTTGATTTTTTCCTCCAAATCTCGTATATACGCCTAGATACCCCAGGTTAGCATACTTTGTCATAGATTGCAGGGTAACATGAACAGCATACCTCCGTTGATGACTCCCTCTCGGTTAGTTTGGCAACTCGACCGCGGAGCTCTTCCACATAAAGCTCAGTTGCAGCATGTCTCTCTGTGATGAGAGCCAGTTCTTCCTCCTTTTCCTCGTACATATCATTTGTGTGTCTCAGGGCTGCCCTGTTCAAGCTGAGCTCCGCCTCCATCGCCGCAATGGTCTTTTCGTATTCCTCGATCACAGGACCCACAATTTCCTCATACCTCGCCGTTCCAGCGATAGAGCCACCAACACTTCCCCTCTGCATCCCCCCAAGCTCGCCTCGCAACCTCGTAAGCTCCTCCGTCCGCTGAACAAATTTGGCACGCAAGTCCTCGTAATTGCCACGCAGCTCTGACATTTGCGCCATGACCTTCTTGTTGGCACCCTCCGGCGGATCCAAAGGAACATCGTGCACCACAACGGTGCCTCCGTCTTTGAGGACTTTAAGTTCCTTCCTCAGGCGTGTAATGGTCGTTTGGAGCCATTCAACGTCATCCCAGCCATCCTCCTTTTCGTTGAGAACGGCGTGGTTCTTGATGTTCCTCGCACGATTGGCGTATTTGAGAGTATTGATCGTCTCATTTGCATTATACTCAGCAGGACTGACACACGCGATCATGAGAGTATGTGCGTTACCACCCAAAGAATCTTGTAAGAGCCGGGTGAGCTTAGAGTCGCGATAAGGGATGTGGGAGGCAGTATTCGACTTCGAACGCGAGGGGTCGCCGAGGGCAGATATAACGTTTCCAAGGGCGAGAAGCCCACTGTTAATGGAAATGCCTTCTTTGATACGCTCGCCAGCAGCTGCTGTGCGTTTAAGCTATTTATTGTACGACAGCTTTAGCATTTGGCTTGCCATCAAAAGAAGTCGAGTCCACGCACCCGTTCAGAGCCCGCAAGGTCAACAAAATGGAACTTGGAAACGATCGTGACCCATTCGCCCTCTTCATCAGCTGCAGCTGTGACTCCGTTGGTGCGATCTGATGTATGCCCAAGAGCGCTTGTAGGGCGCAAGCCGCCGCCCCGTCCCATGGCAGCTGCGAAACTAGGTGTGGCGGGCCGAGCAAACGTCGGGGATGCAACTCGGTTCCCTGGTGGCGCGCTATACATTGATCCCGGACGCGCCAGCCTAGAAGGCGAACGGCCGTTTGGCGGCAGCGGCGACGGAGACCGAGGTGGTGGTCCTGACCCCTTGTATTTCTTCTGTGTGAGGGTCAAGGAGAAGATGGCATGTGAACGGGAGGACTGGGCGTTCATGTCCGTTTCGTTCGTTCGGCGGATGGCTGTACCCTTGCGGATGAGACTTGACATAACTCAGCTTCTGGAAAAGGAACTATATGTCAAGGGATGACTTACGACATGACTTCAGCAGCATTTCTAACGTTCATCTCCCGCAGACCGCCCCAAATGATATGACCATCCTTGTCCTCACGAATCTGAACTTCCCGTCTACCACCGCCGGCATCGTCCATGCTTAGGAGGTCAATTAGGTCTTCATTATAAATCTCGATGAAAGACGCCTTGATGCTGTAGTTCCAAGCACCAGCACGTTCCTCCTTCAGATGTTTCGCACTGGAGAAAATGGTCGAGACTGCTCTCGGTATAATTCCCATGCCGTTGTTCGGGTCCGACGGGTCAGCGTCGAGGTCCATTCCTGTCATGGTATATGTCTTGCCACTGCTAGTCTGACCATATGCGAGGATCGTGCAGTTGAATCCTTCGATAAAACGCGATACAAGGGGTCGCGCGGTTGATGTGAAGAGGTCATATTGCGTCGCTGGAGGTGGGTGAACCTGATCAAAAGAGAATAGTTGCTTCTTGGCAGCGGAAGCTGATGAAGCCGCGTTCGGAGAGCCAGAGCCAGACGCTGTGATGGATGTGGCCTCAATAGAAACGGTGTTAGAGGAAGTCGCCTGGATGACTGAGCGTTGGAAACGGGCGGGGATGGAAGTCGAGTCCTGGTTTGTGGGTGGGCGGATGCGCAGGGCTGCACGTGGGGGTGAGTGCGTGACTTGAAGCTTGAAACAAGCACTCACCGACTTGGACCGAGGTCGCTGTTGCAGACGACGAGCTCGAAGGAGCCATGGCTGCGAGACTCAGTGTAGGCGAACACCGATGCACCCCTCTAGCAAATCACTCGCTCGGCATTATCCGACTTTTGGCCTAACAACGCATCAAAAAGTGTGATCATTCAAAATCAAAACTCTCATGATAAGTATGTATGCCTCTGTCAAGAAATGCCCAATTTTTTCTGGAATTCGAACCCATCCAATTCAAAACTGTTCGAGAATTCCAACAGCCGCCACGCTTTATGACACCTTTCACCCTCGACATTCCCTATTCCACCCCTCCATGGCCCCAAGCCACTTCCCAGAGTGCCCGCCACCGTAACTTGGCGTCAACATTCATAGGACCATGTATGTGCAAGATCCAGAGTATCGATCAAGATCCTCAGTTACACACAGTCTCTGGTTATGCACGCACACACAAGACGCCCGATTGGTGTAGCAGTTGAAGTTCATCACACGCGATGTTTGCATCTTATAGGTGCCGCGTAAGTCCGGATCCTATCACTCTGGGGAGCTTGATAGCTCTCTGCGGTCCCCTGCAAATGCAGAGACGCGTTGTTTGGCCGTGTTACATGGACGCGTTGGAGTCCTGTAACTACAACGACGACAACAAACGAATTCCAGCCGAGGACAGAATGCAGGGCAAGGTAGCTTTCGAAGACAGGCACTTTGATATCTTACTCGCGAAGGTATCTCTGACAAACATTCTTCACGCTAGTGCTTGAATGGTACCTACGATGCCGATGCCGCCGCATCACTTCTCATGTCAAATTTTCAGCCCACTGTTTTTTTCGGTGGGCGATTTCCCTCAGACTGACCAAGGCGCGAGAACACATTTGGACGCCCACATCGATCCGTTGAATTGCTTACACACTGACAACATGCTCCCAATGAGATTCGCGTTCTGTCTTGTTAGGGACATTCGATATACATGAATACGAGGCAAACAAGAAAGGAACAAGAAAGATCGACACTGCAAATGGTGGAACGTCTACAACAGAGTTTCTCCTGTGAATCCAAATGTCAGTTCAGCCACATTGCCAAAGATGGATTGGGACTGGTCCGACCTAAGGCTGATCTAACAAGTGAACAACCGACCGCGACGGTTTGTTGGACGCTAACATCGTCTGCTAGAGATGGGTTTACCTCCTAAGAAGAGTATTAGCACATCGAGGCGCATCAGAAATGACGTTGACGCGCCATGAGATCTAATGCTACAAGCAAGCCAGTTTCGGCGATCGCTTCGCAGATATAATGACCCTCTCTGAAGGTCAGGCCTCCACGAACCTAGTAGTCGATGGTGAAACTGATGATAACGAACAGTTAGAGGAGATCCTTACTGGTGTGCCGGTCGATGGTGCAACAGAAGGGTCCAAAGCATCCACATCAAAGCTCAAATGGATAGGACGGTGCCGGCCTGGGTTAACATGGTCCAGAGCCATTTCAACCACCTTTCCAATTCCGTATTTATCGACCTCGTGCATACTGAACGCCTTGATATTATTTTCGCGCAGAATCCGCTTCTCCCCGGCATCGACATCACGGAGGCCGATGTACACAATGCGATCGGGTCTTAGGATTGGTTTCACCCATTGAAACTCTGGGATTTTGCTACCGAGACCCATTAAAAATGAAACGGGCATGCCATGTATGTTTCCTGTTCGGAGGTATATAAAGGCATGGTTTTTACGTGTTGGCGAGGACTTGCCTGAATCAGTTGACTCTATGGTGTTAATATCGGCGTGTGCGTCGACCCAGATGACACATGCTTCAGGATATGTACTGTGGAACCCGGGTCATTCGAACGGGCTTAAGAAAAAGCTCATCATATAGTTACCTCAGGGTTCCTGAAATTGTGCCCATCGCCTGGACACTTGGTAAGCGTGGCGCTTGCAATGGCAGAGTGGGCAGATTACCAAAGAGTGATCACCGCCGAGGGTGATAGGCAGTTGTCCGTTCCTTGCATGTGCACCAACGACCTTGGCGACGGCTTCTGTGACGCGGGATACCAGGCGTGGGTTCTTCAGAATACCGATTGGAGGGTCGTCTCCGGCTTGGACCTCTTCGAATTGGTGATGGCCATCGAATTCTACCTTCCAGCCCAATTCGGCAATCTGGTCGATGAGACCTGCTCCGACGAGATGAATTGGGCCATTGTCAACACCGGGTCGTGGCTATCTACACGTGTGAGGGGAATTGTCATATGGAGAAAGAATAAGGACTCGCTTGACCACCGCTGAAACCGTCCGGAAGATGGGTCAGTAGGACGATCAAAGAAGACACGAGAACATGCCTGAAAGGGCAACCCACGATCTAAGGAACAGTTTCGATTGGAGGATGTGATTAGTGGTCAGGGACGAGGGCTTACCGTCGCTGTCCTGGGTTCAGAAATGAATCGGGAGGTAGACATGAAAGGAGGAATGCAAGAAAGATTGATGGCCCGCCCAACTTTATGATCCTAGGGAGTTCAAGTTCCGGAGTTGGGTCCGGTTGGCGAGGGCCGTGGCAGACGAATAGTAACAGCGCTCAGCTCCTGCAGGGCATGTCTCCAAAATTAGCCTCAATCCGATAAGTACCGCGCGCTGTTCCGTGCTGTCAATACTTAACGTTATAATGTCACCCTCGAGGACACCCCCTCTCCCAGTGCGTCATATATCTACTCCTTCTCATCAGCCAACGCCCACTATATGCATTTTCCTCGCGTAAAGTCTTTCACAGACATCGTCGACCAAGTTCGCGATGCCATGAGGCACCATAAACACGAGAAGGAATCCGAGGCCCACCAGGTTTGTCCATTCACCCGCTCCCCATTATATTTCTCATTTGGTCTTTAGATATTTCGCCAAGCAGCCGGCCATCAGCCCAAGGGCGTCTTCCCCCAGACCATAAATCCAGTAGGTTTCCCTTGGATCAGTCTCGATCTGTTGATCTTGTCTTGCCATCCACAGGATGAGGAAACCGTCCCCGGTATTGAGCACCCTGGGAGTACTGGGGTCATCTACTGTTCCGACAGAGCCATGGCCAACGGCTTCAACTACGCCAACTCTCATGAGTGGGCGAACCTCGGACAAGGCGCACCGGAGGTCGGCCCCATCCCCAACGCCCCGACTCGTCCGGAAGCCATTCCAGTGCCGGTAGACTCTCTCGAATACGCGCCGACCACTGGCGTCAAAGGTATCACATTTTTAACCTCCCATTCCGTCAGGCTCCAACTATGCTTTACTAGCCCTCAGAGAAGCCGTCGCCCATTTGTACAATGACACATATCGGAAAGGGAAGGAGAGTCAGTATACTTATGAGAACGTTTGCATCGTCCCAGGTGGGCGTGCTGGCCTTTCTCGCGTCGCCGCTGTGATCGGCGACGTCTACACCGTCAGTTCCTCTAGCGTGTCCCATGACCTTATCTAACATCCTATCTGGGCAGTCGTATCAAATCCCCGACTATACGGCATACGATCAAGTCCTCAGTGCCTTCAAGCGACTTGTACCTGTGCCTACCGCGTGAGTTCGCCTGACACTGATGGTGGCGCAGCTCCTCACCTGAGTTCCGTTGCACTGGCAGACTTGATGTTAAAGTAAAATCACTCTTTGCTATTCTGAATTGATACTTACGGATCTCAAGTCCAAGTATCGTCTCGATATAGAACAGACAAAGGTTTATATTTCTGGTGCAAGTGTTTCCCCGTCCTTGACTACCCATTCTAGAAAGACATTCGGACTCAAGGATTGGCCGTGATTCTTGCTTCTAACCCACGCAACCCAACTGGCCAGGTGAGTTGAATAAGCCTCTTCCTTTGTACTCCCCCAAATACGAGTAACTTCAGGTTATAAAGTGCGTCTTACCATTGCGCCTACCAAGGCTAGACTCATCCAACTTCCAGAGGTCATGATCTGAAAGAACTTGTTTCTCTAAGTCGCGAAGGCACTACTGTCGTCTTGGACGAGGTGATCGTTCCAACTCTTCTCTGTTTAATTGTCAATAAACCTCCTCGTAGTTCTACTCATGGTATATTTATCCCGAGAACGACAACGATTTTGGAAAGTCCATCTCGTCCGCGAAATACGTCGACGACGTTAACAAAGACTCGGTCATCATCGTCGACGGTCTTACCAAAGTTGATTTTTTTCTTTTCGCCAACTCGAGTGATTCATTCATAATGTTCTCTTGAATAGAACTGGCGTCTTCCCGGTTGGCGAGTCTGTTGGGTCATCGGTCCAAAGAACTTGGTCACCGCACTCTCTCAGTCAGGTCTGCGATTTCTTCCCCCCTATCTGTTCCATCTTGACGCCTTTAACAGGCTCGTTCCTCGACGGTGGCGCAAATCATCCGTAAGCCATCGGAATATCGGCTTATATCTATGCACTATCTCAACCCTCCTCTACCAGAATGCAATTAGCTGCGCTTTCGCTATTGGAACCCTCTCGGGTTGCGTTGGAGAAGGTGATATATTGATCACATCTCTGATGTCTGTGGTTCTCATCGTGTAAGTATCAGCTTGCCCTGCAGAAGCACTTCAAGGCGAAACGCGATCACGTCCTTGCTCGACTCAAAAAATTGCATCTCGACGTTGACATTCCCCCCAACAGTACCTTCTACATCTGGCTGAACTTGGAGAGACTCCCGGAACCCCTCAACAACGGATTGGTGCGTTCAATATCCCTGCATCGCTCCATGAGTACTTAGTTTACTTTCAGACATTCTTCGAAGAGTTGCTGAAAGAAAAGACCATCGTCATTCCTGGCATTTTTTTCGACATCAACCCTTCCCATCGTCGGAACTTATTCAATTCACCTTGTCATCATTTCGTCCGCCTTTCCTTCGGTCCTCCTTTAGCGGACCTTGATAGAGGTGAGAGCAAATACCTTGGGAGAAGTCATAACGATGGACTCATGTTTCTAGGCCTTGATGCCATTGGCAGGGTGCTTGAGAAAGCCAAGCAGCACGGGACAGCGGCCATAGGCCACAGGTGAATACAAACATGTTCTCGATGGAAATTGTCGATTGACATGACACTGGCCTTGTGCAGTTACAAGACCAGTATCGATGGTCATTCGAACGCCGCTGCGGATTCGGCTCCCGTACGTCCCCCCCTTGAGTCTTGAGGTAAGTATGAAGTGCTGAACAACGTTCATTGTAGTCTGCATTGGTTTAAACGGTCTTGCGTCTGCAAGATCATAGATGACAACCGAGGAGATATCCATAATATGTTTCTCGGGTGATGTACATTGGTGTATGTATGTACTCAGCTAGCGCTGGGGTCAAACGGAGCAAATGCAGCTTTGAAAGCTTGAGCATCTGCCTTGTCCTCTTCTTCAGGCAGCATACATGCTTTCCAATCCAACCGATCTGGCGTGCCCATCAGGTTCACCAGTACCTGCCTAGAGAGAGAACAGGAATTTAGTAGCTTGAAATATAACAGCCCACAACACACCTTCCGAACTGGATGCTGAATGGAATATGATCTTTCATTAAATGAACCATCTTCCTGCCATCAGGCAAATCCACTTTGAAATAGCTGCCCCTTCCGCCAGCACAGGCTGCCATCGCCGCCTCTGGATCGTCTTCGAAATCGATACCCAGCAGCTTGCCCTCTCGAATAAACGCCTCCTCCACTTTATCCCTGAGATTGAGCGGCAATGGCACCGCTTGCACGTGTGCATGTCCGCCTTTGGCACTCAAGCGGCCAACTTCAAAGATGACACCTGTGGCTCCGTGCTTGGCATACATTGCCCGTAGCGCAGCCTTGAAACTTTGAAAAGTATTTTGAAATAAAACATCGGTCAATAGTAAACCGGCGAGATGACACCGACCTCTCAGTTTCGTTGACTATCGGCTGCGCCAGATCTGGCGGTATGGTGGTGTAGGTGGGATAATGTGTGATTGGTACGATCAGCACATGCCCTCCACCCGGAACGACCACATGGTCTGTTGATGATTGCGTCGGGACTATCTGTCCTTTGGGTAGGGTCAGATAACATTCCGCCCCAATGGCGACAATAAGGTGTTTCCTATTCACAGGAAATCAGTTCATTGCCAAAGACACAGAAAATGAAACATGGACCCTTACGCAAGATTGGGATTTGAGAGGCAGAACCAGCATTCATCCGCTGGGGGGGTTGTAGAATTGGTCTCGGTCAAACAGGCAAGGAGGATGGAACTCACGTCCGATTTCCTTTGGAGGCCCGCGTTTACCACCTCTTCGATCACTCTGTGGAGGTCGCTGGTTTGCCACTAGGCAGTCCTCGAGATAATGATCTTTACTCCCGCAAGCACGACAAACGTAGCCCGGCTTTGGCTTTCGTCCGCCGGTATCGCCAACGGCATTTCGCGTTGGGCAATCTCGGACAAGATGGCCAGACTATGGAGAGAGTCAGACAGGAGGAGGGGAAGCGATGGTGAGGCTTGCCGTGTTACATATACGACAGATGTAACCCTCAGGCGGCTGTACTCTGTCTGGACAGTCGTTTATAAAGTGCTGCAAGAGAAGAGACAACAAACGTCAGTTTGACGAATCATCGTACACAGGTGGGAGCATCATGAATACCTCGGTAGACTCGCATCTCCGACACTTGTAACCGGGCGGGGGCTTCCCTGGCTCACCTTCAAAAACTTGTCAGCTTGGTGTTTGAAACAGTTTTCCAGGACATACCAACTCTACTCCGTTTCGCAGGTTGTTTTACGTTTCCGAAGATAAAATTCTCCCCCTCTACATTGTCATGTGGTCGTTTTGTTACACGGGGTGCTGACTCCAAAAACGGATTCTTTGTAGCGTTGACGGGGCGTGTGGCCGAGGTCGTGTTGGGAGTGAGTGAGAAAGCATAGAACCACTTCATCGCAAATCATTCAGAACAAATCCTGTTGATAGATCTGGACTCACTCTTGGTTTCTTTCCTGAAGGCACTTCGCCCCCAAAAGCGCCAAGGCTTATGAACCGCGCAACGCGACCTCCCTCATCGTCCCAGACATACGGTTCTCTTTCCCAAAACTGAGGAGGCTTCCCGCCAGCCGCTGCAAAGTGATATCGCGGCTTGATGCGCCGGACAACATCATCCAACACAGGTGTGCCAATGGATGCAAGTTCGGGACTGGGCAGGGGTGCCGTAGATAATTGAGTGGTGGCTGAAGGCCAAGCATTTGTGATGAGGACGTCCACGAGCTGTGACGACGATGCTGTCGACTGGATGGCGGCCAAGCTTTTGTAATTCTGGTTTACCGTGGACTTTGCGAGCGTGTTGGAGAGGAGGCGGTCCAGGGTTTGTGCACTGAAGTATGGAGACAAGAAACCCTGGGATCATTAAGAGTTCGTGAATCCAGCGAAAGAAGAGGCGAAAGAACCAACGGGAGCGGCTTCGGCAGACGAATAAACTTCCAGGTCGTACACACCGCCCAGGCATGCAATGCGCACTCCGTTAGCTGTGTTGATGATACCTGACTTGTCTAGTTGAAGTTGAAGCGCAAAGTGAAACCGTGGACATCATTATGCAACTCACTCAGAAGAAACACACTTTTACAAATCTCCCCTCCGCTTTTCGCAACCTTTGCGACTACTGTCTCAGGCAAAGGATATTCGCCTTGCATGATGTAGCAATCGATCGGCGCTTGAGGTTCGAAACCATCGTGTGAGCCTTCTCAAGTGGAACAGTAGGTATATCCTCACCCTCCAATTGACCCGCTAGCAGTTGTGGTAGATCATTCTTGTCATCTTCACTGCTTGCTGAGGGTCCGAAAAAGTCCCCAACGCAGAGAACTAGATCGAACTTGCCATGCTTCGTGTCGATGGCCTTGATTTTGGCAAAGAGCTCGCGAATAGCACCAGCAGCAGAACCCACGGCAAGTCTGAATGTATATCACGCGGTTATATGGAGGAATGCAATGACTTTTTTCTGGACACAAACTTTACATTTTTACTGGGGCCGTCATGGTGGACGAGGTACTCAGAATGGCTTATGTAACTGAGGGACACTGGCGGCATGCAAGCCATTCGACATGGTCAACTACGTTTCTTTAGCGGACTAGGGGGTGGAGGAAGAAGGGGTATCCCTCCGCCCTTTGAGGCGCCAGGCGAAGTTACGCTAGAGCCGAGCAAGTTATCAGCACCCGTCCCCGCCTTGGGACGCCCTGGGATAGCAATAGAAAAGGTCTGTCCCTCTTTGAGACTGTAGTCCTTCTTGGGGCCAGCTGGGAGGTGGGGCGATGGTTCATCTTCCAATAGTTCAGGATCAACCTTTGCCTTCCAGCGTCTAATATGGTGATCAACGTCGACCCCATCCGCAATTTATGAACGCACTTTGTGTAGTCCTGAAGCGCTACATCTATGCGAACTCCTTGAGCCCTTCATGTTGGAAATGACACGCCATACTCACTGAAATCAAAACTGTCGCTGCGTTCAGCAAAGCCCATACCGATGTATGCCTTCTTGCCGGCATCTTCCACACGCACTACGAAATAACGTGAGGAATCAAGAACAGCCTCGACTGATGGGCGGCTTGGGTCATAATCCGCTTTTGCGAACACTAAAACCGCGAATCAGAGTAGATCGCCAGACATGCGAGAGGTTGAATATACATTCTCCTGAATAATGATAGATTAGTCGTCGGGATGGTGGAGATAACTATTAGATATACGCGCCAGTCTGAGCATCTTCAAAATATAACGCCGCACCGTCAGACTTTTCAATGATCCTCAGACGGCCTTTCCACAGGGGTTGCGCCAGATCGCCCCATTCGTTTGCGCGGTGACCTTCATTGGCCTTGAGAGGGGGTATCTTGTACACTGGTAGACTGAATCAGTGCTTGGGTAAAGAAGGCAGGGTTGTTGTACCAGAAAGCTCGCGTCCGATGTAAAGGATGGACTCGACCTCTTCGAGGATGTCCATGAAGAGTTGATCTAAAAATAGTCTACTATTATCCAGCCATGGCAGGACCTCCTACACCTCCTCCGACAACAGACACAGAGATCCAGGACGCCGCAAGAGCAGAGCCAGCCACACAATCTCCTACTCACCCCCCAGCAGAAGATGACCCCTACAGAAACGCCTTCCCGATCATCGCTGAGCTAGCATCTCAATCCGACTTCCACAGTCTGATCAAGGCCGCCGAGAACAGTGATCTCAACGTATGTTTTGCCTTCGAATGACGATGCCTACTAGTAGAGATTGATCTAATTCTAGGGTGATGCTGACAGCAGTCGTCGGACGACGCGTCTACTTGTTGCCGCACCCCTCGTGCTCTCGTACCTCATTGTCGATGATCTGTGAGTTGCCACTCACATCGCACTCTCTGCCTGGACTCACTATTCCGCTAGCCCTCCCGCCCGATATGCCCTCACACGACTCCCAGAGAACCTCTTGCTCACACCACTCGGACAATGTCTAGTCAATCTCGTGGCATCGACGATGGAACGAAAGCACGCCAATATATACTCTCAGGCTCAGAATCTGTTCAACGTTGCCAGTCAACAAGTATTCTTTGACGAGAAGCTCACGTCAGTCGTGACAGCCTTGGTCCTGACTTTCCTCGGTGAGACTTCGTGTTTCAAAGCGCTGGATCATGGCTAGAGAACTTCAGTCTAGAAACCTTCCGCTCAAGAACATTTGCCCTCCTCTCCAGGGCATACACCTCATTGTCATTGTCACTCGCCCAGGTGTATCTCGGGCTGACCGCTGAGCAAGTGCTCATTGGTATGCATTTATAATAGGCCAAAATGACAAGTTCTTGACCTCGCTTATGTCTAGTCGTGGAGAAGAACCAATGGTCGTATGATGCCTCCAGCAACATTCTCTCCCCGAAACCATCAGCGAAGGCAGTCGCACCGACTATCCCAGGTCTCAGGGGGATCCTTGTCTTGCCCCTTTTTTGTACCCGCTGACCTGCTTGAATTCATCTAGCGTTTTCGTCATTGTCAACTTTCCACTTCGTTGCGAGTAGTGTCGCCAAACTTGAACTCTGAAACGACAGCACCAGGACGGCAATTTGTGGGGTGTAAATACTGTAGCATTGGTGACGAGAAGAACGGCGCCAGTAAATGACGAAATTTGACATGTCGAGTTCGAGTTCGATGCATATGCTTGAAGCTTGTCACTGCCACCGAAGTACATATTTATACTTAGTTATCTATGTTTAGATCATCCCTCCCATCATGAGCATCGTACTAGATACTACTAGTGTTGCTGACAAGGTTAGCAGCTGTACTCAACATCGTCTTTCCAACTCATATTTTGTGCCTCCTCCAGGCTCAATCAGATGTCGAACAATGGATTCAGCTTCACTTCTCCTGGTCAGGAAATTCCTATTCCTTGGAAATAGCAGACTCAGACAGGTGAGAATCATGCAAATATTCCATACGTTGATCTTCATTCATCCCAGAGTATTCGATCTCAAGGCAGCTTTGCATAATCTCACAAGGGTACCTCCAGAACGGCAGAAAATCCTCGGTTTGGTAAAGGGGAAGCTGCCTCCAGATCAAGACCGAATGTGAGTCTTATAGGACTTCAGTCCTCCTTCGTCGTCACGAAAATGTCAGTGCCGATCTTCACCTCGTAACCGGCAAGAAGTTCACTTTTGTTGGTACACCAGAAGGCGACGAGATCAAGGATCCTTCTCGTGTGTATCTCCTCTTCAGTCTCTCGTTTTATCATCATCACCTTCCCGTAGAACTAGAAGCCCTTCCGGACGTGATAAATGACCTGGATGCCGACTTTGCCGACAATATTGCGGCCGCTGCGGCATATCAAGCTGATCAGCGGAATATAAGAAAGGTCAAAGAGGCCACGGAAAAGTTGGACGTTAATGTCATCCATCCTTTGCGACCGGGGAAGAAACTTCTTGTGCTTGATATCGATTACAGTGAGAAAACTTCTCCTGTTCTCATCCGCAGTGAAATATCTTATTGGTTCCTGTAGCTATTTTGGACACGAAACCTTTGACGTCTGGGAGCCTTCCGCCCGCTGAATGTGCACGCCCTAGGCTTCATGAATTTCTAGATGCTATATACCCATATTATGACAGTAGGTTTCAGATTTGGCCTTGTCCGATTCACAATGTTGATTGTCCACAAGTTTGCATTTGGTATAGACCATATGTATCCTTCTCTGCTACAATTCCTCATGAGTGCCAGGTCACAAACCAGCTGGATCTGGCTTGAAACGAAACTAGTGGAGTTAGGGATGATCGGCGCTAATCGTAATTACCAGGTGAGTATATTCGAACTAGAGTGTCCTCGCCTGATCAAACCATTTGTAGATATCTTTCGGCAAGTCTAGAGTACCGCACAGTTCTATTCTTTGATAACGGTTTCCACAGTGTTGGATAAGAGGCCCATGTTCACTGTTTTCACCGACAGAGACGGAAAGCCCTGGCAGCACTCAGTCAAAGCTCTTCAAATCATTTGGAACCACTTCCCACAATTGTACGTACGTCGTCCCTTGTAGACGATAACATCATGAAGGCACCCTTTTAGCAATGCAACGAATACGATCCATGTTGATGACCTGGTAAATTGCCCACATCCCCAAACTCGTGTCATATCGGATTAATGAGATTTCCTTCATCCAGAGTCGCAATTTTGCATTGAATCCAAAGGAAGGTCTCAAGATCCAGGCCTTCAAGAATGCCCACACTGCGGAGGGGATGGCTGATAGAGAACTTGACAAGTTGACTCGATACATGCTCTATATATCAAACGTCGAAGATTTCCGCACTCTTTCGCACAAGGTGAGTGTCTGAAATATTTCCCCACTGGATGAGACATGCAAACAGTGAATCCAAGGATTGGAAGCGCATCGTGAAAAGTTTATCACGTTCGTAATGAATGAGCACAGTATTGTTGGCGTAATCCATGTACATATATTCTATGTAAGTAAGTGTACATTAGGTTTATAGGGAATCTATGGGGGACTTTGAGCTGGCCAGCTTTCGTCCCAAATATGCTTCTTTGTCCCTGTTCCTCATCATATCATGGCACGCTCTCACCTTTGTCCACGCGTTGTCTTTGTTCGAACGGGAACGGAACGAAACATTCACCGTTAACATAGTTCCGACTTGAGAGCCTGGATGCTCGTCTTTTAACATGATCACAGCCGCAAGAACCCCCATTATCACCTGGCGTCAGTTCTCCGCATCATCCTACAAATCTACTAGTACCCGAAAAAACTCTGTCTTCTACCCAATGGCCGCCAATCCTTTCTCACAGTCGCAGATTCCCCGCCCATCAGCCAGCCTCATCATAGTGAACGCGCGCAATGAGATCCTGCTCGTCCACCGGAACCCAAAAGCCCGTCATTTTGGCGGCGTCCATGTAAGTCTCTTCAATCCGTTGTATATACCGCGGTTTGAACGAAAAGGAAATCCCAGGTCTTCCCAGGCGGAAACTTTGACAGGAAACAGGACGAATCTCTGGCTCTCACCGCGATCCGCGAGACATTCGAGGAGTCGGGTCTTCTCCTCGCGTCTTCGCATCATGAACCGCCCTTGTCAATCCCGACGCTCGACGAAGCACGGTCCAACATCCACACGCAAAGGCTAAACTTCAAGACGTTTTTGGCGGAACGCTCTCTCGTGCCCGACACCGATTCCCTGCTGCCGTTCACACAGTGGATCACGCCCGCCAATGTGTTAAGGTACGCCGCTGGATTTTTTCGGAACAACACCTCGCTGACGCCAAACGGTATGTGTGGTAGACGGTTCCATACCCAGTTTTTCGTCGTGTTCCTTCCTACAACACCTTCGTCCGGATTCTCGTCTGGATCGAAAGAAGAACATATCCCCAAGCCAGGTAATCCTTTGCGCGTGATGTAGGGTCTGCAATGCCCGACACTAACGCACCGCTACGTAGATGGCGGCCAAGAAGTCGTCTCAGCACGCTTCATTCACCCCATGGACGCCCTTTCCGAATTTCGCGAGCGCAAAATCACGTTCATGCCTCCCCAGGTGTACCTCCTCTCTACACTCGCGGATATCCTGTGCGGCCGGACGAACTCCCCAGAGCAACGCGAGACTGTCGAACGGTTGTCGGAGGGCATATTTGGGCGTATGGTGATCAACCCGCGACGACTCCCTCCCGAACAACAGGACAATGGATGGACCGTCCTGACTTATGAAGGCGACGAAACGCGCGGGGGATCCAGGGGACGGCTACATCGAGCCCGGGTCAAGTTTGGAAAGGGCGGTGTAAGTCCTTGGCTTCTGCAGATCAGAAGGGATGATTGTTGTTGACAGTGAGCTTTCCAGATCACTTCTGAGATTGTGCTCCAGAGGAATTTCGATATTTTTTCGGACATGGAAGCAAGTGCATTTCAGACAACGTCCAAGCTGTAATTTTATCATGTATCCAATTTCATAATTGATGTATAATTATCACAAGATCACGGAAATACAACAGTATATGCTACAAGATGGGGATGGTATTAGATTGTCACCGGAACAGTGATAACACAATAGGGCTACAAGGTTGTTAGACAAACTGAAAGGATGTGAAGAACGGGAATCAGAGCTACACAGCAACAATTAGGAAAGCAAAAAGGGCCACCGGGGAACCTCGATAATCTAGATAGCATAGAACTGGTAATCATATTGAACAGCTGCACCCCAAAAGCTGGGATCGCAAGCGCCGGGGATGACTTCCCCAGAGCCCCCAAGTTTGAGGGCATGGACATTGGAGGACGTTGCAGCTGTCCAAGCCGCGTATCCCGCAACGTTAGGATTTCCGGTAGAAAGAAAAGCTTTGTATCGCCTTTGCATCTCCTTGGTGAGGGCCGCTTGAGCAGTGGTAGCCTTGGGTACTGTGCCAAACTGGAAAAGAAGTTAGAAAACGTACTCCAGGAGAAGCGGGGAGGACTGACGACTATTTGAATGTCGTCCTGGTGACAAACTGCTCCAGGCGTAGTGCAAAATGGCACAGCATTATTACCTGGATAGGTAGCGCCGATTTGGTATTGCCCCACATAGGCTTTGCCACCTTTCCCGACCCAGTTCCTTGCAAATGTCCAGCTGGAACATCTCCAGAGATAGTCCGTTCCCAGAGCCTGCAGCTGGGTCCTTGTATCTACTTGCCTGCCGGCAAGCGGCATAGGCCGATAGAAGGCCGAGTGGACGATGGTAACCGTGCGCGGCTCGCCGAAGGTGACGTTGCAGATAGGGGAGAAATAATCAGCGGGGAGTCTGGTGGGGAATTGGCCATAGATCGCGAAGCCAGCTTCGTTCAGAACGGTGGACAGGAGTAAAGGTTTGGTGACAGACGGGAAGGGAGCCGTGGCATCGAGGGGTGACGTGATGAGACGGCCGTCAAGAACGGGACGAATGGGTTCGGCTGATCCGGTCGAAGGGTCTAAGGTGAAGGCTGTCTGGAAAAGCGTGCTCTGTGCAGAAAGGATGCTGTCTAGAGACAAGGAATTTCGGCAGGTTACGTCCGTAGCGGTGCAATTGATCATGCCATTGAACGCGTTTTGGAGTTTTACTTGCGTCTTGGGCGAAAGGAATCCATAGTTCTCAACAAAAGATACAAGTCAATATGACTCACGGCGACGAAGCTGAAAAAGAGCATACCATGGGGTCTGACTGTAGAATAGCCGATTGGAATAACGAGGAGGCGGACGGAGTGGCGAGCAAAGCTCTAATCATGTTGGCACCACTACTTTGCCCAGCTAAAGTGATCTTGGAAGCAGAGCCGCCGAATGCAGGGACAACGGTGTGCAAAAATTGCATGGCATTTATAACGTCGTTGACAGCGAGATTGGTAGTTCCATCGGGAGACATGAAGCCAAGCTAAAAAAGACATAAGCAATGGTTGATGAAAACAGGCGGTGCTCGTACAGCCCCCAACCGATATTGGACAACTGCAACGATGGAATTCGTGGCGATTGCAAGGTTTGAACCATTCAGACCAGGGGCAGTGGCAGAACCAGCAATGAATGAGCCGCCATGGAGCCTGGGTGGAAGTTTAGATCAATGATTCGGTTGGAGAAGTAAGCTCCATACCACATCAAGGTGGATGCTGAACTGCCCCAGTCCAAGCTGGACGGAACGTAAATGACCATGTACAAGCAGTCCTCGGTGTACGTGGAGGGATCCACCCCAGGCTGGGGACACGCCAGGGGCAGCGACGTCGCATTGATAGCGCCAGGCCTGAACCACGGGTTAGGGATGCAGGATTGGGTCGGAAGGTGGATACGTACGAGAGGGATGAGACTGAGACCATTGTAGAAGGGGCCCAGCGAGGGGCAGTCGCGTACTTGACGGTAAACCTGATGGCGCCAGAGGAGTCTTGGGTCCCATAGGCCCTGGCGATTGGGGCCCGGATTTGCAAGCTATTCAGTCCCACCCGAGGGCAGAGAAATTTGCTGATGATCGGAAGCTGGCAAAGGACCTGATTCGGGTGGATGGTGGGTTCATCCAAGAGGGGGAACGCGAAGACGACGGCGGCGAGGAGGGAGGAGACCAGGAGACGACGAACAAGCATGGTACCTCCCAGCCGATATTTTTTATGTAAATTATATCAGATAAAAATGAAAGTCAGGTACAGAGCGAAGAATCGAGCTGGCACAGAGTTACATTCATTCATTCGGCGGCCTTGTTCTCCCTCTGAAGCCCTCACGTCCTTGTTCCTCGTTCGTCTTGATTTCCACGCAGTAAAGCCACCATCACCGGAGAATGCAATGGGCGGTATACACAGTACTCTCTCATCAGGAACCAGGAGCATCCTCAGAGATATCAATGCCTTGTATTAATTGCTCCATTACACCGACAGGGGTATTGATAGCGAAAAAAAACTCAGTTTCTCTGAAGTATGTAATACCTTGCTGAGAGTCCAGGGATAGGTTACCCGCATGGTTGTATGTACGTTGGTTTACCTTGGGTTCACCTCTGACCATCGAATTGAAGGACTCCGCCAGAAGGACCATGGGTCAGCCTGTTAAGCCAGTATCCTCGCAATCACCTCGAGTAGACCGCACCTTCCAACGAGGATCCATCTTTGTGGGGTAAGTAACTCCAGAATCTGGTTCCGGTGACGTCCATGTCACGTGGATGGCTTACTAATTCAGAGTTCAAAGCAGCGTTGGACTCGGACTCTTGTCATTGGGACATTATCAGATACTGCAACCCTCTTCAGCGACCATGTTGTCAGGCCTGACCCGCTCCGCTGTTCGGCGGTCTGTACCAAAAACACGCATAGCCACTGCTGCTCGTCGCGGACTCGTCCAGCCCTCCAACGCTGATCGAGCAAGCCTTGTCGACCTTCCTGCCACATACCAAGATGAAGCACACTTCACCCCGAGATCAGGTACTTCTCCATATTGCAAAACCTTCCTTCGTCATAACATTGACTCTTCTCTCCCAGATATGCTTGGTTTCAAGTTAGACGTCTCTCGCCGGGAAGGCTCTTTGACGGAGAAAATACGGCCCATCTATTTGGACATGCAAGTGCGTTTCTTCCATTGTGCCACATGCCCGACGTTTTCATAAAAGTTTCAAGGCTACAACACCCGTGGATCCGCGTGTATTGGATGCTATGCTTCCTTATTTTACGGACCAATTCGGTAACCCACATAGTCGTACCCATGCATATGGTTGGGAAGCAGAACAAGCTGTTGAAGATGCGCGCAAGGTAATTCTCTGCGAGTCACTGTGACATATGTCTTTCACTAAACGTCCAAACCAGCATGTAGCAGATTTAATTGGTGCTGATGCCAAAGACATAGTATTCACCTCTGGAGCGACCGAAACGAACAACATGGCCATCAAAGGTGTCGCTCGGTTTCACAAAGATAAAAAGAAACATATCATTACACTACAAACCGTGCGCCAACATGTCTAATGCTCGCCCATGCACTTCTTTACTAATCTGCGTTAGGAGCACAAATGCGTTCTAGATTCTTGCCGGAAACTAGGGGAAGAAGGTTTTGAGATCACATATCTGCCTGTGCAGAAAAATGGACTTGTGTCCTTAAATGTCCTAGAGGGTGCCATCCGACCTGATACGTCTCTTGTTTCCATCATGGCCGTTAACAACGAAACGGGCGTTATCCAGCCCATAAAAGAAATCGGAGCCCTCTTACGGAAACACCGTGGAGTTTATTTCCACACGGACGCTGCTCAAGCCACCGGGAAAATACCGTTGGATGTCAATGAAATGAACATAGATCTTATGAGTATATCTGGGCATAAGCTATATGGTCCGAAGGGTGTAGGTGCAGCGTACGTCCGAAGACGGCCAAGGGTCCGCCTTGATCCCATTTTCAGCGGTGGTGGACAAGAGCGGGGTCTGAGAAGCGGTACTCTGCCCACTGCGTTGGTTGTTGGGCTTGGTGAAGCTGCGCGGATTGCGAAACAGGAAATGAAGGTAATGTCAAGTTCTTTCCTCCTCCTTGTATGATGAAACACGCACGCAAAGCTGTGCTTAGGCGCAGGAGTCGAGTGGCAAAGAGTGTGTTTGTGTATAGCGCAAACGCTCGCCAGCTTGGCAGTGACTTTCGTGCAGGGGTACTGAACGTTCGAAGGCATTGGTCATGCGTCATGAACCCCCCACTGATCCACCGTCACTTTCTTATCAGAGGGACCACGACCGGATCCAAGAACTTTCGAATCGCCTTATCCAGAGTATAAACGCCCAGGTTCAGCATGTGGTCCGAAACGGAGATGTCAATGGTTATCCGGGATGCGTCAACCTCAGTTTCTCGTATGTAGAGGGTGAAAGTCTGTTGATGGCTCTGAAGGTATGTGCCATCGCAACGATGGCGTTGGAAAACATGTTGAGACTCTCTTCTCCAAAGGACATTGCTCTATCATCAGGCAGTGCTTGTACGTCAGCATCGTTGGAACCTTCCTACGTCCTGCGAGCCCTAGGTAAAGAATCAAGTCAAACCGGTTACTATACTGTCATCCTGATCTTGTAACAGGGGCTGCCGAGGATATGGCTCATTCTTCCTTACGATTTGGTCTTGGAAGATTTACTACCGAGGCCGAAGTCGACTTTGTGGTAAACCACATTATACGTACCGTGAATCGGCTACGTGACATGAGGTGAGTTGGCATGTTGGTAAGGTCAAGTGTCCTACTGATGAGGGGTGGACAGCCCGTTGTGGGAAATGGTTCAGGAGGGCATCGATATCAACTCCATCGACTGGTCGCAGCATTGATAGAACTAATTTGTTGAAGACACATGCACATACATATATGCATAACAACCTGTACCTTATTTACTGTCAATTGACGTTATTATCATTTTTATTAGAAGTATTCCGAAGGGTGGTCTGTGCGCTGGATCATCCAAGTTGATTTGATTTCAAACTCAGTCATTGTTCAACTTCTTGCCCTCTGACCACCATGGCTCGCCGACTCTACCTTGGAAGTACGATCCTCTTCTCCCCTGTCGCCCATCGACACCCACTCAACGTGTTCACCCACTAGGACTCCCTCCTGATGCCCGCTCTGAGGAGGTAAACAAGTTCTTTGAAGGCTATGGCCGTATCGTCGACTGTCGTGTAATGACTGGTCTGTTCTTCACATCAAATGTGGCCACAGCCAAACTCAGCGCCCTTTTCAGGATTTGGCTTTGTGGAATTTGAGAGCTCCAAAGATGCTGAAGACGCTGTTCACAACCTCAATGGGAAAAGTTTCATGGGCACAACGTGCGTCCCAGTATTATCTCTACTTCCTGCACCACGTCCATCCAAGACATAGTATCGTTGTTGAGTTCGCAAAGGAAAGCCGGCCTCGCCGCGAGGTTCACGACAATGACAGAAATCACGGGTATGAAGAAACAACATGACAGAAGACAATTCTAATTCCATTACCACAGCACTCGATCCCGCAGGCCTCTTGGCATCCGTGTTCTGGTCACCAGCGTCTCTCGTGACACAAGTTGGCAGGTATGAAGTCATTCCTCACGGGTGTTACGCGGTCCATTTCGGAAGTTTCCTTGTTCGACCCTCCATCGGATGGTCCCTTGGGTTTCGATCCGGTTGGTGGCTTCCGGCCCACTCCAGCGTCTCACGATGTCGGGCTGCGCCCCTGGTTCTAACTGGGTTGTCACTTTTTTGCGATTATGGACCTCTTACTCCCACCTGTGCTTACCTGGAAGGACGGACCTAATCTGTCATCACTATCCCTAGGACCTGAAGGATTTTGGCCGCGATGCAGGGAGTGTATCTTTCGCTGACATTGACCGTGATGTCCCTGGTCAAGGGTGAGCCGTGGATTTCCCTCCGCGTGTGCTTCTTGGTTACCCCCAGATTCCTAGAATTCTCGAATACTTGAACCGTGATGATGCCGACCGAGCTGTCAAAGAGCTTGACGGCAGGGAACTTCGTGGTCGTCCGGTGCGAGTTGCCTTTGACGACTCCGTGAGTCGACGTGCACTTCGTAAAAGGTTTCGTATACTGATGACCCTTAGCGTGCCGGTCCTGACAATTATCGTCGGGATGACCGTCGAGATGATCGCCACAACAGGGATGATCGCCACAGGGACGACAGGGGTTACCGCCGCGACCGTTCTAGATCTCCTCCTCGTCGTGCGCAAGAATATGACGATCGTCGCCCCAGGTCTCCGCCCCCCAGGAGGGAGGTTGATGATAGAAGGCCTGCAGGGTACGATGATTACCGGCGAGGAGGCTATGATGACCGCAGAGGGCCTGATTATTATGTTGATCGTCGCAGGGATGAATTTGACAGGCGCAGAGACGACAGAAAACGCGACGACAAGGATGACCGCTTCGAAGAGAGGGTTCCCAGACACGCGAACGGGGATGGCGGTTGGTCCCGTTGAGTAAATCTGGATACTGGACGAAGGCACGATTAGGAACGACGGTGGTCGATGGTTATCTCCTTCATCTTGGTCTCGAAATTGGCTGTTGTCGTTTACGCGGACGTACTTTTCAATGTGGTTCCAACCGTATCATGAGGATCCATGGCCTGCCGACCTTTGGGAAGACTTCCCCGCAATGTGAATTCCTCCCCTGGTTGCTCGCGACACGAAGGTCGGGAGTATCACTCAGTCTCGCCCATCTAAGTCCTCGGCGGACTGTGCTACGAGGTCAATCTAACTGATCATGTATCCTTCTCAAATGTATACATTTATTGTTATGGTTCCGTGATGCAAAATGAGAGGTCCGATCCATCCATTATCCCCAACCAGTCCAAGTCCTGTTGATCGTGTTCCAAGCCTACTTCTCGGAGATCACTCCTGGAGTGTCGAACCCACAGCCGAACGGTTGCTTTTTTCCCGCACCCAAGGGCCTTGGACAGCTTAATTCGGAGCGTTCTCAATCTCATTGATGGCAGTACCTTGAGCACTAGGGGCACAGATGGGGCCTGGGCCTCCTCGGTGGCACACATGAGGCTGTTATGAAAGTTCAAGGCTGTGGATCGATTAGACAGATGAGGGCTTTGTAAATGGCCCATACCGATCAACCGATGACTGAGTTTGTCTGTGGGGTTCCTCTTGATGTTACCCTCGGGTATCCCATGCTCTGATCAGAAATAATTGAATGGCCGGCTGCTACCGTTCTCCAAGTTATTACGCACTGAGACATAGATTGACCCACTGCGGGTGTGCCTGGCGTCGTTCCTCCTCTGATATGGGACCATGTTGCATCACAAACGATTGATAAAACATTTCAGAATCAACCCGTTCTCTCGGCGAAATCTGGAATATCGACCCATCAGTTTTTAGATACCTCTGATCCACGGTGTATTCTGACCATGGCGCCGTCTAGTGTCATTAAGGAAGGTATTCTGGAGATTATGAAGGGCCGTGTATGATGCGGCGGCTCGTGATCTGAATTCTGTAGTTGGGCACATGTGCAAAACGGAGGATGAAACTTTACTTGTAAATAGGTTTCCGATTGAAGTCAGGGTCTCTAAAGCAGGACACCAAGACGAGAGAGCATCGATACTCTTCCAATCATTGATTTTGTTATGTGAAAGTGACATATGTCGGATGGAATGTAGTCTTTGATATGAACTTTCCGGGGACGGGATAGCCTCCACACAATTGGATGTCAAGATGAGCCGGTGCAAACTTGTCGTTCATGTTTCACCATTCACTTTCTATACAGAGATAAAATGACATACGATGTGTACTGCTTCAGAGAATTCCAGATATCAATCCAGTCGGAACAAGAGTTGCTATCCAGGTTGATGACTTCAATGGTATCATTGTCAGATGGATGGATAGCTCCCGGAGATCGCAAGTGGGTGAGGGAGTTGTGTCCCATCTCCACGACACGTAGGCTGGGCATAAAAGCCATCACCGCTTGGGCCTCAGGCCAAGTCATTTTGGTGCCATTAAGGAGAAGTTCCGTCAAACGCAAGAAGGCTGTCTCCAGACTGGCCAAATCAGTGGGAGGTTGAAGGCGAGTGCGACTGTCATGGATTTATGTGTCTGAGCAAGTTGATAGGCATGGAGAGCTACTTCCTAACTTCAAAGCAAGTCGTTGAAGGGCAGGTAGTTCTCTCGTGATCAGCGCGAGTACGTCCCAGCTCGGAATAAGGCTCATTGATAGGTCAAGTCCCTGGATTTCTAAAGTCGTTACGGCAGGCAAACGTGTCGTTTCGATGTCGCCACATTGTTTACTCACTTGGGCAGGTTTGCTGTATTGATCCGACTGGATCACACTTGGCTACATCTTCGTCGTCCAAACTGACCTCTCGCAAACGCGCCAAATTGCCAAGTTTACATCTTATTTTGTCCAAATTGACCGCCTCGACAACGATGGCCCCCTGAGAGGACCCTAGCACTATTGTTTCCGGGGATTCGTGACCATGGAGAGTTTCGACATATTTAGAGGCAAGAGCTTGCAGAAAAGATTTGCCGTAGGAGATCTTCGCCGATGGCCGGATGAATGATCCTGCGGTAGGATTCCTGAGTAGGGGTACGGTGCCGACCAGGACCAGACTGATCAGGGAGTGTCAAAGAGACCATTTCAAGACCAAATTTACCGACAAGTGAAATATCGTTTGTTATCCTTGACTCCATCATGGCGACCTCGCTCGGGGTCGTCCCATTCTACACCGAGCCAGACACCGGCCGTGCCATCTACCTGACCTACGAATCTGATCGTGCCAATATGGTCTGCTAGACGGATGCGAGCGGGGAGATCCATGTGATGTAAGGGTAAATATTCAATCTGGTCCCACGACGTTGTCCAACCGCCGGCCTAGCCCGTTTGCCGGAACACGCCTTCGCCTTTTGCTGGCAGTCTCGACGTCAAGTCCCCCGGATGCTGACTACAACTTTCCTCAAGACTATGTCTCGCGACGGAGCTCGTGCATCACAGCGGACTAGAGCTTTGGCACACCACATGATGTCCACGACGACCAAATCGGAGGTGGGCAATCCGTCTTCAGAACTCATGTCTGTACTGAACCCTCTGTCTGGTCAGCCCAAGGTCTTGTTTGAATCCAACTTGGCAATGCGCATGTATGCGCTCAATCGACCTGACAAATTGAATGCCCTTGATGACAACATGCTCTCACTTCTTCGTCCAAAAATTGAGGTATCATTCGATCAATCCTCATATCAACTGTTAACCAAATGAAGCTCGAAGGAATGGAACGCTTCCGACCTTTGCAAAACTATCATTGGTACTGGTGTAGGGAAGGCATTTTGCGTTGGAGGTGACGTTGCAAGTGAGTACATTCGTGTCAGTTAACCACTGACTTGACTGACGACTCATTGACGTGCCAAGGCGTTGTCGATGCCGCCTCCGATCCGACTACTCGATCAGTGGCAATTGATTATTTCAAGCGAGAGTAAGACTCGGATGTTCAGCTCAATCGGCGTTCCTAACCATACGTAGGTTCGAGATGGATTACATTCTTGCAACCCTGCAAAAATCATACGTCGCCATTTTGGACGGTATCACAAGTACGTGATAAATTCCTTCTGTGGGTCGACTCCTCGGTCCAACGCATCTGCAGTGGGAGGTGGCGTGGGACTGTCCGCTAATGCTCCTTTCCGGATCGCCACTGAGAACACCATCTTCGCAATGCCTGAAACCAAAATCGGCTATTTTCCCGATGTGGGTGCGAGCTATTTTTTGTCTAGGTTGGACGGTGAATTGGGCACGTATCTGGGTCTTACCTCAGAGACTCTACATGGGAGGGCTGTCTTGTAAGTTTTTCTTTGCTCGCTATTTGTTTGCACGATGCTGATTGACCGCAGTGAGCTTGGATTCGCCACCCATTACATTCCATCACGACGGATACCCATCCTTCTTGATAGACTAGCCTCCTTGGAGGATGCCCATATAAGCGTGATCGACAGAACCATCGAGGAATTCGCTTCTGAGCGCCTACCCGAGGAACCCCCAACGCCGTTAACTGGTGACACACGACTCGCGCTCGATTGGGCCTTCCGTCACGACAATGTTGACGACGTTATCAAGGATTTGGAATCGCTCAGCGAGCACCAAAGTCCTTCTGTCTCCCAATGGGCACAGAAAACATTGGCTTCTCTCCATCTACGGAGTCCGACCAGTTTGAAGGTGGCTCTCAAAGCTATCAGGGCTGGGCGTCAAATGACTCTTTTGGAAGCTCTACAAATGGAGGTCAAGATCGCGGGAGCCTTCTGCGTGCGTGCGCTCGGCGTTCGGCGATCGTCGTTCTACCTAACAATATCTGATTCATTGCATTTACAGAACGGGGCCACCCCTGATTTCGTTACTGGTGTTCGGGCGGTTCTTGTAGAGAAAATCAAAGAACGACCCCAATGGACCCCCGATACACTGGAAGGAGTTACCGATGACATCGTGTCAAGATTCTTCTCGCCGAATCCACCTTACGCTGAGTCCCTATCCAGTCTGTCAATCCCCGAGCATCTGGCTTCAACTGCGCCAAAGCCCATCATGAAATACACGTTGCCAACCGAAGATGAAATCGGTGCAATGGTACGCGGTTCTCATAGCGCCGGCGGGACCACCACTATTACCTTGGACGAGCTGGTCACAAAGTTCCAGAATCTTCGTTCCGGGAAGTTGGGCGTAAAGGAGAAGATTATCGAAGTCGCCCGCCGCAGATGCGATGTCGTCGATAATGGGGGGGATGGCAATGCTGTTTGGCTCAAGTGGAAACACTCCCTCGTGCGTCCTTGATGCGTAATGAGTATATAAATATATTCTTCGTGATCCAGCTTTCCTGTCAGTGACCCGACAAGCTTGCACTCTAGTCTGGTACGATACTCGTCGGAGCCATTTTATTTGTATCCGAGCCGTAATACTAAAAAGGTGTGCCATCATGCGGTATCATTCAGCTGTGTCTACTTAGAGGGGTAGAAATATCATCATCATTGTATGTGTCGATGATCGCCTTCCTGGACAGCCTAAGGACCAAGGTATCGGTTGACGTCTATATCCGCGATCGCGCCTCTCGCTAGTTCGACAGAATCGCCATCCCATAAGTACCATCACGCATCAGGCGACTGAAATAATACTCAATCGCTCGGCATCGAGATCTTCAGGATCTTAAGCGGCAGGTATACGCAGCATCCCCACATAAGCAGGAGATCGTCAGGTTTCGTTTTGGCAGGTCCCAAAGGGTTTATGTATTCCTCTTCACTACTTATACGTATACTCTTAACAAGCTGAAAGCGGCTACATGGTCAGGTAAATAAAAACTTTTCAAGGAGATAAATGAAACATCTGCCCACGGAATGGTACGCTAGCACAAAAGTTTGGCGGCAGGAACGGAAAAGAAAAATTGGAAAATTTTATTTGCTTGTCATATCTCGCTGGTGATCATGTTGTACAGCATCGCAATTTGACCGCATTAGAAATCAATTGCTACCGTCTCCGAGTCATACTATGCGTAATCCTGTTCAACCAACTCGTCGAGTGCTGAGATGTGATGAATGCTCAGGACTTGCTGTATCATTGGGGCTCGGAATATGCGCGAAGACTTGGAGAGATTCGAAGCACAGGATGTATTCTGACAAATCGGACTCCCTGCGATCCCTGACCCCAACATAGTGCTTTAGTGAAACATGTTTTCATCTCAAAAGTGATCACGATCGAGGGACCGGATAGTGGGAAGAATTGTCCAAGTTCGATCTTCAAGGAGCTATTTCCAAGTGACCCTATGTCACTGGGTAGCCGAGCGGCATGGGGACCCGGAAGGGACGATTGAACGAGGGGATCTCAATTGCGCGACATGCCGATTGAGTGGAGGGCTGTTTGGGCTCATACAACCATATCAGATTTAGCCGATATATACATATGTTCGATTTGATATAAGAGAGTTGCAAGAAACGAGTTCAGTAAAAGTAACCTGCTTACGCCTGTATCCCTACATACGACATGGACACCGTCAATCTCCTCCCCTCTCAGCCCCACTTATTCACCCATTTCTTCAGGCTCGCCTTCTCATTGTTGGCCGCCGTTGTGAACGCAAACTATCGACGAGCGATTCTTGGCCGTCGATCACATATTGAATTCGACATTGACACAGAAACCGGATTTTTCCCTCCACGTCCCCTCCCTCGGCTCCCAGACGTGTTCTCGATCTGGGAGCAGTGTTTGAGCGAGGCCAATGACTGTTTGAGCCTCGGGACAGATGAGCGACCAGAAGCCACCTCAAAGCGAATCCGTGGGGAAGACTGGCGATGCAAAATTATGACGGTCAGTAACCGCCACTTTTAACGGCCCTGACTGACATGTTAAATTGTTCCTTACGTATTTCCTCTTTAGTGGCCCGTCCTCGACATCGAACCATTGCGACATGACCGCCGTCTGCTACAGCGCGCTCACCTAGTATTGGCATGGCTTGTCAATTTCTTTGTGCATTCACAACCTCCTACAGATAGCAAAGGCCCGATCATCGTTCCCAAATCTCTTGCAGTACCACTTGTCACGGTATCGCGGTGTCTCGATATCGCCCCTGTGCTGACGTTCGCAGACACAGTGTTATGGAATTGTGAACCTGCACAAGCCGATGAGCCGTTATCCATGGACAACATGCGCTTCCTGCATCTTTTTTCCGAAACGGAGGACGAACGAAATTTTTACGTTGCTTCTGCAAAGGCCGAGTTACGCGGCGTGGAGATGTTGCGGATAATTGACGATTACAACAAAATGCCCAGCTTTACTGATTTGACATCAATCGCCAAGGTGTCGAGAGACGTCAAGAAGCTAGCGGTGATAATTGACGATATCAATGATATCATCCAATCAGTCCGCTCTACGTGCGACCCACATGTCTTTTATTGGGACATTCGCCCGTGGTTTGAGGGAAGTGGAGCTAGGGGACCAGAAGAACCGAAGTGGATTTACGAGGGGGTGGATCATTCTGATGAACTCGATCTCAGCGGACCATCTGCTGGACAGAGCAGCATCATGCACTCACTTGACATATTCCTGGATATCGATCACAACCTGCGGCAAAAGCGGTATCCTGTACCGTCGGAGAGCAACAAGAAGGCAGACCACGGGTTCATGGAGAGAATGCGCCGTTACATGCCAGGGCCACATCGGGAGTACCTCAACCATCTTGCCGGCACCCCGAGATCTGTACGAGAGTTGGCGGAAAGGATTCCGATGCTCCAGGAGCCATATGACGCAGCAGTGCTAGCTTTGAAACGGCTGAGAGACCAGCACATGAAGATCGCGTGCCTCTATATCGTGACGATGTCTCGATCAGCATCTGCACGAGGAGCATGCCCCGTGGCGAGGATGATGGACAAGATAGCAGCAGGGGGGAGAGAGCCAATACGGGGAACAGGTGGCAACGAGCTCTCGACGCTGCTCAAAGCAGGGCGAGACGCAACTAAACGAGCAGCTCTGCGTCGGATCTGAACGAGGAGGTTGGACGATTCGTGGACTGTGTTAACCTAATAATAATCTGGTATAATCCATTGCAATAATCTTTTTCACACAAAGAATGGCGATAGTATGGCAGATTCCCACGGTCTGCTGAAAATTTTCATTTTTTTCGCATCAGCCAAGGTCAAAGGTTACGTATTGTAGGTACGTATGTAGCTCCTGCATTGTAAAGTAATATCATCCCCAAATCATGCAGGGCACGCCCCAACTCACAAGAGACAACGCAGCTTTTGAGAGATTTAAACAAAAATTTCACAAGGCGGTGATAATTTCGGCGGTAAGTCGTTTGAACTTTCTGTCAATCATTGCCGCCGTTCTGCCACGCGCCAGGGTGACAATCACGCCCTGAACGCGCCTCGTCACATTCTTGTCACACTCCCAAAAACACGTCCATCATGGTCCAGCTCACTGCAGGTTGTTGCTCCCGCCTATTCAATGCTACCCCAGAGGATGAGGTCCTTTTTGACCAGGAACACATCGTTCAGTTTCTCTCCATCAAAAAAGTCAACTCCAACAATCCCACTGGCGTCGACAGATATCGCATCATCATCTCAGATGGTATCAACTTCATCCAAGCCATGCTCGCCACCCAGCTGAATAGCATGGTCAATGACAACTCCATTGGGAAACACACCGTCGCCGTGATCGAGAAGCTGACATGTAACTATGTTCAAGAGAAGCGGTATGCAAACTTGGCTCTACCGATGTCTCACCCTTATTTCATGCACAGGCTGATCATCATACTTGCTCTCCGTGTATTGGAAACGACTGCTGAAAAAATCGGCGACCCAAAGCAGATCACAGATAACGCCGCACAGGCCCCAGCCACGGTCGTGCCGTCTGCCGCGCCTTCGGCTCCAGTGTCCTCTTCTTCTTCAAGACCGGCCGTTCCACAGAAACCACAGAGCAATGCTCCTCCGCCGGTCCAACCCTCCGCAAGAGGAACGCGTGGTTCCATATTCCCCATCGAGGGCCTCAGCCCATACCAGAACAACTGGACAATCAAAGCGCGAGTCACCCAGAAGTCGGACATCAAGACCTGGTCCAATACCAGAGGCGAGGGGAAATTGTTTAACGTCACCCTGATGGATGAAACGGGCGAAATTCGGGGGACCGGCTTCAACCTCACCGTCGACGAGCTTTATCCAAAGCTCGAAGAAGGCAAAGTCTATTACATTTCGAAAGCTCGTGTCAACCTGGCAAAGAAAAAGTTCTCTAACCTCACGAATGATTATGAATTGAGTTTCGACCGCAATACAGAGGTAGAAGAAGTGCGTGATATATTCTAGCTGATCGGCACCAAGATCGCCACTAACGGTGCTGTTGTTAGTGTCATGAGACCACCAACCTTCCTATGGTCAAATATCACTTCGTTCCGTTGAGCGGTCTTGAAGATCTACCAAAAGATTCCACCTGCGGTACAGGCTATCTCTTCAGCGTTGGTCATTGGCTTACCGAGTGCCAGACGTAATCGCAATTGTCAAGGATGCCTCCCCTTTGACCGAGATCGTCTCCAAGGCGCAGAATAAGACCGTACGTTGTGCTTGATGACATTCGCTGTTCCTGGCATTTTCCTTTTTCGTAGATTCCTAAGCGCGAACTCTCACTGGTCGATCAGTCAGGTTATTCAGTCCGTTTGACCTTGTGGGGTAAACAGGCCGAACAGTATAACGCTGAAGATACCCCTGTTATCGCTTTCAAAGGCGTGAAGGTGGGCGACTGGGGAGGTGTGTCAGTTTTGCACTGTCCCCGCATCAAGAGTAACATGATTAGGTCGTTCGCTGTCGATGTTTAGCTCAAGCAGCATGAGCATCAATCCCGATATTGACGAATGCTTTGCCCTTCGCGGATGGTATGACTCGGTTGGAGCTGGCCAATCGTTCCAAGCTCATTCCAATGCCGGAGGTGGAATAATGAGTGGTTTCAAGCGCGCAGAGTTGCGTAGTATAAACGAGGTCAAGGAGGCCCAACTTGGTCAACAGGACAAAGTTGACTATTTCTCTACGAGGGCCACAATCATGCATATCAAATCAGATAATATCTCATATCCGGCTTGTCAAACCCCAGGCTGTAACAAGAAAGTGATCGAAGTCAATGGCAGTTGGAGGTGCGAGAAGTGCGATAAAAGCTTCTCATCCCCAGACCACCGGTTCGACATCCTTTCTTTCTTCCTGTCAGTAAACCTAATCATCCTCAGATATATCATGTCTCTAGCTGTTGCTGATTGGTCTGGACAGGCTTGGTTACAAGGTTTCAACGATGTTGGTCTCGCTGTTTTCGGCATGCCTGCGAACGATCTTGTCGAAATAAAGGTCAGCAAGACGAATTCCCTCCTCTCGGACCGGAAACCTCATCTCTTTCAGGAGAATAACGATGCCAAGTACAATGTCATCCTGCACAAGGCGAATTGTACGACATTCAACTTTGCTTGTCGCGCCAAGCAAGATGAGTACAACGTATGTCCTCTGACCCCCTGCCTCTGGTTACCCATCTTATGGATATCGTAGGGAACGACTCGCACTCGGTATGGGATTTCCTCCATCAGCCCTCTAGATTACAAGGAAGAAGCAGTGGCACTGCGTGATCTGCTTCACTCTCCCTGGGCGCGGTAATTGGATCGCTGAGGTTCATAGCTTTAATTGTAGTCCCTGTATAATAATCCTTGAGAGTGTATGCTGTTGTGATGACTAGCACTTTGTTTGAGTGTTTCCCATTATGGACGCGTCTGGCGCGCCTCGATCCTTTTTAGTAAGTACTTGCATTCCTCAGTGGGCGGCAGCAGCTCCCCGGTGCCCTCACTCATCGTTCTCTGCTCCTTTCCCTTCCGTACGACCTAGGATTCCTACGACTCAAAGCGCTCATCGATCCAGAACACCGAACGACCTCATGCCTGTATCGACACTTTCGCGTCTCAATCGCCCTCTTACTCCTCCGGTTTCCTCTGGTGTACCCACGCCAGGGCGTGCGAACCACATGTATCCGATTAGCTCTGCTCAGACGAGCACAACCTATTCTCCAACCATCACAGCAGGCGGTCAACAGCAGAAGCTCAACGTCGTGACACGCGTTGCGGTAGAAGGGAGGGCTAAAGTAGGCCAAGATGGGGCTGCTATCAAGATGTATCTCAAGGTGTGGATTTTTCCATCTCTCTCAACTGCCTGTTTTGACGGAGTTTTCGGAATAGATTTCTCTACCACTAGACAGCATAGTGGCAGGCATGACAATACCTTTATTCCAAGGTCAAATTTTCACGTTATTCCTTTCTCTATGAATATTGACTTTGAACAGAGGAGAATGTGAAGATATTGACTTCTCAAGTTCATCCCCTGGACAGCCAATCTGTCCCGTACAACTTCTCCTCCACCCTTTCGCCTCTTCTTCACAACGCCGCTCGTGCCCTGAACTTGCCAGCGCGGTCCTCAGAAATGTTCGATGGCGCGTTCAACCTCTCTCCGCCACCATCGCACTCCTCCGTCTCGTCTGGCCGGGCATCCGCCAGGTCCATCAACGGGTCTCCGTCTTTGACTAGCGAGAATATCCCTCCAGTCGATGGTCATTATACTGGACATATACTTGTCAGCGGATACAACATATCTTATGTGTTGCCCAAGGCATTTCCGTCCCGCAACAAGAACGTACAAAGTGAAACCGAAGGTGAAAGTTCTTCCAGGTCATTGTTCAAGAGCAGAAGGTTATCTATCGGAGAGCGCAATACTGCTCAATTCATGGCCGCCATAGACATGTGGGTTCCTTACGTGTCACGTCCGCCAAGGTCCCCATACCTGGTATGCACATACTTCCTATTTTGTTTGCATAGTTCTCATGAGGCTACCGCAGCTTTCAATCCCTACACCGCGCTGTTTGCACAACAATATCAAACTCCGTATTTTTCCGCCGACAACGACATCATCTTCATTTGCCTCTCTATCTTCCATTGACGACGATGGAGGCACCTGGGATCTCACTTCTGACCCACATGTGACACGCACAACTTCCGCCCGTCCCAGAAGGTCAAATTCATATACTCACTTCGCTGACGACGAATCCAGCGACTCATCTGCTACCGGATTCACCTCCGGATGTGGAATCCAAGGCACATTTCCCAGCGCAGAGCGCGTCCGGGTCAGATGGGCGAAACCGCTGAAAACCATTGATATACCCGGAGGTGCTGACGGCCGCAGGAGGGTTGGGGTCCAGGAGGTCAAAGGTGAGATGATCTGCATTGTTCGAGGAAAATCAAGAGTTCCGGAGAGGCCTGGCATCGAGGGGGTCGTGATGGATGTCGAGTACAAAGGAACTTGCAAAGGCGTCTGGTTCCCTGGTGTTGCGACTCTGCTTGGCATGGATGTTGGCCTAGAAACAAAAGGTTCAGATGTTCACTGGGCGGAACGGGCTCCGGACGAGTGGGAGATCGGAGGTGGAGTTGGTTACACAGGATTTGAGGTCGGGTCATCACCTAGGCATGGCAGGCAACACGGCTTAGTCTCGCGAACGAGTTCGCTGGATTCAAACGCACCACAAATCCTCAATTCTTCGTCACCCGAGGGCGCGCGTTCCACACACGCGTCAAGGACAAATTCTGGTTCTTCGACGTCATCCCTCTTACGCGCACCCCTTCCCGCGCAGAACGTCCTAGAATACTCATTTGAGGGTAAAGGGGCTAATTTGGCTTCTTCTGCAACATCCCCTACGACCACGATGTCTTCAATGTCTTCGCTTATCCCATCTCTCTCCGTGGACCCAACTGCTGACCCGCCCGGAATTCCAATAACGCTTCATCTGAACATGAACGAGATCGTCGCACCTGCCAAGAACACATTTACGTTCACAATATCAGGCACAGTGCTTATTGTGGCCCGCCCCACAATATCGCGATTAAACACGCAACATGCGGGCTTGTCGGATTCCGATTCGGATCCTGAACCCATAGTCCTCCCCCGATTCACAGTCTTGGCGGCTGATTCCGAATCCACAACTACTGTTTTACGGAACGAGATTGACGGTTCGTCTGCCACCGTTGAAGTCTACAACCCCACCGGAGATATCCACAGAGACGCGCAGGCGCGAAAAACGGTTTTGCAGCCCGGTGGATTCACTAAATGTACAGAAGATGGGGCTAGAATTGCTTTCAAATCCATAGGTATAGCGAACGGGACCACGACGAGATTTCCACAATCTCCTAACAGGGCCCGGACTCCCAACGGCAACGCGAATATTACTCAATTTGGCAGGGCGATTATCGCATCGCGCCCAAAGAGAGACGGCCCACTAATGATTCCATCAGTGGTGGCGACCGTGACACCTCTCCTGCAAAAGGGCGGGCCACTAGTAGATGCATACACAACACGGCTGCGTTTTAATGCACCTGCTGATGCAGACTCTGAGTGGCTGGAGTTCGGTTTTGCACGATCTGATATGACCCCTATATCCCCTTTGCGAGAATCTGAAGACGCGTTACCGAAGATGATTATTACCAGCGTCACTGTGGAGGGTGTGCCTGTGAGGTACGAAACGACGACTGCGATCTCCCGGTCTGAAAGAAGTGATACTACCCTGTCCTTTGAGAAAATCAATGGACAGGAGTGGGTGAATTGGGTTCGGATGCATGTTGGATCCGGGGGTGGCGGGGTTGTCATCTTCGAATATCTTGTTCAAGAGACTAGGGGGGACAAGGGAAAGGGCCACGCGAAAGTCAGGAATGAATTCCTGTCAAACATACTTTTGCCAACTTTTCCAATTCCTGTCGGGAGGTTGGAGGTGAGAATTGATGTATCGGCTGGTAAGTCTTTCTGTCCCTCAGTGATGCCTTCTTGCTAATACTTGATAGATATGGATATAATTTCTGTCCGGTCGAATTTCGCTTATGAACAGTCCATGAGGGCCGGTCGCCAACGTTTGCTGCTGCATTTCTCAAAGGCGAATTTTTTCTATCCGCAACTCTCTGTCGCAATGGGCCAAACTCCGCCAGATAACTCTCGCACGGGGATAAAACTAGTCGTTCTCCTGACATGGCTTTTACTAGCCGTTGGCCTAGGTTTCATCCACCACCTCGGCAACCAAATGGAACAGATGAAACGAGCCTTTGTAAACCATCCCGATGTTCTCGGTTCAGCAGATCCCGTCAACAATACTGTCACAACAATCCTGTGCGATGATCTCCATCTAGGAACCTCGCATTCATCCCTCACTGCGACTCCGGCGGCGTCTCCGGAAAAACATGCTATGCTTTTCCAGACTGCTTCACTATCTTTCATCACACCGATCCGGACCGATGCCACGAGGCCAGACACAGCATCTGCCGCAACACTTTTGCCGGTCGAGACAGAAGCCACACCTGCCTCCGCCTCTTCCCCTATGATGACAGAATCCCAGGCTCTTCTTCCCATGCACAACATCATTTCCATCTATTGGCCAACTCAAGACTGGCGTGTAACGCTTGAAAAAGTGATGGAAACTGTTGAAGTGGTGTGGCAAATATTCCGAAAAGTATACCACTATCCGCTAGATCCCCCATGATTTATCATATACCGTTACTGAAAATGTATGTATAACGAGTACTGTACTAATGACTGCAGCGATGTTTGTCCTTGTTATTAGTCAAGGCCAGGCCGAAGGGCGACGAAGCTGGCGACGTTGACAACCTGCGGCCACGATGGACGCCGTCGAAAGGATCGAAGAATACTGGGAATCCGTGGAGGAATATTTCTCCTCGTCCCTCTCTGCCGCCACCACCGATCTCCCGAATATCCATGAAGCCGTCAACAAACTCTGGCTCGACATTTCACGATATGGACCCCCAATCCCATCATTCCCGGAGATGCATATCCCAGTCCTCGGGGACTTTCAAGTGCCTCCTCCTCTGCCACCTCTACCTCCCCCGCCACATTCGAGTTGGCTCAGCAAGTCCGCAAATTGGACATGCCAGCATCCTTGGACAATGTCTGGGATTGCACTAGGTGTCATAGGCACCTCTCTGATGGTAGGGTACCGAAATGCGCATGAGAGGAGGAGAAATCAACAGTACAGAGTGAAGTCACAGAGTAATGATAGGCGAGAGGTCGTTGGTGTGTCCTTTCGAAGACTGAACAATCTGTACCATACATGCGATCTGACAGGTGACTATCAGTTGTCTTGGGCGGTGATGCTCCGCTTGCCCTTCCTCTCATCCTTAACCTCGAGGAGAAGGGGTATATTGTGATTGCGAGCGTCTCTACTCCTGAAGCAGTCCAGGTTCTTGAACAGCAATGTCAGGGATATGTGCGAGCTCTTGTTCTTGACCCACATGAGGTTCGTTCTGTCATTCTCTTCACAGTCATCTAGCTCACCAATCAAAAGCCTGCAACAACAAGTGTCTTTTTGCGTTCCCTTACATCTACGCTTTCTCGAAAGTTCCCTATCACTGCCTCTGGAGACCCCTATGCTTCGCCTTCCTCTCATCCCTATATTCAATCGGTCATCTGTCTTTCAACTCTTTCAACATTGGTCCCATCTGCCTATGCACCTCTGGAACATATTTCCCTCCGTAACACATATCTACCCTACCTGAGCGCAACCCATATCACTCCCCTCCAAGTCCTTCAAGCACTGATGCCTCTTTTGCGGACCGGGCCGGCCCGTACTCGAGACAAGGGTAAAAAGACAGTCATTGTATGCTTACCCGCTATTGAAGCATGTGTGGGTCTGCCCTTCGCTTCAATCCAGGCGATGAGTGCGGCGGCTACTCTGCGTGGTATTGAAGTCCTTCGCAGAGAAATAAACCTTGCTGCCCTAACGGATCAGTCGGAGTCCATGAAGAACGTCAAGGTTGTCATTGCCAACGTGGGAGCGCTTGATGTAGAAACAGTCACTGACCAGTCACCACAAGAGGAAAGGACTTCTAGGGACATGGAAGATTGGACTCCTTCCGAAAAACTGATATATGGCCCTCCGTTTGCCTCGATATGTCAAGCAGCTCATCCTTCAACGTCACCCTGGGCAACCGTGTCTGCCATCTTTAGAAATGATCCATGTCGGGGAATTACTCGAAAACCCACGGATATCAATGTGTTTGTCGATAACATCGTATCAGTCGTGACTGGAGGGAGGCACAAGTCATACCTGTTCGGCCTTGGACACCGCGTGGGTAAGATTCAGAACTGGATCCGCGGTGACAGGTTCTCCATTGGTGCTGGTGGTAACACAATCTTTTTGCGTAAAAGCATTGTGAGGACTGATCTCTTATTTCGTGTTCCAGCAAAGACATATAGAGTTGCATCGTACTTGCCTTCCATTGTGCTCGAATCTCTCCTCAACATTCCCTATTTCCTGATTTCTGTCCGGAATCGTTTACTTCCTGCCCAGCCGTTCATCACTCCGGAAACCGGTTCTGTTCCCGTACCCGTTACGTCCAAAAGCGATAACAACACCAGCATTGAGCCAAGCGAAACTGAAAGTGGACATGATATCTCAGAGACAAGTTCCGAGGTTGATATCGAGAGTAATCTCTCTGAATCCGGTGACAATTGGATTCGTTTGCGAAAGTCGCGAGATCCAGGACCACCTGCTACCAACGCTACCGCTGAGTTGTGATGTCTTTCACCGAACTCTATAGTGTGTATCATCTAGGAATGTGTATAGTATATTTCGACTTTGTGTATCGGTTTATACTGCTGTCAATCCCCTCTCATCTGCCAATTACACAATATCATCATCCTAAAGTCCTTTCGACTAACACTCATGGGTAAGGCAGACTACATCATGCCGTGCCAGAGATTGATTTCCCTCTGCAAACCAGGAACGGCACTGTGGTTAGTGCCACCGATGCAAGATGGCCAGAAAATCAAGACCATAATGCGCGCGCCCGTCGATAAGACTCATCTTCCAGAATCGTCGAGCTCTTACCCGAACCTCGACCCCCACATCACGCTGGCATCATTTCCCTCGTCGCTTACTATACCGCTGTCAACGATCCGCTCAGCCCTCCCAGCTTTTTCCTCCCCTGTTCCTGTAGACTTCAAGTCAATGGAGATCGGAAATAACTTTTTCAGGTCTGTCTTCCTGGCTATAACACCGACACCTACTCTCTCTGCTCTGCATGATCAAATTCATAGCAAGCTCGGTATCGAGGCCCGCACCCCGCTGTTTCCGCACCTCTCTTTGGCCTACATCGATGATGCAGATGCAGTGAATGGGGAGAGAGACAGATTCGTTCGAACTCTGGAAGAGGCTGGAAAGATCGGACATAAAGGCGCTGGGCACCTCGCGCTAGATTGTGGTGGACCTGGTGTGAAGGATTGGGTTTCTGGGTTTCAAGCTACCGAGGTGTGGATAGTTGAGTGCGACGGCCCGGTCGAGGAGTGGACAGTTCTTGATCGCTGCTCCATTGTCGACGGTCAAGAGAACTCAATGTTTGCACACTTAGTGGTAACTGACAATCTATCTTTTAGTTGCCTAATCTATGGATCGTAGACATTCTCTATTTTGTACATTCTGGTATCAACATCCGGCTTTACTCTTTTCCCGTAAATCGTCTCCATGGCGTACATGTTCGACACACTGGCAGATGCAGTGGCTGCTCCTGGATACTTCACGGCCTCGGTAGCCGGCGTCGGAAGTCCTCCGTTGAGTCCCGCTTTGCTCGCAATACTCGCAGCCCTGCCGTCAGGAATGAGAATAAACTCTTTCACTCCGTCGACTTCGCCGTCATAGATATAATATCCTTTCCTCTCAAATTGGATGACGTCCCCCTTCTTCAGGTCGTTGACATTGGCGTCTGCAAGTGCGTCCTCCTTAAACTCCGTGACCGGCGTGGTGAAATCCTCAAGGTTGTCGTTCTCTTCCAGCTTTTTCTTCGTGATCAAGTAGTCGAAGTCAATGAGTGTGACAGGAACGAGAGGATGAGTATCTGTAGCCTGAGATAGCCAGGTGATCTTCTTCTTTGTCTTGCGGAAGTCGCCTTCCAAGTTGAGGTCCATTTCAATCGCCGTGACCTGGCCCGCTGCATTGACAGTTTTTGCCCGAACGATAGCATTTCCCCAGTCCATGAGAGTGATCTGGACAAGACGGAAATGATATTTGTGTTAACCTGTAAGATTGATAATTTACCTCCTCCTGGTCTAAAAAGGAAAACGCATCCTCTTGCTCGACCAGAATCGAAGATGTGTAAACGGTCTTCTTTTCTCCAATCTCGGCATTCTTTTTGTGCTTTGGTAGCGACTTCACCTCGGGAACGGTCGGGCCTCCTTTGATCGTAACTGGCACACTGCGCATTATTTAGCCTCCGTTTCTTCGGAAAAGACTTTTCAGTACCTCTTATTCTTGACAATGGCCCAGTGACGGGGGGCGATGGGATCAATAATCTTCTTGTTGAGGGACCAGATCGAGTCCCATTCCAGGGAAACTACGGCTTGAGAGGGTCCTTGCGACAACATGAACTGCGTCAGCGCTTCAACCGTCATCCCACGTCGGCGTATCCCTAGTGTGACGTTCATCAGCTTTCAAGTCAGCTTTCAGTCCATACGTGAACGCACCACGGACAGTTGGGAATCGCGGGTCATCCCAACCACGCACAAGTCCCTTGTCTACGAAACTGTGCAGCTTCCGCTTGGAGAGTAGAGTGTATGTGAAGTTAAGCCGACTATGAGGAGTCACCTTACTCTGTACCTCTTGGAAACTGGCGATAAATCACATACCTGAAGTCCCAGATGTTGACTTTACGGAGTTCGAGGGCGTCGATCATCCATTCGTACTGAGGGTTGCGGTCACGGTATTCATTCGTCCTTAAAGCGTGCGTGACCCCTTCGATGGAATCGACAATAGGGCATGCGAAATCATATGTCGGGTAGACTTTCCATTTATCACTGGAAAGAAATCAGTCAGCATTAGGCGCCACGCATAAACAAGATGATAATACAAACCCAGTGCGATGATGTGGTAAGAGGTTGCATCTATAGATGACAGGGTCTCGGAGGGCTTTGTTCGGGTCGTCTATGCTGATCTTCGCGCGGATACACCAGCGAAGACCATCCTCTGTGCCAGCTTTCATCTCCTCGAAACGTTTGAGGTTGATTTCCACAGAGTCATCACGATGGACTGAAGCAACGCCGGAAAATCGCTCATCCCTCATCTAGAGATATTTAGGTGGCACCGAGAGTTTCTCGAGAGAAAGACAGACCTGTTGTTGGTTGGTGTCATCGGCGTATGCTCCGCCAGACTTGATGAGTTTTATAACGAGATCGTGCAGTGTCTGGAAGTGATCCGATGTGTGGGTCACTAGATCCCCATGAATGTTAAGAAGTTTGAGATCTTCAAGGATAGTCTCCTCAAATTCCGTCTAGATACAAGATTAATAATTTGAGAAGGTATCAATTCCCGAACACTGACTCGCTCTTTTGTGGGATTCGTGTCGTCAAACCGAACTATCAGTTTTCCATCATACATCTTGGCGAAGTACTGATTGAGGATGACAGCCTTCGTATGACCGAGATGCAGATAACCACTTGGCTCGGGTGGAAAGCGTGTAACGACTTGTCCATGAACCGCGTTCTGCAGACCAAGGGCGAAGCCAGCAGCGGTTTTGTTGGACCTGAGTTTATTTGCCTTGGCGGCTGCTAGTTCTGCAAGAGCAGTCTGAGTTCCTTCCAAGGTGTCCAAGTAAGAGAACCATCGAAAAACGTGAGAGTGCTGATTGTTCTTGAGGAGGCCCAGTATTTTGATGCTCCCTGTGGATGTTCGTGTCAGGATTCAATACAGGAGTGATGGGAATTCAAACCTTTCAAGGTACCCCACAGAATCCAGTCCGCTGAGGTTATTGAATGTCCAACCAAGAATGTTCGGAACGCCAGATAGTCGTCGAGAGAATCCAAAGCGGCCACAATATCGGGGAAGGCGGAGATCGTGAGCAATGTCTTGGAGAGAGCAAAGAATGAAGGTGTCTTGCGATAAATTGGTCAGGTTTCGATCCATCGAATTAGTTACATGAAATCGACCGACTTTCGCACTATCCTCCGATAGGCCGTGTTCTTTGGCTAAAGCCTTCACGATGTCTTCCTCGTCCGTGATCGTTGCTCCGTTCAGCTGCAAGACGACGCCGGTTACATCTTCAGAAAACACGATATCGGCCGTGCCTGTGTTGACGGCGATGGCGACTGCCGCGAAGGGAAAAGGGGACTGCTTTGGAGAGCAGGTGAGGGACGCTGGCATGGCTCGAACAATGACAGATCGAGCCGATTATCAAAGATTAGATGACTCGGAATAAATAATAAAATCTTCACCTTCCTCAAGCCTCCCATCATGCTGTGAGTCCCTTCCTCACCTCCTCGCACTCCCATCTTTATGCACCGTTCCTAGTCCCGACCCGTCCCAAAAGTACAAAAAGTACACTCCTTTGAACCTCCATGACCGTCAGTGGCCGTCCAAAACCATCACCAAACCTCCCATATGGCTCTCAACAGACTTGAGAGATGGCAATCAGGCTTTGGCGAACCCGATGACCATCGACCAAAAAACCACATTCTTCAGGCAGCTGGTCAGTTGCGGTGTTAAGCAGATAGAGGTTGCATATCCTGCCGCAAGCGACACCGATTTTCAGTTCGTTCGCGGCCTCGTCGAGAACAAGGAGGTCCCTGACGATGTCTGGATACAGGTCAGTCATTTCGTGTGGATGTTGCAGAGCGCCCTCCCCATAATGGGCTAGGTTTTAACTCCTGCGCGAGAAGATTTGATCAGACGCACAATTGATTCCGTCGCCGGCTCGAAACATGCAATCCTTCACATGTACAATGCAACTTCTCCAACCTTCCGAAACGTCGTGTTCCGTAACTCCAAAGAACAAACCATCGAGCTTGCCGTCACCCACACCAAGCTTGTCAAACAGCTGACCGAGGAATGTACCGCCAAATACGGCACCAAATTCATTTACGAGTACAGTCCGGAGACTTTTACTCAGACTGAACCAGATTTCGCAGTGGAGATCTGCGAGGCAATCAAAAAAGCGTGGGGCAAGGCTGGAACAGGCGAAGATCGAATTATTTTCAACCTTCCATCCACTGTCGAGATCGCGCCACCCAATCACTATGCTGACCAGGTGCGTTTCTATATATCTCAAGAGAGTTCCATTTTTGAAGCCATTCTTCCAAGATTGAGTATTTCTGCCGCCACATTAGCGAGCGAGAGAAGATCATCATCAGTCTTCATCCCCACAACGACAGAGGTAAATCGAAGAATTCATTCTTTTGATTCAATACCCGTATCAACATTTCTCTGCAAAGGCACCGGGATAGCGTCCGCTGAACTTGGTGTTCTAGCCGGTGGTGACCGTATTGAGGGCTGTCTCTTCGGCAATGGAGAACGCACAGGCAACGTAGACTTGGTCAACCTGGCCCTGAACTTGTATACTCAAGGCATTCACCCTGGCCTTGAATTCAGCGATATCCAACGCGTAATTGATGTCGTCACACAATGCAACGATCTTCCCATTCACCCCCGGCATCCGTATGCTGGGGAGCTTGTCTTCACTGCCTTTTCAGGTTCACATCAAGATGCTATCAAGAAAGGCTTCGAAGCACAAATATACAGACATGCCGCTGCCAAAGAAGGCGAACCCCCATACTGGGATATCCCATATCTGCCTATTGATCCCGCTGACCTCGGACAGACTTATGAGGCGGTTATTCGTGTCAATTCACAATCAGGAAAGGGTGGTATCGCATACCTTGTCAAGCAACATCTGCACCTGGACCTGCCCCGGAAACTACAAATTGCCTTTTATCAGGTCATTCAAGCGATCTCAGATCGCGAGGCGCGCGAGATGACAGTGGACGATATTACTACAGCCTTCAGGCGAATCTACCATTATGGAGGTCCCAAATACCAGGGCAGGCTCGCTCTAAGGAACTTCAACATATCTGCGGAGCTTGTCGCCGATTCTTCAGACTTTTTTGGGGATGAACAGGCCGATGAAACTCGCCGATTTGATGGTACCATATCTGTTGATAAAACCTACCGTGTCATTCGAGGAGACGGAAATGGTCCACTGTCCGCCCTCTTGAACGCTCTTCGAATACACCTCGACATCGATTTGGCTGTCCGAGAATATACAGAGCATGCAATCGCCGAAGGGACTGACTCCAAGGCCGCCTCTTACGTCGAACTTGTTCCTGCCAATAACCATAAATCGACCAAATCGTGGTGGGGGGTCGGCGTTGATTCTGACATTGCTGGGTCAGGTCTTCGTGCCGTCCTCAGTGCGGTCAACAGTGCCATCGGCGACCGAACTCTTCCTGAGCTCAAGCTCAGTGTCGGTGTCAACGCAAGTTCTGGACAGGCAGATGTTGCGACTGCTATCGTCAACTCTTTGGGATTGGAGCTTCCGAGGAGATTGCGGGCTTCGTTCTTCGAGACTGTACAGAGAAAAGCAAGGGAGAATGAGGGACGTATATCTTACGAAGCTGTCACGGAGCTTTTCAAGACGACATACAACTTTGGTGTCGAGGGTCCTGCGCCCGCCAGAATAACTTTGAACTCGTTCAAATTAGACGACAAGAGCGAAGGCAAAAAAAAAATAATTGGAGAGTTCACATTCGCCGGCGACAGCCGAACGGTTTCGGGAGAAGGTAATGGACCATTGTCCTCGGTCCTGGCGGCGTTACTTTCGCAAATCGAGGGCAATCTTTCAATTCGCGAGTATTCGGAACATTCCATTGGTGAGGGTACAGAGGTCGTGGCCGCCTCGTATGTCGAGCTGGCTTATGAAGTCGCAGGTGCTAAAAAGAGGAGCTCCTGGGGAGTTTCCACCAATACCGACATCACTGCCTCGGGTATCAATGCAGTGTTGAACGCTGTTCGGGGGTTGGACGTCGTCCTGAGGTCTTAAAGGGGAATGATTGTCTGCAAGTATATCTCACTGTATGCTGTAAAATCACCCACCCTGTAGTTAAATAATAAAATCATCTTCACAAGTACAATATATTTAATCCGGCACTCTAACTATACGTGGAGTGCACGTGAAGAAATTAATTCAATTAATTAAAATTAATTCGAGGGAGGAGAAAAGAAGATGACAAGGGTACTTCATAATTATTATCTATACCTAACTTTTGAAAGCCAAGCACTGACGATAAATGTACTAAGTTTAATCCCTTCAACTTCGAGTGAAAACATGCATCAGCAAAGTAGTCCAGCTGTTAGAAAACCATAGCAAACACACTCATCACCCTGTAGCAACCTCACCGGCACACATACTATCATCAACCCATCCATTGGCCAGGTATCATCATTTCATCAGCATTTTCACAAAAAATTATTGATCTATTTGGTGCTATTGCCCTCGTCATGAGCTGAAGAGCTCCAATAGTTCTAATAGTGAGTCACTAGCTAGTTTGTTGAGTGTGAGGATATTCAACCTTGGTGTGATTTTTTGAATATAGATAGCAGTGTTGTGTTAAGAACTGATCGACAAAACGTCGGAGCTACGTCGGACGCGTCGGAAGGTCGGAAGGTCGGAGCGCGTGCAACGTAGGGGCAAGGACTTGGCTTCAACTTGTGTGTTGCGCCCTCGCTAATACGTTGGTGTCCTTATTTCGGAGGATCGGAGGATCGGAGGTCGGAGGTCGGACTCAAGTTAAGAGTCGGAAAGAGGACGGGAGGTATGATGTCGAATCTAAGTTGATATTCAAACTGAAGCTAATACACGATTCTACATAAGTTTAAATACTATGTCGGAGGACGTGTGGCTTCGTCGGAGTCGGATAACGAGTGGCTGTCGGAGATTCTTAACATAAGTAAAATGATCGGATGTAAGTAATGTACGTAGTAACGAGATTCATAACAGTAAGTATGCATAATAAGTATTAGTCAAAATGTCGGAGGTGTCGGGATTGGTCGGAAATCGTCGGAATGGATCGGAATGTAACAGTATTTCCCCCTTAGGGCCGAACCTATGAGGCCTAAGGACCTAGGTGGTCGGTGCGCGTGAACTGCGTCATGTGATGCGTTGGTTGAAAATACCGTCTGAGTGGTTTTTTCTTCTTGTTCCCCCATTCTCTTTTCGTTTTAAACTCTTCCGAAAATAAACCTCAATATGTCGGCATCCGATTTTCAAAAGGAGATGGAGGCGCTGCAGGCTAAGCTCGCGGAGGTGGAGGCGAAAAAGCGAGCAGCGGAGGAGGAGGCTGCGAGGAAGGCTGAGGAGGAGCGGAGAGCGGAGGAAGAGAGGGCTGCGGAGGCGGCGCGGTTAGCGGAGGAGATGCGTCGGGCGTCGGAGCTGGCGGCTCAGAAAAGGGCCGATGAAGTGGCCGCTGCGCAAGGCGCATCGAGCAAGGGGTCGGGGGAGCCGCAGGCGGAGAAGAAGAAGAAGACGACGAAGAAGAGGAAGGTGGAGGAAGTGTCGGCGATGGTTGGAGAGGGGTCGGGAGTCGGGGTCGGGGTCGGGGTCGGCACCTGTGATAGGTGCATTGTGAAGGGCGTCGAATGCGAACGCGATGAGTAAGTCCCTCTTTGGTTCGTCTCTTCTGTTTTAACCTTGTTTTTTTTTTTTTAGGAATAAGTCGTCCTGCAAAGGATGTATCAAAGACAAGAAGAAGTGCGAGGTCGGAGCGTCGGAGGGGAAGTCGGAGGTGAAGGAGGTGAAGAGAACGGTGAAGGTGGTTAAGGGGAAGAAAAAGGCGTCGGAGATGCCGTCGGAGAGTGGGTCGGAGGACACCGTCTTGGGTGTCCTCAAGATGATACTGGCGGAGACGAGGCAGGTGAGGCGACTGCTAACAGCAGTCGAAGGCTCGGTGAACACCGAGTACCAACCCAAGTCGCCGGAGGTGTCGGAGGAAGGGTCGGAGTCGGAGATGGATACGGCGGAGGAGACGCACGAGTTGAGACTGGAGAAGAGGATTGCGAGAAGGATTAGGAAGGACCTGGTGAATAGGAAAAGGTTGGAGTTGCCGGAGCTGTCGGACGATTCCGACATGTCGATTTCGGAGCCGTCGGAGAAGGCGGAGTCGGGTAAGGAGGAGTCGGACAAGGAGGAGGGTCCGTCGAACAAGAAACAACGTACTAAGTAGATAGAATAGTACTTGTTTTTTCTTGTTTCAGAGCGATGTGAGCGGACCCGGTTTGTCGGGATAAGCGGAGTGAAAGTCGGAGACAAGCTCGGGGGCGTTTTCCAATTCATTGGCTGGTAGCCAAGAGAATTCTTCATCAGTGTTTTCATATCCTAACCAACGGACGAAATATAGTAGCTTGCAGCTACGTCGTCGGTCGATCTTTGAGTCGACTATTTCAGCGATCTCGTACTCAAGTTCTCCGTCAATGTCAATCGGAGGAGGCGGAGGTTGGGTCCGATTCGGAATGGTGTTCGGAGTTGCGGGTTCAAGCATGGAGACGTGGTAGACGGGGTGAACACCGCGGAATGTGTCGGGGAGTCGGAGGGTAAAGGAGTGTGTGCCGGGTTGTGCAATGATCTCGTATGGTCCCAAGTACTTTTCTGAGAGTTTCTTGGATGGGCGTGTTGTGCGGAAGAACTGTGCTTTGACGAAAACCTGTTGTCCGACAGAAAATGTCGGAGGTGCGATCCGATTATTGTCGGAGGACTTCTGGTAACGTCGTTGAGCGTCGGAGATGGTGGCTTTCAGTTCTTGGTGAAGTTCGTCTAAGTCGGTCACGAAGGATCGGGCTCGGGAAGAGGCGAGGTCTCGTTCCGGGTGAACAGTAATGTTCGGATGGTAACCCTTGTTAGCAAAGAAGGGAGATATGCCAGTGGTAGCACTAGGTGCGTTGTTGTACGCGAACTCCGCAATCGGAAGGAGAGCGGACCAGTTGTCCTGTTGGTAGTTGCAGAATATCCGCAAGTACTGTTCGAGGGTCTGGTTAGTGCGTTCGGTTTGGCCATCGCCTTCGGGGTGGTAACCGGAGGTGAAGTGGAGGGTCATGTTTAGAGCCTTTCCGAGAGATCGGAAGAATCGGGAGACGAATTCGGGGCCGCGGTCGGAGGTGATATGTTCGGGGACGCCGTGTTTAGAGAAGACATGCAATACGAAGAGTACGGCAAGGTCTTCGGAGGTGCAGTGAATTGTTGTTGGAATGAAAATACTTTGTTTCGTTAATCGGTCAACGATAACGAGGATTGAATCAAAGTTGTCGGAGGTCGGAAGGGTCTCGATGAAATCCATTGAGATAGAATTCCAAGGACGTTCGGGGATCGGAAGCTGTTTGAGTAGGCCGTAAGGCTTGTGTCTTTGTGGCTTCGATCGCATGCAAGTGGTACATGACTTGCAATAGTGTTTAACGAAATCTCGTATTCCGGGCCAGGTATAATCACGCTGAATGAGACTGAGTGTCTTGTTCTGACCTGGGTGTCCAGCAAGCATATGATCGTGCTTGTGCTGTAGGACTCGGAGTCGGAGGTCGTCGGAGTCGGGAACGTATATCCGATCGTCATGTCAGAGGAAACCATCGGGGTCGAGAGACCAGCGGGGTTTAGGATCTTTAGAAAGAGTGTCGTAAAGAGTGTCGGAAGGGAGTGCTGTGAGTATGTCGTGGTGAAGCTTTTCTGTGTCCATGATAATGGTTGCACGGAGGACGGGCTCAAGGAGTTGAGTCGCGCGAACTGAAGTGGAGAGCTGTTCTTGCGAAAAGACTGGTCGGAGGTTGGTCGGATTGATGTCGACGTAGTCGCTATTTCCCCCTTTAGGATAGACATCCCAACGTCTAGTTAGAGAGTCAGGTTTAGTTCCCAATCGGCCGGGGCGGAATCGGATGACGAGGTTGAACTGAGAAAGGTATTCCGACCATCGGACTTGTCGGCGTGAAAGAACTTTGGTGGTGGCAAAATACTTGAGATTTTTGTGGTCGGTAACGACGTCAATCGGAGTACCGGAGCCTTCGAGGTAATGGCGCCAAATTTTAAACGCTTCGTAGATGGCAAGAAGTTCCTTATCGTGGGTGTCATAGTTTACTTCGGGGGCCGTGAAGGTGCGGGAATGGAATGCGACGGGGTGGACTTCATTGTCGGAGGTGACTATCGACAGAATAGCCGCTAGGGCATAGTCGGATGCGTCGGTTTCGACAATTATCGGAGAGTCGGGAATCCAGTGTGTCAGGATCGGAGCGGTGGTAAATGCCTTTTTCAGGTCATTAAAAGCGGTTCGAGCGTCGTCGGAGAACAGCCAAGTGGCATGTTTCCTGGTTAAACGAGTGAGTGGAATAGTGATGTTGGAATAGAATGGAATGAAACGTCGGTAAAAGTTTGCAAAACCTAAAAAGGACTGGACGTCCTTCACTCTGCGCGGTTCAGGCCAATCCTGAATAATCTTGACTTTCGCTTCCGACATTTTGAGTCCGTCGGGAGAAAGGATAAATCCAAGATATTCTACAGTTTCGGCAGAGAAATCGCACTTGTCGGCGCGGGCGTAAAGACCATGTTGTCGGAGTCGTCGGAGGACTTCTCGGACATGTTTTTTGTGTTCCTCGGGGTTGTCGGAGTAGATCAGGATGTCGTCGAGGTAAACGGTAACGCAGTTGTCCAGAAGGTCGGAGAAGATGTCGTTCATAAAACGTTGAAAGGCTGCAGGTGCGTTAGACAATCCGAATGGCATGACTAACCATTCAAATGATCCATAGCGAGTGCGGAATGCAGTTTTCCATTCGTCACCTTCAGCGATGCGGACTAGGTGGTATGCGTGTCGGAGGTCTATGGTGGTATAAACGCGTGCTTTTCCGGCAGTGGCTAAGAGGTCGGAGATGAGCGGAAGTGGGTATCGGTCCTTCTTCGTGATTTTGTTCAGGCCTCGGTAGTCGACGCATAGTCGGAGTGATCCATCTTTCTTTCGGACGAAGAGGATCGGAGCGCCGTGAGGTGAACTAGAAGGTTTGATGAAACCGATATTGAGGTGCTCATCGATGAAGTCTCGGAGGGATCCAAGTTCGGATTGCGAGAGTGAGTACATCGGACCAATCGGAGGGGAAGTACCTTCCTCCAAATTGATTTTGAGGTCGTACGGTCGGTGGGGTGCAAGGGTGTCGGCTTTTTTCTTACTGAATACATCAGCAAAATCGTGGTATTCCTCGGGTATGCCAGAGAGGTCGGGAGCGTCGTCGGAGACAGACGCGGAATTGGCGGAGATGTCGGAGAGGTGAACGCGGAAAGCGTATGCCCCAGGAGCTTTACAAGCATGGAGATATGCGGCTGCATTGACCATGGTAATCTGTGGCGGGTCGGAGGTGTTCGGAGTGAGCGGATCGGAGGTGCCCATCGGAGAGGGCGGACACTGCAGAGGTGGCGGAGCTGCCTCAGCAGTCGACGTCGGAGTCGGACTCGGAGTGTCGGGTAACGTAGAACGGAATAAGATACTGCCCAATACCCAGTCAATCAACGGATTGTAGCGGGTGAGCCAGTTGTGTCCTAGAACCAAATTACAAGACGAATCGAGGGTTGTCACGTAAAATGCGACGGTCAGAAGTTCACCGGAAGGAAATCGGAGAGGAAGATCGATAGATTGTGTGATATACATATTTGAAGAACCGTCAAAAAGTTTCAAAACCATAGGTGAAGGAATCGGAGTCGGAGATAAGTTTAAAGAAGAAATAAATCTGGTATCTGCGAAGCAATGTGTAGAACCAGAATCAATAAGAGTCTTTATCGGAAGAGAATCGGAAAAGGTCGGAGATATCAAATCAATACATAGAGAGTTCGGATTTGAGAGAGCGGACGCATTGAGTCGGAGGGTTTCCAAAGGTGCACGAAAGGAGTCAACGCAATCCCCAGTACGTGCTGGAATCTGAGGACTGCTTACTATTTTTTTGACTCGGTCGTCTTCTCCGATTTGTCCTCAGCTTGGGCCGCGCGGGCTTTTGCTTTGGCGTTAGAAGACGATTTCTTCGAGCAGTCGGAAGCCCGATGACCAACGTTGCCGCAAAACATGCATAAATTATTGTCAAATCGTCGTTGGCGTTCTTGGGGAGTTAATTTCCCATCTTTGCCAAGTTTGTCGGAGAGGGCGGATTTCGGAGAGGTGGATGACGATTTTTGTTGTTGTTGCGAGTTGGGTTTAGACGATGAGGAGTTGTTGTTGGAGGATGATGAAGCGGGGGTCTGTTTTTTGTCGGATTTGTCGGATTTGTCGGATTTCGGAGTAGATTTGTCGGAGGAGCGCGATTTCTCGCGTTGACGTTCCCAGTAGCGAGCATCAATGTTATGGGCCATTACTTTCAACTCGGCGAGAGTCTTTGGTTTGGGAAAAGTCCCCAAAACGTCCTTGATGCGTTCCGCTAAACCGGTATAGTACCGATATCAGAGCGCGCCATCATCCCACTGCGTGCGAGCGGAAAGACGTTTGAAGTCCACGTTGTAACGTAGGATCTTCTGATTGTCGCGCATCCGAAGGTGATCCAGGCTATCCTCTGCTTCTCCGGTCGGATCGATAGGTCCGAATTCGGATCGGAGGATGTGCACAAAGGCGGACCAGTCGTCCAACCAGACAGAGTCGTCGTCGGACTCTCCCAAGAGGGTGGGCTCAAACCATTCGAGCGCGGTTCCTCGGAGGTACGACAGAGCGAAACTGACTTTGTTATCATCATCGTCAAAGGCGGGGTTGTTTCGGAAATATAGTGTGCATTGTGCGAGGAAACTGGTGAGTTTCCGAGAGTCGGAACCGTCAAAAGTGTCGGGTTCCTTCGATTTCTTTTTCGGAGTTTTCGGAGTCTCTCTACGTCGGAGCTCCTGCGTCATAAGCATAATTGCTTCGGCGAGGTTTGGAGTTTGCTCGCGACGGAAAGGATTGTTATCGTCAAAAGGAGAGGTCGGCGATTTGAAAGGACGGAATTCTTCAGGAATCGGAGGTCCTTGTGTCTGAGGTGTTCGGAGACGAGGTGTCGGAGATATGGGGTCAGGTTTGGGTGCAGATTCTTCTGCGGGAATATCTTGGAACGTATGTAGAAATGTCGCCCTGGTGTCCTGCAGGTTTGAAGCTTCCGCTGCGGCTGCTGCTGCGCGGGAGTTCTGTGTGTTGCGGGCTGCCATAACTGGAATTTGAAATACGGATAAGCGAGTGGCAGTTTGAATATACTGTTAAGAACTGATCGACAAAACGTCGGAGCTACGTCGGACGCGTCGGAAGGTCGGAAGGTCGGAGCGCGTGCAACGTAGGGGCAAGGACTTGGCTTCAACTTGTGTGTTGCGCCCTCGCTAATACGTTGGTGTCCTTATTTCGGAGGATCGGAGGATCGGAGGTCGGAGGTCGGACTCAAGTTAAGAGTCGGAAAGAGGACGGGAGGTATGATGTCGAATCTAAGTTGATATTCAAACTGAAGCTAATACACGATTCTACATAAGTTTAAATACTATGTCGGAGGACGTGTGGCTTCGTCGGAGTCGGATAACGAGTGGCTGTCGGAGATTCTTAACATAAGTAAAATGATCGGATGTAAGTAATGTACGTAGTAACGAGATTCATAACAGTAAGTATGCATAATAAGTATTAGTCAAAATGTCGGAGGTGTCGGGATTGGTCGGAAATCGTCGGAATGGATCGGAATGTAACATGTTGCAAATGACTGGTTCGGAACCAGGTCAGGTCATTTGGACATGAGCAGCTCCTGAAATGACTGACTATGACCTAGGGTCAGTCAGGTTATTTGAACAAAAATATGTAAAAAATTAATTGACCTTATGACTCATTTGTCTACCACTGAATAAGGGTCTGTAGAACCTCCAGAAAGTGTCTCAGCTTTCTTCGGGCCCCAATGAGCTCAACATCTCATAGAAAGCCATTTCCTCTCTGTAATTCTTGATTCTCTCGATCCAAAGTCCATCCCAATTACCAGCAAATGACCAATCAAAAAGATCAGTGATCGGGATAGGCTGTTTCTGACCAATGTATAATTGAATCTAAGTTTACTGATTGTTTAATACTTGTTGGCTTGAAGATAAAAAAATTGGTACCACCTTTCAAACCCTACATGACAAGACCTGAGTTGCAGGTGTATTAGTGGTCAACTCCTCCTCCAGCTCCGACTCATCACTATCGGCAGCGGTGGCCTTGGCATCTTGCATGATAGCTGTGAATGACTTGACGGTGCCCATTCCAGACTCAGACTCGGACTCATCTTCAGAGTCTGATTCCAAATCCAAACCCTCTTCAGCCTCACAGATGACATCCTCATCGTCAATCCAGGTGCCTTGACTCGGACTCGCCGGTTGGGTACTCGTTCCAGTGGCTTCCACCTGGTTTCTGAAATGGCGCTTCAGACGCTGGCATGCCACCCCATTTGCAACATGTTCCCGCTGAATTTCGCTCTTGACAAAGGCTGTATCTCGAAGTTTTTGAATGCCGAGGCAATTGCGTTTCTTCATTTTGATATCGCCCATGCTGCTGAACATGCGCTCAGCAGCTCAGGAGCTGCCGAGTTCAGAACAAAGCTCAGAAGGTGGATGGCCAGTTTGGCAAGAGAAATTTGATGAAGGATCCACCAAGCTCCAATAGGATCCACTGCACCACTCTATAAATTGAATATTATGAGGACAAGACTTTCAACATCAAAAACTATGAACCTCATCCTTGAATGCCTCACGAAGGGTATCAAGAGGCCAATTATTGGGGGAAAAGGCCTTCTTGCGTGCATCATAGAGGCACACCTGAGCTCCTAGGGTGCGGTCTTCTGGCTCGTCAGAAAAAATGTGAGCATAGGTGCGATTAATCATCCCAATGATTACTGCAAGAGGGAGATTATCAGGATTCCGCAGGGAGGGATCAATGAAGGGGTTGAGATAGAAGCATGAGATGAATAAGTCTTGGTCTGCCTTTTCCCATCGCTTTTCAATACTCTCCAAGATTCGGGAACATGGATGGGAGTCTTCATCGGCATAAACCCCAGTCAAAATATCTTCTGAAATGCAATTAGTATATATGCGATAGAGGTTTATGAAGACCAGGACAATATGGTCACAGCGGGTGTTGTTGGCTTGCGCAACATTGACAGCAATGGCGAGGGGTTCAATATGGAGCTTGATCCTATGAATTGATTGAATATGGTGTCAATCAAATTTTGATTGACAGTCATTACATCACACCACTTTCTCCCACCAGCTGTCATCTTTGACACGGCGGAGAATTATCCTTGCCTTTCCCTTATTTCGCGCTTGTCGCTTGTCTGGACCAGCATCACCGACTAACCCTATCACCCTCAGGCTGATTTCACGAAGATACTTAATTTCTTCTTTCATAAGGATGGCTAAATTGTCGCCCGTCTTATGCTTTGCAGATTGATTATAGACGTGGGTTAGATGGGCCTACAAGCACGTCAAAAATTTGTATTTAGTTTTAAAATGAAGTCACATACTTTGTGATTGGCAGTGAACATGAAAGCAATAAGATGCTTCTTCGAAATATCCTTCCAGCCATTGCATGAGATTGTAGCTAGTCTACCTTGGACACCACCAACCATTTTGTTCGTGAATTTTGTGACTGCATTGCTGAGGATTTTGCCAGAAAGCTTGTCGCAATCTGGTAAACAAGCACCTGGGCAAAAGTTGTGAAAAAGCTTCATAACTTCAACATCGGTAATCATGTTAAATGACCACCCAGCTGAGACAAAGGCTCAGAGAAGCTGGGTATTGAAGGCCTCTTGCCATTCAGGATTGAAACTGAGAGCCTTTGCAGCGACAACAGTAAAAGATTTTTGCTTCTTGACAGCATGAGAAAGAAGAGAGACTGATGAAGGAGCATTAGAACTCTAAGTCGTAGATTTTTCGACATTGTCAAGTTCAATTCCTTTCCTCTTTGCTTTTGAAGACCTAGCTTTCTGCTTGACATCCTCAGGGCAGTACTGGCATTGAATCAGGTGATTCTGCAATACATTGATCTTCCCGATCTGGGTGGAGACTGACGATGTCTCTTGCCAGAGGGAGGGGGTTGCTGTTCATGAACTGACAGAGGAGCCACTGAAGGCCCTTTCAGGACAGGGACAGGGAGGGGGGAGGGGGTACAAGAGGGTGCGGGAGAGGTGGAGGCCACATGGGCATAGGAGCGTGTGGAAGAGGAAGGCACTGGGGAGGGCGCTAGAGGTGTGGGCGTTCATGGGTCTAGGGCTGAGACCTGGACTGCCACAGAAGCACAAGCACAAGGCGGCGCCTGGGAAGGCACGGAGGAAAGGGTGGGCACTTGTAGCGGGTCCCGGACCTGAGGTCTGGGCTGCTGCAGAGGCGTGGGGTGTTATGCTTAACAAACCGTTCCAAGGTTCGGGCAGAGTATGCAGGAAGTGGAAAGGCGAAGAGCAATGTGATTGCTAAATCTAAGGAATCTACTACAGTACAAGAGGTTTATATAGGTACTGACTATAGGCGGTAGCGGATGAGTCAGTACTGTGGAAGGCAGTGCGCATGAGTAAGGCGACTGCAGAAGGCTATGTACAGTGAGTAAACTGACTGCGGAAAGCGAGTCAGCACGGGAGCAAAGTATACTAAAGGGGATGACAAAGTAATGTAATGAGTCAGACTGGGAATCGAAGGTTGCGAAAGTAGACATTGGACATAGTAAGTTCGTAAGAGGGCGCCGAGTCGGGCCGATAAGTAAAAGATATGACGTGGTCCTCATACTGTAGAGTCCGTAACATGTTCCCCTCTCCAAGCTCTGTGTCCTCACAGAGTCACTGTCCCCATCCCTCGTTGTTGTTGGGATCGGACCAGTTCGGACTCTCCTGAGGCTCCAATCATATATCAACTCCTCATTGATGGCTACGGCGAGTTCAAGGCCTTTGATGGCCAGCCGAATATGTTGATTTTCGATGATGAGGGTGCTGGTGTAATTCCCGAGAATCTGTTTCTCTTCGGGAGTTGGGGCGACAGGGAGATTGGACAACGAATGAAGTCGGATATTCATCTGACGATGAAGGAGGTCGGCGAGGAAAGTTTCGAGGGCATGGATTTGGTCTCTCATGGAGAGCGCTTCGTTCATAAGGGCGGCGATGGCGGGGTTGATGTCGGTGGTAGAGATGGAGGTGACAATGGTGTTTGACATGGCAGCGAGGATGGTTGAGAGATAAAAGAAGAATGGGGTGGCTATATTGGGCAGGGAAAAGACTAGAGCAGGAAACTCGGTGTGTGGTTGACTGATGAGATCAATACTGCCATGGGTTTTGAGAACTCATCTTTTATTGTGGACGAGACGGGTTCTGCCGATGGAAATCACGGATCAAATCTTGAGCATTCTGAACATTAGCTCGAGGTTCCCATGTATTCTCTTCTGGACCATATCCTTCCCACTGGACAAGGTACTGGATCTTTCCGCGGAACTTTCGAGAGTCTAGGATCATAGACACATGGTACTCTTCTCGTCCTTCGACAATGATTGGATCAGGGGCTGGTTTCTTTTTCTGGATGGCGTACTTCGGAGTTTCATATGGTGACAACAGGGTCTCGTTGAACACAGGGTGAATCATCTTCCAAGTCTTCGGAAGATCGAGAAGGTACGCGCTAGCTCCTTTCTTCTCTAGGACTTTGAATGGTCCATGTCGGAGTGCATCAAGTTTCTTTGAGGGGCGATCGATCCTGATGTTAGTCCCTTCCAGCCACACCTTGTCTCCGATGTGGTAGTTCCGAGATGGACTTCGCCGTGTATCAACTGTCTTCTTCATCTGATCCTGTGCTTGTTTCAGTGCTGCATTGGCTTCTTCTCATGCCTGTTTGAGTTTTTTCAAGAAGTCGTTGGCAGCTGGATTAGTATCTTCTAACACGAGTTCTCCCTTCCAAGGATGTAAACTGTAGTTGAGGTAGAATGGGGTGTGCTTCGTTGCCTGATGTTCTTTGTCATTGTACTGGAACTCTGCGATTGCGATCCATTCAGCCCAATCATCCTGTAGATGGTTGACAAAGTTTTGCAAGAACACTTCCATCTCCTGATGTGATCGCTCGGCCTGTCCATCAGTCTGTGGGTGGTATGCGGTGGACAGGTTCCTCTTGATCCCTAGCATGCGGCAGAGTATCTCCATGAACTTTGCGGCGAACTGCGGTCCCCTATCGCTGATGATCTTCTTGGGGATCCCATGAAGCTTCCATATCTGATCCCGATAGATCTTGGCTAATCCTTCAGCTGATAATTCCATGGTTGTCGGAATGAGGTGAAGCATCTTCGAATGTCTATCCGTGATGACCAGAATTGCATTTTTTCCATCAGATTCTGGTATCGGTCCCATGACATCGATTCCTATGTCTTCCCATGGGTGACTTGGTGCTGCATGGGGATGTAGCGGAGCATGTCGCTTTTGTCAGTTAATCTTGTTGCGTTGACAAGTGTCGCAACCTTCACGTACTTCTTCACATCATGCAGTATGGTAGGCCACCAGTAGGTGCGAGTGAGGAGTTCATGTGTCCGGTACTGTCCTGGATGTCCAGCCACTGGTGCATTGTGTGACTCGAACATCAATTCTTGTCGTAATTGTGGATCTGGCGGGACATAGACTCGTTCTCCTGCATAGGTGATCCCATTCTCTTGCTGATACCAATGAGGATTCTTTTTTAGACCCTGCACTACTTCTGTCTCCATGCGGTTCGAAGCCTTGATGCGTGCGATCCATGGGTTTTCGATGGTTGTGATGTTTCCAATTTTGATGGAATCAGATGTCTCACCCCCTTCAAAGAATTGTTCCTCCGTGAACATCTCCATTTGTACCACATCTTCTGATTCCAACCGTTTCAAGAATAGTCCCTCCTTGAGCATTTGGTCACTGTCCTGTGGTTCGAGTTCCACTTCATACCAGGGTAAGCGCGACAGGATGTCCGCTTTCACATTGGTCTTGCCGGGCACATGCCATAATTCAAAATCATAGTCTTGTAACTTCATTTTCCAGCGTCGCTGTTGTTGATTCAGGTCCTGAGGTCGACGGAAATATTCCAGGTTCTTGTGATCGGTCAAAATTTCGAAACGTTCCCTGGCTTTGAGCAGATAGTGTCTTCAATCTTTTAATGCTTCCATGACTGCCAGGAGTTCTTTGTCGTATATCTCGTAATTTTGTTCGGCTGCGGACATGGTCCGTGACAAGAACACGATGGGGTGCCATTTGTTGTCTTGCTTCTGAGAGAGTACTGCTCCAATTGCATAGCCTGATGCATCAGTTTCAACCCTGAACTGTCCCTCTGGTTTCGGTAATGCCAAGACTGGTGCCGATGTAATTGCCTGTATGAGACCTTCAAAAGCTTGCTGCTCTGTTGTTCCCCAAGTAAATGCCGTACCGCCTGTGAGCACGGTGAGAGGTTTTGCGATGTTTGAGTACTCTTCAATAAAACGTCGATAGAAGTTAGCAAATCCAAGGAACTTCTGAACTTCCTTTTTTGATGTGGGTGCTCGCCAGTTTTGAATTGTATCCACCTTCTCAGTTTCCATCTCAACACATCCCTCACCAACCACATATCCCAATATAGGACATTTCATTACTTCCCATAAACACTTCTTCTCCTTTAGGAAGAAATCATTGTCCGATAGGATCTGTAGTATTTCTTTGGTGTTTCACGTGAGTTCTTCCTTGGTTTTACCAATAACCACGATGTCATCCATGTAGATCATGCAGATACATTGGCGGATCTGGTCCCGGAATAGACTAGCCATCATTCGAGAGAACGTTCCCAGGGAGTTGCAAAGACCGAAAAACATGACCAATGGTTCAAACAATCCTCGACTGGTGAGGAAGGCAGCTTTCCATTCATCGCCCTCCTTAATCCGGACGTTGTTATAGCTCCACATGATGTCCATTTTATTGAAGTAGACTGCATCTTTCAGTACGTCCAAGAGATCGGATATTCGTGGGAGTGGGAACTTGTGTTTGACCGTGAATTTATTGACCATGCGGTAATCTTGTACCAATCGTTTGGAGCCATCCTTCTTGTTGATGAAGAAGCAAGGGGAGGCATAAGGGGATTTGGACGGGCGGATCTTTCCTGTTGCTAGACCCTCGTCAATGAATGCGTCCAATTCTTTTTGCGTCATAGGATATGTATTTCCCCCTAGTTCCTTTGGTGCGTCCGGTGTAAGTTCGATACCATGGTCCCATTCTCTCTCCTTTGGGATCTTATCAAAGTTCTCCTTCTCGAAGAGATGAGCAAATCGTTCAACATATGAGGGTCGTTTGGTTGTGGGAGGTGGTGTGGGAGTGACAGCTTCCAAAATAGGGTCTCCAGGTTTCCATTTCTGATCCGACTTTTTGGGTGCATCTTTGTCGCGCACCTCAACCATGCGAACCTGGTGTTTGCGACCATCAAGGTTAACCCTGAAATCCGAGTGTTTGGTTCGACATGTTGTTGGGCATCGGTTAAATGTTACCGCACCGGTTGTCCAATTGATTGTGGGGTTGTGGTGTACCAACCAGTCATGTCCCAAGAGCATGTCCATTCTCCCAATGTCCAGTACCATTGCTTCCATGGTTTCCTGATGTGCTCCCAAATCCAGTTTGACTTCGGCAAGTTGGTTCGCTTTCTGTTGTCGATTTGGTGATCCATCTGCATTTAGAATTGCTATGGGTGGTATTCCTCATGTGGGGAGGTTCTGTTCGCGTACTATTCTGGGATGGATGCATGTGCATTCACATCCGCTGTCAACCTCAGGTCGGATAACCTTTGGTCCTCGTTGTGTTTTGAGCTGAGCTAACAGCCTGATCTCTCATCTTTTCGGAGGTTTATCTCCCTTCACAATCTTAGTCGACGCAGCGGCTCGCTTGGCAGGGATGACATAGGTTCTATTGTCTGCAGTCATACAAGGCAAGCAAGTCCGTTTAATAGATAAGGGTCGCGACTTAGCGTCGTTTAATCGGACCCTTTGGGAAAATCCTTCTCGTCGGCTTCTAAGATTGTGGTTTCATCATTCTCGGCATCTTCCTCAGACACCTTCCTAACCCTTCCGGAGTTCTTCTTTGGCTTGCGGCAGTTGCGCGCGATATGGCCTTCTTGGTCACAGTTGAAACACTTGCGACCATCTTTCTTCTTTGGAGCGCTACAGTCTTTAGCCAGATGACCGAAGCATTGACAGTTGTAGCAACAGGCTACTCCTGCTTTGTCGATCTCCATGGCCTTGCTCTGACCACCATAAGTGGTACCCGATCCAGTGTGCATGTCGCTGCCACCTCGGATGACCAGTGCATGTCCTTCCATCTGTCGTCCTTTGTTTCAGATCTCCTTTGCGTAATCGGTGTACGTCTTGCCATCACTAGCCACTTGTTCAGAGATTCTGTGGTTGACGTTCTTTTCTAGGATGTATTTCCCAGTTTCTTCGCCAAGGTTTGACAGCTTCAAGAGCTCTTCAAATTCATCCAAAAATTTGTCAACGGTGCGTTTCTCTTGTTTCAGGACTTCGAGTCTTGCTTTGGCAGCGACCGATTTGTTGGCAATGGAGAATCGTGTGGCGATATCATCGGAAAAACCTAGCCAGGTGATGTTCTCATTGTCAACAGCAAGAGCATCTAACTTGTTACTGGCCCAGTGCCTGCCGGACCCTTCCATCATGCAGGATAGTACTGCAATAATCTTCTGATCATCTGTGAGGCTCTTTTGGAACCTGATGTATAGTTTGGTGGCTTTCCACCACTCGTCAAAGGTGTGTCTGTCCTTGAACATCCCAGGATTCTTGATGATCTTGGATGTATCCATTGTTTGTACTGCCGGAGCTTCTGCCATGTCTAGAGTCTGCGGAGGAGAAGAGGGGTCAGGTTGTTGGAATGAAGATGGGGTTCAGGATACAGGTAAGGATTGAAAATGAGTCCCTGTTCTAGGCATCTGTTTGATATCTGACTGCGCGGAGTCAAAAGTAAATTCGTCAGGGGACTTGTCAGCGGAATTGGTGGCAAAACGTTCAGAGTATTTCCTCTGTAAATCTCTAAGGAATCTCTGTTCCTGCACGTCTGTTGGTCGCGAGAAGGGGTCAAGTCTCTCATTTCGTGCCCAACAGTTGTACTCAGTCTGTTGTTCTTCGGTGGTGAAGTGGGCGTAGATCTGCTGCTTCGAGTAAGACATGATGATGTGGTTCTGGGACATCTCGATGTGAGCGTCCTAATCAATCTTCTGATAACGGTTGTCTGGACACCAATAAACTCTCTGATCTCTGTGATCTGACCTGTCTGAGGTCCTTCTTGAACGCGAAGGCTTTCGAGTTCGTTCTGTTGGGCATTGTAACACGCGATCTGGTGTTGCCGAGCAAGATGGATGCTCTCTGCTATCTCGCTGTGGGGGCGATGCTCGTCGTTGTCTAGTTCTTCATCAAGCACCTGCTGTAGGATGCGACAGATCTCCGATTCGATGTACTGCTGGATAAGCGTAAAATCAATACTGTCTCGAGGACTTAGCTCCTCCTGTCGGGCTTCTGGCGTGCTGAATGGGTTACTGGTGAAGTCTTCAAAGAAGCGCGACATCTTGACTCGTCTGATAGTTGCTCTCTTCGCTCTGGGCGAACCTAACGAGATTTAGCAACTTGTTATGCTTAACAAACCGTTCCAAGGTTCGGGCAGAGTATGCAGGAAGTGGAAAGGCGAAGAGCAATGTGATTGCTAAATCTAAGGAATCTACTACAGTACAAGAGGTTTATATAGGTACTGACTATAGGCGATAGCGGATGAGTCAGTACTGCGGAAGGCAGTGCGCATGAGTAAGGCGACTGTGGAAGGCTATGTACAGTGAGTAAGCTGACTGCGGAAAGCGAGTCAGCACGGGAGCGAAGTATACTAAAGGGGATGACAAAGTAATGTAATGAGTCAGACTGGGAATTGAAGGTTGCGAAAGTAGACATTGGACATAGTAAGTTCGTAAGAGGGCGCAGAGTCAGGCCGATAAGTAAAAGATATGATGTGGTCCTCATACCATAGAGTCTGTAACATGGAGGCCATGAGGCGTTTGTGAGGAACATGCCTTGTGCATGGGAGGGATAGTCTGCGTCGAGCAGGACTGACAGGCAGCTGATGCTGGTGGAGGAGGAGGAGGTGAAGGAGTCTGGGTGGATGCCTTGGCTCTGTGTTTACCATTTTCAACAAAGGCCAAAAACTTGTTGAAGAACATCTGAATGTGTTCTCTGAATAGAGGGGCAAAATCAGTGAAGTAGCAAGAGGGACTATCAAAAAGATATTCCGCCTCAGCAAGAGAGGTGACAGAGGCGTCGAGTGATTCAACCCAATCCGTGTTTCCTTCGGTTGCAAAGGCAAGAACTGGGTGTTGAGCGAAGTACTTGCAGAGGGGGTGATCATACGGGAGAAGATCATTGTTGCGGGGGGAAGCGCCAGGAACAGGCTCACGAGGAGTGTTCTGCTGCTTGGATTTCTTGTGAGGCATGAAAGTCGAGATTGTAGTATCAATGCAGGGTCAAAGACCCAGACCTGCAGAGAGGATGTGTTGGATGCTACTGTGCTACTACAACCAGCACGGATTGATGAAAAGCGCGGGTGCCTAACAATTGATGGTGGTGGTTAGAGGAAAAGGAGCGGCAGGAGGGAGCATGCACACACCTTTTGTGTTTTTTTCTAAGTGTGCCTATTTGGGAAGTGGGAAAGTTGTGATGTAGAATGAGTGTGATGCACCAGTTATAATGGACATGTGGCTCAGTTGGCTAGATAGATGACTGAACTAATGTTCTGTACTATAGAGGTTATGAGTTCAATTCTTGCAAGTGGCACAAATTTTGCACTTTGCCGTTTCGTGATCTTGATTTCTGTTCCTTGGATTGTTCCGTGGAAAAGACCAGTTTAAACCTGTTAACCGGTCTTTGGCCGGTCTTTCAAATTCCAAAGTTTGGAGTGAACCGAGGACCGGCGAGATCCAAAACCTTAAAAACCGAGACCGGCGGTCCGGTCTTTCACCAGTTCAGTTCGATCTGGTCTCAGTCTAATTCATGAAAAAGTAAACTGGACCTTCGAACACTAGCAGTGAGGTGAACTAGAAGGTTTTATGAAACCGATGTTGAGGTGCTTGTTGATGAAGTCTCGGAGGGATCCAAGTTTGGATTGCAAGAGTGAGTACATCAGACCAATTGGAGGGGAAGTACCTTTCTCCAAATTGATCTTGAGGTTGTAAGGTCGGTGGGGTGCAAGGGTGTCGGCTTTTTTCTTACTGAAAACATCAGCAAAATCATGGTATTCCTTGGGTATGCCAGAGAGGTTGGGAGCATTGTCAGAGACGGATGCAGAATTGGTGGAGATGTCAGAGAGGTGAATGTGGAAAGTGTATGCCCTAGGAGCTTTACATGCATGGAGATATATGGCTGCATTGACCATGGTAATCTGTGGTGGATCGGAGGTGTTCAGAGTGAGCAGATCGGAGGTGCCCATCGGAGAGGGCGGACACTGCAGAGGTGGTGGAGCTGCCTCAGCAGTTGACATTGGAGTTGGACTCAGAGTGTCAGGTAACATAGAATGAAATATGATGCTGCCCAATATCCAGTCAATTGTAGCGGGTGAGCCAGTTGTGTCCTAGAACCAAATTACAAGATGAATCGAGGGTTGTCACGTAAAACACGAAAGTCAGAAGTTCACCAGAAGGGAATCAGAGAGGAAGATTGATAGATTGCGTGATATAAGTATTTGAAGAACCGTCAAAAAGTTTCAAAACCATAGGCGAAGGAATCAGAGTCGGAGATAAGTTTAAAGAAGAAATAAATCTGGTATCTGCAAAGCAATGTGTAGAACCAGAGTCAATAAGAGTCTTTATTGGAAGAGAATTGGAAAAGGTCGGAGATATCAAATCAATACATAAAGAGTTTGGGTTTGAGAGAGCAGATGCATTGAGTCAGAGGGTTTCCAAAGGTGCATGAAAGGAGTCAACGCAATCCCCAGTATGTGCTGGAATCTGAGGACTGCTTACTATTTTTTTGACTCAGTTGTCTTCTCTGATTTGTCCTCAGCTTGGGCCATGCGGGCCTTTGCTTTGGCATTAGAAGATGATTTCTTTGAGCAGTCAGAAGCCCAATGACCCATGCTGCTGCAAAACATGCATAAGTTATTGTCAAATTGTTGTTGGCGTTGTTGGGGAGTTAATTTCCCGTCTTTGCCAAGTTTGTTGGAGAGGGCAGATTTCGGAGAGGTGGATGACAATTTTTGTTGTTGTTGCAAGTTGGGTTTAGATGATGAAGAGTTGTTGGAGGATGATGAAGCAGGGGTCTGTTTCTTGTCAGATTTGTCAGATTTTGGAGTGGATTTGTCAGAGGAGCACAATTTCTCGTGTTGACGTTCCCAGTAGCGGGCATCAATGTTATGGGCCATTATCTTCAACTCGGCCAGAGTCTTAGGTTTGGGGTAGGTCCCTAAAACATCTTTGATATGTTCCGCTAAACCGGTGTAGTACCGATATCAGAGCGCGCCGTCATCCCACTGTGTGCGAGCAGAAAGACATTTGAAGTCCACATTGTAACATAGGATCTTCTGATTGTCATGCATCTGAAGGTGATCCAGACTGTTCTCTGCTTCTCCGGTCCAATCTATTGGTCCAAATTCAGATCGGAGGATATGCACAAAGGCAGACCAATTGTCCAACCAGACAGTGTCATCGTCAGATTCTTCCAAGAGGGTGGGCTCAAACCATTCAAGTGCAGTTCCTCAGAGGTACAACAGAGAGAAACTGACTTTGTTGTCATCGTCGTCAAAAGCGGTGTTGTTTCAGAAATACAGGGTGCATTGTGCAAGGAAACTGGTGAGTTTCCGAGAGTCGGAGCAGTCAAAGTGTTGAAGTTCCACCTGGACGCTAGCCGCAGATGTACTGAGCAACACAGCTACAGTGGAAGTACTCTACTCTACCGTTCTAGTCACTTACTTGGTTGAGAAGGGTGGGGCTGGTGAGAGCGGTTGAGGCTGGTAAGAGCAATGGAGCTGGTTAAGAGTCAAGAGACAACTTGTTGATATTGACAGTTTCCTGGTCTTATATACCGTACTACTGTTTGTACCAACCAAATAAGTATGTAATTGAAGATGTGTAAATGGTCATGTGATGTAATCTAATCTAATCTAATCTACGTGATGGAAAAGTTTCAACACCCCCCCATATTTAGTACATACTTCTAAATACATCTTACTTTTTTCCATATAGGTACTCTTTCTTTGTCTAGTTTTTAAGTAATCCAAAGTATGGGATAAACTTGTTGAAGAGGATTTTCCCCAGATTCTTAGTTAAAAGGTCTGCAGGGTTATTCACTCCTTCAATGAATTCGATCGTAATAATCCCTTCGGATACTTTTTCTCTGACAAAGTGGAATCACACATTGATGTGCTTGGATCACTTCTCAGTTACAGGATTGGATGCGATAAAGATGGAGCCATTGTTGTCTCCATAGATCGGAACTGATCCAATCTGCATTCCAAGTTCGGCAAGCATGCTTCTAAGCCATGCCACTGCGCAACTGCAATCTGATAGCGCCATATATTCTGCTTCCTTGGATGAGAGGGCAATGGGTTTTTGCGCTGATGAAACCCATGTTACCGCTCCAGATGCCAGCGATATGAAGTAGCCAGTGGTGGATTTCCTGGTGTTTTTGTCTGACGCCCAATCAGAGTCTGTAAATGTGTAGATTCCTTTTCCAGAATCACCATCATACATGATCGCGTAATCTTTTGTTGCCTTCAAATACCTGCAAATATCCCTTGCCACTTCTAAATGGCGTTTGGTAGGATTTGCGGAAAATTGGGACATTTTGATCACTGCGAAACAAATGTCGGGTCTTGTCCCGATCATTAAGTACAATAGTGATCCGATGACGGATTGGTACTTGGATCTGAGTTCCGCATTGGGTTCATCTTCGGACTTCATGGGTTTGTAGCCCGTCAGGAGTGGGGGTGTGGGTGGCATTGGATTCGCTCATCCCCATTCGTGCGAGAATTTTCTCAAGGTAAGGTACTTGATCAATGAAGATCTTCTTCCCATGTTGCCTTATTTGGATTGAGAGAAATTCTTTCGGTTCCCCATTAGACACTAGGTGGCCTAGGTCCCTACATTCCCATGTTGTCATGAAGGCCTTCTTCTTCTCTAGCGTGTACTCTCGGTTTGTGCCAAGAAAAGCAGAGTCATCGACATAAATGATGGTGATTACAGTTTCCCCTTTGGTACTTGTGTGAATGAAAACTCCCGCATCGGAGTGAAGCCAGACAAAACCGAGCTTTTTCATGAAGGAATTGAGTTCCCTCCACCAGGCTAATGCGGCCTGCTTAAGTCCGTATAGGGCTTTGTATAGTCGGTACATGAAGTGTTCTTTCCCTTTTACTATGTAGCCCTCAGACTGTCACATGTAAATTACCTCACGGAGTGTTCCATAGAGGAATGTCATGAACCACCCTTCAAGGGCTGTCAATGCCAGAATCAACCGGACGGTCTCGTACCTCACTACTGGTGAGAAGATCTGATCGAAGTTGATCCCTTCTACCTGTGAAAAATCTTTTGCGACAAGGCGCGCTTTCAAACACCCATCGTATTTTTCGTTGTAAACCCATTTGTTCCTTAGAGCTTTCCTCCCTGTAGGTAGGGGTACTAACTCCGTGATCACCCCGCGGCTTTTGAGCATGTCTAGCTCTTTTTGTTCTGCCACATACCAATCTTCTTTGTTCGGAAGAGAGTATATATCTTTGTGTGTGTTACATTCCGATCCATTCCGACGATTTCCGACCAATCCCGACACCTCCGACACCTCTGACATTTTGACTAATACTTATTATGCATACTTACTGTTATGAATCTCGTTACTACGTACATTACTTACATCCGACCATTTTACTTATGTTAAGAATCTCCGACAGCCACTCGTTATCTGACTCCGACGAAGCCACACGTCCTCCGACATAGTATTTAAACTTATGTAGAATCGTGTATTAGCTTCAGTTTGAATATCAACTTAGATTCGACATCATACCTCCCATCCTCTTTCCGACTCTTAACTTGAGTCCAACCTCCAACCTCTGATCCTCTGATCCTCCGAAATAAGGACACCAACATATTAGTGAGGGCGCAACACACAAGTTGAAGCCAAGTCCTTGCCCCTATGTTGCACGCGCCTCGACCCTTCGACTTTCCAACACGTCCGACATAGCTCCGACATTTTGTCGATCAGTTCTTAACAGTATATTCAAACTGCCACTCACTTATCCATATTTCAAATTCCAGTTATGGCAGCCTGCACCACTCAGAACTCCCGTGCAGCAGCAGCCGCAGCGGAAGCTTCAAACCTGCAGGACACCAGGGCGACATTTCTACATACGTTCCAAGATATTCCCGCAGAAGAATCTGCACCCAAACCTGACCCCATATCTCCGACACCTCGTCTCCGAACACCTCAGACACAAGGACCTCCGATTCCTGAAGAATTCCATCCTTTTAAATCTCCAACCTCTCCTTTTGACAATAACAATCCTTTCCGTCGCGAGCAAACTTCAAACCTCGCCGAAGCAATTATGCTTATGACGCAGGAGCTCCGACGTAGAGAGACTCCGAAAACTCCGAAAAAGAAGTCGAAGGAACCTGACACTTTTGACGGTTCCGACTCTCGGAAACTCACCAGTTTCCTCGCACAATGCACACTATATTTCCGAAACAACCCCGCCTTTGACGATGATGATAACAAAGTCAGTTTCACTCTGTCGTACCTCCGAGGAACCGCGCTCAAATGGTTTGAGCCCACCCTCTTGGGAGAGTCCAACGACGACTCTGTCTGGTTGGATGACTGGTCCGCCTTTGTGCACATCCTCCGATCTGAATTTGGACCTATCGATCCGATTGGAGAAGCAGAGGATAGCCTGGATCACCTTTGGATGCGCGACAATCAGAAGATCCTACATTACAACGTGGACTTCAAACGTCTTTCTGCTCGCACACAGTGGGATGATGGCGCGCTCCGATATCGGTACTATACCGGTTTAGCGGAACGCATCAAGGACGTTTTGGGGACTTTTCCCAAACCAAAGACTCTTGCCGAGTTGAAAGTAATGGCCCATAACATTGATGCTCGCTACTGGGAACGTCAACGCGAGAAATTGCGCTCCTCCGACAAATCTACTCCGAAGTCCGACAAATCCAACAAATCTGACAAAAAACAGACCCCCGCTTCATCATCCTCCAACAACAACTCCTCATGTCTAAATCCAACTCGCAAAAATCGTCATCCACCTCTCCGAAATCCACCCTCTCCGACAAACTTGGCAAAGATGGGAAATTAACTCCCCAAGAATGCCAACGACAATTTGACAATAATTTATGCATGTTTTGCGGCAACGTTGGTCATCGGGCTTCCGACTGCTCGAAGAAATCGTCTTCTAACGCCAAAGCAAAGGCCCGCGCGGCCCAAGCTGAGGACAAATCGGAGAAGACGACCGAGTCAAAAAAATAGTAAGCAGTCCTCAGATTCCAGCACGTACTGGGGATTGCGTTGACTCCTTTCGTGCACCTTTGGAAACCCTCCGACTCAATGTGTCCGCTCTCTCAAATCCGAACTCTCTATGTATTGATTTGATATCTCCGACCTTTTCCGATTCTCTTCCGATAAAGACTCTTATTGATTCTGGTTCTACACATTGCTTCGCAGATACCAGATTTATTTCTTCTTTAAACTTATCTCCAACTTCGATTCCTTCACCTATGGTTTTGAAACTTTTTGAAGGTTCTTCAAATACTTATATCACGCAATCTATCGATCTTCCTCTCCGATTTCCTTCCGGTGAACTTCTGACCATTGTATTTTACGTGACAGCCCTCGATTCGTCTTGTAATTTGGTTCTAGGACACAACTGGCTCACCCGCTACAATCCGTTGATTGACTGGGTATTGGGCAGTATCTTATTCCGTTCTACGTTACCCGACACTCCGAGTCTGACTCCGACGTTGACTGCTGAGGCAGCTCCGCCACCTCTGCAGTGTCCGCCCTCTCCGATGGGCACCTCTGATCTGCTCACTCCGAACACCTCCGACCCGCCACAGATTACCATGGTCAATGCAGCCGCATATCTCCATGCTTGTAAAGCTCCTGGGGCATACGCTTTCCGCGTTCACCTCTCCGACATCTCCGCCAATTCCGTGTCTGTCTCCGACGACGCTCCCGACCTCTCTGGCATACCCGAGGAATACCACAATTTTGCTGATGTATTCAGTAAGAAAAAAGCCAACACCCTTGCACCCCACTGACCGTACGACCTCAAAATCAATTTGGAGGAAGGTACTTCCCCTCTGATTGGTCCGATGTACTCACTCTCGCAATCCAAACTTGGATCCCTCCGAGACTTCATCGACAAGCATCTCAATATCGGTTTCATCAAACCTTCTAGTTCACCTCACGGCGCTCCGATCCTCTTCGTCCGAAAGAAAGATGGATCACTCCGACTATGCGTCGACTACCGAGGCCTGAACAAAATCACGAAGAAGGACCGATACCCACTTCCGCTCATCTCTGACCTCTTAGCCACTGCCGGAAAAGCACATGTTTATACCACCATAGACCTCCGACATGCATACCACCTAGTCCGCATCGCTGAAGGTGATGAATGGAAAACTGCATTCCGCACTCGCTATGGATTGTTTGAATGGTTAGTCATGCCATTCGGATTGTGTAACGCACCTGCAGCCTTTCAATGCTTTATGAACAACATCTTCTCCGACCTTCTGGACAACTGCATTACTGTTTACCTCGACAACATCCTGATCTACTCCGACAACCCCGAGGAACACAAAAAACATGTCCCAGAAGTCCTCTGACGACTCCGACAACATGGTCTTTACGCCCGCACCGACAAGTGCGACTTCTCTGCCGAAACTGTAGAATATCTTGGATTTATCCTTTCTCCCGACGGACTCAAAATGTCGGAAGCGAAAGTCAAGCTTATTCAGGATTGGCCTGAACCGCGCAGAGTGAAGGACGTCCAGTCCTTTTTAGGTTTTGTGTTAAGAACTGATCGACAAAACGTCGGAGCTACGTCGGACGCGTTGGAAGGTCGGAAGGTCGGAGCGCGTGCAACGTAGGGGCAAGGACTTGGCTTCAACTTGTGTGTTGCGCCCTCGCTAATACGTTGGTGTCCTTATTTCGGAGGATCGGAGGATCAGAGGATCGGAGGTCGGAGGTCGGACTCAAGTTAAGAGTCGGAAAGAGGACGGGAGGTATGATGTCGAATCTAAGTTGATATTCAAACTGAAGCTAATACACGATTCTACATAAGTTTAAATACTATGTCGGAGGACGTGTGGCTTCATCGGAGTCGGATAACGAGTGGCTGTCGGAGATTCTTAACATAAGTAAAATGATCGGATGTAAGTAATGTACGTAGTAACGAGATTCATAACAGTAAGTATGCATAATAAGTATTAGTCAAAATGTCGGAGGTGTCGGAGGTGTCGGAGGTGTCGGAGGTGTCGGAGGTGTCGGAGGTGTCGGAGGTGTCGGGATTGGTCGGAAATCGTCGGAATGGATCGGAATGTAACAGTATTTCCCCCTTAGGGCCGAACCCATGAGGCCTAAGGACCTAGGTGGTCGGTGCGCGTGAACTGCGTCATGTGATGCGTTGGTTGAAAATACCGTCTGAGTGGTCCTTTCTTCTTGTTCCCCCATTCTTTTTTTTTCGTTTTAAAACTCTTCCGAAAACCCCTCAATTTGTCGGCATCCGATTTTCAAAAGGAGATGGAGGCGCTGCAGACTAAGCTCGCGGAGGTGGAGGCGAAAAAGCGAGCAGCGGAGGAGGAGGCTGCGAGGAAGGCTGAGGAGGAGCGGAGAGCGGAGGAAGAGAGGACTGCGGAGGCGGCGCGATTAGCGGAGGAGATGCGGGTAGCGGAGGAGATGCGTCGGGTGTCGGAGCTGACGGCTCAGAAGAGGGCCGATGAAGTGGCCGCTGCGCAAGGCACATCGAGCAAGGGGTCGGGGGAGCCGCAGGCGGAGAAGAAGAAGAAGACGACGAAGAAGAGGAAGGTGGAGGAAGTGTCGGCGATGGTTGGAGAGGGGTCGGGAGTCGGGGTCGGGGTCGGCACCTGTGATAGGTGCATTGTGAAGGGCGTCGAATGCGAACGCGATGAGTAAGTTCCTCTTTGGTTATTTTCTTCTGTTTAACCTTTTGTTTTAGGAATAAGTCGTCCTGTAGGGGTTGTATCAAAGACAAGAAGAAGTGCGAGGTCGGAGCGTCGGAGGGGAAGTCGGAGGTGAAGGAGGTGAAGAGAACGGTGAAGGTGGTTAAGGGGAAGAAAAAGGCGTCGGAGATGCCGTCGGAGAGTGGGTCGGAGGACACCGTCTTGGGTGTCCTCAAGATGATACTGGCGGAGACGAGGCAGGTGAGGCGACTGCTAACAGCAGTTGAAGGCTCGGTGAACACCGAGTACCAACCCAAGTCGCCAGAGGTGTCGGAGGAAGGGTCGGAGTCGGAGATGGATACGGCGGAGGAGACGCACGAGTTGAGACTGGAGAAGAGGATTGCGAGAAGGATTAGGAAGGACATGGTGAATAGGAAAAGGTTGGAGTTGCCGGAGCTGTCGGACGATTCCGACATGTCGATTTCGGAGCCGTCGGAGAAGGCGGAGTCGGGTAAGGAGGAGTCGGACAAGGAGGAGGGTCCGTCGAACAAGAAACAATGTACTAAGTAGATAGAAATAGTACTTGTTTTTTCTTGTTTCAGAGCGATGTGAGCGGACCCGGTTTGTCGGGATAAGCGGAGTGAAAGTCGGAGACAAGCTCGGGGGCGTTTTCCAATTCATTGGCTGGTAGCCAAGAGTGTTGAAACTTTTCCCATCACGTAGATTAGATTAGATTAGATTACATCACGTGACCTTTACATATCTTCATTACATACTTGTTTGGTTGGTACAAACAGTAGTACGGTATATAAGACCAGGAAACTGTCAATACCAACAAGTTGTCTCTTGACTCTTAACCGCCTCCATCGCTCTTACCAGCCTCAACCGCTCTCACCAGCCTCACCCTCTCCAACCTATGTAAGTGGTCAGAACGGTATCGTAGAGTACTTCCACTGTAGCCGGTTGCTTCAGTACACTTGTGGCTAGCGCCCAGGTGGAACTTCAACAGGTTATGGGCCCCGGATAGCAGAGGGACTTGGGAAACGCTGGCAACAGCGAGTACCTGCCCACTCTACCCTGGTTGGCGAAAGAACCGATCGAAAGATCTAGGTTCTGAGTCATACTTCTTCACATATGAACCTGGGAACGTCATTACGACAAGTACCTGTCATGAGGCGTCCCTAAGGGGATTGACCTAGTACACTCCATGTGGAAACGTTGATCGCACCTTGTACGTTTCTGACATATAAAGGGCTTTCCCGTGACCGCTATTCCTAAAGGGAATATGTCATAAGGAATCATTTAATTGTTTTCTTAAATCATATTCATAACACATCACTGATTGGAAACCCTCTTTTAGATTCATCTAAAAATGTCTACCTCTCGTTCTGCCCTCGACACAATCACTGCCTTTGACGGCATCGACTACAGGAGCTGGGCCGAAAAAATGAAGTCTTACCTCCTCCATCAAGGAGTCTGGCGTCTTGTTTCTGGCGACATCCCCCGCCCTGTCATCGCCGACTTCACCACCACAGTCTCCACCCCTGGGGCCACTGCCGCTGCTCCCCCTGTGCTGGCTACCACGGTCGACCAGCCCGGCTTCCGCAAGGAAGAAAAAGCCTGGATCAGGGACGATGACGTAGCTCTTGGGGCGATACGCCTGAAGGTCTCCGAGGCGATCAGACGCCACATCAAGGACGCCACTTCCTCGAAAGACGCCTGGAAGTCATTAAAGGATGCCTACTCCAAGGTATCCCCGGCTGTCATCTTCGGCGACTTCAAGGCCGCCGCCACCTACAAGCTCTCTGGACGCGACCCCGTCCCCGAAATCGAACGCCTGGGGTCTCTTTTCGCTCGGCTCGCCGATTCGAACTTTGACGTCCCCGATCTGATGCAGGCAATGATCCTGGCAAATGCAATTCCCGACGCCTGGTCGTCACTCTCCACCGCCCTCTTCCAGGTCTATGACGCCGACGATTTCACCTACAAGGCCGTCGCCGAAAGCATCATATCAGAGTACCGGCGCAAGTATTCGATTGGGTCTACTCGTACGTCCAACGAGCAGGCCCGGAAAATCTCCGGGACGAAGCGCAAGGGGCAAGACCCCAAATGGGAAAGGCAACAAAAGCCGAGTACCTCGCAGAACGATGCTGACGAGCAGCCTAACTCGACCGACCATAGTACCGCTTCTGAAAAGAAGAAGGGAAAAGGACGATGGCGCAATCAGAAGAAAAACGCCAACACTGCGGACAACGCGTCCGACCATGTGGAAGAAACGGTTGAGTTCGTTGCTCCCGCCATCCACTTCCCTCCTCTTCCGACACCGTCCTTCACAACCATCACTGGTCGCGGGAAAACGACAAGTACCGCCCAGCCCAATTCCGCAAATATGCAGTCGCTCCTGCAGCGTATGAACCCCCCTCCGTCACAGTACACCGGGCTTCCTTCTGGAAAACCATCCGTGTGGAAAAAGAACGACCATGTCCGCAAACTCGCGCGCGGCATTGGTGCTCGCCCCTCAGGATCGAATCTTCGTATCCTAGACACCATCATTCCTGACATCGACGAAAGGCCGGCTAAACAGCGTCGCGTAGCCCCGTCGATTGAAGAATCACTGAAAATGATGGACATAGACCATCAAAGCGAGCGGATGGGGCCGGAACAATTCGAAGATGGGCTGATCGAACTTGACGGTTCGTCACATTCTTCTCTCAAACTTGACCAAATGGGAAATGCTAATAATCACGCACAGACGTTTGAATATATATTAGCTAGTACCGATGCAGGTAGTATAGATCTCTTTAGCGATGATCTGTACAAAAAATATACCAAACATTTTGCGTCCTGCACACACTGCAAAGAGAAAGAACGCGCTCAGTGGATCTTAGATTCCGGCGCATCATTACACTTTACCCATGAGTTCAAAGACTTCGCGTATTACAGGCCTCTCAAGGCTAAGCGATTTGTCCAAACAGCTGCAAAGGGAAAGAAACTGGAAATTCTCGGAGTTGGGGCCGTTCCAGTACGGCATACCCTGAATGGGGAAACTAAAACCCATCTCCTACGACCGGTATTTTATATTCCGGATATGGACACACGTCTATTGTCCCTAGGCGTCTTCCTTAACCATGGTTACAAAGTTGATGGAATGCGCGGAGAAATTAATATCTCTAAAGGGCTGAACAAAATACAGTTTTCGCCTCATTTCATCGGACAAACCATTTACTGGTTAGACACTGAAATACGCTATGACCAAATCCACGCGATCTCTAGCGAAATCACTGTTGAAACCTGGCATAAACGTCTTGGCCACCCAAATGACCAGGCGCTTAATAAAATTCCCACTAGTACCAAAGGAGTACCCAGGACGTTAGTACGTGAGAAATCACAGGAAAGCTGCACGGGGTGCCTCAAAGGGAAAATGCCGAATCAATCTTATCCTAACTCGATGACAAGGGCTGTCAAACCCTTTGATTTGATCCATTCGGATTTGAAGCAGATATCCACGGCATCGTACCATAAGTACAAATATTTCCTTACCTTTTTGGACGATTTTTCATCCCATGTCTGGGTCGTCTTGCTTAGGAAGAAGTCAGGCGCCATCACGGCGCTGAAACAATTCCTTGCGATGATCCAGAATCAATTTGCCGCTACCCCTAAAAAGTGGCGGGTTGATGGAGGTGGAGAATTTAACGAATACAAGGATGTACTTGCCGATCATGGAATTCTGATCGATGTCACGCTCCCATATCAGCACCAGCAGAATGGTAGAGCAGAAAGGATCAATCGAACACTATGGGAAAAATCTCAGGCATTGCGCTTCGATGCATGCTTACCGCCCATGTGGTGGGAATTCTGTTTGGAACACGCAGCATTTCTCTACAACAGAACCCCCATGCAGCGTCTTGAATGGAAAACCCCTCACTTCAGGGTAACCAATGAGATCCCCGACATGTCTAGCGTCAGAGTCTTCGGATGCCAAGCATATGTATATATCCCAAAAGAAAAACGCAGAAACTCCCTGGAGTCAAGATCTCGATTGATGATTTATCTCGGATCAAAACCAGGGGTCAAAGGATACCGCTTCATGGATCCTGAGACCAACACGATTTTCATGGGTGGGAAAGCTATCTTTGATGAAAGCAAGTACCCTAGATGCCACATCGACCCTTTGCCAGAAAACCATCCAGAAATGGAAAACCCAGAGCCGGCTGATGAGTTTGAGGATCTCATCCCTGGCAGCAACGACGACGAAAGTCACAACGAAACACCTCATGACCCACTTCCCATTGAACAGGATCAACCTGAATCAGACAACGAATTGCCTGCCAGTGAGCCTGATGACGAACCGCGAGTACCCACTCCGGAACCCGAGCAAGTACCAGATCGACCGATCAGGGAACGACGAGTTCGGAAGATGCCAGGAAGCATCTATGGGGAAGACACTCCAGCGTCTGATCTTGAAAAATTAGATCGAAGACGGAGACTGGGCGGTCAAACGGCATGGATGAATGACCTCCTGATGGAGGCAATATCAGTCCAAGTTGGCATTGTCGACATGTCCCATAAAGACATATACCCTCTTCCAAATAAAGAAGACTGGTATGCGGCTGAACGTAAAGAGCTAGACATGCTCAAACGCCGCGGGGTGATCACGGAGTTAGTACCCCTGCCTGCAGGGAGGAAAGCTCTAAGGAACAAATGGGTTTACAACGAAAAGTCCGACGGGCGTCTGAAAGCGCGCCTCGTCGCAAAAGGCTTCTCACAGGTAGAAGGGATCGACTTTGATCAGATCTTCTCACCAGTCGTAAGATATGAAACCGTCCGGCTAATACTGGCATTGACAGCCCTTGAAGGGTGGTTCATGACTCTATTGGACGTCTCATCAGCCTTCCTCTATGGAACGCTCCGTGAAGTCATCTATATGCGACAGCCTGAGGGCTACATAGTAAAAGGGAAAGAACACCTCGTGTACCAACTATTCAAAGCTCTATATGGACTTAAGCAGGCCGCATTAGCCTGGTGGAGGGAACTTGATTCCTCCATGAAAAAGCTCGGCTTTGTCCGGCTTCACTCCGATGCGGGAGTATTCATTCACAAAAGTACCAACGGGGAAATTGTAATTGCCGTCATCTATGTCGACGACTCTGCTTTTCTCGGCACAAACCGGGAATATACGCTAGAAAAGAAGAAGGCCTTCATGACAACATGGGAATGTAGGGACCTAGGTCACCTAGTGCCCGATGGGGAACCAAAGGAATTTCTCTCAATCCAAATAAAGCAACGTGGGAAGAGGATCTTCATTGATCAAGTACCTTACCTTGAGAAAATTCTGGCACGCATGGGGATGAGCGAATCTAATGCCACCCATACTCCACTCCCTACGGGCTACAAACCCATGGCGTCCGAAGATGAACCCAATGCGGAACTCCGATCTAAGTACCAATCCGTCATCGGATCACTCCTATATCTGATGATTGGAACGAGGCCTGACATCTGCTTTGCTGTAATCAAAATGTCCCAATTTTCCGCAAATCCCACCAAACGCCATTTAGAGGTGGCTAGGGATATTTGCAGATATTTGAAGGCAACGAAAAATTACGCGATCATGTATGATGGGGACTCAGGGAAAGGGATCTATGCATTCACAGACTCCGACTGGGCGTCAGATGAAAACACGAGGAGGTCTACCACCGGCTTCTTTGTATCACTGGCGTCTGGAGCGATAACATGGGTATCATCGGCGCAAAAGACCATCGCCCTCTCTTCTACAGAAGCAGAGTATATGGCGCTATCAGATTGCAGTCGCGCAGCAACATGGCTGAGAAGCATGCTTGCCGAACTTGGAATGCAGATCGGATCAGTACCGATCTACGGAGATAACAATGGCTCCGTCTTCATCGCATCCAACCCTGTAACTGAGAAGCGATCCAAGCACATTGACGTGCGATTCCACTTCGTCAGAGAAAAAGTCTCCGAAGGAATTATTACGGTCGAATTCATCGAAGGAGTGAATAACCCTGCAGACCTTTTGACTAAGAATCTGGGGAAAATCCTCTTTTCCAAGTTTATCCCGTACTTCGGACTGATAAAGAACTAGGCGAAACAAAAGTACCTATATATATGTGGGAAAAAGTAAGATGTATTTAGAAGTATGTACTAAATATGGGGGGGTGTTGAAACTTTTCCCATCACGTAGATTAGATTAGATTAGATTACATCACGTGACCTTTACATATCTTCATTACATATTTGTTTGGTTGGTACAAACAGTAGTACGGTATATAAGACCAGGAAACTGTCAATACCAACAAGTTGTCTCTTGACTCTTAACCGCCTCCATCGCTCTTACCAGCCTCAACCGCTCTCACCAGCCTCACCCTCTCCAACCTATGTAAGTGGTCAGAACGGTATCGTAGAGTACTTCCACTGTAGCCGGTTGCTTCAGTACACTTGTGGCTAGCGCCCAGGTGGAACTTCAACAAAGAGAATTCTTCATCAGTGTTTTCATATCCTAACCAACGGACGAAATATAGTAGCTTGCAGCTACGTCGTCGGTCGATCTTTGAGTCGACTATTTCAGCAGTCTCGTACTCAAGTTCTCCATCAATGTCAATCGGAGGAGGCGGAGGTTGGGTCCGATTCGGAATGGTGTTCGGAGTTGCGGGTTCAAGCATGGAGACGTGGTAGACGGGGTGAACACCACAGAATGTGTCGGGGAGTCGGAGGGTAAAGGAGTGTGTGCCGGGTTGTGCAATGATCTCGTATGGTCCCAAGTACTTTTATGAGAGTTTCTTGGATGGGCGTGTTGTGCGGAAGAACTGTGCTTTGACGAAAACCTGTTGTCCAACAGAAAATGTCGGAGATGCAATCCGATTATTGTTGGAGGACTTCTGGTAACGTTGTTGAGCGTCGGAGATGGTGGCTTTCAGTTCTTGGTGAAGTTCGTCTAAGTCGGTCACAAAGGATCGGGCTTGGGAAGAGGCGAGGTCTCGTTCCGGGTGAACAGTAATGTTCGGATGGTAACCCTTGTTAGCAAAGAAGGGAGATATGCCAGTGGTAGTACTAGGTGCGTTGTTGTGCGCGAACTCCGCAATCGGAAGGAGAGCGGACCAGTTGTCCTGTTGGTAGTTGCAGAATATCTGCAAGTACTGTTTGAGGGTCTGGTTAGTGCGTTCGGTTTGGCCATCGCCTTCGGGGTGGTAACCGGAGGTGAAGTGGAGGGTCATGTTTAGAGCCTTTCCGAGAGATCGGAAGAATCGGGAGACGAATTCAGGGCCGCGGTCGGAGGTGATATGTTCGGGGACGCCGTGTTTAGAGAAGACATGCAATACGAAGAGTACGGCAAGGTCTTCGGAGGTGCAGTGAATTGTTGTTGGAATGAAAATACTTTGTTTCGTTAATCGGTCAACGATAACGAGGATTGAATCAAAGTTGTCGGAGGTCGGAAGGGTCTCGATGAAATCCATTGAGATAGAATTCCAAGGACGTTCGGGGATCGGAAGCTGTTTGAGTAGGCCGTAAGGCTTGTGTCTTTGTGGCTTCGATCGCATGCAAGTGGTACATGACTTGCAATAGTGTTTAACGAAATCTCGTATTCCGGGCCAGGTATAATCACGCTGAATGAGACTGAGTGTCTTGTTCTGACCTGGGTGTCCAGCAAGCATATGATCGTGCTTGTGCTGTAGGACTCGGAGTCGGAGGTCGTCGGAGTCGGGAACATATATCTGATCGTCATGTCGGAGGAAACCATTGGGGTCGAGAGACCAGCAGGGTTTAGGATCTTTAGAAAGAGTGTCGTAAAGAGTGTCAGAAGGGAGTGCTGTGAGTATGTCATGGTGAAGCTTTTCTGAGTCCATGATAATGGTTGCACGGAGGACGGGCTCAAGGAGTTGAGTCGCGCGAACTGAAGCGGAGAGCTGTTCTTGCGAAAAGACTGGTCGGAGGTTGGTCGGATTGATGTCGATGTAGTCGCTATTTCCCCCTTTAGGGTAAACATCCCAACGTCTAGTTAGAGAGTCAGGTTTAGTTCCCAATCGGCCGGGACGGAATTGGATGACGAGGTTGAACTGAGAAAGGTATTCCGACCATTGGACTTGTCGGCGTGAAAGAACTTTGGTGGTGGCAAAATACTTGAGATTTTTGTGGTCGGTAACGACGTCAATCGGAGTACCGGAGCCTTCCAGGTAATGGCGCCAAATTTTAAACGCTTCGTACAGTAGATGGCAAGAAGTTCCTTATCATGGGTGTCATAGTTTACTGTGGGGGCCGTGAAGGTGCAAGAATGGAATGAGATGGGGTGGACTTCATTGTCGGAGGTGACTATCGACAGAATAGCCGCTAGGGCATAGTCGGATGCGTCGGTTTCGACAATTATCAGAGAGTCGGGGATCCAGTGTGTCAGGATCGGAGCGGTGGTAAATGCCTTTTTCAGGTCATTAAAAGCGGTTCGAGCGTCGTCGGAGAACAGCCAAGTGGCATGTTTCCTGGTTAAACGAGTGAGTGGAATAGTGATGTTGGAATAGAATGGAATGAAACGTCGGTAAAAGTTTGCAAAACCTAAAAAGGACTGGACGTCCTTCACTCTGCGCGGTTCAGGCCAATCCTGAATAATCTTGACTTTCGCTTCCGACATTTTGAGTCCGTCGGGAGAAAGGATAAATCCAAGATATTCTACAGTTTCGGCAGAGAAATCGCACTTGTCGGCGCGGGCGTAAAGACCATGTTGTCGGAGTCGTCGGAGGACTTCTCGGACATGTTTTTTGTGTTCCTCGGGGTTGTCGGAGTAGATCAGGATGTCGTCGAGGTAAACGGTAACGCAGTTGTCCAGAAGGTCGGAGAAGATGTCGTTCATAAAACGTTGAAAGGCTGCAGGTGCGTTAGACAATCCGAATGGCATGACTAACCATTCAAATGATCCATAGTGAGTGCGGAATGCAGTTTTCCATTCATCACCTTCAGCGATGCGGACTAGGTGGTATGCGTGTCGGAGGTCTATGGTGGTATAAACGCGTGCTTTTCCGGCAGTGGCTAAGAGGTCGGAGATGAGCGGAAGTGGGTATCGGTCCTTCTTCGTGATTTTGTTCAGGCCTCGGTAGTCGACGCATAGTCGGAGTGATCCATCTTTCTTTCGGACGAAGAGGATCGGAGCGCCGTGAGGTGAACTAGAAGGTTTGATGAAACCGATATTGAGGTGCTCATCGATGAAGTCTCGGAGGGATCCAAGTTCGGATTGCGAGAGTGAGTACATCGGACCAATCGGAGGGGAAGTACCTTCCTCCAAATTGATTTTGAGGTCGTACGGTCGGTGGGGTGCAAGGGTGTCGGCTTTTTTCTTACTGAATACATCAGCAAAATCGTGGTATTCCTCGGGTATGCCAGAGAGGTCGGGAGCGTCGTCGGAGACAGACGCGGAATTGGCGGAGATGTCGGAGAGGTGAACGCGGAAAGCGTATGCCCCAGGAGCTTTACAAGCATGGAGATATGCGGCTGCATTGACCATGGTAATCTGTGGCGGGTCGGAGGTGTTCGGAGTGAGCGGATCGGAGGTGCCCATCGGAGAGGGCGGACACTGCAGAGGTGGCGGAGCTGCCTCAGCAGTCGACGTCGGAGTCGGACTCGGAGTGTCGGGTAACGTAGAACGGAATAAGATACTGCCCAATACCCAGTCAATCAACGGATTGTAGCGGGTGAGCCAGTTGTGTCCTAGAACCAAATTACAAGACGAATCGAGGGTTGTCACGTAAAATGCGACGGTCAGAAGTTCACCGGAAGGAAATCGGAGAGGAAGATCGATAGATTGTGTGATATACATATTTGAAGAACCGTCAAAAAGTTTCAAAACCATAGGTGAAGGAATCGGAGTCGGAGATAAGTTTAAAGAAGAAATAAATCTGGTATCTGCGAAGCAATGTGTAGAACCAGAATCAATAAGAGTCTTTATCGGAAGAGAATCGGAAAAGGTCGGAGATATCAAATCAATACATAGAGAGTTCGGATTTGAGAGAGCGGACGCATTGAGTCGGAGGGTTTCCAAAGGTGCACGAAAGGAGTCAACGCAATCCCCAGTACGTGCTGGAATCTGAGGACTGCTTACTATTTTTTTGACTCGGTCGTCTTCTCCGATTTGTCCTCAGCTTGGGCCGCGCGGGCTTTTGCTTTGGCGTTAGAAGACGATTTCTTCGAGCAGTCGGAAGCCCGATGACCAACGTTGCCGCAAAACATGCATAAATTATTGTCAAATCGTCGTTGGCGTTCTTGGGGAGTTAATTTCCCATCTTTGCCAAGTTTGTCGGAGAGGGCGGATTTTGGAGAGGTGGATGACGATTTTTGTTGTTGTTGCGAGTTGGGTTTAGACGATGAGGAGTTGTTGTTGGAGGATGATGAAGCGGGGGTCTGTTTTTTGTCGGATTTGTCGGATTTGTCGGATTTCGGAGTAGATTTGTCGGAGGAGCGCAATTTCTCGCGTTGACGTTCCCAGTAGCGAGCATCAATGTTATGGGCCATTACTTTCAACTCGGCGAGAGTTTTTGGTTTGGGAAAAGTCCCCAAAACGTCCTTGATGCGTTCCGCTAAACCGGTATAGTACCGATATCGGAGCGCGCCATCATCCCACTGCGTGCGAGCGGAAAGACGTTTGAAGTCCACGTTGTAACGTAGGATCTTCTGATTGTCGCGCATCCGAAGGTGATCCAGGCTATCCTCTGCTTCTCCGGTCGGATCGATAGGTCCGAATTCGGATCGGAGGATGTGCACAAAGGCGGACCAGTCGTCCAACCAGACAGAGTCGTCGTCGGACTCTCCCAAGAGGGTGGGCTCAAACCATTCGAGCGCGGTTCCTCGGAGGTACGACAGAGCGAAACTGACTTTGTTATCATCATCGTCAAAGGCGGGGTTGTTTCGGAAATATAGCGTGCATTGTGCGAGGAAACTGGTGAGTTTCCGAGAGTCGGAACCGTCAAAAGTGTCGGGTTCCTTCGATTTCTTTTTCGGAGTTTTCGGAGTCTCTCTACGTCGGAGCTCCTGCGTCATAAGCATAATTGCTTCGGCGAGGTTTGGAGTTTGCTTGCGACGGAAAGGATTGTTATCGTCAAAAGGAGAGGTCGGCGATTTAAAAGGACGGAATTCTTCAGGAATCGGAGGTCCTTGTGTCTGAGGTGTTCGGAGATGAGGTGTCGGAGATATGGGGTCAGGTTTGGGTGCAGATTCTTCTGCGGGAATATCTTGGAACGTATGTAGAAATGTCGCCCTGGTGTCCTGCAGGTTTGAAGCTTCCGCTGCGGCTGCTGCTGCGCGGGAGTTCTGTGTGTTGCGGGCTGCCATAACTGGAATTTGAAATACGAATAAGCGAGTGGCAGTTTGAATATACTGTTAAGAACTGATCGACAAAACGTCGGAGCTACGTCGGACGCGTCGGAAGGTCGGAAGGTCGGAGCGCGTGCAACGTAGGGGCAAGGACTTGGCTTCAACTTGTGTGTTGCGCCCTCGCTAATACGTTGGTGTCCTTATTTCGGAGGATCGGAGGATCGGAGGATCGGAGGTCGGAGGTCGGACTCAAGTTAAGAGTCGGAAAGAGGACGGGAGGTATGATGTCGAATCTAAGTTGATATTCAAACTGAAGCTAATACACGATTCTACATAAGTTTAAATACTATGTCGGAGGACGTGTGGCTTCATCGGAGTCGGATAACGAGTGGCTGTCGGAGATTCTTAACATAAGTAAAATGATCGGATGTAAGTAATGTACGTAGTAACGAGATTCATAACAGTAAGTATGCATAATAAGTATTAGTCAAAATGTCGGAGGTGTCGGGATTGGTCGGAAATCGTCGGAATGGATCGGAATGTAACATTTTGCAAACTTTTACCGACATTTCATTCCATTCTATTCCAACATCGCTATTCCACTCACTCGTTTAACCAGGAAACATGCCACTTGGCTGTTCTCCGACGACGCTTGAACCACTTTTTTAATGACCTGAAAAAGGCATTTACCACCGCTCCGATCCTGACACACTGGATCCCTGACTCTCCGATAATTGTCGAAACCGACGCATCCGACTATGCCCTAGCGGCTATTCTGTCGATAGTCACCTCCGACAATGAAGTCCACCCCATCTCATTCCATTCCTGCACCTTCACGGTGTTGAAGTTCCACCTGGGCGCTAGCCACAGGCGTACTGAGCAACACAGCTACAGTGTGGAAGTACTCTACTTCAACCGGTCTAGTCACTTACATGGTTTGGAGAGGGTGAGGCTGGTGAGAGCGGTTGAGGCTGGTAAGAGCGATGGAGCTGGTTAAGAGTCAAGAGACAACTTGTTGATATTGACAGTTTCCTGGTCTTATATACCGTACTACTGTTTGTACCAACCAAACAAGTATGTAATGAAGATATGTAAAGGTCACGTGAATGTAATCTAATCTAATCTAATCTACGTGATGGGAAAAGTTTCAACACCCCCCCATATTTAGTACATACTTCTAAATACATTTTCCCACATATATATATAGGTACTTTTGTTTCGCCTAGTTTTTTATCAGTCCGAAGTACGGGATAAACTTGGAAAAAAGGATTTTCCCCAGATTCTTAGTCAAAAGGTCTGCAGGGTTATTCACTCCTTCGATGAATTCGACCGTAATAATTCCTTCGGAGACTTTTTCTCTGACGAAGTGGAATCGCACGTCAATGTGCTTGGATCGCTTCTCAGTTACAGGGTTGGATGCGATAAAGACGGAGCCGTTGTTATCTCCGTAGATCGGTACTGATCCGATCTGCATTCCAAGTTCGGCAAGCATGCTTCTCAGCCATGTTGCTGCGCGACTGCAATCTGATAGCGCCATATACTCTGCTTCTGTAGAAGAGAGGGCGATGGTCTTTTGCGCCGATGATACCCATGTTATCGCTCCAGACGCCAGTGATATGAAGAAGCCGGTGGTAGACCTTCTCGTGTTTTCATCTGATGCCCAGTCGGAGTCTGTGAATGCATAGATCCCTTTCCCTGAGTCCCCATCGTACATGATCGCGTAATTTTTCGTTGCCTTCAAATATCTGCAAATATCCCTAGCCACCTCTAAATGGCGTTTGGTGGGATTTGCGGAAAATTGGGACATTTTGATTACAGCAAAGCAGATGTCAGGCCTCGTTCCAATCATCAGATATAGGAGTGATCTGATGACGGATTGGTACTTAGATCGGAGTTCCGCATTGGGTTCATCTTCGGACGCCATGGGTTTGTAGCCCGTAGGGAGTGGGGTATGGGTGGCATTAGATTCGCTCATCCCCATGCGTGCCAGAATTTTCTCAAGGTAAGGTACTTGATCAATGAAGATCCTCTTCCCACGTTGCCTTATTTGGATTGAGAGAAATTCCTTTGGTTCCCCATCGGGCACTAGGTGACCTAGGTCCCTACATTCCCATGTTGTCATGAAGGCCTTTTTCTTTTCTAGCGTATATTCCCGGTTTGTGCCGAGAAAAGCAGAGTCGTCGACATAGATGACGGCAATTACAATTTCCCCGTTGGTACTTTTGTGAATGAATACTCCCGCATCGGAGTGGAGCCGGACAAAGCCGAGCTTTTTCATGGAGGAATCAAGTTCCCTCCACCAGGCTAATGCGGCCTGCTTAAGTCCATATAGAGCTTTGAATAGTTGGTACACGAGGTGTTCTTTCCCTTTTACTACGTAGCCCTCAGGCTGTCGCATATAGATGACTTCACAGAGCGTTCCATAGAGGAAGGCTGATGAGACGTCCAATAGAGTCATGAACCACCCTTCAAGGGCTGTCAATGCCAGTATTAGCCGGACGGTTTCATATCTTACGACTGGTGAGAAGATCTGATCAAAGTCGATCCCTTCTACTTGTGAAAATCCTTTTGCGACGAGGCGTGCTTTCAGGCGCCCGTCAGATTTTTCATTGTAAACCCATTTGTTCCTTAGAGCTTTCCTCCCTTCAGGCAGGGGTACTAGCTCCGTGATCACCCCGCGGCGTTTGAGCATATCTAGCTCTTTACGTTCAGCCGCATACCAGTCTTCTTTATTTGGAAGAGGGTATATGTCTTTATGGGACATGTCGACAATGCCAACTTGGACTGATATTGCCTCCATCAGGAGGTCATTCATCCATGCCGTTTGACCGCTCAGTCTCCGTCTTCGATCTAATTTTTCAAGATCAGACGCTGGAGTGTCTTCCCCATAAATGCTTCCTGGCATCTTCCGAACTCGTCGTTCCCTGATCGGTCGATCTGGTACTTGCTCGGGTTCCGGAGTGGGTACTCGCGGTTCGTCATCAGGCTCACTGGCAGGCAATTCGTTGTCTGATTCAGGTTGATCCTGTTCAATAGGAAGTGGGTCATGAGGTGTTTCGTTGTGATTTTCGTCGTCGTTGCTGCCAGGGATGAGATCCTCAAACTCATCAGCCGGCTCTGGGTTTTCCATTTCTGGATGGTTTTCTGGCAAAGGGTCGATGTGGCATCTAGGGTACTTGCTTTCATCAAAGATAGCTTTCCCACCCATGAAAATCGTGTTGGTCTCAGGATCCATGAAGCGGTATCCTTTGACCCCTGGTTTTGATCCGAGATAAATCATCAATCGAGATCTTGACTCCAGGGAGTTTCTGCGTTTTTCTTTTGGGATATATACATATGCTTGGCATCCGAAGACTCTGACGCTAGACATGTCGGGGATCTCATTGGTCACCCTGAAGTAAGGGGTTTTCCATTCAAGACGCTGCATGGGGGTTCTGTTGTAGAGAAATGCTGCGTGTTCCAAACAGAATTCCCACCACATGGGCGGTAAGCATGCATCGAAGCGCAATGCCTGAGATTTTTCCCATAGTGTTCGATTGATCCTTTCTGCTCTACCATTCTGCTGGTGCTGATATGGGAGCGTGACATCGATCAGAATTCCATGATCGGCAAGTACATCCTTGTATTCGTCAAATTCTCCACCTCCATCAACCCGCCACTTTTTAGGGGTAGCGGCAAATTGATTCTGGATCATCGCAAGGAATTGTTTCAGCGCCGTGATGGCGCCTGACTTCTTCCTAAGCAAGACGACCCAGACATGGGATGAAAAATCGTCCAAAAAGGTAAGGAAATATTTGTACTTATGGTACGATGCCGTGGATATCTGCTTCAAATCCGAATGGATCAAGTCAAAGGGTTTGACAGCCCTTGTCGTCGAGTTAGGATAAGATTGATTCGGCATTTTCCCTTTTAGACACCCCGTGCAGTTTTCCTGTGATCTCTCATGTACTAACGTCCTGGGTACTCCTTTGGTACTAGTGGGAATTTTATTAAGCGCCTGGTCATTTGGGTGGCCAAGACGTTTATGCCAGGTTTCAACAGTGATTTCGCTAGAGATCGCGTGGATTTGGTCATAGCGTATTTCAGTGTCTAACCAGTAAATGGTTTGTCCGATGAAATGAGGCGAAAACTGTATTTTGTTCAGCCCTTTAGAGATATTAATTTCTCCGCGCATTCCATCAACTTTGTAACCATGGTTAAGGAAGACGCCTAGGGACAATAGACGTGTGTCCATATCCGGAATATAAAATACCGGTCGTAGGAGATGAGTTTTAGTTTCCCCATTCAGGGTATGCCGTACTGGAACGGCCCCAACTCCGAGAATTTCCAGTTTCTTTCCCTTTGCAGCTGTTTGGACAAATCGCTTAGCCTTGAGAGGCCTGTAGTACGCGAAGTCTTTAAACTCATGGGTAAAGTGTAATGATGCGCCGGAATCTAAGATCCACTGAGCGCGTTCTTTTTCCTTACAGTGTGTACAAGAGGCAAAATGTTTAATATATTTTTTGTGTAGATCACTGCTGAAGTGATCTACGCACTCTGTAGTGGTACTGGCTAATATATTATACGTCTGTTGAGAGACATGATTAGCTTTCCGCATTTGGTAAGGTTTGAGAGAAGGATGTGACGAACCGTCAAGTTCGATCAGCCCATCCTTGAATTGTTCCGGCCCCATTCGCTCGCCTTGATGGTCTATGTCCATCATTCCTAGCGATTCTTCTATCGACGGGGCTACGCGACGCTGTTTAGCCGGCCTTTTGTCAATTTCAGGAATGATGGTGTCTAGGATACGAAGATTCGATCCTGAGGGGCGAGCACCAATGCCGCGCGCGAGTTTGCGGACATGGTCGTTCTTTTTCCACACGGATGGTTTTCCAGAAGGAAGCCCGGTGTACTGTGACGGAGGGGGGTTCATACGCTGCAGGAGCGACTGCATATTTGCGGAATTGGGCTGGGCGGTACTTGTCGTTTTCCCGCGACCAGTGATGGTTGTGAAGGACGGTGTCGGAAGAGGAGGGAAGTGGATGGCGGGAGCAACGAACTCAACCGTTTCTTCCACATGGTCGGACGCGTTGTCCGCAGTGTTGGCGTTTTTCTTCTGATTGCGCCATCGTCCTTTTCCCTTCTTCTTTTCAGAAGCGGTACTATGGTCGGTCGAGTTAGGCTGCTCGTCAGCATCGTTCTGCGAGGTACTCGGCTTTTGTTGCCTTTCCCATTTGGGGTCTTGCCCCTTGCGCTTCGTCCCGGAGATTTTCCGGGCCTGCTCGTTGGACGTACGAGTAGACCCAATCGAATACTTGCGCCGGTACTCTGATATGATGCTTTCGGCGACGGCCTTGTAGGTGAAATCGTCGGCGTCATAGACCTGGAAGAGGGCGGTGGAGAGTGACGACCAGGCGTCGGGAATTGCATTTGCCAGGATCATTGCCTGCATCAGATCGGGGACGTCAAAGTTCGAATCGGCGAGCCGAGCGAAAAGAGACCCCAGGCGTTCGATTTCGGGGACGGGGTCGCGTCCAGAGAGCTTGTAGGTGGCGGCGGCCTTGAAGTCGCCGAAGATGACAGCCGGGGATACCTTGGAGTAGGCATCCTTTAATGACTTCCAGGCGTCTTTCGAGGAAGTGGCGTCCTTGATGTGGCGTCTGATCGCCTCGGAGACCTTCAGGCGTATCGCCCCAAGAGCTACGTCATCGTCCCTGATCCAGGCTTTTTCTTCCTTGCGGAAGCCGGGCTGGTCGACCGTGGTAGCCAGCACAGGGGGAGCAGCGGCAGTGGCCCCAGGGGTGGAGACTGTGGTGGTGAAGTCGGCGATGACAGGGCGGGGGATGTCGCCAGAAACAAGACGCCAGACTCCTTGATGGAGGAGGTAAGACTTCATTTTTTCGGCCCAGCTCCTGTAGTCGATGCCGTCAAAGGCAGTGATTGTGTCGAGGGCAGAACGAGAGGTAGACATTTTTAGATGAATCTAAAAGAGGGTTTCCAATCAGTGATGTGTTATGAATATGATTTAAGAAAACAATTAAATGATTCCTTATGACATATTCCCTTTAGGAATAGCGGTCACGGGAAAGCCCTTTATATGTCAGAAACGTACAAGGTGCGATCAACGTTTCCACATGGAGTGTACTAGGTCAATCCCCTTAGGGACGCCTCATGACAGGTACTTGTCGTAATGACGTTCCCAGGTTCATATGTGAAGAAGTATGACTCAGAACCTAGATCTTTCGATCGGTTCTTTGCCAACCAGGGTAGAGTGGGCAGGTACTCGCTGTTGCCAGCGTTTCCCGAATCCCTCTGCTATCCGGGGCCCATAACCTGTTGAAGTTCCACCTGGGCGCTAGCCACAGGCGTACTGAGCAACACAGCTACAGTGTGGAAGTACTCTACTTCAACCGGTCTAGTCACTTACATGGTTTGGAGAGGGTGAGGCTGGTGAGAGCGGTTGAGGCTGGTAAGAGCGATGGAGCTGGTTAAGAGTCAAGAGACAACTTGTTGATATTGACAGTTTCCTGGTCTTATATACCGTACTACTGTTTGTACCAACCAAACAAGTATGTAATGAAGATATGTAAAGGTCAGGTGATGTAATCTAATCTAATCTAATCTACGTGATGGGAAAAGTTTCAACACACGGCCCCCACAGTAAACTATGACACCCATGATAAGGAACTTCTTGCCATCTACGAAGCGTTTAAAATTTGGCGCCATTACCTGGAAGGCTCCGGTACTCCGATTGACGTCGTTACCGACCACAAAAATCTCAAGTATTTTGCCACCACCAAAGTTCTTTCACGCCGACAAGTCCAATGGTCGGAATACCTTTCTCAGTTCAACCTCGTCATCCAATTCCGTCCCGGCCGATTGGGAACTAAACCTGACTCTCTAACTAGACGTTGGGATGTTTACCCTAAAGGGGGAAATAGCGACTACATCGACATCAATCCGACCAACCTCCGACCAGTCTTTTCGCAAGAACAGCTCTCCGCTTCAGTTCGCGCGACTCAACTCCTTGAGCCCGTCCTCCGTGCAACCATTATCATGGACTCAGAAAAGCTTCACCATGACATACTCACAGCACTCCCTTCTGACACTCTTTACGACACTCTTTCTAAAGATCCTAAACCCTGCTGGTCTCTCGACCCCAATGGTTTCCTCCGACATGACGATCAGATATATGTTCCCGACTCCGACGACCTCCGACTCCGAGTCCTACAGCACAAGCACGATCATATGCTTGCTGGACACCCAGGTCAGAACAAGACACTCAGTCTCATTCAGCGTGATTATACCTGGCCCGGAATACGAGATTTCGTTAAACACTATTGCAAGTCATGTACCACTTGCATGCGATCGAAGCCACAAAGACACAAGCCTTACGGCCTACTCAAACAGCTTCCGATCCCCGAACGTCCTTGGAATTCTATCTCAATGGATTTCATCGAGACCCTTCCGACCTCCGACAACTTTGATTCAATCCTCGTTATCGTTGACCGATTAACGAAACAAAGTATTTTCATTCCAACAACAATTCACTGCACCTCCGAAGACCTTGCCGTACTCTTCGTATTGCATGTCTTCTCTAAACACGGCGTCCCCGAACATATCACCTCCGACCGCGGCCCTGAATTCGTCTCCCGATTCTTCCGATCTCTCGGAAAGGCTCTAAACATGACCCTCCACTTCACCTCCGGTTACCACCCCGAAGGCGATGGCCAAACCGAACGCACTAACCAGACCCTCAAACAGTACTTGCAGATATTCTGCAACTACCAACAGGACAACTGGTCCGCTCTCCTTCCGATTGCGGAGTTCGCGCACAACAACGCACCTAGTACTACCACTGGCATATCTCCCTTCTTTGCTAACAAGGGTTACCATCCGAACATTACTGTTCACCCGGAACGAGACCTCGCCTCTTCCCAAGCCCGATCCTTTGTGACCGACTTAGACGAACTTCACCAAGAACTGAAAGCCACCATCTCCGACGCTCAACAACGTTACCAGAAGTCCTCCAACAATAATCGGATTGCATCTCCGACATTTTCTGTTGGACAACAGGTTTTCGTCAAAGCACAGTTCTTCCGCACAACACGCCCATCCAAGAAACTCTCATAAAAGTACTTGGGACCATACGAGATCATTGCACAACCCGGCACACACTCCTTTACCCTCCGACTCCCCGACACATTCTGTGGTGTTCACCCCGTCTACCACGTCTCCATGCTTGAACCCGCAACTCCGAACACCATTCCGAATCGGACCCAACCTCCGCCTCCTCCGATTGACATTGATGGAGAACTTGAGTACGAGACTGCTGAAATAGTCGACTCAAAGATCGACCGACGACGTAGCTGCAAGCTACTATATTTCGTCCATTGGTTAGGATATGAAAACACTGATGAAGGATTCTCTTGGCTACCAGCCAATGAATTGGAAAACGCCCCCGAGCTTGTCTCCGACTTTCACTCCGCTCATCCCGACAAACCGGGCCCGCTCACATCGCTCTGAAACAAGAAAAAACAAGTACTATTCTATCTACTTAGTACGTTGTTTCTTGTTTGACGGACCCTCCTCCTTGTCCGACTCCTCCTCCTCCTCCGCCTTCTCCGACAGCTCCAAAATCGACATGTCGGAATCGTCCGACAGCTCCGGCAACTCCAACCTCTTCCTATTCACAAGGTCCTTCCTAATCCTTCTTGCGATCCTCTTCTCCAGTCTCAACTCGTGCGTCTCCTCCGCTGTATCCATCTCCGACTCCGACCCTTCCTCTGACTCCTCCGGTGACTTGGGTTGATACTCGGTGTTCACCGAGCCTTCAACTGCTGTTAGCAGTCGCCTCACCTGCCTCGTCTCCGCCAGTATCATCTTGAGGACACCCAAGACGGTGTCCTCCGACCCACTCTCCGACGGCATCTCCGACGCCTTTTTCTTCCCCTTAATCACCTTCACCGTTTTCTTCACCTCCTTCACCTCCGACCTTTCCTCCGATGCTCTGACCTCGCACTTCTTCTTGTCCTTGACACAACCCTTGCAGGATGACTTATTTCTAAAACAAAAGGTTAAAACAGAAGAGACGAACCAAAGAAGAACTTACTCATCGCGTTCACATTCGACGCCCTTCACATTGCACCTATCACAGGTGCCGACCCCGACCCCAACTCCCAACCCCTCTCCAACCGTCACCATCACCTCCTCTACCTTCCTTTTCTTCGTCACCTTCTTCTTCTTCTTCTCCGCCTGCAGCCCCCCTGACCCCTTGCTCAATGCGCCTTGCACAGCGGCTACTTCATCGGCCCTCTTCTGAGCTGCCAGCTCCGACACCCGACGCATCTCCTCCGCTAACCGTGCCGCCTCCGCAGCCCTCTCTTCCTCCGCTCTCCGCTCCTCCTCAGCCTTCCTCGCAGCCTCCTCCTCCGCTGCTCGCTTTTTTGCCTCCACCTCCGCGAGCTTAGCCTGCAGCGCCTCCATCTCCTTTTGAAAATCGGTTGCCGACATATTGAGGTTTTTTTGGAAGAGTTTTAAAACGAAGAGAGAATGGGGGAACAAGAAGAAAGAACCACTCAGACGGTATTTTCAACCAATGCATCACATGACGCAGTTCACACGCACTGACCACCTAGGTCCTTAGGCCTCATGGGTTCGGCCCTAAGGGGGAAATATTGTTACATTCCGATCCATTCCGACGATTTCCGACCAGTCCCGACACCTCCGACACCTCCGACATTTTGACTAATACTTATTATGCATACTTACTGTTATGAATCTCGTTACTACGTACATTACTTACATCCGACCATTTTACTTATGTTAAGAATCTCCGACAGCCACTCGTTATCTGACTCCGACGAAGCCACACGTCCTCCGACATAGTATTTAAACTTATGTAGAATCGTGTATTAGCTTCAGTTTGAATATCAACTTAGATTCGACATCATACCTCCCGTCCTCTTTCCGACTCTTAACTTGAGTCCAACCTCCAACCTCCGATCCTCCGATCCTCCGAAATAAGGACACCAAAGTATTAGCGAGGGCGCAACACACAAGTTGAAGCCAAGTCCTTGCCCCTATGTTGCACACGCCTCGACCCTCCGACTTTCCGACACGTCCGACATAGCTCCGACGTTTTGTCGATCAGTTCTTAACAGTGTGACATTTCGATGATGCCCACTTGGATAGAGATTGCCTCCATTAGGAGATCGTTCATCCATGCCGTTTGACCGCCTAATCTACATCTTCAATCTATTTTTTCAAGATCAGAAGCGGGGGTGTCTTCCCCATAGATGCTACCTGGCATTCTCCGAACTCGTCGTTCCCTGATCGGTCGATCTGGTACTTGTTTGGGTTCCGGAGTGGGTACTCGTGGTTCATCGTCGGGCTCGCTAGATGGCAAGTCATTGTCTGATTCAGGGTGATCCTGTCCAGTGGGAACAGGGTCGTGAGGTTTTTCGTAATGACTGTCATTGTCATCGTTTCCGGGGATGAGGTCCTCAAACTCATCAGCCGGTTCTGGGTTTTCCATTTCTGGATGGTTTTCTGGCAAAGGGTCGATGTGGCATCTAGGGTACTTGCTTTCATCAAAGATAGCTTTCCCACCCATGAAAATTGTATTAGTCTCAGGATCCATGAAATGGTATCCTTTGACCCCTGGTTTTGATCCGAGATAAATCATCAATCGAGATCTAGACTCCAGGGAATTTCTACGTTTTTCCTTTGGGATATACACATATGCCTGACATCTGAAGACTCTGATGCTTGACATATCAGGGATCTCATTGGTCACCCTGAAATAAGGGGTATTCCATTCGAGACGCTGCATGGGGGTTCTGTTGTAGAGAAACGCTGCATGTTCCAAACAGAATTCCCACCACATAGGGGGTAAGCACGCATCAAAGCGCAAGGCCTGAGATTTCTCCCACAGGGTTCGATTTATCCGTTCTGCTCTACCATTCTGCTGGTGCTGATACGGGAGCGTGACATCGATCAGAACTCCATGATCGGCAAGTACATCCTTGTATTCGTCAAACTCTCCACCTCCATCAACTCGCCATTTTTTAGGAGTGGCGGCGAACTGATTCTGGATCATCGCAAGAAATTGTCGCAGTGCCATGATGGCATCCGACTTCTTTCTAAGCAAGACAACCCAGACGTGGGATGAAAAATCATCCAAAAACATGAGGAAATATTTATATTTATGGTATGATGCTGTGGATATCTGTTTGAGATCAGAATGGATCAGATCAAAGGTTTTGGTTGCCCTTGTCATCAAATTGGGATATGACTGATTCGGCATTTTCCCTTTGAGGCAACCTGTGCAACTTTCCTGTGATTTCTCACGTACTAGTGTCTCAGGTACCCCTTTGGTACTGGTGGGAATCTTTCAGAGTGCTTGATCATTTGGGTGACCAAGGCGCTTGTGCCATGTTTCGACAGTGATTTTGCTCGAGATCGCATGGATCTGGTCATAGCGTATTTCAGTATCTAACCAGTAAATGGTTTGACCAAGGATGTGGGGCGAAAACTGGATTTTGTTCAGCCCTTTGGAGATGTTGATTTCTCCATGAGTCCTGTCTACTTTGTAACCATGGTTAAGAAAGACGCCTAGGGACAATAGGTGTGTGTCCATGTCGGGGATGTAAAATACCGGTCTGAGGAGATGGGTTTTAACTTCACCATTTAGGGTGTGCCATACTGGAACGGCCCCAACTCCGAGTATTTCCAGTTTCTTTCCTTTAGCAGCAGTTTGGACGAATCGCTTGACCGTGAGAGGTCTATAGTATGCAAAGTCTTTGAACTCATGCGTAAAGTGTAAAGAAGCACTGGAATCTAATATCCATTGTGCGCGTTCTTTTTCCTTACAATGTGTACAGGAGGCAAAATGTTTTATATATTTTTTATGTAGATCACTGCTGAAGTGATCTACGCAAACTGTACTGGTACTGGCTAATATATTATACGCCTGTTGAGAGGTATTATTAGCGTTCCGCAATTGATAAGGTTTGAGAGAAGATTTTGACGAACCATCAAGTTCAATCTCGTCCACAAACTCGTCTGGTCCCATTCGCTCTTGGTCAATGTCCATCATCCGCAGTGATTGGTCTAACGGCGGAGTTACTCAATGCTGTTTAGTTGGCCTCTCGTCGATGTCTGGAATGATGGTGTCCAAGATGCGAAGATTTGACCCAGAGGGTCGGGCGCCGATTTCTCGGGCGAGTTTTCTCACCCTCTCGTTCTTTTTCCATGCTGACAGCTTTCCAGAAGGAAGCCCGGTGTACTGGGAAGGAGGAGGGTTCATGTGTTGCAGTAGTGACTGCATCCTTTCTGACTCAGGTTGTACAGTAAAGGAAGTCTTTCCGCGACCGGTTACGGTGGTGAAAGACGGTGCATAATAAGGAGCAGGGCAACGAGGGGGTAGAGGACAAGGAGCAGGATGACGAGGGGTTTGCTCAATGGCCGGTGCGATGAACTCGACCATCTCCTCGGCGTGGTCGGAGTCGTTGTCTACGTTGTTGGCGCGCTTCTTCTGGTTGCGCCAGCGTCCCTTTCCCTTCTTCTTTTCAGAAGCGGTACTTGGGTCGGTCGAGTTAGACTGCTCATCAGTGTTGTTATGCGAGGTACTCAGCACTGTCTGCTTTTCCCATTTGGGGTCTTGCCCCTTTCGCTTAGTCCCGGAGATTTTCTGGGCCTGCTCGTTGGACGCCCGAGTAGACCCTATTGCGTACTTGCGCCTGTACTCTGAAACGATGCTGTCGGTGATGGCCTGCCATGTGAAGTCGTTGGCATCATAGACCTGAAAGAGGGCAGTGGAGAGAGATGACCAAGCGTCAGGAATGGCACTTGCCAAGATCATAGCCTGCATCAGATCAGGCACAATGAATTTTGAGTCGCTAAGGCGAGCGAAGAGTGACCCAAGGCGCTCAATTTCCGGAACAGGGTACCGACCAGACAGTTTGAAAGAGGCTGCGGCTTTGAAATCGCCAAATATGGTGGCGGGGGAGACTTTTGAGTATGCGTCCTTCAATGATGTCCAGGCTTCTTTTGAGGACTTGGCGTCCTTGATGTGCCTCCTGATCGCCTCGGAGACTTTGAGGCGGATGGAACCCAGAGCCATGTCATTGTCCCTGATCCAAATTTTCCTTTCCTTGTGGAAGGCGGGTTGGTCGACGGTAGTGGTGACCACTGGAGGTTGGGTTGCAGATGTAGAAGTGGCGGAGGCAGGGGTGGAGACCGTGACCGTAAAGTCGGCGATGTCGGGGCCTCAATGTTGCCAGATACGATGTGCCAGACTCCTTGATGGAGGAGATAGGATTTCATTTTCTCGGCCCAACTCTGGTAGTCGATGCCGTCAAAGACGGTGATGGAGTCGAGGGCGGAGCGAGAGGTAGACATTTTTAATGAATATAAAAGGAGTTTTCCCAATCAGAAATGTTCTTGATTTTTAGAGAAAACAAATAAATGATTCCTCATAACATATTCCCTTCAGGAATAGCGGTTGTTGGAAAAACCCTTTTTGTCAGAAGTGTATGAGGTACGATCAACGTTTCCACATGACGTATACTAAGTCAATTCCCTTAGGGACGCTTCATGACAGGTACTTGTCGTAATGACATTCCCAGGTTCATATGTGAAGAAGTATGACTCAGAACCTAGATCTTGTGATTGGTTCTCCTGTCAACCAGGGTAGAGTGGGCAGGTACTTGCTGTTGCCAGCGTTCCCAAGTCCCTCTGCTATCCGGGGCCCATAACCTGTTGAAGTTCCACCTGGGCGCTAGCCGCAGATGTACTGAGCAACACAGCTACAGTGGAAGTACTCTACTCTACCGTTCTAGTCACTTACTTGGTTGAGAAGGGTGGGGCTGGTGAGAGCGGTTGAGGCTGGTAAGAGCAATGGAGCTGGTTAAGAGTCAAGAGACAACTTGTTGATATTGACAGTTTCCTGGTCTTATATACCGTACTACTGTTTGTACCAACCAAATAAGTATGTAATCGAAGATGTGTAAATGGTCATGTGATGTAATCTAATCTAATCTAATCTACATGATGGAAAAGTTTCAACACAAAGGTGTCGGGTTCCTTCGACTTTGTTTTCGGAGTCTTCAGAGTCTCTCTGCGTCGGAGCTCCTGTGTCATAAGCATAATTGCTTCGGTGAGGTTTGGAGTTTGCTCGTGATGGAAAGGATTGTTGTCATCAAAAGGAGAGGTCAGAGATTTGTGAGAATGATGGGATCCTTCAGGAATTGGAGGTACCTGTGTCTGAGGTGTTCAGAGACAAGGTGTCAGAGATATGGGGTCGGGTTTGGGTGCAGATTCTTCTGTGGAAGAATCTTGGAACATATGTAGAAATGATGCCCTGGTGTCCTGCAGATTTGAAGCTTCTGCTGCGGCTGCTGCTGCGTGGAAGTTCTGAGTGTTGCGGGCTGCCATAACTGGAATTTGAAATACGGATAAGCGAGTGGCAGTTTGAATATACTGTTAAGAACTGATCAACAAAAACATCGGAGCTATGTCAGATGTGTCGGAGGGTAGGAGGGTCGGAGCGCGTGCAACATAGGGGCAAGGACTTGGCTTCAACTTGTGTGTTGCACCCTTGCTAATACATTGGTGTCCTTATTTTGGAGGATCAGAGGTTGGACTCAAGTTAAGAGTAGAAAAGAGGACGGGAGGTGTGATGTCAAATCTAAGTTGATATTCAAACTGAAGCTAATACACAATTCTACATAAGTTTAAATACTATGTTGGAGGACGTGTGGCTTCATTGGAGTCGGATAATGAGTGGCAGTCGGAGATGCTTAATATAAGTAAAATGGTTGGATGTAAGTAATATATGTAGTAACGAGATTCATAACAGTAAGTATGCATAATAAGTATTAGTCAAAATGTCGGATGTGTCAGAGGTGTTGGAATTGGTCGGAAATCGTCGGAGCTGATTGGACTGTAACAGTCATTTTGGTGTGCTCTTGAGACTCATTCATGGCATCATTTGGTGGTCTGCGTGCAAACCTCTCTGGAACACTTCTCGTATGCATTGCACAAAGCTGTTTCATTTATGTCATCAAATGACACACTCTCAAATAAGCATTGATTGATATGGGAAATGGTGCAGATCTGAGTGGTTGGGGAACATCGAAACAACACAGTGGCAACACCATCAAATAACTTTCCCTTGATGTCGTTGTGACATTCCCCAGCATTGGTGGTGTACTTGGTGAGGTTGGCCAGAGCTGGAGTGCTAGTTTCTGCTGGTGTCGAGGATAAGAGCAAACAATCCTACAGCCAATCACTGTGCAGCCAATCAAAAGCCTAAACTAGCCTGGAAATAGTCTGGAAACAAGTTGCAAACATACTCTATTACTGGATAACTGTCTGTAATGTTTAGAATCCTAGATTATTATCTAAATGCTAAGCGAGCGGACTTGAAAGAATTTGGATCAAGGTTTCCAGACCATAAACAACATCTGAATTTATGAACAGATCACTCCAAGAACAAATTTCACCTCCAGCCATCACCTGCACAATTCCGCCATCATGGGCTGGCGTGAGTAAGCACACTGAAGTTCAGTGAGTTATGCACCTCGCCATACCATGAAAAACATCGTCAGGACATCGCGAGTATCATTTGGGTCAATTCGAGGACGGAGAGGAGGGGCGAGCAACACACTAGAGCGGGGGAAAGGGTTCAGATTGCAAGGAGATCCCGGACGATCAAAATGTTCATAAGCGACACTAAGCAGTTAGAAATGGTGGATTTAGACTAGAAGGGGGGTGGAGGACCCTCGTTTAGATTCAAGGTTTAGAAACGGTGTGTTTTCGAACCCCGATGACAGATACATGTACCTCGTCCACATTTGGCTCGGCTACACTCACATCAAGGGTTTAGAAAGGTTTAGAATTTATTTCTAGCTTTCTAAATGTTACGGAAAGTCATCCACTATAAGACTAGGTTTGTGGGAAAACAAAGGGTCGTTTTGATGGTGGCGGTGCAATTTGCAACATGACAGTGATTCCTCGACGCAATATACACGTTTTCAGTTCCTCAAATGGTGCGGAAGTCGCTGGTAAGTCAATGAAATCTGCCATCGACCTCGCTAAAGCTCAACAGGCTTCTTTCAACATGGCGGTATTTCGATTTCAACTTTCGTCAGCTGGATCAACGAAGTATGCTATATCCAGCGACTGGGCTTTGTTTCCGTCCCAATTCAACAATAATCATACTGTTGGTGGCGCAGCACTCGATAGTGGTAGCGAGGATGAAATTCAACCAGGGCGCTATGTCATTCGCACGCCCCCTCCTGGTGAGGTCCTCCATTGTATCCTGGTATCAGGTGCTCATGGAATCGTTCCAGCGTCGGCCCAAGCCATGGTGTATCTTACGACAGATGTGCCTCGCACACGAGCATACTTCATTAACCATACGTATACTCCACATGTATGTTTGCATTGCTTGGATACTTAAGATTACTGAAAATGTATCAGGATACGAATTTCGTGGCGCGAGTCAGAGAGCGTGATGGACGTTACTGTATTACGGGTCAATTGGTTGCGGGTTCAGACTATACGGGATTCGAAGCTGCCCATATTTTTCCTCTCAGCGAGACAGACATTGTGGGTTTCCATTGGTTATATTCGTATCAACTCCTGAATAGGTGAAAGTGGACTGGTTTGAACTACAAGCGCTTCATCGAGGACGATCAGGTCATGTCAGGATTCGAGATGAACTCCATCCAACAAGGCTTCTTGTGCTCCTCAACAGAGCATCGTATGTTCGACGACTACTCTATTTCAGTAAACCCTGATGTGAGAACTTAATTTATGGCAAGGGCGGTACTTATGGTCACCCCTCTGCAGGACAGTTACCGTGTTTACGACTTTGTGGGTCGTGACCCTGGTCGTTCACCACACGGGAGAACATTCTACCGCAACCCTCATGAAGCACAGCGCTATCTTCAATCTCCAGATCTTTTACGGAACCACTTTCGTCAGTGCATCCTTCGACATGTCAAAGGCGCTGGGGAGGACAGTGATGCCAACAGGCGTTTTGATCCCGATATTGACCTTCGTGCGGGGGGGTTTAACCTTGCGGCTGGTAGCTGGTGGTCAGGTTTTGAGGGGAAGAGACAACTCGAAGCTGAACTCTCGAGCCGCCTTTGGGCAAGCGTTGTTGACAATAAAGCTACTGGGGTGTGCTGATCCATAGTGCTACTATAATCTCTCAATACGATTCGTTCTCGACTTGTCACCAACTCCAGATTTCAATTTTGAACCCTTATGAGTGTACACTTGTCGGCCACGTGACGAAATAGTAGTGACTGACTCAGAAAACTCTTGAGGCCTTTTAATCCCCAATGCCCATGCCCGACCGCACGGGGCGCCATCCTCAACCCATGTCGGGATCGAGATCTTTCCATGCATCTCAATCGTTATTTGCTTCTGGCCCCTCGAGCTCACGTCTATTTCTCAACATGCTCAATCCCATGGGAAGGACGCACCATGGGTATTCACAAGCCAACCAGGCGTTGCCTGAAGAGGAGGAGGAGGAGGAAGCAGAAGAAGAGGGTCGGAACGATGAAGGGAATTACAGAAAAGAGGGATCGGAACAGGATTTGGAGGCAGGACGAAGCCGAACCACCATCTATGAGAGCACCGCTGGACGGACAAAGTCCAATTCAAAGGGTCACCGGCAAGTCTCATGGGATGCAGCGGCTTCGGAAATGAATGTATTACATCCAAACATTCACAAGGAAGATAAGATGCACGAGCAAGAGTCATCGGACGATGAGGTGCCGCAGAGCTTTATGATAGAGACCGCGCACAACTCGAGCACTTCGAAGGGAAAGCAGAGGGCGCCTGCCAAGCCTATACCGGGCAGCAGGAGGCCTTTACATTCTGTCGCTGGGAGAAAGGTGCCACCCGACTCTCCTGCACAAGGTCTTCCGCCTCCCGTTTCAATACCCCCCAAACCATCTGAGGTTGATGATTCGGAACGCACACCCCGAAACACTGCAGTATCCACGTGTTACAATTCCCGGCAATCGAAACCGTTACGTGGGTTGGACGATTATGAGAAAGCCTTATGGAATTGGGTGAATGTTTATAACCTAGACGCCTTTTTGCAAGAGGTCTATCATTACTACGAAGGCAAGGGGATCTATAGTATTGCCCTTTCAAGAGGATTGAATCTTTTGTAGGTGACACCGTTCCTATATGCCACCTCTCGAGAATTGACATAATGCTCTAGGACTGTGGGATTCGTCATTGGGTTTTCTACTTTCCTACTAGGTTGCATCGACTACTCCAAGTTCCGCCATGGAGAACCCACAAAACTCTCACATGTCGTGATAGATCGCTGTGTATCGAGGTCAGTACATAACCTTGCTTGCATATGGCCGTTCCAATCGCTTTAGACAGGTTCTCCGGCTTCACTCTCCTATTTTTTCTCCTCTTCACAGCATTCTACATATGGCAAATTGTCACCTATATCCTTGGAGTCCTTCGCTTGGTCGACATGTATAATTTCTATACCCACCTACTAAGGATTCCCGATGTAAGTAATCTCCTTCCAGGTCTGGTAAAGGTAGTTTTGAACACCCTATTTTCCTAGGCTGATATCCAAACTATATCATGGCCAGAAATTGTCCGCCGCATTGGTGCTATTCGTGAGGAAAATCCACTGACCGCAATATCCTCGAAACACGCCCGGAAGTCAAATGATATAACAGCAGCCAAGCTCGATGCGCATGACATTGCCAATAGGATTATGCGACAAGAGAATTATCTAATTGCTCTTTTCAATAAGGAGTTACTGGACCTGCGTGTGCCATTGCCACTGTTCCTCACAGGTTACGTGTCAAAAAGAGGAAAGGGGAAGATGCTGACACAAGCCCTCGAGTGGAATCTTAGGTTCTGCTTGATGGAGTATCTGTTTGATAAACACGGGAGGGTTCGGAAAGTATTCCTGAAGTCAAAGAACAGGCATGCATTGACCGAAGGGTAGACAACTCTCATTTCAAGCCTATCTATCTTCATTTCTGACTGTCGCCAGGCTCAAACGACGGTTTATCTTCATGGGAATTTTGAACGCGATCTTTGCCCCGTTCATCGTGCTATATCTCATCATGTATTCATTCTTTCGCTATTTCGAGGTAGGCTCATCTCTTTCCTCGCTTAACGCGTGTTCATAGATTCTGTTGCAACATTTCAGGAATACCACAAGGACCCGTCGTCTATTGGCGGTCGTCGTTACACATCCTTCGCACGGTGGAAGTTCCGAGAATTCAATGAACTACCTCATTTATTTGTGAGGAGACTTGATGAAAGCTATCCCCTTGCAAGTATGTATATTGGGCAGTTCCCAAACGAGAAGATGACAATCATTATGAGGTGGGGTGTCCTGGATATCTGATAATTATCTGCGTCCTTACAAAACCTTCAGATTTGTGGCTTTCATTGCGGGCTCGTTCGCCGCAGTGCTCGTTCTTGCGACGGTCATTGACCCTGATATTTTCTTTCATTTCGAGATAACCCCACATCGGACTGTTGTTTTTTATCTCGGAGTCTTTGGTGCCATACTTACCGTGGCCAGAGGCACGATACCCGAAGACAACAGGGTGTTTGATCCTGAGTTGTTAATGACAGAGGTCATCAATTATACGCATTACATGCCGGATGAATGGAAAGGACAGCTCCACAGTAAGAAGGTAACACGTGCTTCAATTGACAGCCTTCTGTGGTTTACATTCTGTTTATTACTGAATAGGTTCATCAAGAGTTCGGGGAACTTTTTGCCATGAAAGTCTTGATATTCGTTCAGGAGCTGTTGTCGGTGGTCCTTACACCATTCGTCTTGTGGCTTTCACTTCCGGATTGTGCACCCACGATCATCGACTTTTTCCGGGAGTTTTCTGTGCATGTTGAAGGGCGAGGTTACGTTTGCAGTTTCGCCGAATTCAATTTCGAAAGGCATGGAAATGTCAAGGTATGTTTTGATGTGAAAACATTATTCCTTGATCTTGACAACCCGATAGTTTGGTGCGCCGAAGCAGACTCGGGACAAAAAGATGCTATCGAATGAGGGCAAAATGGAGAAAAGCTTCTTAAATTTCAAGGTAACCCTTTCATACCGATGAACACTGTTACCCAGAGTTAAAGGGGACAAACCATAGGCTGCAAATCCGGATTGGAATCCATCGGATCCTTCGGGATCGCTCTACCTTCGCCGAATAGCAGATCTCAATGCGGCTCACCATATGCATGCGTTTGGTCGACGCAAGCAAGGCGCTGGAGTTGACGGAACGGTGCATTTTGCCGAAGAATCACCAAAGCCAGTTGAACGGTCGCTGACAGAGAAGGCACAAGAGTATGATCGTGCCCTGCGGCAAAGCCAGGTTGGGCCTACCGCGCGTAGGCGAGGCATGGGAGCATCGACGATGGGTACGGCCGCTGGGCCGTCAGCATCCTCGATTTTTGGTGGTTTCTCGACCGCACAGACGGCGGTGCTTGGTGATTCTCAGGGAAGCGTGCGAGTCGATGACACGGCTCATACAAATATGTCAAGTGAAATTCACGGGAATCCTGAATCTGACAGTCTTGTTGGTGGCAGTGGCTTAGGTGGACCTTATATTGATGGTGCGAAGCGACTGCATGATGATCGCGAGGAGGAGGATGATGGGATGCAAGATGGAGGGGTTTTGGGATTATTGGCCCAGATTTATGGCAGGAAGGAAGGCGGCGCTGGTGTACTATAATCACTAGTGTTACAAATGTATGAGTTTGCTATCTGTTGAGCATGCATCTTTCTTGATTTCACGCAGAACATTAATCTCCAAATCACTGATAGCAGCATGGATGGGGACTGTGGTCGGGTGGCTGTTGTTTAGATCATTTCCAGCTGAGGTCAACAACTAAGGTAGGAGAGGCTTCGGCAGCTGGTTTGAAGGCTTATATGCGCTTCGTATATGGATCGACGCCGACTCGAGTGCTTGCCGACTAACTCGTCTGAGTTCTTCGTCAATTCTCCACATCCCCTTGACAAACCCATCTTGATCAAGTGATCCTGTACCGCTTGGATCACATTCGTTCCTACAAGGTTGAAAGAGAGAGCACAGGGACAAGTTACAGGCATTAGAAATGAATGGTAGGTGTGTAAGACTCACCAGAAATGACGCAGTTTCGTTCGGTCTAGTTTTGAAAGGCGCCAAATTGCATTGATGACATGCCCATCCAATCTTTCCGTACCGTCGACCGGGTCGTCGTCTGGTTCTTCATCTTCTGACGATGGTGCACCGGCTACAAGGCCTTCACCGCCAGTAATGAGATCTACTGACAATCCTCTCCACCCCGCAGCTTGCCTCGTTTTCTTTGCTTCGGTAGGACTCAACAACGGGGGCTTTTCCTTTTCTTTCTGCTTCTTTACCTTACACTGTTGTAGCACATTCGCGTTGAATACAGCGATGTAGCGGACACGCGCGGTGGCGGGTACGGGGGTCGGACGCTTCGCCTTATTGAAGCCGGGGTGATAGGGGGTGGGGGTGTGGCTGGAATAGTTGGAGCTCAGGCTTTGAATGGATGAGCGATTTGTGGAGCGGGAGGCGGGAGGGGGTGGAGGGGGCGTGCGTCTTGATGCGGAGGTGAAGGCAGGATATGTTGTGGACGTCGATATGGTGGAAGGAATTGGGAAGGGCGCATCAGGTTTGGATGATGAGGGTCGTGAAGGAGGCGACCGCAAGGGCTTGGCGCCGGGTGCACTCGAGGATGATGATGTTGCGGAAGAGGGGCGTTGTGGGAGCTTCGGCGGGACTGGACTCCGTCTCGCGATTACTTTTGCCCAATCGTGCGAGATCACCTGTTCGGCAGTTGGGCTCGCGAGGGAAGGGGTGGATACTTCCTCGTATGATTCGGATAGGCTTATTGAGTCTGCTTCGCTGCATCGGTCGGTGCCCCTGAGGGCGCGCTCGGTGTCGTGGTCCATGGGAAACGTTGCGATATGATTTGACAGCGAGCATGGGGTGCTGGGATCAGTATCCGAGGAGAGGGAGACAGAGTGGAAGGATGATATAGAGGATGCGGGAGCGTGCTTTGGGATGTTTTTGGGGAGAGACTGGCTGGGAGGTGGATATGTGTGGACGCGGTTAACAGTGAGAGAGTCTGAGCGACGGGAGGTGCTGGCGGCACCGTTATTAGACCCCAGGGAAACAAGGGACGCAGAGGATGCGGATGACTTTAAGGAATTCAAAGAGGGCTTGCGGGGTGGGAGGGGTGGTGCGGTTCCAGTGGACGAGGATGACACCCTCGGCCGTGGTGGCGGCTGCAGTTGAATGAGTGGTGCTATCAACTGTCTTTTCGCGTCGAATACTTGGCCCTTTGTGGGCGGGTAATAAGCCCGACCTTGTGCGAACCCGGTAACGGATGACCCATCATCGACAATCCAGTCTTTGAGGTCGACGAGAGAAGTTTTGCGACCCAAATTGGGGGGAGACGGAGACGGGGAGGCAATGACGGTTTGTCGGGGGGTGTCGACGCTGCGGCCGTTGGGGTGAGGCTTTGCGGCGATGGACTCGAACGCTGCGATGCGGGATTGGACGGCGGTCGAGGGCATCGTTGACGCCAAGTACAAAGTCCGATCGTCATAGACATCATCATGACCGATCTCTATGCCGTCGCAGGTACCCGTTCAACTCCTTGTCATCACCATAAATCTCAATCCTCTCAGACTTCTGTCTCATTCCTATCGGGACCGGCGAACCCTCTGTGGCAGAAGACATTGCCGAATGTCAGAGAGTCCTCGAAAAATCGGGCTTGACATACAAAGTGCGCCACAGCGACCTCTAATCATCCAGCTTTACGCTCATCAGAAGAACTGGAATCTCACAGCTACAGTAAGTACTAGTCATCGGTGCGTACATACATCGTGTTGATCGCCCTGCACTTCCGCCCAGTGGTTACGGCACAAACCTGGGTAAGCTGGCGGTCATGACTCGGATGGTGCTCATACATTGCTCTGATAAGAAGGTCCATGGTCCCAAGTATCGCAAGCAATTCATGACTGCCATGCCGCAGTACACTCAAAAGGGGCCCTGCGTGTTGCCACAGATATTCGCATCGGCACGCGTACAGATCGCTCGATTGCACCTGGGACAGGCAACTATGGAAAGGTCCAGCGCGTCGAGGAGATTTTGGCCAAAGATACCAAATGAATTGCAGTCTCTATATTACGTTGTGGCACAGATCAAACTTCCCGAATTCCACACAGGTGCAGATCACACAGCAGGACTACCATCTCTTGCGTTCTTCTCCCATACTTCCAACAATGCTTCGCCAATTGCTTTCCCAAGAGCTAATGCCAGTGGTACTGGCACTGCGTTCCCGATCTGGCGGACTTGCTGAAAAGGACAAGAGTCAACAATTATCAAAGACCAATTGGAAGCAGCGACGTACATTGTCGACCATTTTTTGTGGAGTGTTATCGGCGGATTTGAAGATGTAGTGGTCAGGAAATCCCTGCGCTCGGGCACACTCCCGGACGGTGATGATCCGCTTTTGCTGATGAGAGAGAGATGAGTTGACAGATCGGCAGGAATAAGATGAAAGTGATTACAGATGGGTGAAGTACCCATGTTCGTTTCATATTGGGCGCCAGCGTTGTCATTGCACATTTAAATTGTCCATTACCATCCATCCGACCATACAATGCTGCAAAACAATATGAACCATGTTGGGATGTGTCATCTTTTGTTGATACTTACCCTTCTTCTCTCCTTGCCCATTCCCACCACCGCCAGGCTTCGCATGGTTAGGCTGCAATGCCAATGGAAGGTCTGCCACCAACGTACATCGATAAATGCGATTCCTAGAGTCCCAAATCACTTACCTCTGTGATCTGCTAATGGCTTCAGAGGAATGATCGTGGTCCTGCACCTCAGTTGTCAATGCAATGATACCGAAATGCCAATACCTAGACTTACGATTCAACGAGCCTTGGTCCAAATCTTTTTGTATAGTGACCCTCCACTTTGACACCCTGGCCCATTTTCTGTCGCAACCACTTCTGATATCTGTTTTTCGGTTCTGTTGCATATACGGCCCCGGCAGGGAAGCCAGGTAGAACATCTTTTGCACCTCGTTCAAAAACAGCATCGAATCGTGCAATACCGAGTCCCTGACGCCGAGCTGCTTCTTGCTTGTCTTTTGGCTTGGCTGGGATGACAGCATGCGGGTTGATCCTAAGAATGAAATTAGAGATTGGTCCAAGCCGGAAGAAGAAGGTCCGTACCAGTCAAATAGCGCCTGTTTCGAACCTTCCTGTGAGTACACAACCTTGCAAATCAAAACCACATACCAGATCCCCAATAGCGTCGTTGACCGTAATGGGACGTAGGGGTGCACATTGGTGAGGTTCTTCTCCCACTAGACTCCTGGATACCGGCAGCAAGAATCCGCCAGTGGGGAGGGCACTGCGATGCACCCCTCTCGGGTAGGCATACATAGGCACCGGGTGCATAGGAAGTTTCAGGCCCCGCTTCGCACCCAAAAAAATGACGCGCCGACGGCTTTGGGGAGCACCGTATTGACCAGCTTGCATAAGATTGTACCGTACCTGATACCTGCGGTGACAAGAGTGAGATGCACCCGGGAACCCGAACAAAGTCATTACCCTAAAGCAATCAGTGTCCTCATTATGAATTTTACAACGCCACTCTTGATGCCGCCTTCGAGAGCGCGACCGTTATTAGTACTCATCAGAGGGTAATCAAGCAATCCTGCAACGTTTTCAAGGAGAAAGTAGCTCGGATTATAATGCTCGACATAGCTGAGCATGTTGCCTGGTAATGTGGATCTGCAGAGACGTTAAGTACGGCAGAAGTGCGGGAGTAGCTTTTCATTACCGGATATCATCGGCGCGCTGCGGAAAACAGGACTTTCGGTTACAAGTACCATCTGAGAAGACAATGGGACGTACCCGACTGTGATTTGCCCGACTGAAAGATTGGCATGGAGGACCTAGCAACCAGAGTCATCGCCCGGAAACCTTCCGGAAACTTTCAAATATCTCCTACCACCGTAGATAATGTCAATCTCGCCCCTCTTCGGCAGGGCAGGACAATTATTTTTACCGTTATTGGAAAGGAGAGGTCCGGGTCGTTTCCCCTCTTCGGTTTCAGTAGCGTGCCTGAGCAGCAAACTGGAATCTTGACAATAAACTGTTGTTCGAGGATGGTTTGCCCTAAGAAGTGACATCAGAAAATTTAACCTCCTTCCTTACTGCAACACCACATACCGATAAGTGGTGGCAGCGGATGGGGAAAATTCTACAGCATATCTCGTTTCGATGAAACCGGACATGTCCATTCCGGTCCCTAGCCCTCCAGCGCCTAGCGTCAAATAAGAATCATTGGCTGCGAAAGAATGGAGCAAGTATTTCGTACCACTGAACAACTCCAACCCCACAAGTGGAGCGTTCCAGGCAGTTAACTCGCGATTGCGGCTTAGCTTTGCCTTACGCTCTTCATAGCATATATTGCAATATGCCAATATGTCCTCATCCATCTCGATGAGAGATCCGTCGTCGTCCTCTTCCAAATCAACATAAAAATGATCATCGTGTTGGACCCACTCGTCGATGTCAGCGGCTTCCGTTAGCTGCCGCACGTAACAAAGACCATCAAGTTGGTTCGGAAGGACTTCTTTTGAATCTTGTTGGCGATACAGACGTCGCTGGACATCTATAGGTCAATCTGTCATATCGGCTGGCTGAGAATACTCACCTCATCGGAGAAAGGTGCAGAATTTTGGCCAGGTTTCCTTGACTGGTCTAGAACATAATCATCATACCGCCCGAAGCAACGAACGGTGATCAGAGGTTCATGCGGAAGTCCTTTTATCTTCACTATCTGACCTATTCCAAGGACACCGATATTTTCGCGGGGAAGGATATAAACAAAATCCTTCTGATGATACTTGACACCATGTTTTACAAAACCACGACGGTTGTCGATGCTGCAAAACTCCTTTTGCCTTTCTTGAGCTGCCATCCCACATGAGATGCAGGGCTTGTAAGCCTCAAGGAAAGATAAAAGTTCCTCGATCTCGTCTTGCTCAGGAAGGTTGAGGAATTCCACTTTCTCTTCAATATATGCCATGCTGCAATGAGGGTCAATGATGACAGTATGCAGTGCAGCATTCAATGTTACCTGCAGTGAAAGTCATTAGCATCAGGTTTCCCATCATCAACTGCCTCTGCATCATCTTTTGCCATCATTGTTATTTTGCACTTTTTGAAGATGCTTGCTGTGCGGTTGCTCTCGCATGTATTGGTAAGATACATTGCTTTTGAATGAGATGTTTCTTGCAGAATAGTCTTAGATCCATGAACAAACCATTGGCCGTGAAACATTTTGACTGGTTTCCCATTCACGACTTCTTCATAAAAGTAACATATTCGACAGAACCTGTACGCACAATATCAGATGCATAAGCAAGGAATATAACTCGGAGATACCAAAGTCGATTTGCATATGAGTTGACCGATTGAGACGCATTGGATTCTGCATTTCGGGCCCTGATCATGTCATCATCATTGCCAGGGTTAACCATGACATCGTCACCAACCTGACAGTTACAAGCAAGTCAGATAGTGCTCAGAGTAGTAGTGGGAGATACATACAAAATATTCCACCCCATCCATGATAATGCTTTCATAATATTTGCATCCTCCAGGTATTTCTTCTCCCCACTTCATGCTCTTTGGATCTGAGTGATGAGCTTGAATATTGTCGATTTCAGCCGCAACATTCCCATCCATCTCGTCAAATGTAGAGGAACCAGCAACCTCAAGGTTACCCTTGAAGAGATTCCTCGCAATTCGCAGAACAATGGGGGTGACCACAGTCTGGGTACGATGCTTGAGGACATATTTTTCTTTGTCCTTCAATGCCTGGTTGTTTCTTAGAACTGCCTTGGCTTTGCCTTTACGTGGGGAGCGGGAATAGTCGGTATCATCAAGGAGCTCTGTAAAACCAAGGTACTTCTTGATAGCAGGGACACGAGTAATTCGTATCTTATTCTGCTTGCATATCTCAGGAAGGGTGGCAAGGATGTATGCTTTCTGATGGTTACACACAAATCAATATGTCAGGGCATAGAGAGAGAAGGTACTTACCACATCCTCAGACTCAGTATCATCATGTGTGAGATCTCTGGCAAGGAAATCGAACGTTGATCTTGTCAGTTCATTTGATGTGTCAGACAATTGAAGAGATTGGATGAATTCTTCATGTGTCATCCGTGGGGTTTCCATTGCTGTTGAAGCAAGTACATGAAGGACTCGATGTTGGATCCAAAATCTCAAAAAGAAGGGCCGATAACCTGCCGAAGGCGCGTCAAGGATATACCAAGCATACTTGGTCCGGATGTACATTTTGCTGTATATGAAACATCGAGTTATTAGAATTCAATTTCGTATATCTACATACAGTCATTTGCATGCAAACGAACCTGTCTAAGGATTTTGTCACATCAGAGTAGTGGTGGATGTCGAACGTGAGGATTTCCGAAAGCTTCACCCATTCTCCCGTGTTCGGGACAGGAGCCTCACTTTCATCTTCATCATCGTCAGGATCTTCTTCATCATCATCTGTATCTGTCCAGGCTTGAGCAATTCCAGAGGCGCTGTAGCGCTTTCTCCCTGGGATATCGAAGCTGAGCATCATTAGTTCCCCAACGGGAACAGTGATATTTGTCTCCATGTCATAGATCGTGAAGCTTCCCAGAAGCCGTACTGGGAGGTCTTCCTCGCCACTGTCAGTTCCAGACGCTGAGTTGTCAAAAGGGCTCTCCCCCGGGATAAGAAGTTCTTCATCCTCGAGAATTTCGTCGTCCATGACTTCATAAGTATATGGCTCTGCAAGATGCGTGAGCAGAAGACACAAATATGACGAGTTTCCTCCACCTGGTAATTCCTCCAGCTTGACATTGGAGCTAGACGCCATCGGTAGACCTCGTGGAGAGATAGCAGGAGGATGCGAATTCACGAAAGCTTCGCCTTCAGAAGACTCAAAAGTCGATGTATCTGGCACCGCAAAGTCGGAGACCGTAGGCGAAGCGGGAAAGTCATTTTCGGAGATTGTTTTTGCCTTCGAAACAATATGACTTGAGGTCACCGCAAGTCAATTGTGGATTATACACACCTGGACCTCAAAGTCTGAAACAGTGGGAGAGTTCGGAATCTCGAACGTGGTCTGCCAGAAAAAAGTAAATGACAATGGATCCAAAATGTGAGACTTTTATACGTTGTCGCAGATATTTGTGTCCAATTCATGTCTTCGCTTCTTGCTTGGCGGGCTGGGGGGTTCAGTGGAGGATGAGGATACGTGGCGTTTTTCAAACTTGGAAGGTCGAGTAGTTATTTCGACGACGGGAATCAAACGAGGACGCTTCATCTTGAGAGTTCATACACAACCTCCCCGTTCAAACCCCGATCCAACCACAACCATGTCCCTCCCCACCTTTGACAACACAATCTCCTACGAGGATGAGAAGGGCACGTACAACTACCGCAGTCATCCTCCGAAATACTTATACTAATCCTTTGTGCAGAGAAAATCAAGGATTTCTTGTCCACCTTCAAAGGGAACGAGAAAGACCTGGCAGCCGATTTGGCAAATATCGATATAGACGGCGACGCTTCTTCAGAAACAATTGCTCCCAAATACATGAAACAGCTTGTACGCCGTTTCGCCCTTTCTTTCCTTTCTAAAATTGATTCGTACCTGTAGCAAAGAATCGCCAACCGCGACCAACAGATGCTTGTCGTTGAATTAGAGGATATCTACACAGTACGCGTCTTTTCACGCGTCTTTCTATCCTGTCTCAACACCCGTGCAGCACGAGAATACCCTCGCTGAACTGGTTGTTCGCATTCGCAATAATACCCGTAGATATGTCAGTCTGTTCTCTGAAGTTGTCGACAAACTTCTACCACCGCCCACGAAAGACATCAGCGAGCACGACGAAGTGATCGACGTCATCCTACATCAGCGCAGGGAGAGAAACGAACAGATAGAGGGAACATCTGTGGGATTTCCGGACCATCTGCTTCGCCGCTAGTATGCCATACTTCGCTCTCTTCCAACTAACTTGGCTCTCACCGCAAGGACAGTAATTTGTACTTTGAACCACTTGGTAACGACATCCCAATGGCTGTTCGAGAGGTCAGAGGCGCGCATCTGGGACGTCTTATCACCGTTCGCGGCATCGTTACTCGCGTGTCCGAAGTCAAGCCTCTTCTGCAAGTCAATGCATATACATGCGATGTCTGTGGCTCCGAAACCTTTCAAGATATTTCCAGCAAGACATTCCAACCTATCACAGATTGTGAAAACCCGAACGAATGCAAAAAGAACGGCGTGAAAGGCTCGCTGCATATGCAAACCCGCGCATGCCGCTTCAGTCCGTTCCAGGAAGTCAAGATCCAGGAAATGGTAAGGACATCCCTATATCTTCGCGAAATCTCTCAATAAATTAATCACAGGCTGATCAAGTTCCCATCGGGCACATTCCTCGATCCATGACAATTCATGTTAACGGAAGTTTGACCCGACAAATGAACCCAGGAGACGTTGTCCATCTTGGAGGAATATTTCTCCCCATCCCCTACACCGGGTTTCAAGCAATCCGCGCAGGTCTTCTCACAGATACTTATCTGGAGGTCCATCATATACATCAACTCAAAAAACAGTACAGTGAAATGGAGACGACACCAGAGATAGCGCGCACGATCTCGGAACTTAAAACCGATCCATTCTTGTATGCCAAGCTTGCACAAAGCATTGCACCAGAAATTTATGGCCACGAAGATATCAAGAAGGCCCTCTTACTCCTGCTCGTAGGAGGAGTCACCAAAGTCACTGGCGATGGAATGAAGATCAGGGGCGATATCAACATGTGCCTGATGGGCGATCCTGGGGTTGCCAAATCCCAGTTACTAAAGTATATCTCAAAGATCGCTCCTCGAGGTGTTTACACCACCGGAAAGGGGTCATCAGGAGTAGGTCTTACCGCCGCCGTCATGCGAGATCCTGTCACGGACGAGATGGTTCTTGGTGTGTGCGTTTAATCTGATCTCATGTGATTTCTGACCCATCACAATCAAAGAGGGGGGAGCTCTTGTGTTGGCTGATAATGGCATCTGTTGTATCGATGAGTTCGACAAGATGGAAGAAACAGATAGAACCGCCATCCACGAGGTGATGGAGCAACAGACAATCTCCATCTCAAAAGCAGGAATCTCCACTACTCTCAACGCTCGTACTTCAATCCTCGCTGCTGCAAATCCTTTGTACGGCCGGTATAACACAAAGGTTTCCCCCGTCGAGAATATTAATCTTCCTGCGGCGTTACTGTCAAGGTTTGATTTGCTGTTCTTGATCCTCGACAAACCTTCGAGGGATGATGACGAGCGGCTTGCTCAACACGTAACATATGTGCATATGCACAACCGCCATCCGGCCTTGGAATTCGATATCATAGAGCCACATATAATGAGGTGAGGCGCGGCTAAAGACTCCATGTTTATAACTCATATTTCTATGGTAGACATTACATCGCCCATGTGCGAACTCGAAGACCAGTTGTCCCGAGACAAGTCTCGAACTACGTGGTAGATTCCTATGTGCGGCTGCGGAAAATATCCAAAAAGGATGAGGAAGAAAACAAGTCTCATTCGTACACTTCTGCCCGTACACTTCTTGGGATCCTACGCTTAGCGCAAGCGCTTGCACGGCTTCGGAATGCTGACGAAGTAGTACATCAAGACGTAGACGAGGCATTACGGCTCATGGAATGCAGCAAGGAAAGTCTGCAAGAAGAGTCAGATAAGGAGTATGAACCAGACAAAAGTGCCTCGTCGCAAATCTTCCGTCTCATCAAAGGAATGGCGAGTGCTGAGAGAAGGCCCAGGAGAAGACCTCAATGGAGGCAAAAGAGGCTTGGGAGGGGTCCTGCAGGGGAGCGCGACATGGATGTGGATTCTCCCGATGAGGACGAGGATGAAGAGGAACTGTCGATGGTGGATATACGCTCCCGTGTGATCAACGCCGGCTTCACAGAAGCACATCTTATGCACACCATTTCAGAAGTAGGTTGTTCAGATGTACGTGACAGATCTGGAACTGACGGGCTTTTCTCTGCCTAGTACGAGGGTATCGATATTTGGGTCCGGGTTGCCAGTGGTTCTAAACTGCGTTTTATAAATTAGGTTTCTCTGATATCGTATCTGTTATCTCCTTTCCTTGTATGTTGTAAATCCATCTAAGAATCAGCCTCACTCGTACCATAATTCAGTCACCGCTGAATGGGGGGTATGTGTGGTACAGCGAATATGTACATGCATCCAAGTTATCAAATCCAGAAAGCGAAGTCCCTCCAACGATGAGCTTATGAAGAAGCATGTTCCCAACTCTCTGCGGTGTCCCCGCTGCCATGTGGACTCGGCGTTCGGGGTTGACCACTTTTCGCAGTATGGGATGTTTCAGGCTCATCACGATATCTACCGGCACGAGCAGTAGGAGGTTCAGTAGCCTCGTCATCGTCATCTAAAAACCCAGAGGTGAATCCTATGCCTGTCGAGACTTGACCCCGAAGAGCTCTCCCTTCATCAACGTCGTGCTCATCATCCGACACTTCCCCGAATGCATCGTACAATTCCCTGGTCGGACGGGATGTGCCTGGGGGAGCACCACTACGATAGCCTGTCATAAGAGCACTCATCGACATTTCTTCGCCTGCGGGGAGAGAGGAGTAATTGGCGAGGCGTGCCATCCGTCGTCGCCAGAGGAAAACTGCCATCCCTGTCCCAAACAATGCAACTATCCCGATGGCACCGAAGAACCATTTCTGGTTGGATACGAGGTTCGACATGCTTGGGAACCAGCCTTCATCGGCAGTAGGAGTCGATGTCGCAGTGGCACTGGCACCCGGGTGTGCTGAGGAGAAAGCAGGACTGGTATTTTCTCCAGGTGCGGTTCCGTGATCCCCAGGAAGATGAGCAGTGGGCTTCGTGAGAACTTTGGTGGTCGACGGTGCTGGGACCAGGGGAGGCTTAATGTGTACTGGAAGTACATTATCAACCACGGGAAGCTCATATTTCCTGGCTTTGGATGGGTCGATGGTAGTTCCCCAGAACATCATGTTCCACCCCAGGAATGTGCCGTTGCTGTTGTGTAGCGTACCTTGATCTGAAACTCTGATGGTCCAGTCACCGACGGGATCTTCACCCCTGCAGAAGGTTCAGCAGCCAGCCGAGTGAGATACAAAGACGCTCACCAGTGTTTTACTGACATGAACATCCAGCCGGGGTACCCACTGCCCTCTCGGTCGCCACGACGCCGACTGGCCAAAATGCTTTTGATCCCGTTCGGACTGACGATTTCAACTTCGACATCGCCACGAGTGGTGTGTCGGATCCAGACTCTCACGTTAATGTGTTCCAAAGACTCGAAGTTATTCTCAACAAGCATCTCTTTTGTAATCGTCATTGTGCTTTCAATGCCACCGTGACCAATGAACTGGCCGCCTGAATATTGCCCTTCTAGAAGCATAGTGCCATTCTCCAGCTGAACAGCTGGGGTTTCAAGCCACGCCTGAGGCTTGACCAAATTCCATGTTCGGGCGGCTGTAACATATTTTGCAGCGTCCAAAACACCGAAGCCATATTTGTAGCTATAGAGCCTGCCAGTAGCGGTTTTTTCCCAGTCCGGGTCCCCTGGATTAATCATTCGGGCATTTTCAACGCACAGATACTGGATATCACGCCATGTCAAGTCAGGACTGTATCACCAATCGTTATTCGAGGCGTCTCTATTCCAGGAATGAAGCACACACCGAACCTCCAACGCAAGGGCAAATACACCGACAGCATTGGGGGCGGCCGCGGAAGTTCCTCCATGAGATTTTGCGCAAGCGTTTGTGCCTTTATCGGTTGTGACCTGCAAACCAGCTAGATGAGATAAAGGAGGAAGTGAAAAAAAGAGATTGTCGAACGATATGTTTGCCACTGCCAGAACTATACGCAACGACCATGTTAGCTGCACATGGCTCTGAGTAAAAAGGATGTAGGCCCTTGTAGTCCACTGCGGACACTGTGACTGAATAAATGCTATTGGTGTAGCCGTCGAAATTGCATTGATCACCGCTTGCCGCTCCGTTGCCACTAGCGAAGACGAAAACAGAACCTTTTCCACCTCTCCCGTTGTTGATGCCATTTACGACGGCTTTTCTGATGAGATAGTTCGGACCGTCCATCGCCTGCCCATTGTCAGGAGGTCCCCAACTGCAGCTATAGATAGAGACGTTTTGGAAACCGTAATTAAGAGCAGCTGCCTCATCGACGTCTGATATTGGGCCAGACAAGATGCGAACACCTGCGACCTTTGATTCATAGGCAATGCCGATGCCACAAGCGTTATTCTTCCCAGCAGCAACTTGCCCAGCACATCGGGTTCCATGATGATCGTCGAATTTTTTTGGAGTTGGCAAAGGCTCGTGGTCATTGAAGTCGTACGAGTCATCTTGGTCCTTTTAGAGAATAAAAAATTAGAAGAATCGACGGGAGGTAAGGCGTGAAGCGCACGAAGTTTTCAACAAGGTCTTCACTCGTATAGTCCAGGCCATCGTCCACGAGTGACGAGATAACGCCTTTTCCAGTTATTCCCATCTCCCAGACGGGGGTAACATTGTGCATGTGTTCGGGGTGGTCGTCGTTGACGAGGTGCCATTGTTCGGGAAACAAGGGGTCGGCAACACCGAAATGTACGGCGACTTCTTGGACAGAAGAGTGATGAAACGCAGGTATCGGGGGTGGCGCTCGCTTGACCCTTTGACGACGGGTTTGCAGAGCAAGATATTTGATGGACGAAGCGACGGCATGAGCGGTAAGGTCATCTTCTGAGCGTGGCAGGTGATGTGCAGTCCTCCTTCGTAGGTCGTTGAATGCTTGAGTGATAGGATCTGGGTCGTTACTCCGCGAAGTTAAATCTGGTTTTTGTGCCCGGACAAGCCAGAAGTGCTGAAGCTCCCCAGCCTGTTCCACGACTTCCACGCGTAGGGTTCTGGCTATGTCGGTCAGCGATGCCCCGGCCAGCGGGTCGTGCTCGATAACATAGTAGTTGTGCGTATGGTATGACCGCTTCGTAGGCCTCAGGCCGAGTACAGGTTGCTGCAATAAAAGGGCGATAACCAGCGTCCACGGCAGCTTCATCATATGGAAGCTGAAGCGGCTAATGAGTTGCGTCGTGTCCGCTACGTTTCCACAAAGTATTTTGAATTTTCTCACGTCTCAAGCTAGTAATAGGCATCGATTCATTCATTCCAAGGTCATATGTAGATGTAAATGCAGATGATACATTGTATGCAACATAACAGCGCGGGACTGCTCAGCATGGACTTGTTATGCGGACATCTGGAACATTCACGGCTCTCGTTGGTGTCACTGGAGTATCCCCGCGTTCAGGCTCGTCCCGATATTTAGGCGGCAATCCCGTGCCAGCTGTCGACAAGTCATCGTCATCCAGGAAACTAGAATGGAATCCTAGTCCCACAGCAACCCGATCTTGAGGGTGTCTGCCCCCAGGGCTGCGTCCAAGGTCCTCTCGTTCTGGCCCGAATGATGCAGTACCGAGGGCAGCCATCGATTGATCATCCGCTCCGATGGATGTATAGTGTTTTAGGGACTCTGCACGTCTTCTCAACAAGATAGTTCCGGCAACCAAGCCCATCAACACAACCACCCCTAGGCCACTGAAGAGTGTCCTATGTGCTTTGAAGGTCTTCGACAGATCTGCTAGAAGACTGTCACAGTCGCTCTGCTCCGAGGATGTCGGCTTCGAAGTGGATGTGAATGGAGCATCCTCGAGAAGATAATCGGTCGGTTTGCTATGGGTTTTGGTGACAGTTGGGACGGCGATAACGGGCCTGTATGGATCATTGACAGGCGGAAGGACATCGTCAACGAGTGGAATCTCGTATTTTTCAGCCTTTGATGGATCCATGGTCGTTCCCCAAAACTTCATCCTCCAGCCGAGGAATTTGCCCGACTCTTCCTCTGACACTTGGTCGGATACTCTAATAGTCCAATCTCCGATAGGGTTTTCACCCCTTTTCCTACTGTTAGCGCACAGCAAAATTTCCACATAAAAGAATTACTAACCAGTGTTTGACTGACATGAAAACCCAGCCAGGAAAGCCAGTTGTTGCCTCGTCACCAGAGCGCATCTTTCCTAGGACACTCTTGATTCCGTTTGGGCTCACAAGTTCAACTTCTACATCCCCACGTCTAGTATGATCGATCCAGACCTGAATGGTGATGTGCTCCAAAGACTCGAAGTTATTCTCGTTGAGCATATCTTCTGTAATAGTGATCTTGCTTTTAACGCCATCTGGCCTTATGGGTGCACCACCGGTAAATTTCTTTGATCCATCCATCTTGCCACCCTCCAGTCGAATCGTTGAGGAATCAAACCAAGCCTGGGGCTTCACCAATTTCCATTTCTGAGCAGCAGTGACGAATTTATGGGCGTCCAGAACACCAAAGCCATACTTATAACTGTATCGCCGGCCGCTTGCGATTGTCTCCCAGTCAGGGTCTTCCGGATTGATCATCTTGGCAGTTTCGACGGATAGATATTGGATGTCCCTCCACGTCAGATCAGGTCTTAAAAGGCATCAGAAACAAGAATGGTAAGGAGGAATCAATGACTTACCGAGCTTGGAGAGCAAGAACGAACACTGCAGCTGCGTTAGGAGCAGCTGCCGACGTCCCACCATGGTTAGTAGCACATTTATTGCTCCCTTTGTCGGTGGTCACCTGTCAAACTGTGAGTAACATGTAAAAACGACTGTCAATGAGCACGAACGATGTGCTGTCCACCTCCGGAGCTGTAGGCAACAATCATATTGGCCGCGCATGCTTCTGAGTAGTACGGATGTTGCCCTTGATAATCGACAGCCCCAACCGTCACTGAATAGATGCTATTTGTGTAGCCATCAAAATTGCACTGATCATCATGACCACCACCGTTTCCGCTTGCAAAGACAAAGATTGAGCCTTTCCCTGCTCGACCATTGTTAATCCCGTTGAGTACGGCCTTCTGGATCAGGTAGGAAGGGGCTCCCATGGCTTTCCCGTTGTCTCGGGGACCCCAACTACAACTGTAGACGGAGACGTTCTGAAATCCATAATTCAAGGCAGCGGCTTCATCCACATCGTGGATTGGCGCTGAGAGGATTCTCACAGCCGCGACCTTGGATTCATAAGCGATTCCGATACCACAGTTATTATTCTTCCCGGCAGCGATTTGGCCAGCGCAGCGAGTACCGTGGCGGTCATGCGACTTCTTGGGATAGGGAAGGGGTTCGTGGTCATTGAAATCATACGAGTGTTCTACGTCCTATGGTTCTATGAGCCCTGGTTCATGAATAATTATTAGGAATGTGCCCACAAAGTTTTCTGCGAGATCCTCGCTAGTGAAATCAAGACCATCATCGACTACAGATGAGATGACGCCTTTGCCAGTGATACCCATATCCCATACAGGAGCGACATTCATCATGTGTTCAGGATACTCATCGTTGACGATATGCCACTGCCTGGTAAACATGGGATCAATTATTCCGAACCGTTCAGCGACACCGGCTGCAGAAGCTGGTGGTCGGATGGGAGGGGGAGCACGTTTGTACCGTTGTTCAAGATTTTGGCGCGCCAGATGCCGGACAGACGAAACGATCGCACGAGCTTGAAGGCCATCTTCAGAGCGCGATGCCAGTCTTCTTGAGTTAGCCTTGAGGTGCAAGCTCTTGAACGTTTCGAGGACAGGATCGAGCTCTTCCTGACTTTCGTCACGAGCAGCCAAGTCTTCTAGAGGCTTTTCGCTCCGTACCAGCCAGTGGTCGTGGAGCTCTCCAACCTGTTCAACGACCTCTACTCCCAATGCACGCTCAACATCGGCCAGCGATGCACCGGAATTGATCCTCGGGTCATGTTCCACCACATAGTAGTTGTGAGTGTCGTATGAACGCCGCCTGGGCGCTGTTGCAAGAGCAGTCTTGTGTGCGAGAAGGGCTACGACCAGCGTCCAGAAAAATCGCATGACTCTTGAGGGGAATTGTTGAACCTGTCAACGTGGAGACCCATCATTCCGATGCAGAGCTTGATAAACTAAATGCAGTGAGATCACCCATCAAACCGAGATGGTGATGAAACTGGAAACCCCTGGCAAAGTGATAAATTAGATTCAGACAAAGCTGTCCCATGAGGTTGAAGGTTCTTGGCAGTTGTCTATAACGTTCACAATTCTATAATACTATCTGGATTACAGGAAGCATAAAGAAAAGTCATGCTCAAGTCATCATAACACGTCCTCGCATTGTGCAAGACAATATGCCCTTTGGTTCTGCGACGCCCAACTATCAAGAATCAGGGACAAAAGCGGCGTGTCGCATACGATGTCTGTTGATTTGCCCGTGATAGCTTCATGAGCCTTCACCAAATTCCCGATCATGGGTGTTAGCCTGCTTAGGAGAGCATTATATGCAACTTTGTCGGCCCGTACGTCTGTCCGTTTGAGACCCTCAAAGATAGGACACTATACCAGAAATTTGTACAGATATGAAGGAAAAAGAGCAAGAAAGAACCCACTTCATTGTTCACGGATATATCAAGTTCGTTTCCTTCCTCGTCCCGTATTCGGAAATATACTTGGTAGACGTAGTCCAAGAACTCATGGTCAGAGTCCAAACAATCAGGGCATGCTATATGCGTCTCCGGAACTCTGGCACATGAACCTAAGGATAAGAGAATGTCGAAATTGTCATAGACATACATTTGGTCACACTTTTTGCACCAAGGAATCACAGCATTCCCCAAATCCCAGGGATGGAAGTCAACAACCCTCGCAAAAACACGGAACTTGTTGGGACACTTTTCGCTTGCCTGTATCTCTGTAATACTCCGTCCGAAACGTCGTTTGACGGCCCTTGAAGGCGACCGACTTTCTGTGTGGTAGTGTTGTTTGGAATCTTCATTCTGAACGATATCACCGCTCTGTAACCTCTCTTTCCGCCTTGTTATGCTATTAGCACAGAATGATCGTTTGTTCACGAATTAAAGATACCTGATAAGGGGTTGGATATCTGTGTCATTTTGGGGATTGACTAAGGATATCAGGCGTTCCGATCCCCCAAGTCTCCCCTGTAACTGCTGGCCCGTCTGGCTTTTCTTCAACCTCAACTTTTTAATGCTGTAGAGGGATCCAACTTCAACGCGCTGTGCCATTTCTGCCTGATTATCGAATAGTGCGATTTTCAAAATGCGACCGTCGAGTCCCGCGGCCCAGGTTCCTTTCAAATTCTGAGAAAGGAGGTCTTGACGCATGGTATAATCTGTAACATAGATACACGATATCTTTGTCGGTTCATACACTGTATGTAAGACCTGGAATGTTATAAGATGGGAAACCGAAATCTGAAGGAATGATGTGATCGTACCTCCGCAATACAGTTGAAATGGTCGCCTTCGGGAGCTTTGTCAATAGTGTGATCTCCAAACTCATTAGGAATAGCATCAGTATTGGACGCTTGCCACGACGCCTTTCTCCTACAAATATCAATGCGTGAAATAATAGACAACAAGCAAAAAGAAAGAACGGACTTCAACAGGGCATTCAAGAACGGATTATGACTTGCATTTTCCGGTTCCAACTTTGAGATTTTGGCTTCGGCTATTTTCCCCTCCACATAGCCGCCAAGGGATGTCCGCATGCGAGCATTTTTGATCGAATAATATTCACCAGCTCTCATTATTCTTGACATGTTGACCGCCTCATCCCACATCTCGAATTTAAGAACATATTCAGACAGTCCCTTTGGACACCATACACCTTGAACAGGCGTGATCGCCGGGTTTTGTGTATAGTCCGTAGCGTAGAGACTGTAGACACCGTTGTCATTCATGTGACCGTAAAGCATCTGAAATCACAAGTATGAACGCTGCGGAAAGATGACTTGAGCACGCGCCACTCACCTCCACTGTGCAATCAAAGAAACCCATAGGCGCGACTTCAGGACCCGCTTCCGAAATGAGCCTATGCTCTCTCGCCACCCTCTGAGGGAGGTCAACGGTGCCCCCACCTATTTGATTTACTTCTCCCTTAGCACTATTTTGCCCCCTGGCTATTTCGAGCCACCAGTCAGACAAACGCGAGCAATATCGAACGACGCCTTCGCCAGGTTGGAAGAATGGAGAGAATGCGTAACCGTACCCGTCCGCCAAATTTTCGGATTCAGGAGAGTTCCCCAAGTCACCATGATGTACTTTACCAGAAGTCGGAGAATATATTGCCCACTGTAACTTGTCTGCATAACCTGTACCAGTTGCCTTGCTATGGAAAATCGTGATCTAAGATAGCGCTAAGCACGAATTGGGGGTGCTTTTTTGAGTTTTGGGTCACCTTCACATGTTTCATTATTACAATTTCTCCCGGACTTGGTCGAGGTAACCATTCTTGGTATTTCTTTGTGAAGCAATTGACCTGAAAGCACTCCGAACCCGAGACATCGGCATTACTTGGGTCAATGAGCTTGATATTGCACGCCCACTCTAGATATGGGTCTTCAGGATATGCATGTACGGAAATTGAGCATAGGCACTTACCCCCGACTTTTGTTTTCCGAGGAGGAGTTGCAACGGTGACAATCCCGATTATATGACAAATTGACGGCGGTTTAAGGGTGTTCAAAGCGGCATACTTGTCCTGAAGATAAGTGCGATAAGATGGAAAGGTTGTTGAGCCAATGAAACTCACATAGTCCGCATATATCCCTGCCGTCATCCCAAGTGGTTCAGTCGGTTCAGTTTCAGTTCTTAAAGCTTCAGGTTCCGATTGTTCTAGGCCGGTTTGGACAGGAGATGCCCTTTCTGGCGTGGTTGTTGTAGTAGGTGTTGAAAGTGTCCTTGGAGAAGCTACTGAGGTTTGAACGCCACTCACGCTCGAAGCGAATGCCTTCTCGGGCGATGTTATCGTGAGTGCAATGTAAATAGGAGATTTGCACCCAAACAATCCTACCTGGACGTTCGAGTTAGCTTCTACATGACTAGACGACGTGTTTGCCACTGGGGCAGTGGTAGGGACCATAGCTGCCGCCTCTAGCTGCCTCATGAGCTTCCTCTTTCTTTTCTGTTGTTTCTTGGACATTACTTGAACCGGTGTGGTGCGTTTCACTGCAAGTTTTGCTGAATCCGACGAAACGCAAGATAACGATTGAGTTGCGAAGGCGGATGCTTCCGAATCAACCATAAGAGAGACTGGACGTGAAGTTTGATCAGATGGGATTGAAGGGGCCGGATCCTCGCTTATAGGTGGACCAGTGGGCAGACTGTGAGGAGAGGTTTGGCGCAGTGCGGGAATATGATTGTTGGGCTCTTTCTGGTGACCTACGTTCATAGTTTTAAACCAATCGGTAGTCTCCGGTACAATGGTTTTATCCACTGCACAGATGGTAAGGTTAAGTAGCTGCAGAACCATAACAGAGATACGACTCACACTCCCAGGTATTAACTGTATACCTGGCATCTGCAAGATTGATACCACGACGCTTGGTGAAGCTAATGATGACACCACTTGAAAAGATCAACTTCATAGGAAGGGTGCAGGCGCGGGGAATGTCCTTCAGCACAACTCTCGTGACGCCTTTCAGTGCCAGAAACATCGTATCCTGCGCCTTGATTTCGAGCTCATTGAAGAACTTGATACAATCTCCATTGAACTCGACTTTGATTCTATGTATCGGAGATGATTCTTGAGTCGTTTCCAGTATAACAGGATGGTTTCTGTCAGATGGTTTCCAGGCCATGTAGCACCGACACCTTATGAAGCCAGCATCACTATCATGGTCAAGAATATCAGTCGCAGCACGTTCATGGCTTGGATCATCGAATACAGAAGCAAGGTCAAGTCTTGGTCGTTTTGAGGCTGTACCGTCTGCAGGTGCGCAACGCTTCATGTCCGCGAGCGTTCAGATGCTCGCGTCAGGATGCTGAGTGAAAAACGCGAAAACACGTGACGTTATTCCGCGATTCCCACAGCTCTTGCGCCACCATCACGGCCTGCGGCAGCCCTTGGGCGCTCAGAACGGCGGGCGGACCATCTGTTCTAGCTGACGACCTTTACGACCACTAACGACGCTGACGATCATCCCTTCGTTGACCATGTATGGAGGCTCTCAATTTCGACGACCATGGTCGCCAGAACCCTTCGAACCTAGCAACATCCGAGGACAGTATATCGAGGGGGAAGACGAACCATACCCAGATTATCTGCATACCCATCCTGACGGATCTGTCGAGGCGCTCGACCTGGCTGATTATGCTAGAACCCTTGAAGGCCCTTATCCACCATTTCCAGACTACCCGCCATCCCCTCCTTCCCAACGCCCTCTAGCAAACCCTCACTTCCAACCAACACCTTCTCTGACTTCACGAGACACCCTCTCATCCAACCACCATTTATCAAGAAATCGTCCATTCTCATTACCTCCGCCCCACCGTCCAAATCCTGGCTCACACTATGAACCGCCCTATGATCCAGAGCTTGACATCTCCCACTTTCCGCCGTGGTCGCGGGACTGGTATACCCCAGAGATTACCGGTACCATGCGATCATCATATCTAGGCCCTCCACCAACATCTCATCCGGACTCTATTAACAAGAAATCACCATTCGATCCCGTCTACATACCCCACCCGTCAGAAAGTTTTGCGGCAAATTCTCATGCTTATTTTCCAGCATCATCCATTGGCCACGAGTCAACACGTGAACTCTTCCCTTGGACCGATGACCCACCAAATCTTGATAGACCTCTTCATCCAGCCATCAAAGAGGAACGTCTTAGGATGCTTGAGCGCGAATTTGGCTACAAAGGCAAGAATCGTTCAAATCACGATGGAGGAGGCGACTTTGTGGATGCCAATGGCAAACCATTGATCGGGACGGTCGACCGGAATGGAAATTTGGTAACAGCAGGCCCAAACAAGCGGATGGCAACAAGAGCTCTGCAAATATTTCTGGCGTTAGCGGCTTCCGTACCATCCATATACGCTGCTACCGTATGTATGACTACGAGCAGACTCCTACCATTTTTCTGAACGCCGGCATAAATAGGTTATGAAATTGAAAGATCCCCCACCCCCAGCGAACAAGCCACCGGCATTTGTCCTATACCTCCTCTCTGTCATCACGTTGCTCTTGCTTCTCTACCTCTTTGTTTTCCGGCCATGTTGTTGTGCAGGCAAACGCCGGGCAGCCCCCCATGACCCAGCGTCTCATGGCATGATGGTTCTACCCATACAAGGGCTTCCAGGAGGGAAAGTAGCCGGGAAAAACAAAACACAGAAAGGAGGGACAGGAACCAATGCATCAAATGGTATACAAGTGAATCTCATCGTCGATCCTGACGCATTGAATGAGAGGGAGGAAGAGGAATACGACGAAAATGAGAACCGAGGTTGGGACGGGAGTTTTCAAAGTACAAGACAGAAAAGGAGACCACGGCGCCGAAGTATATTTACAGGACTTGCAATGGAGGAGGACTGGAAACGGGCGAGGGGATGGGCTAAGAAGGTGGCTGTGTTTGATGTCTTGAGCATGGTCCTCTGGGGTGCCGCTTTTGTCTACATATTGATTGGGAAGAGATGTCCGAGTGGCGGTTTCGGGGGATGGTAAGTTGACTAGGCATTGCGTTGCATGCCCCAGTATTGACTTTTTGGCAGGTGTAACGCGTACAACGTATCGTCTGCCGCCGCATGCCTCCTCTGTCTCGCCTTTGGGTTCAGTGTATTCTTCGATGTACAGGATTTACACAGCAGCAAGACCTCGCCTCGAACGCGTCCATAACTCACGACTTGAACGACGGCATGTTTATTTGTAAGGAATTATTCTACCATTGTACAACTTTTGAGACAAAGTATACCGCACATCTAATGACGTTATATTCGCAATTATTGATTTATCACAGATCGATTATTTTTAATAAATAAGCCCGCTATCATTTCGTATTAAGTACTTATCGACAAAGCGAGCAGTGTCCCGCACAGCTGAGGTGAACGCTAGTGGATCCTCGCGGACCGTTCGCCTTGCAACAGCACGGCGCAAATGACGGTGAATCTACCCTTATACCTGTAAGACTTGACATAGGTATGCTCATACGATCAGAACGTGGACATTGAAGCTTTGGTGCTCTCGGGAGAGCTGTTCAACGGCACTCAAAGGTCTTCTTCACCCGAACGATCACCGTCGCCGGACGCTGGCTGGCATGATGACGAAATAAGCGCCGGAGCAGATCAAGGCTCGGACGAGCATGCAGAGAGTCATGGAGAGTCCATTGGGATGGGTCCAGGGCGGACGGGAGTCAAGGGTGTGATACGAGATCACAACGAGTCTGAAAGATTGGACAGGGAGAGGCGAGAGCGGCACGTACGCCAGGCCCAGACGCGAATGGAGAAGAGCAATCTCGGTGGGAAGACTTTCTTGGAAGAAGAGAGGGAGAAGGGTTTGGATGAGAAAGTGGATGAACTGGTGCTTATGGAACGGGAGGCAGCGGAACTCAGGCGCGAAAATGTCTTTGGACAGGCAAAGGAGCGACACTTTGGGCACTTGAGAGAAGTCGGTATCAAGGGCTTTCTGGCTGCAGTCGAGAAGGAGGATAAGGGCGTCTGGGTCGTCGTCCATCTCTATGATTCGGTATGTCATATTACTACTCTATCTAACTTTTGATTGACAATCCACCACTAGTCTTTAGAACGATGCTATCTCGTAGATGATACCCTGGCGCGTTTGGCACGCCTGCACCCCAATACCAAGTTTCTGCGTGCGCGCGCATCCGCGCTCGGCTTTGCATCGACGAAACCCACTCGACCCTCAAGAATTCACCGTGCAATTCGTCCATCGCGTGACGAGGACGAGGACAGCGACCCATACGAAGAAGAAGAGAATGATGGAAGAGGCGAGGACGTGGACCTTGACATGCTTCCAACGATGCTGGTGTACCGTGACGGAGAACTCGTGCAAAACTGGGTCAGAGTCGATTGGGAAGCAGGCCCAGCTGGTATTGAGGAACTTTTAGTCAGGTCAGAGCACTACGCACCTTATCCTTGTTTGCTGTATTCATCGTTGGGGTATAGGCATCACATAATCACTCATCTACATTCGATTCTCGGTGGTGGGACCAACCTTGGCCTTCCTGGTGACGATGAAGACGACGACTTTGATTTGTTATGGAGCGATGATGATGACGTTGACCCCATATAGCAGTCTGATTTTTCTACCTCTGGATGTGCGATTGGCAGTGCATGATTTTGAGTTTTACGATCGAGCGATTTGATCTCCTGACCTGAACCGATTTATTCTCCTTACGAGAGTGCATTGAATTAGTACCACTATACACAGTTTCAATTTGATCCAGTGCAATAATTCCACACTAAGTAGACTTTACTTGCGAGCCACAACATGCCATTTCACAAGGCAACCCGTCGTCAGCAATGCTCTCTCCCAAGCGATCATGATTCTATGTTCTTTCCAACCCCTCTCACCCCACCTCTGTATAGAAGCAGACCTCAGCGTTTTGTCCGTTGCAAGAGCCTCATGGAGGGCAGCGAAGGCAGCGATTTGTCCGGGGGCAATGTTCTGTATTTTTTCGATCGTGAATGGGGAGGCGCCCGATGTCAGTAGCTCGGTGACACGGTGTAGTGATATAAGCATTGGTGCTGAGGTCCGACAAGGCATTCCGTCGTTTTCGAGATACGTCCTCCGCATGAAAGGCAGAGAACAGAAGACAAACGAATCCGAGAGGAATGAGATGTTCGGAGCGATTGTTGTGAATTCGAATGAAACCAAGGATCCTGGTTCAAGGGAAGACTTGATGGTACATAGGGCATTTTCCAAGTCATGGTATGGGATGAAATCAAGGCAAATAGAGCCGCTAATGTTACTGAAGTATATATGACCAAGATCCGGCGCAATCGCGTCACCATTGAAGCGAGGAAGAAATCCATCTGATCAACAGAAAAGCAATAAGCGACATGCAGTCCAGTAAATGGTACACATATAAGCAGTCACCTGCGATCTTGTTCCTGTGCTATCAATTTGGTCACTACAACTGAATAACAGCAGCCTAAATGAGATTCCTTACGATGACGGAAGGCACGCATGAGAGGCAGATCCATCGTAAAACAGAAAGACGTAAGGACAAGTTGACGGAAAGATGGATGGACCACCCGTAGACACGAAAGCGATGACATAGAATGTCAGCCAGATCAGAATAGTCACGTAACTCGATATCCCCAGCGCAGATGTTGGCCAAGAGCAGAGAAATCTGAATCTCAATGATTTTTGAACGAGCACGAGTGCAATGAGGCATTAGAGCGACGTAGTTCTGCGGCCACGGAGCGAAGGTGGGTGTCAAGAATGTCAACAGCGTTGATTGAGACTCTGATGGCCTAGTAGGGATGCATTTCTTCCTGCCAATGAAACGCGGTACGGCCAGTATTGACAACACGGACAAGGACGCGACAATGATCACTCCGCAGATAACCAGCCTTTCGGAGGGAAGTGACTGTTTGGCGTACTCAAAGTACTTTCTCGTCAGGAACACCCAAGCCGTGAAGATACTGTGGTCCAACATTTCGACAGTGAGCAAGAGATTCAGGCTGTGCGCGTGACAATTATGTGACCAGTCACACACGCAAAGAAAGTGACGGCCGCTTTGGTTGAAAATGCAAGATTCATCTTGCCCCCATCGATCATCTCGCTGAGAGCTTCAAGATGAATCTTAACATCCAATACCTTCCCCGCACTGTAAATCAATGGGACGTCACTCGAGCTATAGCCTCTATCTTACATTCAGATGAGTTCGCTCCCCCACAACGAGATCCCAACAAGGTCGATCGGCCGATTAACTTCCAAGTCAAATTGAATGAGAGCAAAGCTGGAGGGGTCGGGAATGACGGATCTGGAATTCTTACTTTGCCCACTGAGAGTATCGGAAACAGATTCCTGCTCTGGGTCAAGGATAAACCTTTGAAGATCGAAGGCAGGAAGATAAAGTTCTGGAGAGGCGGCCACGCTTTGAGAGGATTAGCCCTGAAGCTGGACAAAACGCCTTACACCGATCCGGACATAAACGAGGAACATCAGAACAAGTTATGGGATTTACAGGATCGCTTCAGAGTAGACCGTGTCCAATTCGGGGTTTTCCATCGACCCAAGTACCCTTCCACTCCTTCAGATCCTCTCGCTTCACGCGCCTTCTCAGTGGAATGGGAGGGAAAGTATACAACTGAAGGCATTGGCTGGTTGTCATTTGAATACGATCATAAACTCATGCGCATCAAGGTGCTTTCCATCGTTTGTCGCCCTCTTAACTCACTTCCGATGGTAATCATCTAGCTTGGCGATGAAATGGTGGAGAAAATAGGTTTAAGCATAGCAATATACTTCACCAGCATCCAAAAAATGGCCGTGGGTTATGATGGGAATCCTTGTGGGTGATTACGACTGCGAAACACTCCGCTAGAAACTGATGGCCCGTTGACGTTAGACATTTGCTTTGATATTCTGACCCCGCCAGTCTTAGAGGAGATCGATTTTCATCGCGCTATGAGTGGCGAGAGGAAGAAAGACGATCAAAAGTTCAAACGTAGGATCGGAGCCCTGCACCCCGGTCACGCAGTTGTGGCGCCATATGCTCCGCACTTGCGAATAGCTCTCTACCGCGATCCAAATGTCGACGTGATAAGCAAATTCGTCAACATGTGCAAAATTGCAGGATTGCCACCTAGCATGATCATTCGATGCCAGGGACCAAATCAAATCGAAGCGGACCGATGTGGATTTTTCACGCAGAAAAGACTCTATCAACTTGAATGCGATTTCAAGCGTTTGCCTTGGCCAGTCGCTTTCCAACTCGAATCCCTTCTCCACAATTGTCTCCTTCATTCCGACGATATCAAGGCCCTTTTGCCGAAAATCCAACCCCTCTGCAACGGGGAAGAAACTTCTGCAAGCAGAAGCGCTACGTATGTTGGCGGACTTCTTCGAAAATACCATGAAGAGCTGGAAGTACGCTCTCTTCGCGAATCTCCTCTTGAATGCTTTGAACGCGTGCAAAGTCACTTCGTATTCTCTGATTCCAAACTCTCGTCCGGCAATTTTCGATGCTGCCATGTGACCTTCACTCCAACCCGGATGATCCTTGAAGGTCCATATGCTACGCAAGGTAATCGTGTCATCAGGAAATTCGTGGGATATGAAGACTCCTTCGTGCGCGTGGATTTTCGTGACGAGGACAGGTTGCAATACCGCTGGGCTCGTGAGGTTGACGGGACCACATTCCTCAATGATCGTGTTGGGGGAACCCTCAAACATGGCTTTGAACTCGGTGGACGGCATTTCGAGTTCCTGGCATACTCAAGCTCGGCATTACGGGAACACGCTGTCTGGTTCATGAGCCCTTTCTTCCACAAAAATGATGGGTGGGTAACCCCAGAAGCCATAAGGCAATCCCTGGGCAACTTCAAGGGTACGGAACTTCTCAAGTGTCCGTCAAAATATGCTGCTAGGTTGGCTCAAGCGTTTACGGCTACTGATCCTTCTGTGAAAATTAGTCGCAACCAGTGGGAAAAGGTTCCTGACTTGGGGACAAAGCCATATCTGTTCACAGATGGAGTTGGGACAATTTCAAAACAACTCGGTGACAAAATCTGGGAAGCATTGTGTGCCGAACGTCGAGACCATGGGTCAAATGCGATCCAGCCATCTGCCGTGGGTGATCACCATGGATTATTTCCATGTGCTAATATGCATAATTTCAGTACCAAATTCGGTTCTTAGGGTACAAAGGCGTAGTCGCTGTGGACGAAGAACTTGATGGTATTTTCATGCGTTTGAGAGACTCGATGGAGAAGTTCGAAGTTGAACAAATGGATAATGCGGAAATCGAAATCGCTCAAGCCTTTGAGCGTCCCAACACATGCTATCTCAACAGGTGCGCTTCTCTATACTCCTTCCATTTTTATTTTTCAAAGTGCACATTCAGACCCCTTGTGGTGGTACTGGAGGATCAGGGAGTCAGAATCGAGGCTTTTACTGATCTCCAGGAGAAGGCGGTGGCCGATGCACGCACAATACATGATTCATGCAACAATTTCCGGGCAGTACTGGATGAACATGGTCTCGGTAGACCCTACCGCTTGTCGTACCTCTTGAAGCGGATAGAAGAGCTTGGGCTTGACTTGGCGCCGGTAAATCGTAGCCCTGGTTTCGATACGCCGTTTTTCCGACAAGTGAGAGAAGTTTCCATGGTGGATGTACTGCGGGACATTAAACATAATGCGCGGATTGGCATCCCAGAGAGCTATCTGCTCGTTGGCATAGCAGACGAAGGGCCGGCCTACAACGCTGCTGGAAAAGAAAACGTTTTTATTTTACCGGAAAATAGAATTTACGGTATGTCAACTTTTTGTTCCTCGAATTTGCCATAACTCATCCTCTATATCAAAGCTTGCGTACAGACATCGAAGGACTCTGAACCAGTCTGGTTGCAGGGCCTCTGCACCATTTCTAGGAGTCCTGTGGTACACCCAGGTGATGGTAAGGATACTGATACTTGGATGGGACCGAATTTTTTCAATTTGCTTTGACCCACGCACAGTTCAACGGGTGTACGCCATCGGTAAACCTCCCGAAGGGCAGCTATGCTTTTTTAGGAACCTGAAAAATGTTGTTGTTTTACCGTCTGTTGGTGAGACTAACGCTGGTAGTCCAAAATGCTTACATACTTCCCAAACCCCTTAGGGAAGCGATCCCTCGCTTCATGTCTTGGTGGCGGAGATGTGGATGGGTGTGTAGCCCTCCCTTCACTTCAGATCATATTGACAGCGTGCTTGTACATTATATCTCTAGTGACCTCTTTTCTATCATCTGCTATGGGCCATTGTTACCTCCTAGCTGCGATGATGCTGCGAAATATCCTCCGGGAGAGACACTCAAGCTCGACAGGGATAGTACCGTTGAGGATATATGCGATTTTATCATTCAGTACATAAGATCGGACGTCCTGGTATGTCAACTTCCCGCACCAAATTATACATTATCCGCAACCTCCATTTCAAAGGGTCTACTGTCCGATCGGCTATTAGTAATTGCAGGTACGGATTATGGGTATCTCCACATGTTGAGCTGCTTATTTCTTTCGAAGACCAGTCAAAGGTATACAATGTAACAACTAGCATGGTTCTCTGATGGAAGATCTCTTCAGGACGGCATACGAGATGAAAGCTGTCTTTGGCTGGCAGAACTATGCTCGCAGGTCGGTTACTATTTCTCATTTTGGTCTTGTGTTGAATCAATCATTTCTAGGCCGTCGACTATCCCAAACAAGGAAAACCCGTTGACATTGACGCGGATAGATTGCCGCGCACCCTCATTCGATGCAAACCGGATTGGCATGCGGCGGAAGTTGTCTCGCCTCGCAAAACAGATTACTATGAATCCGGTCGAGCACTGGGTGTGATGTTCCGCAGAATCACATTGCCAGACGATCCAGAACCGCTACCCCAAGGCGACCAACATCAACCGCTATCGAAAGATCCCATTTCCCTCTCATTGGAGCCCATGGTTCAACCACACCTCCACGGCACTCCTGATGGTGGAGAATCCACAGAAGTCCTTCGGATCTTTCGACGATATGTTGATGAGTTGCGATACATCTGCGCGACTCATACCATATCAAATACACCTGGAGTCAGGTTGTTGGAGGCTGAGGTTGTCGCAGGTACAATTCTTGCGAAATGCTCGCAGAAACGCTGGAGGAAGGATCGTATGTATAGAATGCGACTGCACGCATCCACTCTCGTCCGGGATGTTCAACGGCAGTTTGTGGACGACTTCAAGACTGCAAATCATTTCCAGCTAACCTATGGCCTGGAGAAGGCGTGGAAGGGCTGGGCTCTAAGCAAGCGACAGGCCAACAACCTCGGTGCCAATAGCTTCGGCTTGATTTCGCTGGGGCTTATCTTTGACTGCTTGGATAAACTGGGAGGAATCGCGCCTATGGAAGATGAGATAACTTTCGATTGATGCCTGTTGCTGTAATTTTTGGCTCTTCAGGTAGTGCCGGAGTCGATTTCATATTCTAGCCTGGGTCGAATACACGAGCACAAGGTAGGGGGAAGTGGCACTGTAGTCTATAATAATGTTAATGTCGTATCCTCTACCTTCCTCGGTCGATGAGCGAGGGAGTTTCAAGTTTCAATTGATGAGCATGTAGTGGGGAGGTTATTTTCACGACGGATACGGAAAGGTGCTGATCAGCACTTCCACAAAATCCTATTGGTCTATTTTGGGCTATTTGACTCGTCACTAGACAACAAGTCTTACTAGCCCGAAGAGTTGCCAACAATAGTCTTCTCATCTTATAATTCATGGATCCCAGTAAAGTTGTAGTTCTACCAATGATGAACTATAGCTATTGTATGCCGAAACTATTAGATATGTTAGAACTAATCATCTCTTGGCGATGCAATGGCATCACCTCATAGATCTCATCACTCTCTAGCAACTCCCTAGTGACGTTTTGACCTAGATTATTCAGCTTGTGATTATTGAACTATTTCAAACTAGTAGGGACTAGTACTAGCCCGAAATAGTTCTAATAGCTGAATCTGTAGGAATCGCGATGCTGAGTTCTTTCGATCAACTTCAATCTGGTCATTGAAAGTTAGGAAGTGATACCAGTGCATTGGCAATATGGGCCATGCACACGACGACAATTGGAAGACCCGATTTGAGTGTAAGTATGGCATAGGCAATAAGTATCAAATTGCGTATTCCATTGCGTATTACCAGGGCCCGTGCAGCGAAAGTTCGCGGGAAACGAGTTCTTCCTGTTAGTCATGTCCTTCGGGGTTGGGGAATTCACTGCAACGTTCATAGCGCGTTGTTCCGCTGGCTACATACTGTTTTCTGGCTTCTTGAACGCACTGTAGAAGAAGAAAAATGGATGATCGCCTTTCGATGCTTCGTCCTATCCCTGATGGGGTTTTTAAAACTTTTTGAATGATCGGTTCATAACACAAGAACGAGGGCACCTCTCGCTAAGGTGTTAGTGTATGAAATGCTCAATGGGTTCTACTGAATACAAATATAAAAAAATATCTAGAGCTGAGGGAAGCGACGTCCACGATTTCTGGGGTGTGTCAAAAAGGCTTTAAAGATTTGTCACACTGATGTCACAGCGGCATTTTTGCTATCCCCACGGCATTCCATTTTGGTGGGTCCGTTGCGTCGGCTGTTGCGTCGGCACGACTGCTCTTAGCTGAGTTCAAAACCAATCATCACGCAAATTCATCATTTCTGCTACTTATTGTGTTCCCAATATGTTTGTCGTCCATTTGAGAGCAATCGGCCATTCTCAGTGGTCAGGTATACATGCAACATATATTTTCAACAACAATTGGTGGTCAAATTCAATCATGCCTTTGCTAGATCTGGGCTTGATTGAATCTGTCACATTTATTTGCCTTGAATCAATTGTCGGGCCTATTCCACTGTCCACAAGAGATCTTTTATTCATTTTGATGTTCAGGTCTATTGAATAGGTATACTGCTGGCTCGAAATGAAACCTAAAGGAAATCTGTGCAGTGTGGAATGTAAAATAACAGATTCTTAAAGCTGATGTCCCTTATAAAAACCCCACCAAGGATAGTAATGTACAGGTGTGTTAGTGTAGTACTTATCACAAGTTCACCCAGCAATGATTCTACCTCCCTCCTTATGGGTCCTTCATCACAAACTCCAGCGCAGGTGGAGGACAGTACACCGACCTGAGGTTCTTTGTTGGTGGCTGCTAGAGCTTGTTTATTGAGAGTCTTAATTGTGAGCGCGGATAGCTGCTGCATGCCTCACCATATATACCATATCCTATGTGCCTCCATCCTCCCCTTGCTTTTTACTTCTTGAACCTCTTATAGAAGCCATTCATAGCATATTACGGCACTCGGTCTCTGTTATTGGAATCTGCTTCCTTGAAATTCCTGCAAGGTCTTGAATCACTATTCTGCATTAGCTAGGAGCACGTTATTCCTAAATGCCCACTGGTGTGTTGTCTGCGATCGGCTGAGCAGGTGGTAGGTTTCTAGACAAGACAGGGCGAACAGGCAGTACAGCACAGTTGTCAACGCCTTCTTCCTCTTGAGTACGATCTTCGGTGTCCGAATCGTCTACGGAGGCCATGTGGTACATTGTGGAATGCATCGATGAACTTCTCCAGGAGTTTCTCACTGGAACCAGTCGTTAAGTCCTATCAATTCCTGCGAACCTTGACACAGGTTGATGGGGAAATTCCTAAATTTTACGCCATGGGATTCGTGGAAGGTAACATCTTGCTTCAAGGGCTCAATTGGTTCTGGTACGTGTCTTGAGCCAGTTTTTCCTCCAGCTTTGTCACCATTGGGTAGGTTCTACAAGAGATATGATGAGGCGGCAGTTCTCCGAGACGAAGGGACCTGGGGAACAGGTGAAGGTCATTGGGGTAAGGGGTGGACAGGCCTCAGTGTCCAGGAAGGCAATGCAAATGGATATGACTGGATGGAGATCACTCAGACCTGAGTGGGTGGATGGTATTAAAATAGAGTGTATCTTTGGCTGTCGATATGCTTTGGGGAGTTATGTATACCAAAGATGGATCAATTGCTATGAACGAACGCAGCTCGAACGAGCTGGCGCACGCGCCACTCCCATGCCACGAGGTTGACGCGACGGGTTACCTCAAGGCGAAGTGCAGAGTTGCTAGAAGTGACTATACAATGCAAGTAGGCGAACGCAAGGGCGTCAAGTGGGGTCGGCCCGCTATACGAATTCTAGATAAGGGTGGTGTGACGGGTGATAAAAGGGCGTACCTTGACCCGAGGAACCACTTGTCCGTACCAAGACGGTCAGAAAGGGCAGAAATTGCATTACTATATTGAGCAGAGATAGTGGAATGTGATATACGCGTGCCAGAGGGCGGGAAGAGGGATGAAAAGCCGGTCAATGGGGGCGGGGGCGGAGTGAGGAGAGACTGGAGAGCAGCCGGCGGAGGCGGAGTAAGGGAGAACAGGGATGATAGATAGGACGGAGGGGGGCGAGATATGAGAAGGCCTGCATGAACGGTCCCCTCCAGCAGAGCAACCCAGGCGCGGCTTTCGTCGCGCGCCGGCACGTCCTTGTATCCCTCAAGTGAGTCCGTATCTTGAGTGGTCTTCTCATCGGCCCAGGACGGGATGTGGTGGGCTGCAAGAAGGCTGTTCTGTGCGACGAGGAGGTTGGGCAGACGGCCATCGACTGCACCGGCGGGGTGTATATCTGTGCGAACGCGAATATTGCTAAGACCGCGCAGCGCCAGGTATGCCTGCCACTTGAGGCATTCGACGTCAGCGCTGAGGGGTGAGTCGAGCTGGTCTTGGGGATGGATCCAGAGGACGGGGTCTGTGAATGGGGATAGCGACGGGACAGGAACAGCAGGCCTCGTCCACACCGGGAACAGCGACACCATAGCAAGAGCAGTAGCCATGATTGAAATTATTCAATTATTTTTCGCATAAGTAATATTTATTTATACCGTTCCTACTGCCCGCCATGTCCGACGACGGCGAGTCCCTCCCCTCCAGACCGCAGTCTCCTCTCCGCATCGTCCCCGACCAGCTCGCGACAGCGAGGCCATACAGATTTACCTGGGACCCGTCTTCGCGCCGGCCAGGGCCAGAGAGCATCTCGGGGACAACAGACGGACGTGGCGGAGGCGACTACTTCTCCGCTCAACCTCGTTTCGCGCTCCCCCCCACATCTTCGAGTCTCACACTTCCCCTCGGTGCGCTCCCGCAGGACTGGAGCAGTGCAAAACATGGGTTCAATGGTATGTTTGTCTGTGTTCTCGTCCTCGCCAAGCCCCCCAAATTATCCCTGTCGCAGCAATTTCAACTGTGCTCAATAATCCACACAAACGGCAGGCGCCTCCCAAGGCTCACTCTTCTCTTCCGCAAGTTGTCCCGGCCGATCTTCCTCGCGTTCGAAGGAAAGATTTTGACTCTTACCTCCGCGTCATCAGCCCGGAATGGGATCGCTTCCAACACAACACACAGCTAGGCAGAGAGGGCGTGGCCCTCATCAACGCTGGTCCTACAATGTTTCATGAACAAGACGAAGATGATCACGATGTCCCACCTAATATATCCGGTTTAATCGATACCAGTTCCATCCCGCCGCTCAACTCCGTACCCTCTATCTTCTTTGAACAAAACTTCGACTTGGGCGACCCACGCGTCTTCAACGCTGTCACAGAACAACACCTCTCCTCCGAGACTGATCCCGCAGCCCTCGCCCACTCCCTTCCTCTACTTGAGAAATTCTCATCATACGCAGACACAGTCGAGCAGCATCTCATACACGAAATCTCCCTCCGTTCCGCCTCCTTCTTTGCCGCCCTCACTAATCTTCATGACCTCCAGTCCGAATCAGAACACTGTTTGACACAGATTGTGTCGCTTCGTAAGTCGCTAACAAACCTCGATGAGAATAGTGCAAAGCGTGGTTTGGAACTGGTAAAACTACAGACTCGGTCGGAAAACCTCGTACGCATAATCGATGGCGTGAAAATGGTCGGGGGAGTCATAGAGATGAGTAAAGTGGCAAGGGGACTGGTTGGCGCCGGGCAGTGGGGTGAGGCCCTGGGAATCATTGAGGAAATCGAGAGATTATGGGAAGAGAGGTCAACGGAAGAAGCCAAGTCTACGAAAGGCGCGTCAACCAATTTGGCTGGAATCCAGGAAGAACTGGGCGTTGAGCAAACCCCCAAACGGGAGGAAATGCCCCTCTCTCGACACCAGAGCAGCTCTAACAGTCCACCAATCTTGTTGTCCTCCTTAAATGCTTATGCGTCCCTTCCTGATCATTTACGAACCCTCACAATGGAGATCGCTGCATCACTCTCATCAGAGCTGGTAGCTGTTTTGCGGACTGATCTCGTTGATCGAATAAGCCGTGGCAGCAAGGGATCTGCTCAAGAAGCTGACGGGAAGGGGCGCGTGTTGGAACAAGGCTTGCGCGATAGGCTTCGTCCATTTGTGCAAGGACTTGTACGAACAAGGGGGTTCAAGGAAGGTATGCTCTCATGGAGGGAGATAGCCCTGGGCGAAGTGAAGGCCTTCACGAAAGCCGTTCGTCTCCCGAACTTTCCACACGACATTTTGGGCTAAATTTTTTTTTTGCGTTACGCAGGTCCTATCTGCAAGTGACTTGGAAGATGCAGATGCAGACGACCAGCAGGGGCGAACCAGTGGAAATGTGTCGAAGAGCAGGGATTCTACGCCGCGGTCGAGTCTGGATTCGAGATCAAGGTTCCTTCCTATCAATTCTCCGTGTTTTGCACAGGATTCATTTATTTACTTAGATCGACACTGTCTACACATCTTAGAAGTATGCGACATCCTGAATTCACTCTTCTCCTGCACGATGTATATCGAGGCTTGCTTAACCTCATCGAGGGTCTTCAAGAGCAGGGTCGGATCATCGAGGAGATTCTCGAGGCTGCTCGGGTGTTAGAGTGCTTTCCTTCTCCTTCTCTCTATCTTTTCATTCCAGGTCTAACTATGACTTATTAGACCGTCACCTAAAGAAGCCTCATCTGCTGTGTCTCCTATAACGTCGATAGCCATTCAGGATGACCTTGCAGATATCCTTTCTTCTGCAGCAGAGCTGTCTAACACTCAAGCTGCGAGAATCATTTCCATCCGGGTAGAAGAACATGCCGCTCTGGAACTCGCTGATTTTTTGTTGTTTTTCAATGAATCTTGGGACTTCGTAGTTCGATGTGAGGTCATATGTCGACGGATGATCGTGGGACTCAGGGGAGTCGTTGTCAGTCAGGTATAACATATTTTCATGTTCCCCTTAGTGCCACATGATTCGATTTTTTCTAGGCTAAAGTGTTCCTGCAAGCATTCCACCAAGCCCGCATCTCCCGCTCAGCCAAAATTGTTGAGGATGAACAGTGGAATCCAACCGAGATCACATCATCCTTACAGCATATCATCAACGTCATCATCGATTCCGCAGTCCGCGATCCGCCAGAACTTGTCATTAAATCTGACATAGAAACACAGTTCTCGAACCCGTTAGTCTCTCCCTCGACCTCCCAAACACCAGCGACGGCTCGGACGCTTGAGCCGCTCAGTCCCCATCCGACGAACGGGTTTCCCACGTCCGCATCCCCGAACTCAAAGCACCTCCGCATTGAAGAACGGACATACTTTGCGGTGTTGGCCACGACAGAGGTGTTGGCGTTGCTGCTCGACTATCTGCGACTCGTCGTGAACCTGACGATGCTGACGACGGACTCAATGAGTCGCGTCATTGAATTCCTGAAAGCCTTCAACTCAAGGACCTGTCAGGTGGTGCTGGGTGCTGGAGCCATGCGCTCGGCTGGATTGAAGAACATCACAGCTAAACATCTCGGTGCGTTCAATCAGCTCGATCCTTCGTTTCTTTTCTTTCCTGAGTCCAGGTTGCTAAGTTGTGTTGATTGATGGTTAGCGCTTGCCTCGCAGTCCTTGTCAATCATGTCTGAACTTATTCCTTACGTGAGAGAAACGTTCAGGCGGCATCTAAGTCCGAAACAGGCGGTAATGCTGGTGGAGTTTGATAAACTCAAACGAGTGGGTAACATTTGTTCCCGTCTTCAATCTGTATGGGGGTCAAATTTGAATTGGATTCCTTCGCGGTTTCAGGATTATCAGGAGCACCAGAATGAGATCCATTCCAAGCTGATCGCGATCATGGGGGATAGGCTTACTGCGCATATCAAGACTCTGCAGGTAAGAATGGAACGACATACCTCTATTCATGTCACCATTGCCTCCTTCCCTAATTCATGTACCCTCAGGATGTCGATTGGAACGTGCCGAAACCCGGCGGGGGTGTGAACGACTATATGGAAATCTTGGTCAAAGAAACTGTCACCCTGCACAAAGTTTTGTCGCGATACTTACCGACGCAAGTGGTGGAGGTGAGCGCAATATGTGTTAGAAACTTAGCTATCTTGGCGTCCTCACTTTTTTGCTCTTCATCAGTACGTGATGACACAGGTTTTTGCTGCCATCAACCATGGCCTCACGGAAGAGTACGGCAAGATTGAACTTCCGCATCAGGAGGCGAAGATGAGGTACGCGCCCAACAGGTGTTGCAGGCGACGTAATAAAGCTCACCGAATTAGACTCTTGGATGACGCCAAATATCTACATCAGAAGCTTTCTGCACTCAAAAACGTGGGCGCACCTAGTAATATGCTCGTGACAGTCATCTCAGAAAAGGGTCTTCCGCGGCCACCTGAGCCTCCGACACCCACACGATCCAATACTCTGCAAAACGTTGGCTCGAGTGCGAATCAGCGCCTCAAGGGCCTTTTGTCAGGAAACTCGGCTGATAAGGCCCTGCCGATACCCATTCAGACCTCTCTTTCTCCGTCGCCTTACCAGTCAAAACACTTTCCTGGACCAGCGTCCCCTGTGTCTCACAAGGCAAAAGATACCGGCTTTAGTGGCAGAACTGAGAATGGAACATCATCTAGAATACCGACGCCGCCTCCAAAGATGGGTTCCAAGCAAATCGACTCGCTGTTCAGTATGTCGGAGCCGAAGCCGGCATACGAACCTTCTATAGTTGGAACGACAAAGATGGATACCAATGGGAAGACAACACATCCGAAGGTTGGAGTGCAACAACATTCGCAATCTTCGTCCTTACCTTCCTTACAGGATCAAACTAACCCCGACCTGGCCCCTGCAGATATCGAACTTCCAGCGCCAATAATCATATCGCGCCCGCTGGACAGCAACGAAATGCTTGTCCGGGACTCGGTGACATCGACGCTTCTGAAATAGTGGGTATCGGAAGCGACACACGCTTTCTGGATATCAGAGATACACTTCGAAGATTTCAGGATAGATGGATGCCCGATACGGGAGGGACAGTCCCACGTTGATTGCTTGTGCCACCACTACTCTTGTTTCTTTGACATATGTCATGAAGAGGAGTTTATCGTTATGGGACCTTGTGCTCTTTCGGTGAAGGCTTCGAGGCGTCGCGGGAAATACTGAGGTATGCTGCTTCATGCTGAGGTATGCTACCTGAGGGACTTTTCTTTCAATTCTTTTCGATCTGATCTCACTACATCATAATAAATGGGACCAAATTGATTTGTGGACTTGTTATCCAGAATTGCTGGCAATGCAAAAATCTCAAAAACTAATTACGAGACGCTATTTGAATAGGGTCGAGGCATGGTATCGACAGAATGAGCCCAGTCAAATCACTCTGAGGTTCTCGCTTGTTTCTTCGTTTAGTTCATGTCAGGCAACCCATGACGAGCCTGTATTGCATCCACATGTCACATGTAATTCGCCGTCGCTTGGCCCCTCCCATTGTCCTTGAGTGATGATGGAAGGGAGCACACGGGGATCACAGCACATAGCCGCAGTGACTCCTGCGGCTGCATCAATTGCACAAGAAGTAGATTGTGTTGTGGTGTAAATATGTATGATATTGGTTTTCGAAGGGGTTCTGATGGTGATACGACATTAAACCTTTGTTGGCCTCGAAGGGCAGAACCGACAAAACACTGGACCATTCTAGATCTGTGAGTTGCCGGAGGTTTGCCGGCATTGAATGATTTATGACCTTCATAGTTACCATCCTCAGCGCGGCTTTTGCCAGATCGCTACAAGCGATGGGAGCCTGGGGAGCCCAAAACACTGGTCGTAAGTTACGGGATCGGGTGTGAACGTGGATGTGACTGGAGAGGTAGTGCGTACCCTCTCGGCGGGGCGGGGGCTTGGCCAAATTTCAACAGGTCACCTCACCTTTGACTGAGTATTCATCATCATGACGTCGAAAAGGGCAAATTATTTTGGTAGTGAAAGCAAGCAGTTTGCCCGTTATGGGTAGTGCGAAGTGACGAAATTTCAGGCAAACGTTGGCTCAGGAGGCCAACGTGTGAGCCATGCGAAGACAGGAATTTACAAGAAAGAAGGTTGGGAATGAACAATGGCGTGCACGTCAGATTTGCCGATCCTTCCAATCCAGTTGACCCTGTCAGTCACTGTCACGTGTGAACTTTATTTAGAAAATAGAGTCAGTTGTCGCCTCAAAAACGTTTTATTTTTTCATTTCTTTTTTCGTTTTGGGAATATCTTTGGGTAGTTGTACAAAAGCCGACCGAGCTGATTTCTTTTCATCTCGACAACCCCTCCCCCCCCAAATGTTCGACGACGTCTGTCTCACCTGCGGAAAGCATCTCGACGATGTTCGGTACGTCACCCTCCCCCCCCTGTCTCCCACCTCCTCACCGCCACACAGCCAAGCTTACTGCAGCGAAGACTGCCAGTCCCTTGACATCTCATCCCCCTCCATCTCCTCAGCGTCCAGCACCCTTTCTTCCCCAAGTCTCGGCTCTGTAACGGGCGGAGACGTCCCCGCCCTCGTCCCCTCCGCTCTAGGCTCGGCCCTCACCGAAGGCTCCTTCCGTCGCCACGGCTACTCCTCGTCAGCCTCCTCCACATCGTGGTCCGTCCTCACAGACGATGAGGACGAATGTGATGTTGCCTTTGGTGTCAGAACGTATGGTAGTCACTTTCACCCCAGCGTCGACTCTCTGTATGATGGCAGCTCAAAGTCAGCTAACTTTGCCGAGAATTTGAAAACATCTGCTCTCTCGTATGCACGCCGTCCCTCGGGAACGAACAACCACTCCACCGTCCCCAATCCTCATGGTCGAGCATCTTCCCTCCACGTGCCACAAATTCCTCGAAGCGCACCCATCCAGTCGCACCTATCGACTGACGATGATACTGCTATCTCCGACTTTGGCTTCTCTTCCCGAGACGAATCGGACCCCGAGTTCACCCCACTAAAGTCATCAGCAAAGCCAAAGCGCAACCGCGCGAGTCTCCCTGGTTACTTCTCTTTATTGCAGATGTCGAGCCCTACAGAGCAAAAGCGCACCTCTTCCTTGTTCTCGTCTTCGGAAAACACCACGAGCCGTCGAACACCTCCAACACCAAAACTTCCTGCCAACGGCACTCATCATAGCCCCTCCCTTTCCTCTTCAACAATTCTATCGTTATCTACACCCCGCGGCCGCCGACGCACCCAAGAGGAATCGCGGAGTATCACCCATTCCAGACATTCCAGTTCTCCGTCCCCATCTCGCTCCCGCTCACGACGCACCCGGCACCATTTCAGCCCGGGATTGTCCCACTTTCGATCCGAGGAACCCGCAATCACTGTCACAGGGATCACAAACTATTCCTCTGTTTCAGACATCGGTCATGGACTAACGGCCGGGCGGAGGAACAGCCCCCCTTTGCCGAAAATGTTGCTTGCGAGCAAGGAATATATACCTGACTCCAGGGGCCGCGCCAAGATCGGCGCAGACGTTCATGCCCCAGGTTTGGGCTACGGGCGAAGTGGATTGTTGAACCGAGAACGCGATCGTTCAACCCGAGTGGTGTAGCCCTCCGGTCTCGCTGCCAATCTAGAGAGAGAAAAACACTAACAAAAACAATCCTCTCTCATATCTTCAAACCGCGACGTATGAAGAAACAACAAAAAACAAACGCAAAACTTGTGGCTTTCTATCTGGAAACACTCGGCATGGATTCAGCATCACACCTCATCTCACCCAAGAATTTATCCTTGCATCTTTCGCTCTCATTCACGCCTCATGTCCTCCTTTCACTGAGTACAACCCTACGGTCGCACGCGCATCGCGCGTAGTCTCTGATATTCCATGTCGCCTCGCCTAATGAGCCTTTCACCCCATTCAAGTTGGTGAAACTATTCCAATGTATATCCATTCGTTACTCGAAATCGCATTGCATTTGATTTGTCGCTACTTCCTATACAATATCATATTATCGTCTTTCTGTTTACTTGTCCATCAACACACGTTCACTCGGATCCAGCATGTAGTTTCTGCCAATCATCTATTGAGAAGCTCTGGAATGAGGTCGGAATATCGCCCCCGCGATAGATTCCGCCGAGACCGGTGACCACTGAATCCTTGTCAAACGTGCCCATTGCCCCGCACGGTGGATGATCGCGATCAGGCCTCAGCCTCACGGCATTATTGGGGAAACCTAGTCGTAAAAGATACCATGTAGTTGCATGTAATGTATTGAACATTTGTAAGGCTATTTGCAGTGATACTAACAAAGAGTAAGTTGAGAACGGTCGTTTGTTCTCCTCCTCACCTGTCTTCATTTGCACCCTCCACATCGCCACCATTGATCCTCTCACAACCTCTACCCGGGACTCTCCCACCCTAGCGACTCTGGAGCACGCCACTGGCCTCGACAACGCCCTCCAACGCCCGCTCACTGGTTCCTCCGTCCCAGAACACACTTACAGTCTCATCCCAGCCACCCGCTCGAGGTCTGAGCTTGAGCAGGGCAGCGGCGGCGGTTCTGACCCATCTCTGTCCGTAAACGGTACCGTCCCCTTTCGTCCTCTTGCATACCTTTCAGTCGTGCCTAATCATCCTTTCTCTCCTTGCCGTTTCCTCTTCCCCTTAACATGTCCCCCAGACATAGACTTACCCAGGGCACGTAAACGACAAAGGACCGAATCCCGCAGCGCCTCTTTCACCTCCACTGTCATCGATCAACCCCGCCACTCCGCCCGCCCGAGCATGAGATTCACCGAATCAGATCAAGACTCTAACCTGTCCGTCTCCCCCGACTACACAGCTCATGCTGGCCCTTCATATGCTGGCTCAGATCACACAAATGGCCATGCCAACGGCAAAGGTCATGTCTCCAACGGTTGTGCTTCCCCATCCCCGAACGGCTCCTTTGCCACGGGAAACGGAGCGGGGAAGCACGGCAAGGCGATCGCGAGAGTCAACCTGCCTGGCACGACCCTCTACGATGATTCTTCTGTCGATCGGGAGGAGTTTGTACGTTTGGTGATCCAGAGTCTGCGGGACGTGGGATATATGTACGTTTCACCGATGTTTTCTTGCGTTATACCCTCATCATTATGTTGCAGCGAATCTGCCGCAACCCTTGAGGCTGAATCGGGCTATGTAATGGAAGCACCTGAAGTATCCGACTTCAGACGGTATATTCTCGATGGATCATGGGCCAAAGCAGAGGCTGCCCTGTTGCGTTTGGGTGTTAGCGAGGAGGAGGCAATATGGGTACGCCTCGTTGACCAAGACAGCGTGTTCTGTACCGAGTTTGACATACAAATCTAGGAAGCCAAGTTCTTGATGAGCCAACAGAAATATCTGGAATATTTGGAAGCAAACAAGACGACCCAAGCTTTGCATGTCCTCCGTAGCGAATTAGCACCGCTGAATGTGGACTCTGAGCAACTGCACACACTCTCAAGGTCAGTCACGCTAGTAACCAACTTTCGTACTCTGGTTTTTGACAGTTCTAGTTTTCTCATGTGCTCGGAACCTGACGATTTGCGACGGCGGTCTGGATGGGATGGCGCATCTGGAACATCACGACGGCGGCTCCTCGGTGATTTGCAACGTTAGTCCTGAAGCTTTGAATTATTATTTTTGATAACCACTCCGCGAACAGGCTATATTCCTTCTTCTATCATGATTCCTCCCCGGCGGTTCTCTACCTTACTTCATCAAGCCCGATCATATCAACGACATCACTGTTCATACCACATTTCACCCTCGACTTCTGCATTTTCTCTATACACTGACCATCATTGCGACGAATCCGCCTTTCCTCGTGTTACGACTGTCATCTTGGAGGGTCACACGGACGAAGTGTGGAATATGGAATGGAGTCATAGTGGCCACTACCTGGCGACGGCAAGTAAAGACAAGACGGCGATAATATGGCGTATGAAGGTAAGCAAGCGAACCCTGTTTCTTTGATTTGATGTGCTTCACACAGATTGCTCGTGCAGCATGATACCGAGGAGAAACAGTGGGAATCATTTGTTGTCCTGGAAGACCATCCTTATGCTGTGGGCTGTTTGGCATGGTCCAAGGATGATTCGATATTATTGACGAGTGCCGAAAATCACATAAGACTCTGGAACACGAAGGTGTGATTCTTTTCACAAATCTTCCTGACCCTTATCAAACATGTCAAATGTTAAAGACCGGCATGTGTATCCAAGCTCTGGACGACCATACTGATACTGTGACCGCGCTTGCATGGCTTCCAGACGGTTCTGGATTTCTCTCGGGAGCTTTGGACCGAATGATAATTCAATGGGTAAGATGTTCCCGTTCTATTATCGAGGGGTTGGGACGTTGATAGTTTGTCTATCAGGATCCAGACGGAACGCTGCGCACTTCCTGGGGCGCCAGCCCTATCCGTCTGACCGGCCTATCTGTCGCGCCTGACCTAAGCCGTCTGGTAACTATTGGAATGCTCAGTGACATTCCCAGTCCCAGTGATCATCCACCAACACGTGATGGTCAGGCCCCACCACCAGGAGGTAGTGGAAATGGCGTGGCATTGAATGGCACCCGGAGTTCAGATAACAGGATGATTATCTATGACCTAGCCACGAAGCAGATCGAAGCGTACGTGTATTCTCGGTTTGGAGGACGTGGATACGACTTGTCTGCTACAGGAACATTCGTTTGGACGGTCAGCTTACGAGCGTCAACGTGTCCCGGAACTCGCAGTACGCCCTTATCAACCATGCGCCTGACGTGAGAGGACTTGTGGTTGTCATCCATCTGACTCTCTTTAACTTTACGATTTTAACAGGAAATTCACCTTTGGAACCTGAATGCTGGACGACTAGAGCGCAAGTTCACGGGTCAACGGCAAGGGCATCATGTTATCCGCAGTTGTTTCGGAGGCGTGGATGGAAACTTCGTGGTGAGCGGGAGCGAAGGTAATTATCCCCAAGTTTCGGACACCTGCTCCTGGCAGAAACAGATTGAAACCTATTTCTGTCAGATGCAAAGATATATATCTGGCATCGCGATACTGGGGCGCTGCTGGAGACGCTTTCGGGGCACGGCGAAGGGAGCGTGAACTCTGTCGCATGGAATCCGCGAGAGGACCGGATGTTCGCGTCGTGTTCGGACGATCATACTGTTCGGATATGGGAAGCATTTCCGAGTGGCTTTGTAGCTGACGAACCCCATATTCATCCCTCGATATCCCTCGAGAGCGGGAGTGGGAAAGGGAAAACTCGGCTAAGTTGGGATATCGGGGATGGGTTGGAGATTTGACCCTTTTTGGCATTTATAGAGGTCATCCCTCTTCTCCTTCATCACTTTCTCTATTCCCAACATTTTGAACCCTTTTTTCTGCATTACAACGAACCTGCTTTCGCACATGTATCAGCATCTCTTCTCTGGTTCACCACTGATCGAATCTGTTATCATCATTAGTTCTTGCATACTGAAAACAATTTCAACGTGGACATCTATGGATAGAGAGACTTCATTTGACAGCAATGACGCGTGGAATGGAGGATACAAGTGAATTATACATGCCAGCAATAAGGTATACATGATCAAATAATACAACGCTGCCAAGGTATAAATAGTTACATATTGACGGACGGTTCAGTGAACGAGTCGTTCTTTGGGTCATATCAAGGACGTTGTGAATATGCACGGTGTTTTGGGACAAAGAGTGAAGCCATGGGATCGCGCTTCATGGGGGTCTGGGTTTTGAGCAGTGAAGCAGTGTCCGGTTGTATCGGAGGCTTTTCGGGGACGCTAACTGCATTTGAAGGAGAGTGGGATGTCGGAGGAAGGTGCTGTACGTCTGATGGCAGAGCAGATGGTTGTCCTGAGGAAAAAGAAGATGCGAAGACGGTGGCGGGGCGACGCTGGATGACGGTGTTTACTGTTACTCGACTGGTATCACCTGAAGAGGACGAGAAAGGCAAGGTGGCGTCGGGTGGCTTTGGGAGTACGCGATAAGATTTCCCATTTGGCATTGGAGGGATGATACGAGAGTGATACATGCTCTTCTGGATCTTGGAAACCTCCGAACGAGTTTTCTGGAAAAGTGACTTGGGTTGGGGGGCTGCGGACCCTGTGTGAACGTCATTCGGTGATGTGAAGGGATGTACGAGTGGATGGGGGCTACGTACATCCTGCTCTTGGGCGCTTCGGAGGTGGGACGCGGTCCGTTATTTTGACCTCTCGTTCTTTTTTCCGCTCTTCGGCTTCGAGTCGTTGAATGCGCAGCTTGGTGCCAGCTTCTTCCAGACGTCTCGCTTCTGAATCGCGTAAGAACTGTGGGAGATGAAACACTGGCGACGAGTATCGACTTTGGAGCACTTACGAAATAGTGCTCTTTCCAGGATGGGGGATCACCCTGGGTGGGAGGCAAGGACCGTTCTGCTGCGAGCGGGAAGGTGGAGTAGCAGAGGTTCTTCCATATTTCTGACAGAGGAAGGTATTTAGGGCTAGCGGGCACTGGCACTGAGTGGATGGCTGCATACCAGGTGTGTCGGGTTGGAGATGCTGTGGATGGCTCGATGATGAATTTGAGATTGACGACGAGACGACGTACTGGAGAAAATTGCTCGAGGCGCGATAGTTGTTCTGCGTCGCAGCGGTCGAGGATTGGCTTGACCAAGGGATAGGTGAGATCGTCACCGAGGCTATCTATATCTATGGGGATTGTCAGAGCGGGTGGAGAGCGGATGGAGTGAAAGACGGACGGTCGACATGGGCTGCGGCGACTGGGAGGGAATGAGCGAGTGTGGTTGAGGAGAGAATGTGAACGGTCACCGCGTTGGCAGAGATGGACGAGTGTTGGAAATTTAGAGGTCATCATCAGAGAGTGGATATTTCCATATCGGGTCACAAAGTGGGCCATCACCACCGCCGTCGACCCCCTCATCATCGCGCTCAGGACACGAACCGGATCAGTCTGGTTTCTCGACAAACCCCCACCTGTTTGGGGCCAACTCCTCCTCTGAGCAACCTTACTTATTAGGCAGAGTCAGTACCCCGGATTATTGCTCGTCTCTCGCGGAGGACAACCTCCCACTCCGAATAGCGTAACTTCCCCCCCCACACCGGTCCCACCATGACATATAAAGGCGGACTTTTCGCACTATCTCACCCCCACCACACTGCTCAGACATGCAGCAAGCTACCCACCCTCGCCTTCACGTTCGAGACGCGCACGACGCTCATGTCGTCTTCGAAGCCGTCCGTCAAGGCTTCCTCCCCCCAGTCATCAGGCGACTCAACGACGCTGAACGAGCTACACTCGTTCGTCCTGGTGCAATCTTCGTATGGATCGAATGCGAAGAGGATGCTGGTCTAAAGAGATGGACAGGTGAGCACATGCATGTTGTTTTACCCATGACTTTGGACGCTGCAATTGATCCCATCTACTTAGATGGTCGCGTTTGGGGTCAAAGCAGGATGCGCGAGGTAAGGAATACCTTCTTGTGCTTTGTGGACAAGACGTGGACATCATCATCTATAGCCTTACCTCTTCTATGATGAAAAGCTTCCCTCCAAAACTCGGCAGGCTCCGCATGCCAGTTGGTGCGACTCCTTCTGTTCATTTCTCTTGCATGAATCCCTGACCATGGCTATCTTCAGTTCAAATACATACCGTTTCGTCGACAGCGCGCCCCGTAGCGGCCCTACTTCTTCTGCACTATCACACCAAGACCGCGCTCCCTATCAGCACTCCGGATTAGTCAAGCAGACATACTCTGCTTGGGTCACCTCCGATCCACGCTCAAAACCCCAAAAGTGGCATCTCACCGCTTACTTCACTTACTCCGAACTGTCGACGCTCCCAACCATCGATCGAGATCCACTGTTGCAAAGAATGATCGTGCCATCTGGCATCTACCGCAGTGGTGGTGCAAAGTCAAGGAGCGATGAAGAGATGTCCACTGTCCGCCAGTCGTCTGGTCGGCCAGAGAGTCGTACACCTCTTTTGCCTTCTATCCGATTGCCCGTGCTCGAATGTGGTAATCTGTCAATACACCAACATTACTTGGGACCTTCGAGGTTACCAGAAGATCACCGGGTAATACAAATGTTGAATTCAAGACATGTCTCATAGAACTCGTCGGCTTAGTGGGTGGGGTAGTAATTTATTGCACATCTTTATTATCATTACGCAACTGTATCGATATCCAACTTACATACCAATTTGAATCATTTATCTACAAGTCGTACCAGCATGGAGAACAAAACGGAGCCTTAGTTCAAGGCCGAAATCACCTTGAATTTGTCCCGTCTCCTACGAAAGCGGGCTGGCTGATTCCTCAACGCATAGGGAGACCTCAATCAAGGTATAATTCCACTATGGCCATGCTGAGTTTGGTCTTGTACAACGTGAATATACGAGAAAAGCAATGAAAGCGTCATAATTACATTTCGATATCAATCCTCCTCGTCTGAGAAAGGCTCGGCAGTGTTTTGCATTTCCTGTGCCCTCATAGCACCCACAATGTCCTCGGACTGGCCTTTTTGTGCAGCAAGGCGTTGCCCTGAGCCTCTTGGTCAAGCAACATCTTTAGAAAGGACCTTCATACGAACGAATCAGTGTATGTATGGCCTCTTGTGTTCTTCGTTCCAGCTTTGCCAGTTTTTTGTCCATTTCGCGTTTGAGATCCCAATTAGGTCGCTTCGGTGCGATATTGAACACGTCCTGGGAAGGAAGTTTAGCATTGGTCTTGAGCGTCGAGGGGAGACCGCACCAGTTCCTGAGCCCTTCTCTGCTCATCCTCAGTTATAATATTCTCCGCAAGACCTTCCACGTCTTTCTCCACGGTATCATGCAGCATATCTGCATCTTCTCTTGGGTCGTATTTACGCAGTGTGCGTGTCGCTGGATCGAAATTGCGATTTTTGATTACGGATTCACTGTATTCCCCTTAGCAAATTGATTATCGCTGAACCAACAGCCCGTACTCTATCGTTTCCCCTGCTTTCCGTCTTCTGAGGGCCAACAGACGGGCTTTTCGCGCTTCTGACGCTTCGGCTAGAGACATTGACTATTCTGCTGACAAAGCATGCAGGTTATTTCTGGTTCTCTTCGAGTCGCGCTGCGAATGCAAGTCGTTGAGACGAAGGAGCTGTTGGACCTCTGAAAGAAATGGCTACGCCCACATTATGGCGTAGAGCCTGCCTTGGTACCGCACTCCAAAGGTGTCTTCTCCAACTCCAAGGGACCAGACATTCGACACGACCGCGGTACGTGGCCACCGCAACTCGAAAGGACGCGTCCAAGTCGCCTGCAATGGAGAACTTTACTTGCGATCTTCTCAGGTGAGGAGGGGATTTATATCTGCGTCATGATGTGTCACCCGTCTAGCAGGAATTTCTCTATAATTGCACACATCGGTGAGTGCACATCCAAGCCAGTCCTCCCTCGATTCAACCTATTGTATAGATCACGGAAAATCAACATTAGCAGATAGGTAAGCCTTTTTCTCGTGCCCCTTGTCCATTCCATTCAAAACTTTCAGATTATTAGAGGTCTGGCATTCGCGTTTCAATCACCGTCCTGACGGAGTAAACGGAACGGATAGTTGACAGGGACCATAAAGAAGGAGGGATATAAAAAGAATGAGCAGGTGCTTGACAAGCTCAAAGTAGAGCGAGAGCGCGGAATCACAGGCGAGTTTTTCCCAATATCGTAGGTCGTACTAAACCCATTGTTCGCTCGTAGTAAAGGCCCAGACGGCTAGGTGAAAATTTTCCACGTCTGTTACAATTGCCCCAAGCCCATCAGTCTCCTAGCATGGTTCATACTTTTGCTAAACGGGCATACATGTTGAATCTCATCGACACACCTGTCCGTACTTATAATGGTTGTCGGCGAGTGATGGATTTTTTGACCTAACATATTGACTACAGGGTCATGTCGATTTTGCATGGGAAGTTTCGAGGTCCTTGGCCGCTTGCCAAGGTGCCCTTTTACTTGTATGCGCGGATTTTCCCCCTGGCATGTTACCTTGTATGTCTGACCAGAGTCTCCCAGGTGGACGCTAGCCAAGGCGTGCAGGCACAATCGATTTCAGTTTTCCACAACGCGAAAGAAAGAGGACTCACAATCATTCCTGTCCTGAACAAAGTCCGTGAGGTGACCTGAGACTAACGTGCCTCTCTGACTTTGTCGATGTTAGATAGATCTTCCAGCTGCTCAACCAGAACGAATAGCGGCGCAGATGCAATCCACTTTTGGTATCGATCCAGACGATATCCTACAAATCTCTGCCAAAACTGGCAAAGGTGTAGAACGCGTTTTGGAAGCCATTGTTAATCGCATCCCTCCTCCGAGCGGTAGCGTCGCGGCACCTTTGAAAGCCTTCCTCTTCGATTCCTTGTAAGCTGAGCTATGCAACCTTCCTTCCATGTCAATGATTATGTGCCTCAAGTTATGACCGGTATCGTGGTGTCATCTCGCTTGTGAATGTTCAGCAGGGCGTACTTCGGAAAGGCAAGTCATTGCTCATGTTCCTAGCGTCTGATCATGAAAACTTGTTCAATGCAGGCGACAAGATCGTTTCATGTCATACTCGCAAGAAATACGAGATAATAGACTTGGGAATCATGCATCCAGAAGAACTTCCGACGGATAGTCTACGCGCTGGCCAGGTTGGCTACATTGCATGCAATATGAAGGAATCCTCAGAAGGTCTTTCAGCTTCTTCATCCTCTGCATCACATCTAATCCTCTACAAGCTCATATTGGTGATACATTACATCGCATCGGCGAGCCCACTGAACCGCTACCGGGTTTCCAGCCTGCGAAAGCCATGGTTCCTGCTCATTCCTAGTTTATTTGCGTCGCTTTCTCAACCAGACAGACAGGTTTTCGCCGGTATCTTCCCTGTGGATAGCAATGACTTTCCGAAACTGGAAGAATCCATCAAACGGGTCATTTGACATCTACTAATTCGTTGCTTTTCCTGACCTTGCTTGCTTTAGCTCACCTTGACAGACCGCAGTGTTACAATTCAGCGAGAATCGTCTTCGGCCCTTGGACAAGGTTGCAGGCTTGGTTTCCTGGGAACACTCCACATGGACGTATTTCGTCAGAGACTTGAGGATGAATATGATGCCAGAATAATCGTTACGGCACCCACTGTGCCATACAAAGGTGGGCGCTTTCAGCCAGGTATCGTGTGTTGTTATTCTTATCCTCACAACTTTAGTCGTCTATCGCACGAATAAAGAAGTCTACATCAGCAACCCAACTGAGTTTCCGGAGGTCGCCGATACTGCGTCGAGAGTCAAAGATATCCAGGAACCAGTTGTTAAGGCTTCGATCATCGTTCCAGAAGGTAATTCAATTCGCCCCACCATTGCTTACAACAGCTTACATGCGATTGAGGAAGAATACTTTGGAGTCATAATGGAGCTTTGCTACTCGCATCGAGCAGAAGACTTGGACCATCGCTACCTAGATTCTGGCACAAGCACATCATCGCGTATCATGTTGACCTGTACCCTACCACTAAGCGAGATTGTGACAAATTTCTTTGACCAGCTCAAAAGTCATAGCTCGGGGTTTGCCAGTTTCGAGTAAGGCCACCATTTCCTTATTCCTGGTCTTTTCTGACGTGGTGATCTCTAGTTATGAGGACGCAGGATACAGACGCAGTGATCTATCCAAGGTAAGATATTGATCCCTCTTTTGCTCCACAAAATAATTGCAAACTATGCTACTAGATGTCTTTCCTCTTGAATGGAAAACCCGTCGACGCGCTCGCTATCATTGTTCATCGATCTGCGCAAGACCGCGTTGCGCGTGAATGGGTCAAGAAACTTCGTAAGCTTACAATGCTGTGATGAAACGTTCACGCTATAATCCGGAAAAGACAAAGTAATCCCCAGGCAACTTTTTGAGGTCCCCATCCAGGCCGTAATTGGCCGCAAAGTCCTTGCACGGGAGACCTTGAGTGCTCTTCGCGCAGATGTCACGGCAGGATTATATGGAGGTAAGATATGAATGACCCTATACTCCCTCCCATATCTATAAACGAATGGTCAGGCCATTATGAGCGCAAAATGAAGCATCTAGAAAACCAGAAGGAGGGCAAGCGCAGGATGAAGAAGATTGGAACCGTCGATCTTCCTCAAGAAGCGTTTTTCGATATCTTGGGCAATAGGAAGTAATGCCTGAGCGAAATGCTGGTGTTCTATCTCTACATAAATTACATTCCAGGTATCACATACACACAATATCTTAACATCTCGCACGCTTGTTCATAATTCATTGTCATCGTCATCGTAAGTTTCCTTGATAAGGCTGATGGAGAAAACATGAGACTGGTCTATTCCAATACTGAAGGTGTAACTGACCGATATATTGATGATGGAGGGTGATCTCCGCTGTGGAAAATGAGTCAGCAAATTGGTACATGGGGGTGAGATCTCCGTACTCGTTTGTTATAAAGCCGTCGATTAGCTCTGGACGAAGGTAGTCATAATACGGGTTCACGACCTCTACTTTATCAACGAGATCCCCTTCTTCGAAGCCAAGGACACTGCTTGGGTCTCCGAAATCGAGAGCAGCGTATTCGTGATACAAGTTCCAAAGAGGCGTGAATTTGAATTGGCCAGCACAAACTACAATGGGAACGCTGTGCGCCCGCGCAGCGGTTGCGGCGATTAGGGACCCCGAGGTAGCGAACATTCCTCCATTGGCAAATATAGCATGAGCTCCTAAAATGACTTTGTTCACTCGTGACATGAGGGCGAACATTGAAGAGTCGGGAACCAGGAACGTCGAGATGCCAGCGGCAGATAATAATTTTGCCATCTGCTGTCCACCGTATCTAAAAAAAAAGGAATCAAGGTGAGATTAAAGAGATGAAGACAGAGACATCAGAGACACGAACAGAGGCGCGGTCTCTGCCACGATTACGGTGTATTTTCTATGATGCGCTGCGGACTTGAGGAATGCTTCCACTGTTTTCGACATACCAAGGGTCAAAATAATTTCACTTCCTAAACGCATTGGGATCAAAGAAGATAGTAGAAACAAGATCCTTACTCTGAATGAATATGATCCTTGGCGTTCTTGGACACATTGTCATACACCGTCTCTAGCTCATCCAGGACGTCCTGAATCGCTTCCATAAGGACGGGCTTCAATCCGCGCGCAAAAGAGTCTGGGTCATCAGGATCGTTTTCCTTCAGTGTCCCCTTGCCTTCCTTCTCAGCTTTTGGAGCCATCGTGTGTTGCCTGGGTTGTCCGAGCAGCACAAACTTTGCGATGGAGAATGATTCGGTGGTCGATGCCGCCGCGGTGCCCCGAGTCGCGGTGTGGTATTCCTCGCGAATATGGTGCAGAACCTTTCGGACGGTGTTTCCAACAGAGTGTTCTGACAAACATCCGGGTGGTGAGATCAGGCGATTGGTCTCACCGAGAAGCAGATGGGAGATTCTAAAGAACCTTTGGGTTGTGCTTCAACAAGTCTCCGGCCCACATGTCGAATTATCTCTACCAATTGCTCCATATTCGAAAAGCGAGCTTTTGAAACGACCTGGCGTAGGACGAGGAGCGTTTCTAACGCTGTTGTACGCGAACCCACTACTTGCCTGTCAACCTAGCAGTTTCAGCATATTGGAGGAGGGATCGAGCAGGCCAAACCGTCGTCGCAATCTCGACGCGAGATTCTCTACGGAGCGTTGGCTAGCACCACCGAGGTCAGGAGCCATGAATGCTAAGTACAGAGGATCATGTCCCGATTTGGTAGGTACATGTCGAGGTGCGATTACATAATATTCAAGTATATAATTCGACATGCAAAGGTACGTTCACCGTGTCTTACTATCTCAAATGTCATCAGCCAAGGTTCCTCAACAGTCCTTATATCAAAATACAAATTCAACCTACCATACAGATCATTGGGACACACAATGGGACTTTCCATTGCGATGAAGCACTCGCTGTCTTCCTTCTGCGTCAAACAGCCGGCTACCGCGATGCTGGTCAGATCTTTCCGTCTGCGTTATCGCTTCATGATTCGACATATACTAGGTCTGAAACGTACTAGGGATCCCGCCGTTCTCGACAAGTGCGATATCGTAGTCGATGTCGGGGCAGTGTATGATGAGAGTAAAAACCTCTTCGATCACCACCAGCGAGGCTTCACCGAAGTCTTTGGACATGGATTCAACACGAAGCTCTCGTCGGCTGGATTGATCTACAAGTGAGCTTTATCCACGAAATCTCGCACGTTATATGACGACACTTCCAAGGCACTTTGGTAAAGAAGTTGTCGCAAACTTGATCCAGATTCCTATTGAGGATCCCAAAGTGGACACCTTGTGGCTCAAGATGTATAGGGTACCGCTCCCTTTCGTCACTCATCACGGGAGCACTGAAATACGTCTTACTCAGGAGTTTATCGAAGCCCTAGATGCCATCGACAACGGGATCTCGCAGTATCCAACAGATGTCAAGCCGAGGTATCGAAGCCGAACAGATCTGTCCAGTCGTGTCGGCAGTCTTAACCCTGCTTGGAACCAGCCAGTAGACGGACAAACCGTTGATGTAAACATCCGCCTTCAGAAACCCAACCCAAGTTATGCTGATCGTTATCTACCCAGTCCCAGTTTGGCAAAGCTTCACTTCTCACAGGAGAAGAGTTTTTTGGAAAGCTGAACTATTACGCAAACGCGTGGCTTCCCGCCAGGGAAATACTCATGGCATCGGTGGACAAGAGCAAACAGAACATCGATCCCACTGGCAATATTATTCTTTTTGAACAGTTCCTTCCCTGGAAAGTATATCCCGTCTACCCTTTCACCATGATTCATGCCGACATATGACACTCAGGAACATCTTTTTGAACTCGAAGCAGACTCGGCATCGAATATTGCTCCTGGAAAGGCCATATATGTGGTCTACCCCGATGAAACTGCTGGAAACTGGCGCGTCCAAGCCGTCCCTGTCTCCTCGGAAAGCTTCGACAGCCGCAAGGCACTTCCTGAGGAATGGAGGGGGCTGAGGGATGACGAGTTGTCAACCAAATCCGGCATTCCAAACTGTATCTTCATTCATGCCTCTGGTTTCATTGGAGGTGTGTACCGAATGTCGTTATCTGATGCCCCATGCTGATTACATGACATTGCGCAGGAAACAAAACCAAAGACGGGGCTTTGCAAATGGCCAAAGCTGGGTTGGCGTTATGAAATATCCATTTCTTCTCCAAGAGGAACGTCTCCATACGATGACGTATATACGACTATCATGGGTCGCGATCCGAAATTTTCGGAGAGGTTCAAAATTTGAACCTTTGAACCTCGCTTCATAGCAATACGACCCCAATGGCGGCTCGCGATCTGTCTGGTATTGGATCGATATGCGAGTTATCGCATCCGAATATCGGGGAGGTTCAAGATTTGAACCTTGGCTATTTATCAATGCTATAACATAGCATCAGACATATCTCAATGTTACTGTAGGCACTTATTATGTTGTTCGTTGAAAATCTATCGATGATCCTGTATGTACATACATGTGCAGCAAGTGTGCCAGTTCCAGTTCCCGGTCTTGAGTTATGAATCCTGAAGACTGCCCTCTTGGACTGCATGAGGGGCGACATGCCAGTCCAGTGTATCAGCCCATTTAGGGAGAAGCTGAGAGATTTGCTCCACGTCCTTATCCCCACGTCCTGACAGACACTGAACCTATAAATTCAGCCTTGGCAGATGGCGAACCGAAAACTCACGATAACGATGTCCTGATCTTTGGAAAGGGTCTTTGCGAGGCGTACACCTTCCCAGATGGCGTGCGACGATTCTAGCGCTGTGTTACTGGTGTGAGACGTGAACGGATAGAAGTCAGTAACCCGACTTGCCTGGGATGATGCCCTCCCGCTGCGTGAGCATTCTAAAACCGCGGAGGGCTTCCTCGTCAGTAGCGACAACATATTCTGCCCTCCCTGAATCCTTCAACCATGCATGTTCCGGTCCAACACCAGGGTAATCAAGGCCAGCACTTATGGAGTGTGTCTCTATAATCTGGCCGGTGGGTGACTGCAAGATGTACGTTCTGACACCATGTAGAACGCCGGGCTGGCCCATGGAAAGGGTTGCGCTGTGACGATCGCCGTCGATGCCTATTCAACAGAGCTTGGTATGAGACGATATTGAAGGTACGGGTTTGGAATCTGCCAACCTTCTCCTCCGGCTTCCACGCCAACTAGACGGACACCCTTGTCCGGAATAAAGTTAAAGAAAGTCCCGATAGCGTTGCTGCCCCCACCGACACACGCGACGACAACATCTGGTAACTTACCTGTAGCTTCTTCCATCTGAAGCTTTATTTCTTCACTGATCACTTTCTGAAAGTCTCGGACGATAGTCGGAAAGGGGTGAGGACCGATTGCTGAGCCAACAAGGTAATGTGTGGTCGAGAGGTTAGTAACCCAGTCGCGTAAGGCTTCGTTCACGGCGTCTTTCAATGTACGCGAACCAGAGTGTACGGGAATCACCTTGAAAATGCCCGATTCATGGGTGAGTGATTGGACAATAAAAGATGTTAATCACCTTGGCACCGAGCATCTCAATTCGGAAGACATTGAGAGCTTGTCGTCGAACGTCTTCCGCTCCCATGTAAATGACACATTCCAGCCCGAATTTAGCACAGACGGTCGCCGTCGCGACGCCATGCTGCCCAGCGCCTGTTTCTGCAATGATACGGGTCTTTCCAATCCGTCGGGCGAGAAGAATCTACCACGATTTTGTTAATAAACAACTGGATTAACCTTCTTGGTGTGCCGACCTGTCCGATGGCGTTGTTTATTTTATGGGATCCGGTGTGGTTTCTGTGATGTCAGACACCCGGTGTCAATTGTTTTTGCGCGAGATGAATCGAGCTGACACTTACAGATCTTCTCGCTTCAGCCAGATTTTCGCTCCGCCAGCATCATTTGTCAGGCCTTCTGCAAAGTAGAGTTTTGAGGGGCGATTCATATATCCATAGTAGCTCTGGAATTCCTTCCAGAACTCAGGGTCTGCGATTGCTGATTTGTGGGCTTCCTCCAGTTCGGCAAGACAGTCAACGAGGGCTTCTGGCACATACTGTCCTCCGAATTGACCGAACCTGGCGGGTAGAGCCGCCAGATCAGCATTCGCATTAGGAGTCGACGAGCTGGTCTTGCTGTTGTGGGGAGGAGAGGGTCGCAAAGTGGGTCGAGTGCGGTTCCTCGGTAGCTCTTCTCTACTGCTCAGCTCTTGGCAGTACGTTTGAACGTTGCGTGGAGCTTCGCCTTTTGCGGAGTTCTTGATAATTGATACCAGACGGCTCCCCACCACTACGCCGTCTGCGCCGGCATCTGCCACAGTATCGAAGTGCTCGCGAGTTGCAACCCCAAAGCCAACTGCTATAGGAACCGTGGTATGCTCGCGAACGCGGGCAATTATATCCGGCAGTGCGCTGTTCATAGCAACTTTCTCTGATGAACCTGTGGTTCCCATCTTTTGGGTATCTCAGCAGGATGAAACCTTGATAAAAAATAAAGCACCACCTTGGAAACAACATAGATGAAGGAGTCTGCGATAGAAGCAAGAAATTTGATGCGATGAAGAGTAGTCGATGGCGCGATCAACGGTACATAGGATAGGCTGTGAATTCTGTCAGGAAGGGGAGAACAAGTCATCTTGATGTTGAGGCTCACCCGGCCTTGGTGCATTTTTCTCGGAAGGCGATGGCTTCCTCTGGAGGAAGGTCAACCATGATAAACCCATTGGCCCCAGCTTGCGCAGCGTCTTGTATTGCCTTGTCCTCTCCGTAGGCAAGTAGGGGGTTGTAATAACCTGAAAGAGATGATGTTAGTCTGCGCGGGACCAAGGCGAGTATTGTTACCCATAAGAAGGACAGGAGCTGTCAGACCCTGTTTCCGAGCTGCCTTGAGCATCTCTAGGACAGTGATATAATCGATATCTTGCTTCAAGGCGACCTGGCAGAAAGATGGCATGAGCCTGAACGCATCATTCCATGGCTGAGCGCACAGTGTTGGTCTCTTGGATGGCAGGCCCATCTGCTATTGGATCTGAGAAGGGCATTCCGAGCTCGATGATGTCTGCACCACCCGCTTGCATCCCGAGCAATATCGGAACGGTGTCATCGAGGGTGGGATAACCAGCGGTAACGAAAGGAACGAGGGCAGGGACACCCTAAGGGCGGGGTGTCAGTGGTGTCGAAGGTGGAAGACTGGATAGACGTACGTCTGCTTTCTTTGCTCGAAAGACTTGAGTGAGGGCGTCCATCGAGGTAAGATCTGAAATTTATGATTTATCATCTGTCCTTATTACTTCCTTCATGGAACCCTCACAGGCTGCCGATGAGTCCCGCGTCCTCGTCATCTATACAGGCATGTGCTAGATCTTCTAACCCACTCCTAATTTCACCTTGATTACTAGGTGGCACCATCGGCATGCTTGTCGGCCACCAAGGATACGTTCCCGAGCCATACTTCTTGACCGAGACCCTCAGGAGCCAGAACCGTTTCCATGATCCACAGAAAGACTCTCTCTTTTCCAATGCTACTTCCGTCCAAGGGTTTCGAGACTGGAGCAGCGCAAGCGAAAGGACTACTCCTCACTCCTCTGGTTCAGCAACACCGATCCAGCCCCAGAGAACTCTCCTTGTGCGCTCATCAAGACCGATAGGCGCCTCAGCTTCCCCAGCTTCAGATCAGAAGAAACAACCTACCTGCGTCAAAATCTCTGACGTGTATGAGGCCCATCTCCCAACCCTAGTCACCCCTTACAGTGCTGTTCCCGGCGGCACCGGACGCAAGTCAATCCGTTACGCAATGCTCGAAGTATGTCGCAGGTCAGCCTGCGACAAAATTGTTTTTTCTTACCTGAGGAAAATAGTGGAATCCTTTATTAGACAGCAGCAATCTCGAAATCGCCGGTAGATCATCTCGAAACTGAGAATATTGCCATTTGATATGACCTGATCATGCTCAGATTGGGTCCGCATCGCGACTGAGATCGAATTGAACTACCACTTTGACGCCTTTCTCGTTCTTCATGGCACTGATACCATGGCATATACCTCTAGTGCCTTGAGTTTTATGTTAGAGGACCTCGGAAAGACTGTGGTAGGACTAGAATTACATGCTCGTTCCGACACTCTTCTTAACTTGTTCAGATTTTGACAGGGGCACAGATACCCATGTCCCAGCTACGAAACGATGCCGTGGATAATTTCATGGGGGCACTTACCATCGCCGGTCATTACATTATACCAGGTAATCCAATTGCACTGTAACGTGTTTCTTGACCCTAACTATCTATAGAATGTTGTCTCTACTTTAATCACACTTTATACCGCGGAAACAGGGTATCCAAGATGTCTTCGTACGATCTGAGCGCGTTCAATAGTCCCAATTTCCCCCCTTTAGTCAATGGTCAGCTCGAAACAACATCCTATTTGATTTGAAGCTCACAGTCGCACAGTTGGCATTGAGATTATCGTTAGCTGGAACGATGTACTACGACAAACAAGCCTCCGCCGCTTCCGTGCTCATAAAGGTAATCATTATATCGGCATTTTCGTTTTTCTCTCTTAGTATGGTGACTTTGCATGGTCCATAGAAATGTGCCCTCATGTTGCCACTTTGCGCTTGTTCCCTGGGATTTCAGGTGATATCGTTAAAGCCTTCTTTATGCCAGCAATTCGTGGAGTGGTTCTCGAAACTTTTGGAGCAGGGAATGCGCCACAACGTGCGGATCTAATGCAAGCGCTTAAGGAGGCGTGCGATCGCGGCGTTGTCGTCGTAGCTATTACCCAATGTGCAAAAGGTTCCGTCTCGGATGCGTATGAAACCGGGAGAACGATGCTTCAAGCCGGCGTCGTTCCTGGTGGCGATATGACTCCCGAGGTATGCATATCGTCATTCATAATCTGGACCGTTGTTGTGACCGCTCATTCTACTCAAGTGTGCACTCACTAAACTCAGCTACCTCCTGTCAAAGCCGGAGCTTTCAACCGCACAGATCCGTGAACTCATGACATCGCCTTTACGCGGAGAGCTAACTCGACCTTCCCACTCCGCCCCGAGTCAACCAGATAAGAACTTTGACAAAATCCATAGCGTCCTATCCGAATTCGTCCGCCTGCTGCCGCCCCCGTCTCAGTCTCCACAGCTCACCATTTCCGCCCCGCCTAATTCTCCTGACACCACAACTAAAGAAGTGGCCGCGTCGTGGTCCTGGACGGCAGCCGAGGTCGCCAACACTGAAGCCGTTCTGATTCCATTCCTCGTCCATCTCGCAGCTGCCAGAAATGATCTGGCGGGTCTTAGGTTCTGTCTCACGGCCGTAGCGGCCTATGATTCCGGAAGCGGGCTCAACATTGCTGGCGGTCTGGTGAGTTGTCTCGATCCCGGGACGCGTCAGACGCCGCTTCATGTTGCCAGCCTCAATGGCAGCACAGAATGTGTCAATCTCTTGCTTCGCTCAGGCGCGCTCGTTCATCTCCGGGATATTCTTGGACATACTGCATTATATTATGTATGTTTGGATACATCTCTAAATGTTATCATATGCTTGCAACTCATGTGCATATTATAGGCGGCTCGACAGGGACACGAAGGTACAGTTGACACGCTTGTGCAAGCAGGGGCTACACTGGGAGGTTTCGATGAACCCTTTGCCGCTCTCGGCGCCAAAGATGCATCCCTCAGCCGTACCGAGACTAGTCTGCGAATCTGGTCAAAGACTGGCGTGAAGATATCGGACGGTTCACAACCAACGTCCACAACTTGATTGGACGCACGCCGAGACAAAAAAAAGTTCGAAACCCTACATACTAGATGGTGGTATCATATAAATCAACATATATCACGGTAGCCAAATCACTCATTTTCATCCCCCCGTATGGCTTCTCCCATGTTTGCGTGTATGGTTTTAAGGAAGAGAGCAAGCTGATCACGACCGAAAGTAAATGGGGAGCCTAAAAATTCCAGTTTTTCAACAAAACTAGGAGGTTCTTTGTCCAGAGCGAGGGGTATGTAATTGACGGTGGGCACAAGTTGATCTTTCGAAGAGATAGGCCCAGCTGACGCTGGTTCATCATAACAACATCGTAAGGTGAAGTTCAAGCCTGATTCGCATTTCATATGTATAACTCTTGAAGGTGTTAAACGACTTACTTCTGGGAACATCGGAATCAGTTGTATTGCCGGGGTCATTGTGGGTATAGACGCAAGACAACACCCATTCATCCAAGTCAAGATATTTTCCTTTAGACGCTTTGATGTTAGGAACAATGATATTCGTCATGTCCTCATAAAATCGCATGACTTGTGTTTGCTTGGGATCGTCTACTCCGCCTGGACGGCCGTTACGCTGCGCGGAACCGGGAACTTTGGATGCCTTTGCAGCAAGAGTGTTTGATCGATCGATTTCGGCTTTCAGCTCGAATCGAAGATCCTTTTCTATGCAAGGAAAAATGATGAGCAACAGCATAAGGCGTAATGATTGAAAGCAGACCTATTTGCTGCAGTTCGCGAATGCTTGCCTTATGCTCTTCAATAGTTTTCTGTCGCTCGACTGCCAGGTTTTTCCACCGCCCCACGTCCTCCTCGATCGTTTTCTTTTCCTCGTCAGCCGCTTCACGTGTCATTAGGTTGAGGACGGAGGTGCTGCCCGAACGCATGAGGGGTTCCTTCATTTTCGTCTGTTTTGTCAACTCCTTTATTAGTATTTCCTGCGCTATTGCGCAATGTAGTTTTAGAGGGTGTTTATACATGCAAAGAAACTGGGAAGCAAACCTTGTAATTGGGCTTCGTACTGGAGGGCCTGTTGGTTTAGCAGCTGCTCAGCTTCTGTCTCTCGCACTTGGAACACCTCTTCAAGTTGGCGTGATAGAGCCTCAACCTGAGCCTCTGCCTTGAAGACAGTTCAATGACTTGCGCATCATAAATGGAAGTCAAACGTGCAAACGCACCCGGCGAAGTTGCTCTCTTAGCCTCAAAGGTTCGTCACCTTTACTAGGCCGCGTGGTGGATGTTTGCGCCTTGTTTTTTCTGCCAGTCTGAACAGCCTCAAATTCGGCCACCTCATCCTCCAGTTCCTCGTCCTCCAAAATTTCAACGGGGCTTGCGTCTATGACAATCGGTTCATGTGGTGGAGGTTGTCGCGCAGCTTTCGACGATGGGGCCTTCGCCCTCCCTTTGCGCTTTCCATTTACTTGAGACGGTTCCGTCTGAGATGCTGCTCTGCGACCAGGTTGCGCGACCTCAGAGGAATCAACATCCCGATGTACTTCTTCGATTTCTGAGTCTGAAGGAGGGGCCGGGCGTTTTCGGCCAGTGGTCTTGGGCTTTGAAGGACCGGGTTCAGCGCGGCTGCTCGGTTTGGTGGGGCGGGCTGCATTCCCTCTTTTGATGGGAGCCATGGGAGTGGTTGGTGCGAGACCGCCTAGTTCTTATTGATCTAGCTATGAGTACATGTATCTTCTGTTTTCAACTGGAAGAAGAGGAGCACGAACCCAAGTCATCGTCGGACATGATGTTTGACAAAACAAACGCGTCTCCACGTGACCACCCTTCTCACTACATGTTATCATTGATACTTATCATGCTTTCGAAATAAAGATGTGCTCAAATCTCGTTGTAAAGGACCGTCTCGCGGGATATTGATCGTCCGCCAAAAAGAAAGAGGAAGAGAAAAAGAAGAAGATGTATAGAGGGCTGTCAAGTTCAGGATATGAATTGGGTAGATAGCAAGGACTCTGACTCCCCCGGTTCTTCGCATGCGGTGTCAAAGTCGAGTGTGGACGGGTGGTTGGACGAATATGGGGTGTATAGGGGCAGAGGAACGGAGTAGTCAATCTTGCGGTCGCCGTTTCGATCGAATACAGTCGCCGGCAGACTCTGTCCATACAAGGGCGAGACAGGAAGAGATGGTCCACATGATGGGATTTCCGCGTTGTTGGCTAGGAGCTGAGTCTCCGAGGATCTGGCGGACAGTGGGCAAAGCGGACAGGAACAGTAAAACCGAGTGTTTCCTTTGCCACCCCGCAAAAATGTGGCAAGTCGTATGAGCACAATAGCTGGATGGATAACTCGTGCTGTACGGTAACAAGCGGCGAGATGATGCTGGGGCGCAGAACGGGACAACCAGCCCAGTCATCGGCCTTGCCGTTAGATCCGTCCTCTGGGGCGCAGCGGAGGAAAGGGAGCGTCATTTCTAACGTGTACCATGTTGGCGACATGGACTTGTCGGCATCGTTCATGAAAGACTAATTATTTTCACCGAGGGAATGTGGTTTTTTCTCTCCAGGTGGCAATAGAGAAAAAGAGCGGGACGACGCTTCAACAGTTTCATGTTATATACAGCACTGAAAGGATGCGCAATGCGCAGCGGTAAAATCGGTGGTTGTTGCGAACGAGGAGGGAAAGGATTACGGCTCGTATAGGCCGATGAAGGGCACGTTCTATCTAGAAACCTATAAGTGAAGATGTTGCATCAAAGAGAAAGGATGGCGCCTTACTGGCATTTTTCTTGCTGAATGATATCGGCAGAAAGAGCATTCACCTGTATCCTTCGACACTCGGAAATATGCAGACCCCCTGTGCGCATCCGTATTGTCAGAGGGAGATGTCCACTGTCGAGGTTCACGTAGTGCGGTACGGATGCAAGGATCTGTATTTTGGATAGGATCTCGACAGGAATCTCGGGTTTGCCGATCTCAACCGATGTGCCAAGGCTTCTGACTTAGAACGTACGAGAGGAGTTCAAATAATCCTCAGGCGAAGAAATAAGTCGTCTCAGGATGATTCCCTTCTGGGCATCTGACTTCAGTCGAGAGCGGAAAGGCGCGCAGAACGTTGCCAGAGGTCAGGAACCCCTTTGATCGTCGCCGATATGACAAAACTTCGCATCGGCAAATAATTTGTATCGGATGCCAAAGTCCTCAGGGCCGAAAGTTGAGGTTTCGGGAAGCCAGCCAGGAATAGGTAGGTTGTACACAACGTTCCATATACCTGATCGCGTTTGTGAGAAACTTGTGGTGGATTAGAATGAGGGGATGTATACAGGGTTCTTCGGAATCCTCGTGCCCTTCATTGGTCAACTCGACATGTTGAGAAGGCGCGATCTCTCGCGTGATGGAGTATATCCGAGCTGAAGAGCATCCAGTCTCTGGCGTGAGGACTCTGTCTGGGTGGGCAGCGCTAAACTTACGCAGGATCTGCCCCTCCATGCATGATGAGAGCCTCAAAGGCAGGGACGATTTCTACCCCGCCATGCCAGGCGAAGAGATGACCATGTCGGTAAATAATGGTACGAAGAACAAAAGGCGGTTTGTGAAGGCAAAGCGATGGCGATGGGCGTCGAATGACGGGTCGATATTATTCCTCTTCCGGATATCCTTTTGTCCAAGCATCCTTTCAGCCCTTGCCATTGTTCTCTACCTCAATCAGTACATATTTTGTAGGTCCAAAACATCCACGACAATCATGCAAAGACCTTGGATACAGCCAATTCATCCTCTCCTCTTTTGCGCGCTTGCTTCCTTCTCAATCCTGCCTCCTCAGCGTCCTTGCGATCATTGTACTTCCCACCTTGTTGTCTCCTCAACGCTGAACGAACCGCAGAGGGCGTTATGAATTCTTGAAAAAAACCGCATCAATCAGGGGCATGACGGAACAATGGGATGGGCCACTGACCAGGGTTGGAAAATACTGTCGGGCCGCCAAACGCGCCTTCGAAGATACGAATCGGCGTGAGCACGAACCGCGGACCGATCTCAACAAGCGTTGTTTGCGGCGGTCCATTCGGCTGTGAAGGGTCCTTCTCGATGATCTTGGAGAACGATGCTCGTTATGTTTCTGATATATAAAAACGAAGGCTACCAACCTGGAAATTACGGAACCATATCTTCGAATCCAAGATCGAAAAAGTCAAAATGTGGTCTATGAATGGTTTCGCCCTTCTTGCCGTGGAAGGAACGCCAAAAATCTTGAACGATAGCATCATTCTCTGCTTCAAATATTCTAGGACGATGGGAACTTACGTGTGTAAACACTTCCTTGGTCAAAAGGCCCCACTCCGTCTCGTCGAATCCTTTGTCAAAGCTCAGCAATCCACGACTTCCTTTCAGGCAATTTCCTGTCATTTTTAATTCGTCCATCGTATGCACGTTCTGCACATGCATTTTTATGCTGGGTCCGTTCGGGGTTTTCGCTGCCCAGAGGTATAGGTCTTCATGGCGTCGTGCCTCGAAATAAAGCGTATTGTTACAATTGTGCAGGTCCGCGAGTTCAGGAAGAAGGTGTAGCTGCGATTTTGAATCGAGTTTTGAATCTTGATAACTGTATCAATTTTGTCGAACGCGGCGGAGATTCAGGTAACACACCTTTTTTCGTCTGCGGCAACAGGGCCTCAAGGTCGCTCATGAGATGTCTCATGCGTTGAGTTATTCCGCGCGAAGATAGCAGCAGGACGCGTTGCTTGTTTTTCAGCTTCTTTACCGGTTTGGCTTCAACGCCATCGTCCACGTCCATAGCATCTTCTTTCCTCTTCCCCTTCGCCTTTTCTCCGATCGTTGAAGAATTTGCCTTTTGCGCCTTGAGAATGGAGGCCATGTCTATCGAGACACCCAAAATTTGGATGCCTGATTACATAACTAGCATGAGAGAACCAGCTTGTTTACAATAATTTGTTTCGAAAACATATTTCGATGCAGGACGGTCGACAATGGAGGGACATGAGGTTTGAACATAGTGAACAATACAGCAAATCACAAAGCATGCTTCTCTACCGCTTGAAAAAAAAAACGAGCTGTATGTAACATCACGCAGGATTTGATTGTGCGCGAAGCTGTTTCTGTTTCTCTTGTTCCAAGCGCTGAGAAGCAAATCAGTGACGTGCGATACTCAAGGAAGGGAGAACCTACATGGTACAACAGTTGAACAGCCATAGAAATATTGGCAGGTTGACCTGTAATGACAACCAGTCTTTCTCCTTCCCCGCCAGCCGGGGCAGGTGCGCCATTGATCCCCACACCTACTGCGCCGGGCTCCATGATCTTGATCTGACTCGCGCTCATATGTCGTATCTCGTTGATCTTACTACCTCCTTTCCCGATGATGCACCCAACGAGATCATTTGGAATATAAATTTGCTGGGTTTGTAATTGTTGGGGTGGATTGTGCTGTGGTGGAGGAGGTGCGGATCCATACGGAGGCTGGAGATTGCTGTAACCAGGGACATAAGAAGAGCCTTGATAGAGAGGTCGACGGGAATTGCTGGAAGGGCGGTAACTGGAATGAGAAGAAGAGGATGGCGTTCTTTCTTGAGCTTCAATAAGGATATTGCCAATATAGTATGTTGCGATGTGTATAGCGTCAGCGACTCCAGCGACGCTGAGAACACGCTTGACAGGACACAACAACCTCGGTCAATGAGAACATTATCCTTGAACCCATGATAACCTACTTCTGTGGAACCTGGAAGCATCCCTTCGCTTGCGTTCAACCGTGCACCACTTGCATCTTGTATTTCTTTGATCTTGGAGCCTTGCTTTCCAATGACCGAACCCATGCGTGAGTTGGGAATCATAAATTTGATCGTCACAGCTCGACTGCCTGGGACAGAAGGTACATCAAAGGGCTCGTCGTTGATGCGACGGACAATGAGGCCAAAAGCCTAGCAGATAGTTCAGGACCCTCTCGGATGCTGTATATGGAATAGAGGCCAACCTTCGAAACTGCATCAAGAGGCCCACTGACGTTCAGAATCCGTTCCGGATTTCCGGGTATACTCTCAGATACCATCACACGTGCACCACTCTTTTCGCGAATCTCATTAACATGCGACCCGCCTTTCCCAATGATGATGGATGCGTCTTGGGTAACGATCAAACAGCGCATGTGGATGTTTGCAGATGGCGCAGACCCAGAAGTCGACGAGGACGGTTCTCCGGAGGTAATTGCAGAGTTCGCCTTTGCGCCACGAGAAGAACTTTTGCCATCGTCCGACTTCCCACTCTTGGCCTGACCATGATTGGAACCTGGAGTTGATCCAGGGTTTTCTTCGGCGCCGATGGGCGCATCCGTCATGGTCACATCTGCAGAAGGAATCTGAGCGCTTGAGGTTATGGTGCCTGGTCCTTCATTCGAAGCAGCGGTAGTGCCTGTATTGGCACGCTTGTGCTGTTTTGGAGGGTCACTGTCGGAGGGTGAACGAGACCGTTTGCGATTGGACTCAAATTCTGGCATGGCCAATTTAGTTTATAGTACGGTAACGCTCAAACGGACTGGGGGAAGGCCTATGGCTTGGGGTTTGGATGTATATGTGGGGTGTCTGATAGAGATGGACGGGAATGGGAGTGAGGGGGGTGCGAGGATGGAGGAAAGATGGAGTAGACATCGAAGACTACATACCTTGGTTATCTGCACCACCTGCTGGTCGACGTCGTGGACGGAGAGGGATATATGCAACACCGTGACACCCTGACCAAACGTGTACATACAGCAATAACTAGTTCGTCACGGTGTAATTCCCGTTGATCTCGTCTATAAATCTCGTCCATTGTCGTTCCCAAACCTCAATCGCCCGTTGCTTCTCTCCGAGATCGAGGCTCGAGTACTAGCAATAATCTAGCTCAGCAAGTCAATCGCACGCAAGGACTCGAGTTTACCTCCAGACTGTCCCTCGCCAACTGACCCAGCGTGCTTAGACCTGTAATCTCACTCGATACCAGAACCTGGATCACTTGGGTCATTATCGCCGAGCAACAATCGAGTATCAAACTAACCTGGAAGAAGTCATAAGTAAGTCCCAGGTTTCCGAAAACCGCAGGGTCATCAGAACACAGAGCGACGGGTACTCCATTGTTCAAGAGGATCGGGAGGGGGTGCATCGGCATAGAAGATGTCAATCGCTAACCAAAGGTCAGTAAAAGGATATCTCCACGGAAGGAGATAGTCAGTCGCACCAGAATTTCATTTCTAAACGAACATCATAAGAACGCGGATGACGTGACAGAGAAATGAGCGCACGATATCGGGCAAACTTCCAGTGCGATGCCCTTTTCTCTGCAAATCTCGACGAGCTTCGGGTGTTTCACGAGAGAGAAACTGCAAGGGTAAGCAGGCAGGATTTGAGTGACGCAATGGAGACCGACCCATGTCCAATTCGTTTGGTACCCAGCAAAATCGCATCGTAAAGGTTGTCGTCTGCATCTGTGCCATCTCCCAGTGTTTCGCCCGCGTGGAAGAAAAATGGAATATCAACTCCTTCCTCTTTCTGCCTCTCTTGGAACCGCAGCAACGGTTTGACATAATACAAAAGCGACTTCAAATTGTTCTCGTTTCCTACCAAATCAAAACCTGTGATAAACTCAATCCTTGGCTCGGTAAGATTTTGAAGAACAGACGAACCTGCAATCAAATGAGGAAAATCTTTCTTCAGAGCGATGCAATCCTCGGTATACCATTCTAGTTCCTTGGGAGTAACGAAGCGGAGGGTCGTGTATATAATCTGGAAGGAATTGAGCACAGGGGTCACGATGCGTATACGCGGCGGATCGATACCCTGGCACCTATGAACTCGCCTTCTCGACCTTGCTCTTTCATCTCCACTTTGACTTCATTCATAATACGGTCAAATATGATCAACATATCGTGGTGAGTGACGTCTTCTTGCCCGTTTTTCCCGATCATGAACCTGGAAGCAAAAGTTGAACCCTTCTCGTAATGACGGACCACAGAGAAACCCGAAATACTTCTGAAAAAAGTTGATGCGCGCCTCAATATAACATATACCATCCCGGATCGACGATTTGAAAAATTCCCGGACATAATCGGCAAAGATTGGCTCAAAGCGAATGAGACCCTGCGTGGGGGTTTCAAAATGCCATGGTTGTGTAAGAAAATACCTGCAACATACGGTTGAAACGATGAATGTACTTTGGAATTTCTGCCAGATCTAAAACAGAAAAAAATACGTGTTTAAAAAGTGTGACGAGTAACTGGAAGGTTTCATGCCTTTTCAACAGTGTTATGAGTCTTGTATGCTTCCGTCGGGTTAATCATCAATCCACCAATAACCCATTCATCAAACCCTTCCGAGCCACCAAGACTAGTATCGAAGGATCCCCTCGCATTCTGGATGGAGACCCAGCTTCCAGGGACATAAGAAGCATCGGTCACGCTCGGTGCAGAGGAAAACTCAGTTGGGGCCAAAGCTTTGAACTCAGGCAGCACTGAGGCGACAGTGGCCGATGTTACTCTCTCGGGCACGCGCACATGAAGCGCGGGCTGTTTAAGGGCAAGATCCAGTAAGATGGACGCGTTGACCGTGGCATCTAAATGCGCGTGGAGCAGTGCGCCTTTCGGCATCTAAGAGTGAACGCAGATCAGCTTGTTACGACGCACGACACATAATTGTATTACTTTACTCAAGATCTCAAACACCTTTGTCTTCACGATTATTTCTCGACCTGTGCATTAGAAGTCACAATGGGCACCTCAGTCAGTAAAAAAAATCAAATAGTACCGGTCAAAAATTCCATGCCGGGAAAAGGATGCGCGATAGACTCATGGTTTTGTCTCCAGATAGTAGACGCCTCTGCAGCACGGATCTCCCGTACTATCTGATCAGCTTCGATTTCTGCAGCAGCAGGAACCTTGGTTGAGTTACGGTCGCGACGGAACGACCTGTCTTCATTGATGAAAGCATTTCTTGCGGTTTGATATTCCGCCACTGATGAGAATGTCATTGAAGAGAGGACGAACGGCAGATAGGATCACCGATCAGTGTCTTTTGGACTCCCTGGCTTAGATCAATATCAACAAGTTCCGGTTCCACGGGAGCCAAAAGGCCGGAAATTCATGTTCACTGAACCATTCGGGTACTTAGAATGAAGAACAGCGATGCTGGAAAAAATAGATGGTGGTGCGAGGTGAGGAAGAAGGCATCCGAAAAGTGACATCTTTGTCATGACCTTGCCATGAAGGAAAAAAAAACTCTGTTGTATATTTGAAGTATGCTATTGCAGAACAAATACAAGATAGCGAGGGAAAAGGGCATGTCCACGTCCATTGACTGCTCCTTTGTCCATTGTATATGGATGTAATGTAATAACATGTCAAATGGCCAAGTACAGTGATGAGATAAGGGTCAGAAGGGAAGGGTCAGAATGGCTGCTTGTGTCAGTAAGGAAGATGATAAAAAGAAAGGTGGATATTACATATGAGAAGTGCACTGGGAAGCAAGAATGGGATAAAACATTTCAGAAAGGTATTATATGGGGGGTGTAAAAGAAGAGCGGATAGAAGAAACAATGATCAAAACATACTTCCTTCTAAGCAGGATTGTTCGATCGTGGGTCTTCGCCCGCAATTTATGGTCGTGTCTTGTCGTCCTTGTTAAAATCCCATGTATCCCTGTCCAGCGATATTCGGCGTTCCACCAGAGTGGCGCATGACACTCTGATGCATGGCCTGAGTCTGAGGCATCCCATACTGGGTACCGCCCATACCCATACCCATGCCCATGCCCATGTTCATCTGCATCTGCATCATCATGGGTGACATCTGTGGCATCACATAGTTGACGGTGTCGGGATTAGGGGCCATGCTGAAAGGGCTTTGTTGTGGTTGTGGTTGTTGGTGCTGAGGCTGGGGGCTGTGTTGCGAGTTCGAGTCAGGCGACTGAGGATACCCTTGTTGATTTTGCATCTTTTGAAGAGACTGCAGCTATTGGACTCTAGTCAGAACAGATGATATGTCAAATAGTGTCTAGAACCCACTTCGTAAAAGGCAAAGTCTTGCAACAGTGATGTCCTAGCCGGATGGGTATGGAATATCCTGAGCATCTCTTGACCAGCTTCGGGGAGGAGCTCCTGAGTGTCTCGAGAATTGGTGACAGGTTTTCTCTCTTGGGTATTGCTGGGTGCGAGGTTGACATGTCATTGATTTGAAGATCATTAGCATAAGACGCACTTGAGCTTGATGTGTCGCAGATTGACATTGGGAATGTCCCGTACGAATATCCATCGAACCTTGAAGACGCCTTTCCATTTATCGGATGCCCATACCGTGCTGCTTCGTGTGTAATCCACCTATGGACAGACAATGAGAGTGGCTGTGATATGTAAGTCGAAGCTCTTACTGGAGTTAACATCTCTGCCATACCGCAGAAGTGGCCGCTAGATGAGCTATGAGCATTTCTGATGCTGATGTGGATGCGATGACGGACCTAGCATTGACACTGAAAAACAGATAAATTGGACCACGACCTGCCGTCTCCTTAAAAGCCTTATCCAGCCGCTTATTTCCCGGATCCGTGGAACTCCAAATCTCATATTTCAAGGATTTATGCACGTCATCCTCCGTGTATGATTTGATGACAAAAAACCGAGCCTAAGTGGCAAGGGTTTTAACAGCCGACACCACTTTCTGTTCGGGGCATATGAACAAAAGACGTACGAATTGCGGCCGGATATCAAAGTTGGGAGGGTTGTATCCTTTAGTAGCAATTAGAGACGGAACATCGATGGATGGGGTTATGAATGATTGTTCCGGACTTTGACCAAGACTGTTCCCTTGTTGGGCTCCGCTTTGACCAAAAGAACCGCTCGTCATCCTCGAGTGTTGTTGCAGATACTGTTGAGGGATGAGGGGAACGTTGGGGACAGGAGAACCAGGGCGTTTTCCAGCTTGTTGGTATCCATACTGCAAGTTGGGGTTAGAAGTGCGGTTTACCAGGCCGCGATCTTTGCTGTTGTCCCAAGATCCACCTGTAGAAGAGACGCGATTGTCCTGCTGATACTGTTGTTGGAAGTACGAAGCCCCTTGCGACTGAGGCGTTTTACGACCTTCAAAATCAGCAGAAAGTGCGCGGGTACTGTTGCCGTTGCCATTGTTACCAGCGCCTCGCATGCCAGGAGTTAGTGCGGGAGGAGGATGGGTGGGATTGAAGCGCGGGGGGTGTGCACTCTGTCCCGTCTGATAATTGGGGTTAGGTGAATAGATCTGGTTTTGTACATTTTGATTGTTGCTGGTGAGCTCGAGGGTGGAAAGAGCACGCTGGACATCATCCATGACGACATTTTGAGGATTGGGATTACCAGAGAAACCAGAGGACGGGGCGGTTCGCCAGTCGCTGGGTGGTGGTGCCCAAGGAGATTGTCGGCCGATTGGGCTAGGAATGTAAAGCTGTCCCTGCTGGCCTGAGTGTTCCTCTTCGTATAAAGCAGGATCTTCGGCATCGTATGCATATTCGTCCTCCTCCTCTGGGCCGTGAGCGGTGTCCGGAGGAGTTGTGGATTGCGAGTTTGGTGGGATTGGAGCCTGAAGGGTGCCGGATCGCTTGAGGCCGGCCGAATTGATTTTTCTGGAGTTACCAGTACTTGCTCCATAGGTGAGAGACACGTGCCTGCGAATGTTGGCGGCAGGGGGTGGAGAAGGGATATGAGGAGGAGCAGCAAAGTGGGGGGAAAGAGGAGAGTTTCTGGATTGGTTGTCAATGACTTGCTGATGTTGGGGGGTTTCTTGAGCTGGGTGCTAAATGAAGGAAAGATGAGCAACCTCAAAAGCAGTAGATGAATGAGGTTGAGGACTTCGTCTTCGACTGGGTATCCGCCAGTAATATTCCAAGGTTCTTCGTCGCCTTCATGGCCTGCGATGGCGGCAAGACTGTTGACGGTTTTTGGGGTGACATTGCCTGATTTCGAGGATCCTTGAAATCCTGGAGAAGACGATGATCAGGACATGGGGTGGAGGGTATACGTTCGATCACAGAATTGCAATGCATGATCAGGGATCGACACAGCACGACTGAAGGGTAGGACTGACCACGATGATATTTTGTGGGAAGGGAGCTCTGGCGATGCAAAGAAGTTTTCTCGCCAACGGCGCCGACACCGCCGACCCAGTCCTGATCTACAGGTTCGTCGTCGTTCCAGGGGGTTTGGTCGTGGACCTCTTCAGATATGGACTCCCTCGCGGCGGCTCTGGAAGCCCGGGAAGAGGCGGAGATGGTGTGATGGCGCCTGACACCACCGGAGCTTGGGGGGGATGGGGGGACGGGGGGAGGCGGGGGGTTTGGCTGGGTGGACATGGGGAACGGTTAGTAGGACGACGGGGGAGGCGGGGAAGGAGCTATTTTGAGATCAACGACGGCGCGGGAAATCCGGATAAGTCTTGCATCCAATTTCATACGCGGAGGATGGTGATATAATAATAGATTCATCATTTTCTTACCTCATCCTATCATGATCCTCCTCCGCGCCACGCCCGTGGCAGCGACGAGACTCTCCCCCCGTTTTTTATCCACCATCATCCACCCGCCCCCTCGCAGGCCCTTCCAACGTACCAAGACAATCATCCGATATACCGCTTACTTCTCCCTCTCCTCGGTCCTTGGTCTCGCTGCCATCGGAGCTGGCCTCTTGATACATGATGCCTTCACATACTCCGAAAAGCACATCGAACGCGTGCCAGTCTCACCTCTTGCTTTGAACCCCGAGCGAGGAGGCCCCAAGAATCTCCCCATTGTCCGGGTTCAGGTCGACGACGAACAAGACGAGGAAAACATCCGCCTCGCGGAGAAGCCGAGGCTCGTTATTGTCGGCGGAGGTTGGGGTGTACGTCGCGCCAAATAGTCTCTGCAGTCCTTGCCGTCTAAATCATGACCAGGCTATGGGTGTTCTGGACACCTTGCACGTCGGCGATTACCATGTCACTGTCGTCTCTTCAGAGACTTTCACGACTTTCACTCCACTCCTTCCATGTATGTCTATTGTATCCCTCATGCACCACACAATAATCTTCTTGTTCAAGCTGCCGCCGTGGGTACTGTCCAAGTTCGTTCCCTCGTCGAGCCCATTCGCAAGATCATTGCCCGTCTGCGCGGTCACTTTCTTCAGGGAAAAGCTGTCGACTTGGTCATGAGTGAACGCCTACTCGAAGTCGAAGCGCCCGGCGCTGATGGCACTCTGACCCGCATGTATATCCCGTATGTCGTCTACGCCGCACTATATCCCTCTATTTTACCCGAATGTTCAGATATGACAAGCTTATCATAGCTGTTGGATCAAGTTCTAGCACACACGGCGTTCCTGGCTTGGAACACTGTTTCCAGCTGAAGACCATCTCAGATGCACAAGCAATTCGCCGCAGGATTCTCGGTGTGTTGGCAAAACCCATTAGAAATTTAAAGTTGTTATTCCTAAATCAAACGTTGACAGACAACTTCGAGATTGCAAGCCTACCCACAACTTCCCCAGAGGAGCGTAAAAGACTGTTGAGCTTTATAGTTTGTGGTGGAGGGCCTACGGGTGTGGAAACGGCTGCTGTGAGTTCACATGCTCTTGAAGTGTACCTTCGTCGTTCATTATGGAACAGGAAATCTACGACTTTTGCCAGGAAGACATAATGAACTATGTGAGTGCTCTTAATCCTTCAACGATCGCTCTTTTCAATCCCTTTCCTTCAGTTCCCGAAAATATGTAGAGAAGAAGTGTCAATTCATGTAATCCAGTCACGAGAGCATATACTCAACACAGTCTGTTATCCTACCTTGGCTGAGCCACTTCTCAACTGACATTCATCTAGTATTCTCAAGCTATTTCTCGCTATGCAGAGGTTCTTCTTCCCTTCCTTGTTTGTATCATGGTTGACACTTCTTCCAGGAAAAGTTTAGACGAGATGGTGTCAATCTCGTAACTTCTGCAAGGTCAATTGACTAGTCATCATCTCCACCCGATACTCAACGTGATTTAGAGTTGGTGCAGTAACCGAGGATAGTGTCACCTACATTCTCCGCAACGAGGACGGCAAGCTGGAACACCACAGTATTCCCACCAACTTTGTTTTGTGGTCCACCGGAATCTCCATGAATCCGTTTACCCAACGTGTCTCCAACCTGTTGCCCAATCAGGTGCACAAGAAAGCCATCGTAGTTGATGCCCATCTGCGTGTCAAAGGTGCCCCCCTTGGACAAGTCTATACTATTGGGGATTGCGCGACGGTAAGGCTTCTTCTAGGAATTCATATCTATCTGGACACTATCATTGGCCTATAGATGGAAACTTCAGTTGTTAGCCACTTCATGGAACTTGTTGAGGAAGCGGATAAAGACAAAAATGGAAAGATTGATTTTGATGAATGGGAGTTTATGGGCAAGTTATTTGAACTAGTACATCATAGAGTTTGATCGTTCTGACAACTTGCAGTCTCCAGAATCAAATGTCGTATTCCTATGGCTGAGGATCACCTTGTTGAAGTTCGAGAACTTTTCCAGACCTATGACAAAGACCAAGATCACTATCTTTCCCTCAACGAGCTCCTACCGCTACTCCAAGGGATTGAGGCTCGACTTACCGCCCTTCCCGCCGTAGGTTCTTTTGCCACGGGACAGCCGATTAATTGATGGAATACTTCCTTCAGACAGCACAAGTAGCTTCTCAACAAGGCAAATATATCGGTAGGAAACTGCACAAGCTGGCGCGGAAGATTCGAGCGGCGGAAAACAACGGCCTTCCGCCCCCAAAAGACGAAGACGTCGCCCGGCCGTTCCGCTACTTTCACCTGGGGAGCCTTGCGTATATTGGCAACGCAGCGGTCTTTGATCTTGGCGGGTACTCGTTCATGGGCGGGCTAGCAGCTATGTATGCTTGGAGGAGTGTTTATTGGAACGAGCAGGTGTCATCGAGGACGAGGGCGCTTCTGATGATTGATTGGATCATACGGTGAGTCTGCGCTTATGTGGAAAACATGTCTCCGGGCTCACAAGCTCTGTAGGGGTATATGGGGCAGAGATTTGTCGCGACTTTGATGGATAGGCTTTCGTTGTATACCGGGAATTTCACTCCGAGGGAGTAGAATGTCACGTCATTTATACCTGGTTGTCAAATCGGACTTGTAAGGTTTCATCTTGTTCTGCAGCAGACAAGTATGTAGAGCATCACGGACCGAGCCATTGCCAAACCCTAACCCCGCCTTTCCTATGCCCTTCCCCTTCCCATTCCCACCCTTTGTTCCATACCTCTCTGTATCCTTTTTCGTGCAATAATTCTTCCACGCCATCTTCTCGCAGCAAATTCCCGAAAAAAACAAGACGCCGGGGCCATTCGTGCACCCATGGATATCTGGCTGACCCGCTCCTCCATGCTACTGGATACGCACTCCCCGGATCACCCGGGATCGAGGTGGGAAAAGGCGAAGGGGGGAATAAAGTGTCCACCTGTGAAGGGAAATAGGCTTCTAAATATTGCTTAGGAGATTGGAAGAAGATTTCGGTCTGATCATAATGTGTTGAGTGGTCTTCATGTCTACGAAAAATAAACAGACGGGGAGTGTTAGACAGGTGAAGGGAACAAAGCTGACGGGGGGAGAGCATACCCCACAGGCGGTTCGCAACCCAAGGACCACATTCTGCCTTTGGTGAGCTCCTCTCGATGGATATATGCTTGTCCAGGGACGGAATGACAGGGCATGAGGAACCCTACTCCTTCTGCCAACACTTCTCTGGGAAGTGTACGGATGTACGAGAGTACACTGATGGGAGCGCGACAATAAACGAGCATGACGAATAGGGACGCCGGTATATTGACCAGGAAAAGGGCCACAAATTTCGTAGGAATCGGGGGCAGGTAGTCCGATATTTCCTGAGAGTGTGATAAATGGTGTGCTCCCTTCTTCCTTTTCTTGTGAGCATATATATCGGAGACATGAAGTAGTGATCTAGTTGCGAAGATATGAAGAAGAGGAAGGATTGGGTGGATAAAGCGCCACTCCTTGTGGCCGGTCAAGGAGTAGATTCCAATATACCATATCACGCTTGCCAACATTGTGCGGAGCGCGGTAGCTGATTTATCCAAGGAGACAATCCAGATACCATGAAGTACGAATGGAAGGGCAGTTGTACAGAGGATGGGTAGAGCCTGAGTGAGGTAGTAGTGCCACGGACTGGAGCCGTAGAAAAGGGAGACAGAGGAGAGGTTTGTGAGAGCAAAGTTCGAGGGCGTAACCGTGGCTTTCCTGTAGTATGAAGAGTCGAGGACGAGCAAAGACATAAGCGCAATCGTACTGTGGGATTGATTATTGGATTTAACAACGACGGGCTTTCGATTTGTCTCACCCGACACCTAATGTCTGTAGAAGTATAGCAGAAGCAACGCGCTGGTTGGATCTGAGAACCCAGACCAACTTTCCATACAAGTAGAGCCATATAACGGCATTTGTTGGGCGGATCATGCAAGCAAGAGCACTGAAGACCAGTGCTCTAGTCAAGCGAGAACTATGGAAATATGAGCGGGGTGCTTCGAGCCTTGGATGCTGCCCACCGGTTATATATCAAGTTTGGGCTTAGCCTTGAGCTCGCATCCCATGGGTAGTAGGCAAAGGCGATAGTCGTCAGGGAGGTCTCAAGGGAGTTGGAAAGAGAACGCGACAGAGATAGAGCGTGAAAAAAGGAAGTCAATGAGAGGAAGAGCTGTTGTTGTGAGCATTCAAAAGTCGAATGGAGGTAAAAGGAATGACATACAGCTGTGGAGATATACCGGCTGCCCAGCCATCGTCGAGCTATCTCGCAAAGCCATATGTCGGTCGCAGCAGCGAGGGTACCGTGCAGTATCTTTGGACCATGGATCTGACATGATGCGTCATCGTTCCGCTGCCCATCTACTGCCATAATACGTACCCACCAGTAGCCAGTCACCCAAGACAGGATATTCAGACAGCCCAGAAGCTTTGAGAATCCAGAAGACGGGAACGTTGAGTGCTGGGTATACTATGCTCCGAATGGGATTTGGGACGAGCCATTCCCAGGTGAGATGGCCATAACCAAAGACGGCGTGATGGGCTGGTTCGAGGGACTGGAGGTATTCATCTGGCTGAAAGAATGTCCGAGTGGCTAGAGCGATGAAAATTCGGACGAGAAGGGCGAGACGAGTTGGCGTCAACGTCATAGTCAACATCCAGGAACTCTCCATGATGCGCGCCATCACCAACGACGAGTTTGCCCGTTGGTTCCGCAGATGCGTCCCTCCACGAATAGGCTGGTCCCCCAACATCGGTATTGCCGTCTCTCTCGTCACCCGGCCAATGCTCACATCAGTGTCTTTCTCCAGCCGTCGCCAACTCGGGCGGCCCCGACTCAACTTGTCTGCTTTTTCTCATCCACCGCTACCTCTCAGACCACACTCGCAGGTTACCCTCAGATCCTCAGACTGTCGTATCTTTGACTATCGACCATGATCTCCAACCCTCCTCATCCGCAATGACAGACCATTGCGCCAGCATAGCACAATCCCTCGGCTTACAGCACCGCTCGACCAAAATACCTTGGTCAAAGCCGCCGTTTCCCCCACGTCCACAACCAGGAGAGGTGTTTGAAAAGACGGCCCGTGATGTGCGCTACCATTCGCTTTTTCAACTCATGACGCACGAAAACATCCATGTCGTTGCCTTCGGACACCACGCAGATGATCAAGTCGAGACGGCATTAATGCGTCTGGGTAGAGGTTCAACGAAGCTAGGCGCCGCTGGTATGCGGCCGTGCCGGAGGTGGGGAATGGGGTTGACGAGTAATAAGGATGCTCTCGGGTATGCTGGTTATGAGGGCATGAATCGCTGGATTGTCCGTCCATTGCTGGACGTCACCAAGGCAGGCCCAGTCTATTTCACCTTATTTTCTCTCTATTCAGGTTATTACAGGACAGAATTCTTGCCACATGCGAGGCGAATCACCTTGAGTACATCGTGGACAAAACCAATTTTCAGCCTCACGTTACACTGCGAAATGCCCTTCGGGAGAGAATCCAAGGAAATGGCACTGACGTATGTGTTATGTACCCTCATTGTTTTATTCCCAAGTAATTCTCTTTCCCCAGACCAGTCAACTACTGTTACCTTTCGAGATTCAAGCAAGATTGGATTCTATTGAGAAAGCGGCTTCTTCACTTGAACCTGTTTCCATCAGGCTTGACGACGGTCCACAACGGCTCCGAAGTACCACCAGAGTTCTCGCAGAAAATTTGGAAGATATTGACAACCACGGTAAACTTCTCTATGCTTTGTATCAGCGCGTTGTGATGAATGAAAAACGAAGTCAACAGCATCCTCAAGCGGTGTAAGTTATCCTCTTTCTCCGGGACATTCCTACTCTCGTCACGCGCTATCTCTTCCGTCCGCGACCAAACACTTCAACGAGCCATTGTGCTCCGTATCCTCCGGTACGTATCCTTCCATCCATGGGGTACCCTCCGTGCCGATGGCAAACGACGCATGGAGAGCATCGATCAGATCATCAGCAAAGTATGGGACCCAACTCCCTTTCACTCAAAAAGCTGGATGTTTGTAGCAGGAGCAGGCGTTCTATGGACGCCAGTCGCTGTGAGAGGGAATCACATCAAAACTCCTGATCGCGTCTTTGCCGTTGGCCTGAGGCACGATGAAGTCTTCGGCTGGCTGGCTTCCAGGCAACCCCCCATGGCCCGAGAAAAGATGAAAGAACGCGGCATTCCAAATACCTTGGAGATAGACGTGACAAGTGAAATCGTTGAGGCCCTCTGTCACAGGAATGCGCCCTCCACCATCACCGTCTTATGGGATTGTCGGTACCTCGTCCGATTTTATCTCGAGAAAATGCCAGCGGACCTTTCTGCTCGACTCCTACAACCGGCGTTCAAGGAACGAATCTTGATATACTCGAACACGCGGTGGTACTGGCCAAAGGTCGTTCGAGAAACGAAAGATGCAGAAGAAGTACTCCATTCCAAGATTGATGAAACCCACAGCTCGTTGCTATTGCTGGGAGAGGACTCCCAGGAAGGGGGCGTGGCTTACTGGAGGGCCAACAACGATCGCGTCTCTTCAGACTGGATAAGTATAGAGTGGATAAGATCCCTGGATGCCTTATAGCCAAGCGATCCGTGGTATCAATACCAACGAATGTCCAGCGAACACCATCTAAATATCACTCAAATTTGAAACTATGAGACTCCAACTGAGCTCCAATGAGCACCCACCCAACAAAGATCTCGACAGAAAACGCACCGAAATCTCGCCCCCTTTATAATTGCCCTTCTTTTTCTTATTCTTTTCTTTCCTAAAACCTGCCCCACGCGTAACAATGAGATCTTGATGTGCACGGTGTCCATAGTCATTTGCTGGTCCGGCCTAGGAATCATAATTAACCAGCCCGGATTACCAGGACAGGTTGCCTGTGTCAACCAACCGTGACCTACCTTCGCGGTATAACCGTTGTCTTGGATGAAATGCTTCGGAACCTTGCCAGGGTCAACGCGTTGGAAGGGGGTGGCTATTTTACGGTCGGCTTTTCCTTTTTTCCCATTGACATTCCCATAATGTGGATCAGGAGTTTGGGTATCAACAGACTGCGTCGCAGTGACAACTGCATTGCCCTTTTCGGATGTTCGCCTCTTTTTGATCGGTTGAACTTCATCAAGGTCCTCTGGTTCTTGCTTTGGTGGTTTAGCCTTGAATTTTTTATCGGGGACCATTGGTTGCTTTGGTGCTTTAGCGTTGGGCTTTTTTGCGGATTGAACTTCCGCTCCTTTTTGCATTGATGGCTTAGTGCTAGACGAAGTTGTAGGCTTTTCGGATTGCACTTTTCTAGCCTTCAAAGATTTGGATTCCCCAGGCGTATCGTCGTCCGAATCGGAAGAGCTCGAAGACCCGGAGCTGTCATCGCTAGAAGACGAAGTAGAGCTTGGATTCGACCTCGGTTCATTGGCTTTCACACTTTTCTGCCTTGATATTTCTTTGCCCTTCTTTTTCATTTCAGGTCCTTTTCCAACAGAGTCAGGACCAGAAGCACTTCCTGATGTCAATGTCACGCTCGACTGTCTATCAGCTTTGGGTTTCGCGGCATCGTCGGTCTTCGTAGTTGTCTCCTTTCCATTTTTCGATGTCGAGGAGCCCACGTCGCTGGATTCGTCTGACGAAGTCGGTTGATGGATCGGTATTCTGTGTTTTAGACAAAGATTACCTGACTCGGACCCAGAACTCGAGGACGGGCTTCCGGAATCAGGGGAATCTGTGAAACCATATATCTCATCTGGAACAACTAGAACTCGGGACGGATGTGTGGTACCGGAAGAAGAGCTAGGCTTGACCGCTTTCTTGGATTTCGAAGGCGATGGTTTGTTTTTCTTTGCTGCTTGATATTTTTTGGAGCTTGAATCATGAGCGCTAGCGTCGCTTGAATTGGTGTCACTTGAAGTCGAGCCGGAATCACTTGAGCTGCTTTTGCTCTCGCTAGAATCGGTGGATCCTGAACTTTCGCTGGAATCTGACAGTTTTTGCGAAGATCGTTGAGCTTGCGCGACAGGAAAGCAACGCGAACAAACCCGAGTCAGTGTCGGAATCCCTACCGCCCTTGATAAATATGAGACGAGATAATGACAATCTTCAACGCACGATGAAGACTCTGCCTCCTCTTTGGCACGATCCGCCTTCCATTCCTTGAGGATTACATCTAATGAGGGACCTTCTACGTCTATGTCGTCCCTGAGGATAACAACATCTTTTGTGGCCTTTTTCAGCGCTTGCGCGACCTTTGCGTGCGATTGCTTGACGAGAAAGGAGTGGATTAGGGTATATGTCGCTGTCGTTAAAAAAAGGATGAGCTTCCGCGGGGACAGGGAACTACGGACGTACTTGCAAGGTTTCCGTCCATTCCACACTTGGGGGGATGGAGTGTGATTGAAACTGGAACCAAACTCCCACGATTACTCAAACTCACTGACTCCAACGATGAGCACGACGATAAAGGGGCCTTCTCAATCTCAAGAACACGATGGCTCGGGATTGCGCGTTGCCATCGTGCATGCGAGATGGAATAAAACGGTCATCGATGCTTTGGTCAATGGCACAATCATTAAACTCAAAGAGCGAGGAGTGAAGGAGAGCAACATCGTCGTTGAGTCTGTTCCGGGAAGCTTTGAGCTGCCGTTGGCCTGTTCGAAGTGGGTCGCTCTCTGTCGCCCTCGCCCCGCCTTCTTGATTGTGCAATCGTGCACAGAGTTATTGCAGGCGCACTCGTCCAGGACAATACCAACGTCACCGATCTGCTCACCGGACTCAATTTCGGTGCTTCCACACCTAAAGTAGCAGTGTCTCCACCGCCGGCGGGCCTTCTAGCTACGACAAACGAACCATTTGATGCTGTGGTCGCTATTGGCGTTCTCATCAAAGGGGCTACCATGCACTTCGAGTACATCTGCGATAGTGTCTCGCATGCGTTGATGAAGCTACAGCTGGACACAGGAGTTCCGGTCATCTTTGGTGTGTTGACCGCACTGACCGATGAACAGGCATTGGATAGAGCAGGTCTTGGAAGGGGAGAGAACAAGGGGCACAATCATGGTGAAGATTGGGGACTTGCAGCTGTCGAGATGGGCTTGCATGTCCGGCGTTGGCGGGAGGGGAGGTTTAATCGATAAGAATGTACAGTATAGCGGATTAGATTGCAGGCACATCGTCGTCATGGCCGTCATGACCAGCATCTGAGAGAGCAAACCTTCGTGGCAATTAACCCCACAACACCCGCAACTGCTTCTCGTCGCTGTAGCATGAAGAAAAAGGTGAATTACCTGTTCAACCAGTGCTCAACGACGTATCACGCCATCCTAGGTTCTCCTCATGGGCGCCTCGGGTAGTGGCAAGACGTCTATGCGCTCGCTGATCTTGTTAGTTTCCTATTAACCTCCTGCCCGACCCAAATCTCAAGGCTACCAGCTCGAACAACCCAGCTTCCCTCACTTCTCGCCTCGGCGCTACCATTGACGTGGAACAGAACCATGTCCGCTTTCTCGGTGACCTGATCTTGAATCTCTGGGACTGCGGTGGACAAGATGCCTTCATGGATTCCTACCTGACTACTCAACGGTCGACGATCTTCCAACATGTTGGCGTCATGATCTATGTTTTTGACATTGAAACGCATGGCATGTCCAAGGACATGGAATACTACCGCGACTGCCTGGAAGGACTCAAACAATTCAGCCCAAATGCCGCTGTGTTTCTGCTAATACACAAGATGGATCTCGCGAGGGAGCCAAAGAACGTCATATATGAGAAGAAGAAGAGGGAGCTAGAGGAAGCCAGCAGCGTATATCCCGTCGTCGTCTTTGGCACGAGTATATACGACGAGAGTCTTTACAAGGTTTGTGGCTCTCGTACATGTCCAGTTCTATGCTTACGTCTCCGCCATTAGGCCTGGTCCAATATCGTTCATACCCTCATACCCAATGCTTCGGTTCTTTCGAGACATTTATCGACTTTTGCAGCCGCCTGCAGTGCAACCGAAGTCATCCTATTTGAGCGCACCACATTTCTCGTCATAGCGACTTCAGCTTCCACCCCTTCTCCTGGTGGTCACTTCGATCACCACCAACTAAATCCCACGCGCTACGAGCGCACGTCTGAGCTCATCAAAGCATTCAAGCACTCTTGCTCTCGCGTCCGTGAAGAGTTTCATTCGCTAGAGATGGAATTGTACGACTTCACAGCTGTCCTCGACGAGATGACACGAAACACATATGTCTTGGTTATCGTACATGATCCAACAATTGGTAGGCATCCATTTCGACTTTGGACGAGGATTCTTGCTGATGGAAAACAGAGACAGCTGCGCTGAAATTAAATATACGAATGGCGCGCCGAAAGTTCGAAGAATTGCAAGGAGACAGTCTTATATCCTAAGTCATCAGTTCGTTCCTCTTCTTCGCTTGATCGGTTAGTTCACTTCTATGTACGTTTCCCATCGCTTATAGTAATATCTCGACGGGTTGACTGTGCAGATATGCATGTCTCCATTCCAATGGCACATCTCGCGAATAGTCGACAGTCACTCACAGATCGGGCAGCATCCAATGATGAACGCATTATCCTTGTTCATATTCGATTAATATATTGTCATTATGGTAATGATATGTCCGTTGGGATTGGGATCTCATCGAAAAGTATGATCTCATACTCGTTTATACCGAGCAGCTTTTGTTCCTGTCGGGGGCCGATACGGTGAACTTTTTTCCTCTTCTTTGATGCTCTCTTTAACTGTATGCGCCCTTGTTCCAGTCAGCGGATAAGATTCTGCACTCGATGCTGAACTAAGCCGACTTTGTGAGGGTCTTGGTGCCACGGGGAGGACGGGAGCATTGCTTGGCCGGCGAGTGGGATGAGGCATTGATGCGTTGAATATTTGGAGAGCCTGCTGTGGATCCATGAGTGGATGCAGGATAGATCTCGGATGCTGTGACAAAGAGGGTGCAGGTGGTTGGCGTAATTGATTATCTGTCTGCTTGTCATCCGCATCGAGGGATCCTCTCCGTTGAGCGGAATCGCCGTCGAAATAGACCTCGGAAATTTGCCCAATGTCATCAGGAGCGAGGGTTGTCCCTTCTTCTATGAAATCCGGGGCTAAGGAGTCCACAACATCTCTCTCGTCTAGTAAGCTGTCCCTGACAGAAATCGCCATCCTAGGCGCTCCTCGGAAGTTAGCGATAGCATCGTCTTCATTCAACATTTCCTGCAAGGGCTCCAATGAAGCAATTTCCTTCCTCTTCTTCTTTCTTCGCTGAGAAGCTGCCGAAAAGTCATTGATGCCAACTTCCGCCTCATCTTCGAGGACCTTAGAAGAAGCCAAAGTCACCAAACGTTCTTGTCTCTGCTTGCCTTTTGGTTCTCTCGTAGGGTTCTGACTATGCAAAACAGAAGGTTGGATAGACCGAGATCTAGATCTTGTGTTGCGATATGGAGCTTCGATCGTGTCTGGCAGTGATTCTTGTTTGTCTGGCACTTTGTGACGCCTAGCCATCCCCATGACAGCAGGTCGATGCCGAGGAGATGATCCAGAGGCCGCTGGCGGAGGGGGAATGGTATTTACTTGTTCCGCGTTGGGCACATGTGGAGGGGTAGAAGCTCTGCGAAGTGACCCCTCCGGAAGGCTTCCGATCGGCATTGATGGTTGGGGCTGCGGCCGTGATGGAGGGATAGTTGCGACCAGAGTCGTTTGAGTCAGGCAAGGAGGACTAGAAGGGAGAGCTCCTTGTATTCGGTCTGAAGGGCTGTTGTGTGGAAACATGGATCCTGGCTCCAAAGAACCAGGTTGGTCAAACTCATCTTCGCTGAATAATGAACTATACGACGCTGAGAATTAAAATCGGATGCGTTTGATGTTAAGGCGTACCTATGTTTTTGTGAATCCTCCTCAACGACCTCGGGGGACAGTGCCCTTTCTTTGCCTTTACTTCTTTCGTAGGGGGGCGAGACGCCCTTTTCGGTCTCAACGTCCAAATCCAAGGAGGGAACGCTTCGTTGCCTTTTCACTGGGCGGGTATCTCTATCGCTTCGTCTACGGCGGTGTGATTTTGTATCCTTTCTGGTGTTGGTAGCTTCCAGTAGCTCATTGGTGACATCGATAATCTCAACATCTCCTTGCGTGGAATCCGAGTCCGAATGTACCGGTCGTTGTCTCTTCACTCTCCTGTCACGATGATATTTTTGTTTCTCTGTTGGTCTTCGATGTTCCACGTAGTGGGTGATGATCTCATCTAAACGGTCCTGATTGTTTTTATAACGCTCTCTCCAGCTGTCAGGAGGATGACGTTTCACCCAGGGATATGTTTGCGGATTGGCTGCAGCCTTGCATCGCTTTGTGAGGCATTAGCTTCTGGAAAAAAAATCAGCTCCCTTACCATGCGCTGCATCTGCAAATAAACACCCAGCCCTACGCGTCCCCCGGCAGCTTTTTCGGGTATCCTTATCGCAAGATATTTACAGAGGTGTTCTTCGTCCTTCGCGGTGAACGCAGTCCTGGACCTATTCGTCAACCAACGAATTCAGGACTAGAAACAAACGAGACACACCGGATAAGGCGACCGCCCATACCTTCCTTTCGCCGCAAACGGTGCTCCACCACACCGTATCTGATGCATCTACCAATGAATGACATAGGTTCCACCCAAATATCCGTTTTGGATTCCTCAGGGTGGCAGTCATACGTGAGTTGCAAAGCTTCTCGGTCGACTCTCATGTCATCGACAATCACGGTGTCGACCCCCTCGTCGCCCGGGAGAACAACCCCTCCATGGCGCTGATTATAGCAAACTTTTAGAACCGGTGGAGACCAAGGTTTTGGACCAAACCTCTATATCGCGTTCGAGCTTCCCTCTCGCGAAGGGGTCCCGTATACTCTTGTGGATCATAAAGCATATCCGATTGCCATGCTCATCAACAAAGACTTGTTTGTAACGTTGTTCTTGATGATCCGATTCTGTACCACTTTCTTCGACCTCCTTGCGGACAGCGTTGGAACTCGAGCGTAACATGGGGATTGCGTTGGTTCGTTTCAAAGTGCGAGAGCAATAACCGTCAACAATGGCAATACTGTGTGAAAGAGACACCGGCGAATTCCGAGACCCGACAAAAATTAATCTAAGCTTTGCTCTCTTTTTTTGCTTTCATATAGGGCAGTGGTCCAGATTGTGTACCCTTTGGTATAATGTTTAGGTGGACTCAAAAAGTACATGCGTGGAAATCCAATGTTCAACCAGACACCCAAACTAAGGGAAGGCATCTGAGATGAGCGGCAAGGTACAATAAAGTGACTTACAGGCAAGTGCAATGACGAAGTAGAGAGTGACCAGTCTGTGATGAGACAGGATGTCAGTATCATCCATGTCTCGCAACCTCTCACCTACATGATTCCTTCCATGTAGTTGGATCTTCCATCTCTGTGGACGCAACGTAACGTCAGATATCTGACGAGGGTGGAGGCATGAAACAGCGACGAACTGGATTAGAGTATTGACGAGGAGGACAGATGCGAAAAAAACGATCGTCTAACGCGGCAATGTGATTTCACACTTTGGACTCCATTCGCAAGGGACTCACCTCAAAGTTTGCGAAGAAGAGGGTCAATTCATTCCCAGTACTGTGCGTAAGTTAGTCCTGTTTCCTGCTAGATAGATCAAGGAACTAACATCCACCCGACAATGACCAGAAGTGGTACAACGAAAGCCGCAATTTGCTAAATCAAAGTCAGAAACATCTTCAATCAAAAAACCCAAAGTTACCAACTATGGAGCTTCCGACAGATATAGCGATTGACGCTGACATCCGATCCTTCATGGCCATGAAGATTGCGGTAACGTGTTCGGCCGCGTTGGCCTGTTTTTGGTTTAAAACATTGGTGACGTGAAAACCAAGGGTAAACCACATACGACAATGGGTAACAAAATCAACCCAATGAAAGCCTTTGGGATGGAATAGCGGTTTGCGGTTTCTTCAATCGATGCAACCAGATAATCGGCACAGAACGATGTCACAACGGTGACAGCGAGTAACCTATGCAGACAATTTTTTTGAAAACCAGACATCTAAACGTAAAAGGGCTTACCCTGTTCCCGCAGCAACAACACTCATTTCGGGTTCTTCCTCCTCTCCATTGTCCTCGGGTTCAAATAGGTCAGGATGGGTTTTCAGCTGGAAGGAAGATGAGCTCCAATAATACTGACGGCAAGGGCACCGACCTGGAAAAACAGGTATGCTATATATACGCCGAGCAGCAGGACTGCAGTGCCTCTTGAGATAGTGAGCAAACCATTCTGGGTTGTGCTACCTAAACCAGCATATTGGTGGCATGAGCGATGGATATAGCGCCAAGTGCTTCAAACAACCTCCTTGCTGATTTTGCGTGCTATTGTACGCAGCAGGAATAACAAGTGCTTCATTCAAGAGCGAATTCAGTTGGATAAAGGCAGTATTGGAGGTCAAAGGACAAACTGATGCAAGTCAAAGTCATGAGCTAAGATGGCGGCGTAAGGTAACAAGCAAGGAGGTGAAACAAGATGCACACCGAGGCGGACCTGGTGAGCTGAGTTTTAGTACGGGAACCCGAGAAGAATCTTCACCTACGCTTGAGTACCAGTCACTTGGAATTTTGATTCTTTGTACTTGACACCGGCTGAATATCTTTACTGGTGAAGCATCAGAAGGATGATTGCAACATTAATTGACTAGCCTGCTATGAATGAACATCCCATGACCAAAAGAAGATTGGACAGGATAGAACCCAACATCTAAAAGAAAAAATTTACCATTTGAGAGCAACACATCTCTACAAGCGAACGCTTACTGAGGTCTGGACGATGCGAAGTTCACCTATGGTGGTTTGCCAACATCAAATGAAAGATAGGATTCGGGAGAAAATTATGATGACCTTGCAAAAGAGCGGCAATCCCAACGATTATCTCGACAGCATTGCCAAAAGAAGCGTTCAGAAGGCCAGCCAAAGTCTGGCCCAGTTTTGCAGACATTTGGTCCGTTGCTTCTCCGAGTAGCTAGGAGAAGGACGAATGAGTGCCCGCCTGTTGCAACAGAGTCGGGAAGACGGCACCTTAGCCAAAGGTATTATAGCAAGAAAACTAAAGGAAAACCGGAGGGCAGCATCCCAGTTCAGGTGATGGGACGCGAAGCTCAGAGGAATGAAAATGAGGAAGACGTTGAGATAGGACCCAAAAATGAACCATTGGAAGGACTTGAACCAAGAGGGCTCGCCTTCTGCCTTGATGAGGCCAGCGAAGCGGTGCGCCAAAGAACGATCAGGTCTTGACCCATTGTACAACAGCGGAGTGGTTTCTGAAGACATAAAGTATTCCAGTGAGACATAGGGGGGGGGGTATGTATTTATTTATGTAAAGGCAGTGCAACCCTCAAGTCACACGCCACGTTCAAGTTCCTCGTCATCGTCAACATTATTCTGCACAGTTCCTTCCCCAAGTCCTCTCAGATGCGCAACGTCGCCGAAGCTTGTGATGAGCCCCTGTCCCGCCACATCCACATCCACGATTGTTATCGATGAGTTGAGGCATCTTTGCATCACGACCCCTTCCGCACACCTTGCCTTTCTCCTTTGCATGAGCGTTCTTATCAGTGCTCCAATAAACCCTCCGTGCGTAGTCACCAGGATACAATACGGTCCGTTTTTCCGAGGCAGCGACGCCGTAGCCTCAAGAATGTGTTTCATCCACCAAGATTCGGCACGTGCTGCGAAAAAGGCTCCCGACTCCATCGTCTTATCGAGACCTTTCGTCCGCATCGTTTTGCCTTGCGATTCTCCCATGTGCTGTTCGACTTCAGAATGAGGCGCCTTTGAAATTTAACACCAGAGCAGCATTGAGCATACCCTTTCGCGTAGTTCCTGCTGCTTCTGGTGCACCGTAACATTCGGCTGATGCACAAGGATCTCTTCAGCAGTCTGCAGAATTTAGCACATCCAGAAACACACATGAACGACTCCAGACATACGCTGACGGCTCGACTAAGATCGCTGCTGTATGCGAATTCAAACGGTATTGATCGCAGGGCATTCCCAACGAGTCTCGCCTGTTCAAGCCCGAGGCCGTTCAGCGACGTATCCAGTTGGCCTTGGATGACACCATGCCGATTCTCATTCGTCTCTCCATGCCGAACCAGATACACTCGGGCTAAAAGGGTCATTCACTGGAACTCGAGATGATAGCAGCACTTTGACATGGAGAGATCACAGCTGGTTGTTGATGTGATCTATTTTTGACATATGAGGCTCTCTCCCCCGGATCGATCTCTTACGGCCAACCTTGTATTCAGTGCTGCAGTCTAAGAATAACCCACTATTATGCAGAGGGTACTCCAACACCACAGCAATTCTAAAGGTCTCACAGCAAAGTAGCAATCTCTCGAGCCACACTCTGTAACCGGTCCTCCGGGAATGATCTGGGCAATGTCTGAAGCAGGTCCTGAATCTGTTTGCGCTCGGGAGAACCTAATTGGGTGTCGTGCGTTTTTATCGTATGAACCTATTCCAGCATCTCATGAAAGAAGAGCATTATACAAAAGGAACACGTACCATGTTGCCTAGTCCAACCAGAGCACGATATACAGCTTCTGAATCTGTGGTCTCTGATTGCAATAGCTAGAGTGAACCTTCAATATCGATGCGACCATGTCATGAGCTGCAGCCTTACTCGGAGGATCAAGGCGACATGCTGATCGAGGAAAGGCTTTTGAAGAGGAGCACGAACGCTCGCACACGAAGCACTGTAAAGCCGCTTAGAGGAATGTGGGGTTATCTTTGAGGAGAAGACAAACTTGAATAATATCGTGGTCAAAGCGACACGCTGAGCCTTGTTCAAGGAAACATACGGTACTGCATTGAGTGCCTCGAAGACCTTGAATGAAATACATGAGAATAAAGCCCATCAGAAGAACCCAAACCTACCTTTCCTACCCAAACTCCATCGAATGATGTCTTCTCTTGGAACATGTTTGCCAAGGTTCGGAAGAGAAGCAAAATATTGGTCTCCCTGGGTTTGGATAACGGGAGTGACCACGATGAGTCCCACTCGGAAGCTTTGAGCAAAGCTTCAAGAAACCGCTGCCTCAGACCAGGTGTCTCGAAAGCTTCTGGACAGAATCCGGTCAAAAGACGACTCAAATCGATCACTGCCGAGAGTTTATTGAATGAATCTGAGCATTGAATGCAAGTCGAAATTATTACCTGGAAAGCGTTGTGATAATGGCCACCTGTCAAGAACTTGAATTATAGACTCGACGTGCGCCGCGTTCAGTGATATGTTTGGGCGCCTAGATGGTGTGGCTGTCACTTCTGAGAGATATGCGAAGGTTTCTTCAATGGTGGACATCTCTTTTGGGTACATGGCTAAAGATGATGTCGACTGGTAGCTCATCAAACACTGAGATTTGGCGGGGGAACGATTCCACTTACTATCTCGTGCTGAAGAGCGTCGTTGAATTGTTGTAATTTCGCTTGCATGGCGGCGACATTAGCTTGTTTAAATGTGAAGAAAGTGCCCTGAAGAGCATCTTTAGTTGAGGCCAAGATACGAGGAAAAAGAAGAGCACACCACAGGGATAAGTTTTGGCACTGACGGCGGTGTTGCTGGTTGGGATGTGCCTGGATATCGCGAGGCGCCAGTAAATGGATCCATATAATTGGATGTAGCCAGTGCGGGTTGTGTTGATTGAGGACTACCGGAGTATCTCGACGCACCGGTATATGGATCTTGATAACTTGATTCTGGTCCTATACTGGGAACAGATGTATTTGCGCTGCGGTACCTGGAGGCGCCTAAGGACCATGAGGTGGCTGCATGCACGAAACTATACTTTAAACTACCTGTAAATGGATCGACATACTCTTCTCCGCCGGATCCTATATTGATGCCCGATGTATTTTTCTCGATGAATTTCACGACTTCGTCCAAGTAGGTCAATGGGAGGTTGTTGCTTTGCAAAAATTTCTGTGCCGCGGAAAATGGATTGTCTAATGAACGTAACCTTCAATGAATGGAGTAGACGGATTACAAAGGGTACTCGCCCGTCACATTATACGGCAGCTTGAGTGGAGGAACTCCATCCTGGATATCGACATCAAAAACATAGTCATACTCTTTGCCTTGATAGAGCTGCTTTCTCTCTTGTCCAACGGCATCTACAACGTCGCCAATCTTCTGCCAGGAAGATGATATGCTGTCCCACTAGGTTCGACTCATGATTGATCGTTTTCCCTATGGGCATAAACTTCAGCTTACCTGGTGGGCTTCAATGATGGACCCATTTCTAACCATCTTGACATCGCCTGATTTTTTCCCTGTTAGGCCGTCGGTCATTGCAACATATAATGAAGGCTTCAAGTCACACCTGGTACATCCAGGGCTTCCAATCCCGGGAGGTCGCTAGCCTTTACATCTCCTACTTGTTGTGCAGGTAATGCTTGGCTTGCGATCGCATCCTCATATGCTTTCAGGTCCTCTTCAGATGCCCAGCGTTCTTCTCGTGCACTGAATACGCGTATAATCCCGTCACTGCAACCGCTAACAATGTCACCATTCGGCATCGTGGATACAGCCCAAACAGATATTGCCGGATGAACGATCGCCTGAGAACATTCCCCATCTGGAATGAATCAGCTCGACAGGTGATGTTTGACACTAAAACTATTCACCTTTCCAGATGCGCACGGTGCGGTCTTCGCCAGCAGATACCAAGTCACCGCTGGACAATACGGATAGACTATAAACAAAGGATGTGTGGCCCGAGAGAGTGTACACCAAATCACCCCCGAATGTCCAGACGCGCACTTCGCTAAATGCAAATTTCGATTGTTGGACAACTGCGAGGTGCATGTGCATACCGCATACCTGTCATTGGAACAAGAGGCAAATCCGGTATGAGGAACCCTTGCGAGTCCGCGAACAGCATCCTGATGTCCTGTAAACGTCTGAAGAATCTTGTGTTGTTGCCAGAGCTTGATAGTTTTATCAGCCGATCCTGTCGAGTGTCACACTGTCAATAATCGAAAATGGACTGTCGGGCACATACCAGTCAAAAACTGTCCCTCGTCGATGGCGAGGACTGCCAAAACCGATTGTTGATGCCCCTTCAGTTCATATTCCAGTGCGAAATTCCTCCATACTTTGGCTGTTCTACAAGCAACACATTGTTATCTCAAAGACAACTGATACGGGATATAGCTTACGCATCCCATGAACCAGATACAATCGTGCCATTGGTTGTCACGTCCAGAGCACAGACATTCGCGGTGTGACCAATCAGAGAGAAATCAGGATCGTCCTTGGGAGAATCAAGAGAAAACACGTTAATGATTGTGTCCTGACCACCCGTAACAGCATAACCTTGAGGATCCTCATCAATCAATTACGCTGCAAAGGATAACGTCATCGACAAACCCTTGGGTGCTTCTGGTGAGGGAGGTATATAGGCGACTGAGTTGATGTAATGTGAACCGGTTTTGAATACAGACGAAGGGGCGAAAGCAAGATCCGCTTGTGACCGCTGCCAGGAGATCGCGGTGGCATCGCGGGAAGCTGACAAGATGAGGTCGTTGGTCGGTGAGCTCAGATCGCGGACCTGTACCCCGTTAACCTTGCTGTAATCTAGCACAATGAGATAACAAACGTCTGAAGTGTGTGCTGCCAAAGTGACGGACAACTTGTATGGCATGACTCGTCGAGGTAAAGATAACTTTATCCGGAATCGGAACCTCAAGTTATAATTCGAATTTATTTCATGTGCACCCCTCTAACGAGCCCATGCTGCCGTAAGTGTGCAGCAGACGGGAGATACGGAGGTGTAGTCTATGCCATGCACCATTACTTCATCTCCTGCGAGGTCCTCCCGATATCGTTCATCAAGCCATTCAAGTTTTGCCTGACGAGTCGTAAAAACAAGAGGGGATGATCCGTCACTCCGTTCTAACAACCGCCTTTTCATCCCACATCTTCAGGGCAGGTCACGTAATATTATAGGTACAAAACGAGTAAAGACAAAGTGGGTCTTCCACGTCCAGCAGCTGGCTTGAATAGTCATGTCTTCTAGTAACCAGAACAGTAAAAGCATGAAAGCGCGTCGACGCTGTCTGTTCGAGTCCATAAAGCAAAGGGCCGAAAGCGAGAGGCCGAGGACTCGGAGGATATTCGCTACTAAGAGAGTTTGCAATCATTCTGCGAGATCCAAGCCATGCGTCACAGAAATCTTGATCTTCTTATTTGGGTGTTTCTGGTCGGATGCAGGACTTGGGCGCTTTGACTCGATGTCGTTCGGTAATAACATTTGCGTTTCTTCTTGCGTCTGTGTTTCGTGGTCAGCAGGTCTGAAGGGATTTTGAGCTACAAGGGCGGGAGCCATCGGAATATTCGCTATGTCAGCTTTGGGCCGAGACTTCAGGCGCATTGCCTGCGAATACTGGGTAAGATGATGGACAGTGAACAAGAGTTTATGGCTATAAACCAGTTCGGACAAGCCGAGGATGCGACTCTCGACTTTTGGATCTGGGTTGAAATTGTCCAAGTATCCCGCGCTGAGAAGCACCTGTTTGTTGAATCGAAACTTCGACTTTTGTACATTCCGGCGGGTCTTCATTTGTTTCCCCTTTGTTTTTCGTCCATTTTTGAGGCTTCGGGAACGTGTTTCGGAAAAACCGAGTTCGTCGAGGGCGATAAATTGTTCCACGATATAACCTGAGTAAGAAACAATGAGTACAGGTTGCCGAACATCTAATACTGTCACCTTCGTTTTCCAATTTTTTGAAAAGCTGGCGGGCGACAACGTTGTTAACACCTACACATCCGATCCAATATTCAGCGATCAAAGAAATACATGCCCTAGGCTTACCAAGTGCCTTTGCGAAATCAGCCGGCGTTTCAGTCTTTTGTGTTTCAGAAACTTTAATGGCTCTTCTGAGAAAAAAGGTTCAGATTGGCCTATTTCCAACGAGAGTTCGAGGAAACCTAAAGAGCGCAAGTTCTTGAAATCGTGAAAGCATAGTCGGATACAAATCAATTTTAATCAACTCCCAGTTAGAATCTGCCCGGACTCGGCAGTCAAAGCAAGAAAATTTGGATGGAATACGAGGGTCTGTCGTTGAGTGATAACTAGCCCATGATTAGTTTGACATCAACATGTTGAGTAGAATGACGCTACCCCATACACCTGCATACGATCAATTAGAACACACCTTTAGAGGGAAGAAAAAATTACAGACCATACATGGTACCACTGGCCGCAGCCACCCTCGCACCAGATACATTCGTCATCGATCTGTGTCAAGATGAACAGACGAAGGATGGAGAATTACTTGAGGCTCCTACACCTATCTCGCAGTTGCAATGAAGACCATTATCGATCGCATCTTCTGCTTCCTTATTTTCCGAAGTTCGGGCAGTGGTCCCAGTGTTTCCTTTGTCTACTGATCCAGTGCTAGGGGCAAAAGAATCGATAGGCTCCATTTGCGTCTCCATGTCTGTCAGCAGGCATAGCTGCAGCTATTCTCGAGGTGCAAATAACGGATACACCTACCTAGAGTTTCTATCTCATCAACTGCCATCACCAAGTCGGATAAGGGAGAATTGTCGCGCGACTGTGAAGCCTCGTCAGGTTTTTGTGAAGAGCCTTCTATATCCTGGGTTGGTTCAATGTCTGATGTCTCGGCAACCTTATTGGCCATCTATATTGTTATAAGCAACGCAATGTTGCTACATTGATACGACGCACCACTTGGTCGAGACATGTAGGAATTACCTCTGCGACACCATTATAATGTGCTTCATCCATTGTCATGGTCTCAGTGAGAGAAACAATTTCCCCGGAGCTATCCCTGACTCCAATAGGTACCATGGTAGGGGGATCCAAATCCTGTTTGATGACCTTTTCGTAGGAGCCATCGGGGTGGCGAACATAATCTGGGTCGTCTTCGCCCTCCGCGTCGAGGTCCTCCACAGACCAAGCTACATTCCTCTCGGCGGCATCGATGTTTTGCTGTTCAGCCTGTCGGGAACGAAGATTTGCTTCCTGTATTGGTGTGAGAGTCATAGAATCAGGTAGACGAGAAGTGAGTCCAAGGAAGGTCGCGTGTTTGTTGGGGTTGGACGAAGGAAGAAAGGTCGCAATTGAAGTGACACTCAATTTGACACTATGAAGGGATCAAAATATGCCCTTTGAGGAATGAACGAGCATGCGAACGAATGATGCCCTGTGTTGACTTGGCCAAAGCTCCATTTATCTGGTATCTCGTCAAAGTCGTGGGTCATAAAATACCACTTGTCTTTTTCTGGATCTGCCGCCTGGAAATGAGGTGGCTCATAGTCTGGAGGAGTTTCATCGGTGTAGAACAGTTTGAATGTTGCATATCGACGTTCTGGGTGTTCCATCAGCAATTATCTACAGCAAGCGGAAATGCATACTAGGTAATACGTCCATCTGTGTCGTAGCATGAATCAATCTTTTCAGCAAGGACTGGCAAGAGGGTTGATCATTGGGGAAGATGCGTGGAAATCAATGTGACGGACCTTGACGCTGTTTTTGACGTCTAAAAGTGTCGGAGATCTTCCGCTTCGAGCTGCTGCTGATATAGGATCATCGGAATGACCCTTTTTATCTTTCAACGACATCTCTTCCAAACCGTCACCCAGAGTCATGATCGGTACTGTAACCCCAGAACCCGGCAGGGTATGGTACTATGGGGCAGTCAATACAGAAGTCGGGAAAAGCAGGTAGGATGTTACATGGAAGTTGAAGGTATATGCTTCGATGATGCTATGAACCATGAAGTGTGGACACGAGAGTCGAAAAGTAAAATATATGCGCGCTCACTTATTTGGATCCTTATTGTCCTATTAACTGTATAAATATCGCCGAATCAACACCCATGTGGTTAAGATACTTACAAGATAAATGGCGAAGATGAACCTCCGTAGAAACTGTTTACTAAGGGCATCGAAGATGCCGTTTTCCTGAGGTTATAAGAACAGTGAAAATGGCAGGGAGGGCCAGTATGCAGCTTTATGACCCACAAGGTAATTGAGCATCTTATCAGCTTCGTCTGAATATCCGCGTGTCATCGTCTGCCGTGATAAGTATTAGGTCATGCGTGGTTTGGGGAGAAGCGATATTCACGTATATCTTGAAGCCTGCTGCATTGCGACTCTGCCTGCAGTTTGTGGAAGAGATGCTGGCGTCGGAATCCTGATAGGAAAGTGACGCCTCATCGGCGACAAGATGGCCTAATAAGGCCGGTTAATGAAGGATTTGACATCGGCAGCTACACTAACTTTGCGAGAAATTTTCTTCAGGAAGAAGATCCCTTAGAGGACAATGAGAAGGTGTCCAGCAAAAGGAATGGTGAATTACCTCAAATATGTGATGCATCCTAACCCAGCTCGCAATAACGTCTGTACAGCGGCGAGGCTTTGGGTCGCTGATATAGCTTGCACTTGTGTTCTGGAACTTTGTGCCAGCATGAATGTAGGAATTGACGACCTTCTTCTCGTCACCTGACACGAGAGTCAACGGGTGAAATTTATCACGAATTTCCATGTCATATTCTACATAATTACATGGCACCTCCCACAAGTAGCCAAGGATATCGAGACGTGATGTGTTGATATTTGTGGCTGGTGTACAGGAAGTGCCAGCGCCTCGACGAACGGCATATGCCTTGGAAGATCATGGTTTGTTTCGACATCGTAGCCTAAAGTCGGAAATGATGCGAGAGAGATCAGGTCGTCTGACTAGCTCCTATGAGGGATGTGATACGTGTGTCAAATCCTTCACTGCGAATAGGCATTTCAGGTGTATGGAAAGGATTCTTCATGACAGCGTCCGCAAAGGCTTCATAGACTTTCTGGAGAACAGAGTCCGCCGTCGTATCAGTCAATGAAGTGAGAAGGACAAATTTGGTGCCTGTATAGGGTGAGGCTTTGTGTGTCTTGCGCTAACAAAAGCGACAAACCTGTGACAGTGAGCAGGATGGTCATCTTGAAAGATTCGGCTTCGATTACTTGCGCGCCAGAGCTTGGTCCTACTGGCGACAATCGACTCGTGATGGCATGGATGCCATGAAGCGTGCCCGCGAGGACCAGATATTCGTTTGAGGTGAGGTGGGCGAGGCCATCTGTCCAGCTGATGAGCCTCATGGATTTGAGTCGCGAGTTGACAAGAACCTGCAAAGTTCCGTTGGTACACCAGACCCCCGGCCTTGTTTATAACCTAAGTTATGCTTAGTCTGCATTGATCAGCCATGTAGTGAGTGGACCAGCCATACCCAGAGCCCGAAGATAGTCATGACGGCAGTATTATATGAGTCAAATTGCTGACGAGCTGCTTCTTATACAGTATGCCATCTGCTAGACTAGGTTTTGCTATCACTTTCCTCTCTTGTCTCTCGTGGTCATGCCAGGCCTCAAACCTCGGTGAACGGGCACTTCCTCAGCTCTCGGCGAGCAGCATATCGACTCTCCTATCCATTACGGACCCTGTCAAAAACGTGGACCCGTATAACCCTTCCTCGCACTTGGCCAAAATATTGATACCACGCGTTTGTACGTTTATCCTGTTCACAGTCCCAATCTGGTTTCAACAATATCTTAACAGCTGGGACTGCCAATAACACGCTTGTTGGAAATTATATCATATCCACACTCAAAGCGCTTCACTGGCACATCGACATCGACGAATTCAGTGGCAAAACCCCTATTGGAGTCAAACGGTTTCGAAACATCATTGCGACGAAAGACCCAAGTGCCGCCCGACGCGTCATTCTGGCCGCTCATTACGACAGCAAATATTTTCCCTCATACCCCCATAACCAGGCAAGGCCAAAAGTCATTCTTCTTTCCCAAATAACCAAAGGATCACAGTTCGTCGGAGCGACCGACTCGGCTGCACCATGTGCCATGCTCCTGGATCTCGCGGAAGCACTCGACCCGTTATTCGACGAGCGAAAAGAGCGGTTGGAGGAGGGGCTTGTAGAAGACGAGGAGGTGGCAGAAACAACATTGCAGCTTGTGTTCTTTGATGGCGAAGAGGCTTTTGCCTTCTGGAGTGATACCGATTCTATCTATGGAGCCAGGTGCGGTTTCCTTTACCTTGGGGGCTTGGAAAATGTTGATGGAGTCCTAGACATCTCGCAGAAAAGTGGGACACGACGTATCTCCCGCCGCATGATAGACGCAGATTGGGCCTACAAACGACGGAACTCTCGGGAATAGAACATTTCATTTTGCTCGACCTTCTTGGCGCTCCTCAACCGTCGATTCGTTCTTACTATCTCGAAACCGCCTGGCTTTTTGATGCCTTGAGATCAGTGGAGACCAGACTGGGGGACAGCGGCGCCTTCATGTTTGAAAATAGCAATTCAATGGCACCGGGGAAATGGGTGAGCTATTTCTTGAAACGGGAAAAGCTAGAAAATACCGGTTATATTGGAGATGACCATGTCCCGTTCTTACAACGAGGGGTCAGTGTTTTACATCTTATACCCGAACCCTTCCCTGGTGTGTGGCATACTCTAAAGGTATTGTTCTCCTGATAATATATCCCCACAAATTTTGACGTCCCACCTTCAGGACGATGCTAAAGCATTAGACATCGCCACAATGCGTCGCTGGAATCTGATGCTGAGGGTATTCATGGCTGAATACCTTCACTTTCATCTTCATGGTTCGCAGGGAATGTTGCAGAGGTCAAATTGGGACCTGGTAAGATTTATATCCTCATTCATTTCGTTCATCGCTCACGCCACCTTTGTCCAGTAGATTGATCCATAGGCTGACGAACCTACATCATTATTCGACATGAGAGGATTATTACATCCATTTGTGACTGAGACATGAAAGAAAGAATGGCATGCGGCATATGGGTTATCGTCAGGTGTACAGCAAGCTTTTGTAGTGTTTGATCAGTGTCGAGGCATCGCTCGCAGTCTGAATGTGGTCATCAAAAATCTGGTGAAAATAGAGAGATCTTACCCGTTCCGTTTCTCTGACATTTTCAACCTGTATCAATGCATTTTTTGAAATTCTCTTGACGGCCGTTTGGCGTCTGGAAGGGTTACTTTTTACTGGAAGATGGGTCCAAATGGCTAAGAGTAAGTAGCTGCAGCGCTACCATATGAATACACTGACGCATCTCGCTAGCAGCATTCACTTGTTCAGAGCGTTGACGGGCTGACCCCTCCAAAAGTGGGGAATATGCAGGGAGCAACGCGTCGATAGAGGCCTGTGGGTTGAGGAAATCTCAGGGACCTTCAAGGATTGGCGCATGCAAACCTCCTGAGCAAGGGCTAATTGTTCAAAGTCTTCAAGGGCATTTTCGAAGGATACTTCTTGAGCTCTCAGATCTTGTAGTCCCAGTCTAGCACTCTCTCTAGATTGGAGATCAGAGAGCTGTATAGATGAATCATTCCGAAGATCTTACATATACTGGATACCCGCGTGCGATAAGTCCTTGGCGTCCTTACGTGCAGCCGCATATATGGCAGCATTTTGTGCCTGGAATGTTGTTGCCCAGCTGGATATCTTCTTAAATTGTTTCTCTACCATCGGATTTGAAAGCACAAAAACACGAAGACCAGAGAAACCACATACCACGATGTTCTTGGAGGAGGCGACTAATATCTCCTTCAATATCGGTGTACGACTGCGCATTGATATGACGCTCCCTGATACTGCCAGTCTCTGCGAAGATGTTTTCGCCTTCGGAATCATCTTCGTTTGTAAACCTGACAGGAGCTGTACGACGACTCGATCGCGATGATTGACGCGTCTTTGCTAAGGTCTGTTGATCAATTGTTGAGAGCCAGAAAAGAGGTACCCCAACTTGGTGTTCGTGCCATATGTGCTGTGTGAAGTCAAGGTTTGGACATTGCATATTACCTAATTGCATTGCGGTTGAAAGTAAACATACGTGATCAACAGTATCAGTGTTAGACGTGGTATGGACTGGTGCGTCAGATTAGAATATTAGAAACTCTTCTGCTCGCTGACATCGGTTCCAGCCTCGAATTGAATATCCATCAAAGGATTCTTTCGGATATTGCGTCCAACATTGACGAGACCCACGGTGATGTGGACCATGCACAAACCCTCATCGCCTCTAAGGTGCATATCAGAGCCGACGCCGTGAAAGCAGTAGATCCATCAGGGAACAGAGAAACACAAAAACATGAAAAGAGGCGCGTGTTTATGGTATGTACTCGCATCTGCGTCCCCGGCACCCCTGCTCGCCGCCCTCTCTGATATGGCCAAGTCTGCTTCAAGGGTTCATTGCAATATCGCCTTTGGGGAGCTTGTCGTCAACTTTCCAGAGACTCGTATCAATGGCGCCATCAACATTCTCATGCCGGCATTAATCGATATCCTTGATGATGTACCGTTCATCGACTTTGATAAGTCCCTCTCGTGGCAAGGTCAGTACCGCCCGTGATGAACGTTGAATCTTTTTCAACAAGAAGATGTTGTCCAACAGACTGGGCTCTTCCAGATCAGCTCGTCCACTCAACGGTGTCCGCTTTACTCCGCCTGTCAGCTTCTCATCCTCAGTACACCGAGAAAGCGACCGCAGCTATATGTTCCTTCGTATCTCAGACGGTGGAAATGATTAGAAATTGCGAAGGCATGCGTCATATAACCTATTCTTATTCTCTACTTGACCCCTTCAACAGCTCTCGATATTTTGACCCAGTTAGCTCCCACTTTACATGGGTTATATCGTGCTATCAGTTCTACGTCTTTTCCATGGACCATTACCCAATGGGAAAGCCTCTCGATACAACTCAACGCCCTCTGTTCCCCTGCCGTCGTCGATCGTCTCAATAATTTGTTGCTCGACATTTTTCAAAAGGAAGAGATTGATGTGTCCACGCAACGTTTTGTCCAGACATTCGTCTCACGTTACGTCGCTCAAGAGCGACCTCTTAGCGGATATTTTATTGTTTGCTGCGTGATAGAAACACAATGGACAGTCTTGGCTCCAGTTCTTGCACCTCCTATGACCACAAACTCAGGTGGTGCGACAGAGGCAGCAGCGGCCAACAAAGCCTGGTTGTCTCTTATGCGTCAAGCTCCAGACCCACTTGGTATTCACGAGGAAAAAACTGAAGATGCCTTGAGACGAACGATCAAGTATTCCATGCAGTGCTTTAACGATCTCCTAGCGCAAATCGAAGAGATGGAATCCGAACCGTCTCTTGATACTTATGCCTGGGAAACTATGTCAGAAAGCTTGGTGTGACCTTTCTTTACTACCAGTCCAATGAGAGCTGAGATCCTGTTTCCAGAAACTGGCTTCGGTCTGTTCTGTATCTCTACATGAATTGGACGAGGAGCTCCTTTCTCGCTTACTCCTTCTGTTGAGCGATAAGTCACCATTCACAGACAACCTTGTTCAAGAAGCTGCTTTGAAGGCGACCACTGTCCTTGTTCGGAGGTAAATACAATGCCATTCATCCCGGCCCTTTTGTAAACAGGATCTACAGCTTCCCAGACGTTGCACCTAAAATGGTTACCCACCTTCGTCGCTTCGTCACGTCCCCTCTGCCGATCTTTGAATTCGAGTTCGCTTCAGAATCCCGAGCCCCTCCTCCTTTAGCGGCTGCTGCCAAATGTCTAGCACTCTGTATCCGAGTGGGTTCGAATCATTTGTGGCCAATTATTGCTGATTCAAAATTGCGCAGCTTTCTCCGGGAGATGACCTCATACTATCCAATATGTATTCTCTCCTCAACTATATCGCCGCAACAAGCAAAGAAAGCTCTTCCAGCCCCCAGCCTGGCTACAATTCTGTCTACGGCTCCCAGGAATTTGCTTCCAGCTTGCTGGACACTGGGCTACGTGGATTATCGGAGGATGAGAAAAGGCTTATCGGAATTACCACTATATCGGTCGTTACGAGGCTTGCAATTGAGTTCAAGATAGAAGAAGTATCGTCATTCTTCGGACTTGCTGATGATCACTAATTCCTCATGAAGGTCACTCGCCTTACGATATCTATGCTTCTCCAAAGACTCCGGTCCGCAGAGCCAACTGTTGAAGCTGCCATTGCATACAATCTGGTTGATTTAGCGCTTTCCGCTCCTGAAAATTCCTTTATCGACGTTATACGTGTCTTCTCATCAATCAATCGCTCAGCAAACCCAGATGACCCTCGATTTTCCAATAACATGGCATGTTGTGTCGGATGTTCTAGTAGACTGCCATTTGACTATGCATCCAGGTACTTGCTGCTCAGACAAGACTGGCTCAAGAACTGCAGCGGCGGCCTGACCTATACGAGATTTATCTCATCGAATTGCTGACCTTCTTCGCTGATAAAGGTGTTGCGATACAGAACCTGAAGACTGAAAATCACCATGTGAAGGTGAGGAAACAGTAAGAATTCTCCTTCAATCATACCCTGACTTGGAGATGGTGTCACAGATCGATGATATGGTTGAGCAATTGTCATCACTCCTTCTTCCTATCGATGCTTTACTTGCTCACAAAGACTTCAACCCGCATATAAACCCCTCTTCAGCAGTTGTGGCCCTCTTCAGAAATATGTGGTTCCTCTGTCTTCTCTTTCACTTCACCTCCATCGACAACAAAGAAGAAATTGCCATGGATTGGTTGCAGCCTGCTCTATCTCGTATAGCCGCCAAAACACCTTCCCTCGTGCTCGAGGACTGCCATGATTCAGTCACTAGTGACATCGAGTACAATTCTGCTATTCGTCAGGAGTATGCGCATACTGTAAGTCTGCTCTCCATGGTCACCACCCCGAAATCAATACAACGCGCATAGGTGGTTGCTAAACATCGAACGACTTTGCTCAAACACATTGCCTTACGTGCAGGGGATATCCGGAACTTGTCGACTGGGCAGACAATCTTTATCCTTATGATGCATGATTTGGAGAGCATGCGTTCCGCTGCTGGGCTCACCTCATCACTCGTTACGTATTTCACCAATGAGAGTATCAACAAGCATCCCGGTTTGTCCGCTTGCATGGACTCAGTTGCAGAAAAAGTCCGTCTGTGCAGGACTACGTCTAAGTATGACTGATTAACCTTTCGCAACAGGTCATCCGGGACTGCATCAGTGAACTCAACTCACAGGCTTCTCAACAGATACTACCAAGCCACCTTTCCTTGGAACTTCGTGCTCTCTTGATTTACAGTACCCATCGGATTGAGAAGGCTAGAGATATAGCCACTAAATATCTCAACCGCTTGATAACATCCTTTCCTTCGCTGATGTGTGACCCTGCTCTCGTATTTGCGATACTGGAAATCCTCACATTACTTCGACAATCTTGTGATAATGAGTTCACTGATGAGGTAGGCATTAACCTGGATAATAGAGGCCACCTAACATAACTCTCTTCTACCAGTATAATCCTGTTTATGAATTTCATTCCGAGAGAGCTGGGATCACCTTGCAATTGACGGATAACTATCAAACAAGGAACGAGATCTTAGGCCAGCTGCATCGCAATGCCAACAATTGGTTCGAGCTAGCACTTGGTCGTGCCCCTATTGAACTACAGACAACGCTTCAGGTTGGCGTCAAGTTTCGCAACAGCAGACCTCATTCTCAAAATCTCAACAGAAATATCTTGTATCCAATCAGAGTTCAGGAAGCAATCCCTCAGAGTTGGGTGCTTCCGTCGCCGAGCACTTTGGCAAGACCATCGGTCCAGTACAACGGCAATTAAGTGGGTAATCCTATCTGTTTTACCGCCACAATCAACGTTGCTTCTTACAGCTTCCCTCGTGAATCTGTCAAAGTGGAAGACAGACGGGGCTAAAAATCTGGCCAGTCAGATCGCCATTAAGTCTTATTTCGCCGGAGAAGCGGCAGGGGTGCGCCTGGCCTCTGAGAAAGGTATGGTTCGGCCTTCAACTTAGAAGATAATCCACTGATGCGAATTCACAAAGGGAGTGATAAATTGGGCAAGTTGCCGCCTGAACGTGCACCATTGAATGAAATTGAAGCGCTGAGTCGCAAAATGTCCGTAACAATTGAAGAAGTACGAAACAAAAGCAGTTCGCTTACACTTCAAGATCTCAAGAGGCTTTTGTTCCGATGTTCTGCAATGCTACTATCATTGGGCAAGGTAAGTGATCAATCGATGTCGTGAATTTGGAGTCCCAATTCTCTTCCAGTGTGACCATGACCTTCTTCACTACATCGTTCTTCTTCCACTTGAAATTGGAACCCCATCCGCCGTAGCTGCAAGCATTGATGTCTGGAGCTGGCTTATTGCAGAGAAACCTGACGTAGAAATTGCTTTGATGACGGAACTTCTGTCTGCGTGGTGCGACGCGATCAAGCATGAACGAGGCATCTTCTCGAAGTGTTATAAGTATGTGTATTTATGGTTCCACTTTTCAGGTCTGACAGGCATCACAGTTACGAGGATCCATTTTACCATCCGATTGACTATAGCCCCACGGATAAGAAAGTCATCGACAGAGCGATGTCTAATGCTCGTCGAGTCCTTACCCCTCATACCCTCGTTCTCCAGATGCTCTTGAATCGGTTACAAGCAGCCAGGTACCGCAGTCCTGAAATGATGTTCATCATCCAAAACCTCGTTTTACGCTCTGCAAGGGCCTACCGCTCACTTAGGTAAGTTTTGATCCTTCATTGACCTTCAGACCATCAGATGACCGGTGTTATAGCACACATGCCTTGGCGCGTGAAGCGCGCTTCTCCCTCCTTCTATTCGGCTTCGAGGCACTGAAGAGCTCTCAAATTGATTCCTATTCCGAGAGCCTTCTCCGCGAGAGCCTCTACTCCCTCGCATTTTCCTGGTTTTCGGTACGCCCGCAGTAAGTGGGACTAGTATTCTGCAGTTGTTTCTTTGTTAACTTTGTTCAAAGGTGGTCATATGGTGCCAACCGTGTACAAGTAGATGCTGATATCAAAGCCTCGGCAGAGTTCCTTTCTTACTTACAAAATGATATCATCCGAGGTTCACCTGAGATATCTAGCTTATCGCCGGCCCAAATCTCATCTCGCAGCTCATGTGAATAGCCATATCATTTCTCCCCAGTGATACTCAACCCTTTCAGATTATACCAACAGACTCCGCAATATCAACCAACCCCTCCGCCTCCTCACAGAGAATGAGATCTTAAGATTGCAAGTCTGGCAAAATCCTACGAATGATGCCAAACGGGGCACCGATCAGGTCAACGTTGCGGCTGCAGCGATGCTTGAGGTGAATGCGGATATTTCTTTTTCTAGGTTTCAGTCTGACATTACTCACCTCTGAAAGACATCGTGGCCTGGCATCGTTCGTACGGTATGGCAGATAAATCCAGCCATTTCTGTGCACCTCCCAGAGCGCTTTACCAGTCCCAACCTTCGCAACGAAGTGACGAAGTTGATTCGATCAAGCCCGATTGAAGTCCTTGATATACCAGAGGCCTTGCTGTTTTTGCTAAACGACAGACTGGAACCTTACCCACGCAGAGATTTGAAGGTATCATATTTCTCATACCATAGCAACTTCATTCTAACTCATGAATTCATGGAAGCATACTCTGCTCTGGGCACCTGTTCCACCAGTCATCGCGAACACATTTTTTGAGCCACGTTATCAAAGTGACCCCTTGATTCTGCAATATGCACATAGAGTCCTGGAACAGCATCCTGTTGAGTTGACGTTCTTCTTCGTTCCTCAGGTCGTTCAAGCTCTTCGATACGACACCCTCGGTGTGTTCTTTTCCTGTTTTAACCAAAAAAATGTACCATGTTTGTTTAACAGGTTATGTGGCCCGCTTTATATTCGAGACGGCAAAGATTTCACAACTGTTTTGCCACCAGATAATATGGAATATGAAAGCTAATTGCTTCAAAGATGATTTGGGTGAAGTGGTAAATTGCGTTCCCCTGTGCCGTTATCGTTTTACAAATACATTGATCACAGGAAGATTCCTTGAAGCCTGCATTGGACGAAGTGACAGAAAAAGTGGTGGCATCGCTTTCTGGTGATGCTAGAGACTTCTACAACCGAGAATTCGACTTCTTCAATGAAGTCACGTCCATATCCGGAAAGTTGAAGCCATTCATCAAGAAGACGAAGCCGGAGAAGAAGGTGACCTGAAGTACAATCTTTGTCAATGCCACCTTTTTTAACACCCTTGAAGGCAAGAATTGATGAAGAGATGGCAAAAATCACCGTTGATGTCGGCGTTTACTTGCCAAGCAATCCTGATGGAAAAGTGATAGACATTGACAAGAAATCAGGTCGACCTCTGCAAAGTCATGCAAAAGTAGGTTCCAAAAACCAAATGTACCACTTTATATATTCATCTGGCCTATTCTCAATCAAGGCGCCATTTATGGCTACATTCAAGGTCAGAAAGGAACGCATCGTTGTCAACACGGATCCGGAGTCTATCCTAGCAGCACAGGGGAATGAGACACGGACTGAGTACGATGTTTGGCTGCAGGCGATTTTTAAAGTGGGAGATGACTGTCGTCAAGATGTACTTGCCCTTCAAGTCATCGCCATGTTCAAGAACATCTTCACGAGCGTTGGACTTACGCTGTATCTTTACCCGTACCGCGTAACGGCCACTGGACCCGGCGTCAGTTCATTATTTTCCTCTCGTTTTTGCTCAGCGCCTGATTGGAAAGCCGGTGCTCCTCATAGTGCGGGGTCATCGATGTCGTGCCGAATGCTACATCTCGCGATGAGATGGGTCGCGCGAAGGTTAATGACTTGCTCGATTTCTTCACGGCCAAATATGGAGGCCAAGATTCCATTGCTTTCCAAAAGGCGCGGCTCAACTTCATACAATCCATGGCCGCATACTCTGTCGCTTGCTATATATTGCAAATCAAAGACAGACACAATGGCAATATCATGATTGACGGTGAAGGTCACATCATCCATATCGGTATGACATGCGCCTGCGTTTGTATAATTGGACGTGCATTGATTGATTGCTTCATAAGATTTTGGTTTTCTATTCGATATAGATATGTCTTCATTGTAACTTGTTGTATGATCTCTACTGACCTCGACCACCGCTATTACGACCAGGGGTGCGTCCCAGCCTCTCTTATCATGTGTCGTGCTAATGATACGTGTTCTAGGGTGTGAAATTTGAACCGAGCTCCTTTAAACTGAACCACGAGATGGTTGTTCTCATGGGAGGTCGCTACTCTCAAGGTTATCAACTGTTCCAAAATCTAACCGTCAAAGCATTCCTCACAATTCGGCCGCATGCGGAGCAACTCATCAGTACCGTACAACTCATGCTTGACACGGGTTTGCCTTCTTTCAAAGGGGAGGCGACAATCAAGAGGCTCCGTGATCGGTTCGCGCTCAACCTCAACGAGAGGCAGGCAGCGGATTTTATGATGGGAATCGTTCGTAACGCGCATGAAAATGTTAGAAGCACTGCATATGATGAATTCCAAAGAGTAAGTCATTCATGTTTCGAGCACCCCTATGATCTGATCTGGCCATTATTTTTTTGCAGCTCCAAAATGGTTAGTCATATGGCAGGAGGTGTCTTCAACTAGCTAACGTTTCCTTTGCAGGTATACCCTATAGATAGTTATGCATATCAATTTTTTTTTATTTTTTTTATTTTTTCTTCAACGTAATGATAAATCCTGCTCTGAAGGATTAATACAATCAATGACAAGCTGTGGGGCACTATAGCCAAGTGGTTACGGCGACAGATTCGAATTATTCCGTTATCTGTTCCTCTTTGAGGGCGCAGGTTCAAATCCTGCTGGTGTCGTCATTTTTGGTTGTGGAAGTATTTCCTTGGCAGGGAGTTTAGACAGTGCCCCACCGTAATGTCGCTCCCACTTCCATCCTTGTTCGCTCGATGCGTCTCGCATGCATCGAAGGCATCCAATGCACCCGTTCTCGAGGAATCCACTCAGGTATGTTATCTATCCTTTTACGATCATGTAGCTCCCTATGTTCTTCCAGGACTTAGTGAAGTCTACCCTCACCGATCTGAAGACCTTAAGTTCGCGAATCGCGGGCCTCTCCTTATTCAGTCCAAATGAAACCCTGGAAGATATATCCACCAAGGATTTAATCTATCTACTTGTGCCCTATGTCATTGCACAGGCCAGGGAACGCTTGAAAACGGTGGATAGAGAAGAGCGAATATCTGTGCTGCAACAGACGCAGGTATAGTGAAACACATACTTAATCGCCGCATTGCATAATATTATATCTTTCAGAAAGACTATAAAACTTTTCTGGACTATCTCAACATCTATCACATCGTGCCGGAGGAGGAACGCAAGCTATATGAGCAGCGAATACCGATATCCAACGCCTTTGATGCGTCCCAAAGGCGCGAGATTAAAATCAGGCAATACCAGAAAGAGAAAGCCTTGAAGTGTAGGATTGAGGTGCGATTTTCCCAAGGCATGTTCGACACCCGCATTCCTGATCAGATATGACAGGTGACTCGCAAACGCAGAGGCCAACGCCTTCCGTCTCCCGACAGTTCTTTGTCAGACCTCTATCTCATATCTTCCCTTCTCCCAACCCTATCTCAAGCCAAGAAATCCACACGTTCTGATGACGAGGAGCTCGGTTCGGAGACAGAGGAAATCCTGCGCGATGCCACTCTCCTCTTGCTACGTTTCTTCTACACTCAAACGCACGCGCACCTAGCCAGCATGAACCAAGAGCTGGAGCTCCTCTTGAATGCGCCTCCTTCACCGCCTCGCGATGGGCCAGATAGGCAAGAGAATACTAGGGGGAAAGAACGCGATAGCGACATGTGGAAACTTGACTCACCACTTAACCTGGGGTCGGACAGGGAAGGCCCATTGCTGGATGAATCAGGGAAGGTACGATATTGCAACCATCGCCTTGGTGAAGTTTATTGACAGGCTTCATTTTTTCTTCGCGCTGGCGACCTCTTTCAGCCCCTCCGGCCTTTTACCATTCTTCCTTCCAGTACCGCAAATCGTGCACGGCTTCAGGCCCAGGTATTTGGCCCGGGACACAGGTTGCCTACAATTTCGATCGATGAATATCTTCAGATTGAGCGCGAGCGAGGTAACATACTCACTGGAGGGGGGCAAGTCACCAGCTCTATTTGATTTATTTCGTCCCCCAGATCCTCATATTTGGTGTTTCACAGGCCTGCAACAGAAACAGCTCCGACTTCTTCTGAACAACTCGCACTCGAGGCAGAGATGGACGGTACACGAACAGGTGAGGAAAAAGCAGAAGCGAAGCGGTTAAAGGATGAGAATTGGGCGAGATTTACAGACGAGAACCCCAGAGGAGCGGGGAATACGATGAACCGAGGATGAGAAGACAGTAGAAGTAGAAGTAGAATATTTCTTCCATTCCATTTGCATGCTCGTCCCAAGACCCCTGCTGGCAGAACAGTCATGCGATAACACTAAAAACAGTGTGAGGGTTCAAGTAATACAAGGAACCCGTTGGTATATATGCATCTATCACGACATATGTAGAGGTCGTGGATAGCAGCAAAGATGTCTCTCAACAATTACATGTCGATGCATCAGGAACTTCGGTGGCGGCTGGTGTTGTGACATCAATTCCTGGAATCCGAAGGTGAGTCTGGAATAGCAGCTGGGTATATGGACGCACTGGTATGCGCTTCTGCCTGGACATCCTTTTCCATTCCGGGTAATGACATGGCAATCTTTTTAAACAAGCTTTTCACGTTGTGGCCGGCCTTGGCGGATGTCTCCATGAACATCAGACCGAGTAAATTCGATTTTGCGGTGGCTTCTTCAAGCGTGACCTGCCTGTACATTGCCGTCGGCCCTCATATTGCACGAGACTTGCAGGCATAACACACCGTTTGTCCGATAGATCAGCTTTGTTCCCAACGAGCACGATGATGACGTCGTCACCGCGTTCCGAACGAACATCCTCTATCCATTTTGTCGTCGATAGAAAAGACTGGCGATCTACCACAGCCCTCGCCAATTAGGCAAGTTCAAACCGAAAGCTTGAGTGTACGCAACTTGTGATATCAAAGACAACGATAGCCACGGACGAGTCACGGATATATGACGGTATTAGTGAACGGAAGCGTTCCTGCCTCACAAATCAGACTTTCGACTTTCTGGAAAGTAAGGGTTCTGCGTACCTGACCAGCAGTGTCCCAGAGCTGTAACCTCACAGTCCGGTCTTCGAGGTACATAGTCTTGCTCAGGAAGTCGATTCCGATGGTGGCCTGGTATGTGTTGTCAAATGTATCATACATGAATCTAGGAAGGGACGATTCACGACCACCAAGTAAGGAAAAGATGAAACATATACCTGGTGATAAGGCTTGTCTTTCCAACGCTCTGATCTCCAAGCAAGACAATCTTTGTGCGCTTGGGCGGCGATGAGGAAAAGTCTGCTGAGACTGGCGTTGACAAGGATTCCATGAGAGGGACAAGTGTCACGTGCATCCTGCAGGCATTATCATCGCGGCCATGAAGCTTTCGGACAAAATCGCCGCCAAAGATCCTTCTCGTCCCTTTTACACCTTCGAGTTCTTTCCGCCACGTACAGACCAGGTCTGTCGTCCATTAGCACGTCGGGATCGTGTCGTTTATTGAAGGTGATCCAGGGATTTGAGAACCTAATCGGCCGCATCTCGCGACTATGCACACTCAATCCACTCGCCGTTAGTGTTACATGGGGTGCCGGGGGCTCCACCAAAGAAAGGAGTCTGGATCTAGCAACTCTGGCTCAGACGGAGTACGGCGTCGATATCGTCATGCATCTGACATGCACCAACATGGAACAAGGCATGGTGGCTGATGCACTTCGAGTACGCCCGAATCTTCATTCCCACTTGGTTCACCTTCTCAAACTTGCGGCAGGTTGCGCGGAAGGGTGGGATACAGAATATCTTAGCTCTGAGAGGAGGTATGTCATCCTGTCCCTGCACCTCTTATTACCACTCAACCCTCCATGACGGCAGATCCACCTAGAGGGCAAGAGGAATGGATCCCTATAGATCCGCGATTCAACTATGGAATAGATCTCGTCAAGTTCATTCGCTCTTCGCCTGAATTCGCCTCAGAATTCTGTATCGGTGTGGCAGGTTGGTGTGTCGTACAATGCATGTCCCACCTTTGACCCTTGGCCGACCCATAGCATATCCTGATGGCCATATTGACAATCCGTACAACGAGGATACTGAGCTCGACTTTCTCAAGGAAAAGGTGGAGGCGGGGGCAGACTTCATAGTCACGCAACTCTTTTACGATGTGGATGGCTTTTTGCGATGGCTGAGGAAGGTCAGGGACAAAGGTGCGAGCTACTTTCCTGAACAAACCTAAATATCAACTCACCATGAGAAATAGGTATCACTATCCCAATAATACCAGGAATAATGCCTATACAGTCGTACGCGTCGTTCCAACGTATAACAAGACTATGTGGCACTAAAGTGCCTCAATATGTCATAGACGCCCTTGCTCCTATCTCTGTATGTTTCTATAAACATCTAGAAGGTACAGAAAAAACTCACTCTCAACCAAGCATGACGATCAACTCGTCAAAGATTATGGGGTTACACTTGCCGTAGACATGGTGAAACATTTGACAAGAGAGAAGGCGATTCCTGGTGTCCACTTCTGCACGCTAAACCTTGAAAAGAGCGTGCAACGTATTCTTGAAATCCTCCAGTGGACAGAGACAACAGAACCTGTCCACAATAAACTCATTGCAGTGCGTCGAGGAAAAGAAGTCTTGGTCTGCAACATCTGACACATTCCCTTGAAGGACACTCCTGGAAATAATATCCATCCACCCGCCGAGATTGATGCATCGAATCTCATGGTAACGCCAGTTACTGCAACGAATTCGGCCACCCTTAGTTTAGCCAGCATTCCACCCATAGACGGCGAAGCCGGAGTTGGTGAACTGAACAAGGCTTCCACATGGGACGAGTTTCCGAATGGCCGTTTTGGTGACTTTAAAAGCCCTGCGTTTGGTAATCAAGATCCCTGGGGAAGTCCTGGAATTGTTCGTTCAATTTTTTGCGGGAAATCATCGCACTCATGAACAACTAATTTCTGTTACAGCACCGCGATGCCATATCCCAATGGGGTCATCCCAGGTCGTTGGATGATCTTACGCAAATATTCCTGGACCATCTTCATTCGAGGATCCCCACGACACCTTTCTCCCCGGTACCACTGTCTCCCGAGTCAATGATGATCCTGGAAAATCTAGAGTCACTGACGAGGAAGGGATGGTGGACTGTTGGGTCGCAGCCCGCAGTGGATAGCGTGAGTTCTGAGGATGTAACACTGGGGTGGGGTCCAAGAGGAGGTTATGTATTCCAAAAGGGATTTGTGGAGTTTTTCTGTGAAGGGAGCGACGTCGATGCTATCGAGCGTCGGGTGGAGGAAAATGGTCAAGGCTGGGTTCACTGGTTTGCAGGAAATTATAAGGTGCGGCACCAGAGCCTTTGGAAGAATCCTCTCCGAAGAATCGAATTCGTTATACATAGGGCGAATGTCGAGGTAATGTTCCAGAAGGTGGCCGAAACGCAGTGACATGGGGTGTTTTCCCTGGCCAAGAGATAGCACAGACAACAATTATTGAAAAAGAGTCATTCCTCTCATGGAAGGTACTTGTTACACGGCTCTTTAGCATCTGGGTCGAGATATTGACATAACCCACAGGAAGAGGCATTCTCCATATGGTCAGATTGGGCTTCCTTCTATCGACCAGGTTCAAGGGAAAGGGGGTTGCTCGAAAGTGTGCGAGATGAAAGGTGGTTGGTTAGCATACTGCATCACGATTACCGGGACCCCCAGGCATTGTGGAAATTTCTTGACGAGCCCTGAATAGTACAGATGAGCACCTAATTGTCATGAGGAAAAATCAATAAATAAGCCCTTACGCCACAGATTCAGCTTGGGTGTGTAATGATGGTGCCTCCAATGTCACACCTCAGAAGGCTCTTCCTCAAAATCCTCCGTATCGCCTTCCACCGCATCGTCGTCACCATCCATATCTGCAGTGGTGTCTTCGTCGAGGTCTTCCATACTAGCATCCAGATCCTGTTGTGATTCATTCTCCCCATCGTCTTCACCTACCGAAGGTGCTCCTCCTGATCGATTTGAGCCTGAGTCCTCTGAGTCGTCTTCGGCCTTAGGGGCATGTGAGGAAGTGGCAAATGATAAAGTCAACGAATGAATCGTACATCATTCTTCTCTTCTTGTTGGGTGAGCGACCGGCCAATGGGCACAAGGAAGCTGTACCCTCGATTATGAATGCTCAAATTCTATTGACGCGGCTATGATGGACAAAGAAAAAGATCCATGACGCGGCGGACGCACGATATCTTCAAGCTCATTCTCCTCGTCGCTGAGGTCGTCCATCTCTCGTTGCAAGTCGCGAACAGCATTGAGATGTTCATATACTCTGCGACGTGATAGCGGTAATGGGTGGGGTTGAGGGGGTTTGGGAAGTAGATGTGGAAACTTTGGAGATCGCGGGAAGAGTGTTGGCGTTACAACCGACATGTTAACGGCTGAGTAGTCGATTTCGGACTCGAAACACGATGTGAAAAATCCGACTCAGGCTATTCCACTACACACACTTCTCGCCTTCGGCGACAATAAATATCAAAGGACATCACAGAATGCAATAAGAAAAGTCCTTCGGAAGACATCCAAAGAATAAGGTACAACCTCGGTAATATGCGTCGTGTTATAAGATACTACGTGAGAGGATCAATATCCACAGCCCGAGTATTTTTGACTCGCGGCCGTAACGCCAATGGCCGGATCCAGAGCTTGATGTGTCCAGCTTTTGTCAACGTCAGGACAGACCGTGGTAAGAATGTAATCCCCGTTAGGATGTCGGCTTCAACGTTCTTGACCTATATACGGAGTGTAAGAATGACAAGAGGAGAGGATTCAGAAAGATCTATGCACCAGAACAGGTTGGACAACTGCAATTTCGTTTCGTGAAGGCGCAGAATGATAACGCGGTGATCTCTCATCACCATCAGGAGTGCCTAGGGAAGGCAATAAGGGAACCGAACGGTCACGTCGCAGTGCGAGCGATAACATTGACGACATAGAATTTCTTGCATGAGCCTTTATTTCCGTTTAATTACCGGAACAATGGTATGCTCAGATGATCTCACCTGGTTTTTTGGACGATGCAGCGCTCCACTGGAGAAATCCCACTATTAGAATAGAATTTAGCGAACAGAACGGTAAAGGGAACGACCATTGTTGTACCGACCAAAATTAGTTTATTATCTTCTCCGACACTCCCGAATCGGTATGTCCGACCGTCGCAACGCAAACCATCAAAAGCAAGTGCAGAAACGAATGACGAGTGCCCTTGACATCGTGCGACAACGCGTTGCTCCCACGGCGAGAAAATCGTCAACAGATCATCTTGTCCGCCAGTCTATGAGTTGGTCAAGACAAACATCCCACCGAAACTGATTGTGACTTACGAGTATGAAACGTCCGTCATTAGACCATGCTACACATGTCAATGCTCCGAAGTACGATGCATAACAATCGACGAGCCTGGACATTGAGATAAGTCGGACGGGAAGGTTCGTACAGATAAAGTTGACACACTGCTCAGCTAAAGCATCTATGACTCTCAAGCAACCATCCTCTGATATGGCGCCAACATACTTCACATCGGGTGAAAAGACGAAATCTATCATCTTTTGGATTTAAAGAAGGGAGATTCACCAAGGAAACGTGCACTTACCGACAATCCCCCGCCGCGAGACCCGCCAATGACTGACGGGGTTTTTTCCTGATCTGTCCTTGTCCGGTTTCCCATTGGCAGCAGGGCTTGTGTTGATGACCGGATGCCAGGGTGGCAATGATACGAAGATGCTATCGGTGGGGTCCCATTCTTTCTGGGAGATGTCTTCTGAGGAAGCATCGATGGATCTCGCGACTGGATCATGAGGCGAGAAAGTGGTGCCGTCATCGCGTACTTTGTCATATACAACAATGGTTCCGTCTGCGTAGGAGACGAGGAAGAGGTTGGACGATGAAGGGACCCAACGGACGGCTGTGCAAGGAGAATTTGTTATGCAACCCTTGAGAATAATCAGAGAACAGGATAAGAAATTCATAGCGTGAATTACCTGCTTGTTGAGGCGTTCATACCGTGAGGTTATGGGGTCTGTTTTTTTTTTTTTGAGAATTGGGCATAGATTGGATGGTGGAGGGGCACAACGCACCTAACCATATTAGATCACCGGAACTGAAGCCAATTATTACGTCGAGATGGTCGGGAGATGGAGTGGTGGTGTTGATATCGTGGCATGTGGGATGCGTGGAGAAGGTGACTCTCGATAACGGGTCCTATATGTGGAATGACATTGTTTGCATAGAAGGCTACTGTGTAAGTGTACAATACCTTTGCTTTGGAGCCTGCCTCGATCCACATGCAAGTTTTGGAGATGTTATAGAAAAGAAAGGTGGTATCGCCTTGCTTTGACTGAAGGATTTTGGCAAGGCCCTCCGAGGTCTGGACACGAGTGACAAAAGTGGAAGAGGTGGTACGCATATTATTCTTTGGGTGCGAGTCATGTTTGCGCTTTCCACCGGCGGAAGGATTGGAGAAGAGAGAACGGGGCTCGTGCGCAGCGGATGGGGTGGTCGGCGGATGTTCTTGGGTGGATGCAGATTGATCAAGCTCGTCTGGAGGTTCGCTGCTGGAGACACTGAGACCATCCTCTTTTGAGGTGGAACTGGGATTGGAATTGGTAGACTTCTCCTTCTTGGACTCCTTGTTGCCGCCGCCAAGGAGCTGCGCAAGTCCAGGGGAGCTGCCCTGCTTCTGGGTCGGGAAACGGACGATGACGGTGGAGAGTTTTGTCGGGTACTGTACAGGACCGCCAAAAGTAGTGAGGTTGAGAGGGGGCTTGTGGTCGTCGATGACGGTGTAGACACCCTCCGGAGCGACGAACGAGGCGTCGTTCTCCATGGTTCCGGATGAGGAAATGTTAAATGACGCGACGCCGGATCTTCGGTTTGGCCACCGTCATGCATACCACCAGGTGCTCCAGGACGCTCGTATCTTCCACCCTTGTGAGTCGCGTCTCCTCATCGTCCTACCCGTTCCCAACCTCTCCCAGCGTCGCTGGAATTCTTCTGCAACCGAACCACCGCCCGCTGGGGGTCATTTGCCTTCCGTCGCCACCTCCCAGCTCCTCAGATCTTCTAGAGACGTGGCGCTCCGCACCCCCGGCCTCGCATTCGCGGACGAGGATGCATCCGGTCCTTCGAGAACCATCATCGGCGGACGCGAGACCCGCAAGATGAACACTTACCAAGCCGTCCGCGATGCGATGAGGTAAACAAACTACTAATGTACCACACATAATTTCTCGTATCCACTCCTCATGCCTCATTGCTAGCATTGCGCTAGCAAAGGACGATAGCGCTGTCGTCTTCGGCGAGGACGTCGCGTTTGGCGGCGTGTTCAGATGCACCATGGTGAGCTCGGCCGGAGCCTATCCGACCCTCTCACTCTCATTTTTCTTTGAAACCCAGGGTCTTGCGGAAGAGTTTGGTCAGTTTCCCTCCTAATCGATTTCCCATTCTGAACTCTCCAGGTCGCGAACGCGTGTTCAACACCCCTTTGACCGAGCAAGGCATTGCAGGCTTTGGTATTGGTTTGGCGCTTATGGGCCACACTGCTATTGCCGAGATACAATTTGCCGATTATATATTCCCTGCCTTTGACCAGGTATGACATTCGCTCTTCTCGTAGAAACTCGTTCTCATCTTCTCTGGTAGATTGTCAACGAGGCCGCCAAAATCAGATACAGATCCGGTGGTCAGTACAACGTCGGTGGCCTCACCATCCGCACACCAACCATGTCCGTTGTGAGTAGTATTTCTTTATTGCATTGTCACCTGAAGAAGATCTCGAGATTTACAATTCAGGGTCATGGTGGATTATACCATTCTCAATCTCCGGAAGGCTTCTTCATGGGTGCATCTGGACTCAAGGTATACTCACATTTCCTCTGCACAAACAGGCGATTACACATCTTATTAGATTGTGATACCCCGTTCACCAATTCAAGCGAAAGGCCTTTTACTCAGCTCCATCAGAGACCCAAATCCCGTAATATTTATGGAACCCAAGATACTCTACCGCTCAGCAGGTATAATGCTCGATCTTTCCCCTCCTTCATATGTTGAGTTTTACTCTCCTTGACTAGTGGAGCAAGTCCCCACCGACGACTTCGAGTTGCCCCTCGGAAAAGCCGAAGTCCTCGTACCAGGCTCCGACCTTACTCTCCTTACATGGGGGACCCCAGTTTATCACTGCGAAGCTGCGCTTCACTTGCTGTCCTCCCCGTCGCCTGCACTCGAGCCTCTTGTGCCTGCCTCCATCCGCTCTGCCCAAGTTGAACTAATTGATTTGCGCTCAATACTCCCATGGGATGTAGAGACTATTGTGGAGAGCGTCAACCGCACTGGTCGACTGGTAATAGTGCATGAAGCTGGGATGATCGGAGGAGTAGGCGCCGAAATTAGCGCCGAGGTACAGAAGAGATGTTTCTTGAAACTGAATGCGCCTGTCAAGCGGGTGACTGGCTGGGAGTAAGTGTTCGGTCAAGTGTGGCATCAGCGACTCTAATGTCGCAATTCCAGTGTGCCTGTAGCACTTCAATACGAAAAGTTCCATATACCAGACGCGATACGCGTCCTGGATGCTATCGTGGAGACGATGTCGTATTAATCGGTACTACTTTATACAATGTACCGAAAATCAATGAAGGTCTGAGATACATTCATCGAACTTATCTGGTGTTCAAATGTATACTAACGACCGGCGATGGTATATGTATATCCTCTACATAATAGATTGTCAAGTTGCAATTATCAAGGCGAAGGAAATGAAGGTGAATTCATAGTAGCCAAGTCCGGAATAGACTGGTGGCTAGAACCAAAAAAATGCAAAGCTGTCCGTCCAGAGATTTCAGGGAGGATGTAGAAGATGACGACGACGACACATTGGTCACATCCGTTGGTGCGGTATAGGGTGTATTATCCAATTCACTTGTCTGCTTGAAATCTTCAGTGTACACAGTTCCATTGGAGAGAATGCTATGGATATCGATGGTGAGCTGGAGTCCATCATCAATCACAGTTCCGGTGTAAAATGAGTAGCCCTGTGAAGCTGCCAAGCTCGAATTAAGTTGGAGATCGACTGTCGTGTTGAGAGATTTCGTGAAATTGGTAAATGCAAAGTCGTGTGCGTCCATGTAGACTCGTGACGGATTACTTCCATCGCGGACCTGAGGGGATATGATTGAGAAACGTGGATGTCAAGAAAGACAGTACAATTTAGATAACATACTGCTGCCACAATGAAATATTCTTTCACCAGCGACACTGGCGCACCGCCACCCCTGGGGTGAAGGCTGCCAGTGTTCGACTGCAAACTCATCTGACTAAGCGTCGGCACGAACAGAATCTGGTCCTGTGCCACCGCATAGCCATTTCCTCCGTTATTGTATATCGTAGCGCTCTTCCCGTCGTGTTCGTTGACCTCGAACCAAAACTTCAAGACGGAGACGGAGGGATCGATCGGAACGACGAAGTTATAAGTAAGGAAAGAACACCCCTGAACTGTAGTTAAAGGTGAAAGGTTGGATTCTGGGAGAGTGGAAGCGGGTATAGATGACCGCGTGGCACCCTTGCAGTTCTGGCTGCCACCATACCTGTCACACCATAGCATTTTCACGGTGCGCTGCTTGTTTACGGTGGAACTGAGGTTTTGAGTTAACTAGATAATATGTCCATCAGTTTCAAAGGCCCAAGGAAATTTAGTAAACAAATTGTCACAAACACGGAAATTAGCTTTAAACACAAACTTCTGGCGCTCAAACGTGAGTTGTACATTGCTCACTTTAACCGGAAGGAGCGTGATTTCGTCGGTCAACGAAACACCGTGCGGGACGACGTTGACCATACGCTCAAGTATGCTTTGACAGGTGGATGCAAACGCTGCTGGATCCGCTATGCTGTAAAAGAAAATTAGGTGGCAAACGAATCGAGGAATCGCCGCTCACCTGCGCATTGTGGCATTGGAGTCTGAAGAAAAAACACGGAGGTCGGACACCAGTGTCTGATTTGGGCCAACGACCAATGGATTCGCCGTGGTTCCATCAAGATATTGCGTGATGCTGAAAGGAGATTGATATAGCAGCCATTGAAGCGGAAAATACGACACAGCAGGACTCACATATTATTATCAAATCGCGTAGTGTTATCAAAATATTTCAAAACCGGCGTCGCCGAGTTTGGATTTGGGGCCACGAGTGATGGAAAGTCAGTGCTGCGCACGCTACCCATTGAATGGCCACAGGCCACAAGCTGGATCATTTCCGCAGGGGTGAAACCTTGCCGAGCGAACGTGTCCTTGAAGGTTTGCAGATCTTGCTGAGGTTCAGGAGCGCCAGTGGCCCCTGCTGTCCAAGCATCTATGCGACCTCCCCGAAAGGGGATAGTAGGCCCACTACAAGTAGAAACTCCGAAGACGGCTCCCAGAGCTATTAGATCAGCACCTTGAGTACATGTCAGACCTGGTATGATGACAACCGAGAAGATTTAAGGCCTACGGGACACATATTTGTTAGGGTAGGCTTGGAAATCGGACAAGGTAGAAGTGAAACCCGCGCCGAAGTTCTGTAACTTTGAGTCAACATCGCAAGGAGACACGTTTGCGAATAATGGCGCACCGCTGCTCTGTCTAATTCATAAACTATGGAGCCATCAAGACCTCCACTCCCATCGCTCACATCGTGGGTCGCCATGTCATGGAAAGCCTACGAAAAGGAGGGCGTAAGAACTAGTATAATGACGGGATTAATTCCATACGAAACGAAGCCATTCTGCACCTATGGAAGCACCAGTGTCGGTCCTATTCCGACAAGGCTGAACCAGAGCAGCTAAACTCGACCCATCGCCCCTGCGGCCTTCATAGAGCAATGTTTCCAGAGTGTCGTATTGAGGAGATGGCCAGTGGTAGTCAGCAAGGCATAAAGCGGAAACGGTCAGAGCTAAAATGATCGTAAAATGAAAGTGAGGCATAATGAGCGAAGGGGGGACGACGTGGAGGCGTCGAATTGAAATTTATAACTTTTTCCCCAGGGCGGATAGGTCAGCGAGGGCAAAAGGGGAATGACGGGGAAACGGTTGAAGGAAACGGGACGACGAGCGGGAGCGGGGGCTCGGAGGAAGGTAACCAGGTCACGTGGACAGTAATATATCTAACTAATACATGAGCTTCTCGATCGCATGCTTAATGGTGGTAATCTGACTCGAAAGCTCCTTGGATTCACCCGTCGTAACACTGGCAGAAATCACAGCTCTCGAAACGTTGCAAGCACGACCAAGCGCGGCCTTGGATGGAACGAATATGTAAGGCACGTTCTACCACAAAATCAAAGTTGTGCGGACAGATACAGAGAATTGACATACCTTTTCCTCGCATAAAAGAGGAAGATGAAGCAGAATCTCGATAGGCTCAGTGTCCGCGGTCAGAACAATGAATTCTGCGATACCACGGTTCAGTGTTTTGGTCGCTGCAATGAGGGAAGTCATTCTGGTGATTTGTGGGCCGGCGAAGGGACAGACCTTCGTTGGCACCCTTCTTCAGCTGCTTGTATTGGCCGGCCTGCTGCACCAATTCGAGAATCTAAGTGTATTCGATAACTAACTAGGGAGAGATTAATCAAGTCTCGTACCGAATTGGTGAGATCTGCATCAGCAAGTGGCCAAGCTTTTCCACGGGACTCGTCTGCCATTAGGGATGCTTTTGATTTTGAATGGGTAGAGCGGGTGACCTCACGTCTTGATCCTTGGTCGTTGGTGGCAAGAGGAACTCAGCAAGTTTCTTGTGGGAATGCTTGCTTGGCAGCAGCGACAGAACCAAACAAGTAGTGAAATAAGTAGGTACTTGTGTTCTCGGTAGCCTGTCAACGCAAAACCACTCCTTTGCGCAATAGTAATGCGCACAGCAAGCCTATCGAGGCAATCTCTGGCTAGACCAGATGAAGTGTCGTTTGTTAACACTGAATGTATTTCTATTGACAACGCCCTTTGGCTCAAACATGAGCACTCTCCGTGACGCGGCCGCGTCAGCCTTCGTCCTTATCACCTTCCGCCATGAACACATTCGCCGACCGTTTCTCAAAAAACACCGCGGCGAGTCAAATACGAAGCCTTGCTGCTGAAGATGACGACTTCGATCCTGCCATGTGGGGCTCAAATGCCGGATTCGGGACACTCGCAAAAGGCGTCCCCACCTTCTCCGTACCAGCGGTCCCCGACGTGCGTTTTTAGACCCTCCTTCTACCTATAATCCTCATAATCTTTCCAGCCAACGGCTTTCCTACGACTTCATACCGACGATCACGCAGATCCCAGTTGCAGGATCAAGATCCAGCATGGCACAACAACTTTGGCATTCCGGTTCAAGGGCGGTGTCATCGTAGCGGTAGATTCAAGAGCGACAGCAGGCAGCTACATCGGTGAATACGAGTATATGATCTTATGTTCTGCTTCTGATCATATGGTATTTGTTAGCCTCTGGAACGGTGAAGAAAGTCATCGAGATTAATCCTTACTTGCTTGGCACCATGGCCGGCGGTGCTGGTATGTGAATGACGATTCCAACGACTTGCGCTCATTTGAAACTATTTATAAACCATTTACAGCTGACTGTCAGTACTGGGAAACATACCTTGGAATTCATTGTCGCCTCCACGAGCTTCGAAACAGGGAACGCATCTCTGTCTCAGCAGCTAGCAAATATTTGAGTAATCTTGTATACAGCTACAAGGGCATGGGTTTGAGTATGGTGTGTGACGTTGGATTCTGCTCGGCTGTATACAGGTTCCTGATATGACTCTGGCAGGGAACAATGATTTGTGGTTGGGATAAGACGGTGCTTGAGATTTAGATTAACTCGATGGACACATCTCTGATGTTATACAGGGCCCCGCCATCTTCTACGTTGATTCCGATGGTACTCGTCTCAAAGGCGATCTCTTTTCAGTTGGTTCGGGGAGCACCTTCGCATATGGTGTGCTCGATCAGGGATATCGTTGGGATTTGACCGACGAAGAGGCGCAGGAGCTTGGAAGACGAAGCATATATGCCGCTGGTCATCGTGATGCCTTTTCAGGCAACACATGTAACCTGTATCATGTCAAAGAAAATGGCTGGGAGTTCATCGGTATGACCTCGTTTTGTGACCGCATGCTAGAATCTCATACCTCTCTTTAGGGAACTATGACCTGTCAAAACTACATTATGAGGGACCTGGCAATGTTCCCGGTGCTCCAAGAGGGGGCTATGGGTATGATGTTCGTGTAGAAGGTCTCAGCTCTGCCAACCCTCCAAGTACAATTTCATAGTATACATGACCTTCTTTTGGGTAAACAGGATCAACCTGAAATATTACAGTTGACTTAAGTTTCTGGCAGATCGAGCACTGATAGAGAGCAAGGCGTAACTAGTGTTTCTGCTTCCCACCTCTTAGACTACTAGTAGGTTAGTTAGTACCCAACAACAATAAAAATTCAAAGAGATGATGTACATGCAGAAGGACGTAAGGAGCGTTGTCAAGAGTCGAGGTCAAACTACGTATAAAGGGTATATAAAGTTGGTGACCCAGCTGTCGGGCCCATTGCCGCATAAATATAAAGGAGGGGACGATAACTAATTGTCAGTAGTCGAGAATTAGAAGTTTGTAGGTCAATGGTTTCAAATAAATATCATGAAGCGCCAAGGATTAAAAGAGGACGATCCACCCAAGCCCAAAAAAAGAAAATCAATGCAGCTCACTCAAATCGATAAACCTCGTCACCCTCTTCCTCGCTTTCGAACTCTGCATCCATTGCCCCTCATCTTCGTCTTCACCATAACTGTTCTTCCTACCGCGGGCATGCCGTTCACACAGCATTCTCCCGTCAACCTCCCAATACTCTTCCAAGCGCACCCTGCATGGCGGGTCCCCGGGGTGCTCACAGGTCATGTGTTCCGGATGGTATCGATCTCCCGCGTGCGAAACGGCACAGGGACCTTCGATGGGCTGGCCACAGCGTGCAGCAGCACATAGAGAGTTGTTGGCCTCGTGGTAATGATAAGCGCATAGAGGTCTTCCATCGAATACATAAAATGACTTGTCGGGGAATGGTTTCTGGGATGGTCAAACATTAGGATAACGCAGAAAAAGCAACCAAAAAAAAGGCGTACATGGCACACATGACAATTGAAGCATTCCCGATGGTATTTGCCTTTCAACTGACCATCTGATGAGGAGACAGCCTGTTTTTCTATCGGTAAGTTGCAGCGACGACACTAGGTATTCGGTCACAAGGATTGTCAGGAAACAGAAGGACTGATTTCACCTTGGGCAAGTACATGTTCTTCCAGCAATTCTCACACAAGACTCCGCCATTGCCACTGTCAACGCGAACCCACCGGCCATTCTCAATCATTGTTCTGCACTTCAAGCAGACTCTCTCCTTCTTCACCTTGCCCTCCTTGACATCAGCACTCCTTGCGGTACTCGTTCTAGCCCGAATGGGCATTTTGGGTGACTTTGGCTCAGACGCAGGAACCCCTTGAACAGTGTTGCTACGATGCGCCCCTGTCTTCCCAACACCAGAACTCTTAGTCGCATCCTCACTCGCCGACCCATCCTCACTCGCTTCAAACGTTCTCTGCTTTCCCGCCGACTTGCTCTTGGACAACCCCCGCCTTCGGTCTTCCCCCGGTAACGGACCCGCAGCCACATCCTCGAGAAGGGTCTCCGTCTCCTTCTCCATGCTGCCGAGGCCCACTCCCGTGGTACCTTCTGACCCTCGACGGGAATATGCGCTTTTCCCACTGCTGCTGCTGCCACTGCCACTCCTCCCGAGCCTCCCGCCGCCTCTGCCCGTTCCGGGTCCTCCCAAGCGACCATACTCGGTGGGCGGCCTCTGGGACAATCCGAGTGCCTGTGCAATCACGGCAGCATGGTTGCTGCCTGCGCTAGATGCAGACGAGATGGACGCATCCCGCTTGTGTGCGGTGCCAGGAGGAAATATGCGGATGGCGCTGCGGTCGCTGCGGTCAGAGTCGGAGGGAAAGCGGATGTGACCGGTGGTGACAGTAGAATCAGAGCGAAGGATGGAATTGAGAGGAAGAGGCGGAGGTGGGTTGACTTTTCTAGTTTTCACTGCATCTTGACCGTCCTCTGTATCAGTAGTTGAATCAGCGTAAGCGAGGCCAAGGTCAGAGTCGGACTCCGAAGGAGGCGTGAGAGGTCGTCTAGCCCTGTCCTTTTTGTTGCGAGATGTGGTGGTGCTGGTGCTGTCTGAACGGCCGAAGAGGGCCATGCTGTAGATAGAGGCACTGTACAGGGATTCAGACTCGCGAGCTGGCGACCTTGGCGAAGGTTGCTTGGCTGTTGAAGGGGTTTCGATCTTGGTTGAGATGTGGGGTGGCAAAGACTCGAAGTCATGGGTAGCTGGAGCATCATTCCTAAGATAAGGCTTGGTTCGAGAAGTGGGAGAAGTGTGAGTATTCATGATGCCAGAAGGGTTATTGGCGGAGGCTGGTGATTCTTGAAGGGAAGAAGGTTTCGAGCCATACCGGTCCGGCGATCGTGGCTGTGGTGGACCAGTGGGAGAGTGAGGGAAAGGAGATAGATTGGGGGAAGAAGAGTAACCCGACCCTGCAGAAAGTGGAGGAGTCTCGATGGCTACTTTTGTTTGTTTTTTGCACATGATAAGGATGAGATTAGCTGACAGATTGACAGAAAAGGCTTACAGCGAGGTGGGAGATTTATGTCGAGATACATTGAGGGGCCGTCTTGATCGCGGGGCCGGTTGACGGATGAGGCAAGCATGGCGGCGCGAGCGGCGGCGGCGAAGCCCCTTCTTCCAACGCCAGCCATGCCTGCTTCGCCGCCAGTCTTGGTATCGATGTCACGTTCCGGCAAAAACGGAATGGGATCTGCAGGAAGGGGAGTCCGGGCATCAAAGCGGGGATTTGCGTCGTAGGGCTGACGTCGAGAAGGGGTGTTCGGACTGGAGGATGTACCGGGAGGCAGGGAGCCAGGAACGGGAGTGGTGGCGCTTCGGGAAGGGACGCGAGCGTAGGGGGCAGGAGAAAAGGAATCGTTTCTGTGGGTAGGACTGGCGTTCGAGGATGCACGGTAACGAGGGTCGGGAGAGAGGGGAGGAGGGGGCCGGAGAGGCGACTGGTGAGGGGCGGGGGAGCTAGCGTCGCTTGCATTCGAGAAAGCGCGGGGACGTGGGGGCGGTGGGCGTCGCGACAAGGGGCCGTTGGTGGGTGAGGGGAGCTGAGGGAAGGCAGCGTTATTCCTTTCGGCTAGGGGACTGGATCGCTGTGGAGGGGCGAAAGCAGTGTTGATTTTGAGTCGATCTGGGGCGGGCGGGGTCGCGATGCGCAGGTGCTTGGCGTCGTTTGGAGGAGCACGGAAGGGAGGTGGAGGAGGGCGGTGGAGGAGGGCGGGCGGTGGGGTTGAGGCAGGGCCGGGGAAGGAGGGGCAGACGTGATGAGAGAGCTGGTTGAGCGGGACGGGGAGGGTGCAGTTGGAGCACTTGACGACGGGGAGGGCCTGGGATACGCGGCCGGGCGCGTCGGGGGCGAGGAGCGGGACGGCCATGGGGGGGGGCGGTGGGCAACGAGGGTGGTGGGGGACGACCAGCGTTGAGTGAAGTATGAATAAAACCGATGTGTATCCTAACGACGACCCTGCATGACGTACTACTACTACTACTACTACTACTACTACTACTACTTCAACCACCCAACCATAATAACCGCTTCACATTATACTCCATCTTGGCATACACACTCGTCATCCGTTCAGCTTCCACAAGACTGTAAAATAATAAGACACATTCCACGTAGGCTTCTCCACTCACCTAACAATATCCCCTTCGACGATATACTCCCCCTTCCCACCTCCCACATCCTCGCATGCCTTCCTGATACACTCAACAATCATCTCGACCGCCTCCTGACAATTCCCCGCCCCACTTAGCTCATCCGCCGCTTCCATATATTCCACCTCACCACTCGACCCTGACCCTGACGACACCATCCCCACTCGCGCCGGATCAATCGGCAGCACTTTGAACGCTCCAAACGTCGTCTCCCCCTTTGTCGCGAGTCCTGCATTCTTCCATATATTCGAAAGCACAGGCATCTTCGCTTCTGCCCCCCGCGTGAGACTCCGGGTCAGTTGCTGCACAGAAGCTGATCCTCCCGCTGGCATCATGTTCCCTGGTAACCGCCTGGTCCAATCCGAAACAGCGCTTGTTCCGTTGGCAGCCCCGTCTGTCAGACTGTTGCGGACCGAATAACTCGTTGCGCGCGTCGTTTGGTTGGCGTTGTGCCATGTTACGACGAATCCTGCGTTCTGCGTCGGGTCGCGACTGGCCTCTTCGAGAGGCGAGAGGATATACGCCCCTGGTTGTCCGTTCAGTATTACCCCATCCCAAACAAAACGTGACAATGCTTCACCTTTCTCAATTCTTACAATGTCTCCGAGAGGAACGCGCGTATAAATCTTGACCTTTTCTAGCGTATAATCGTAACTCTGGCAAGTTCGCGGGTGACGTTTGATACACGAAATGACAATGACAATGGACTTACAATTATGTACAATGCTCTGGCGCTCTGAATTTCGCGCCATTCAGCATTGGTTGTCCTCATGGTAAAAGTTCCTCCACCTACCAGTAACAGCACCTTCTCCTCAAATTTGTCACCAATCTTCATGTTCAGCTTCTCTGGCGCAAACAAAGTCCATCCCGAAAGCAGCCGCTCCCCTTCAGGTAGCACCCGCGATACAGATGTTGCGATAGCCTCCGCCCGGATTTTTGACAAACGTATCAAGTCTCGTGGGTCTGTCGACTGAAGCTTCAAGAGAAATTCTGAAAACACCGTGATCGTCCGGTTCCCAAGCATAAAATCAATCACTGCCTGCGAAAACCAGTCACTGAACGTCGATGTATACATTCTACGCACGCAAAATGCCATTACAAACACCGGTCCATGCAGGGCATAAAAGCACTTTACCTGGCCAGAGAATTCACACCATCATTGAGCATCCCACTCAAATCACGTTTGCCCGTTCTATGAAGGGCATTTCAGATATTTTTTCTAAACCGGTCGGCGCAACAAAGGAATACCTAGTAAAATCACCCTAATACAGTCAACAATGTTGTCAAATGGATTGCAATCCGCATACACACCTTGAGCGCAGAGGTTCCCGCACTGACGACATTTGTCGGACCGGGACAGCACATAAGAATGGAGACTCACTAAGCCCGACTGATTGCATCGCCGTTATTCGCCCAAACTATCATCATATAAGTCAATGTGCTCGCTGTATCCTCAAATAGCCCCACCATCATTGACGACGATATCAGTCGCCGCCCTGCCCTCGCTTTGAGGGTTGTGCAGAGCCACAGCACCCAGCTGCTTGTTCAACACGTAACGAGCAAACGCGGACTACCAAAGCGTCTAGATATCAATTCGCAGAAGACAGCCAGATCATCGAAAACCATGACCTGAACAACGTTTGTCCTATCCAAACAATCAATGCAATTGACGCGGAACACCCCTTTTTGCTGTGACATGATCGTGTTGTCGGATATCCAGAGGTATCTGTCAACCCGTCGGCAACCGCGCTGACCGAGCAAGCACCTGAGAGCGTTACCCTTGCGTATCAAACGTCTTCTCCATCGCCTCAATCAGCTTCGAAATATTCTCATACCTGCCATGAGGTAAACAAGTATGCAGAGTGGTTGGCATGGTTGGATTCACTTCATTCCCTTGGTCTCTGAGTGGAAGTCATATTCATGATACCTAAAACTGTCTCAGCAATTGAATAATGCCTTTAAAAAAACGAAACCTTTACTGCGCATCTGGTGAATCCAATGCTTGCATATACTCCCTGTAGTTTTGAGTAATTGCCCCTTCTTTGCCATGCTGTTCAGCGAGATTTATGACGGTCTAGAAAATAAGCCATAAGCCATTCTTCCTAACGTCAAATAAAGGATGAAGAGCCGACATGGGGTCCATATAACGGGACTGTCCTCTGGAAATGCCGCTTTAAAGCATCCAAATTCTGCGCGTGAGTTCTGTCGAGTGCGAGAACCGGCGGCGGCTTTAGACCATATCCGGTTTGTGTCCAAAAGAGTGGGACTGTGGGTCATCAGCAAAATGCGATTGGCTCTTCGACACAGAAGAGACAAACTCGAGCCTCGGATTTGGACAAAGGCAAAGATATTTTCGACGCCCAGTCGCTAGTGAAAAGTCCTGGTTCAAATGTTGGAAGAGGAGAAGAATGCGAGAACGGATGTACCTCGACCCGCATCATAGTTTCCGTCTCAACAAAGTTCGCCACATTTGCATCGCTGTCTATGCCGCGTCGCTGATATCGCAAACCAGCCCTGTACCGCGAACGTCGTGATATAATGGCATAGTCGACCAAGATTTCTTCGTCGTTTGTGAGCGGGTCGGGAGGAATGACAAAACGTGATGTCTGGCAGTAACCTTGCATCACAGGTAAGACATATGAATGCAACTGGTTTCATGGATGTAATCGGATTAATGAGGATCAACGCAGACTGTCGGATATCACTTACCCCCGCATCCAGGAATGGTTTTAGCAGCCATTCATTCCACCAAAATCTCCTGTCGACCCGGCGCCACAGAGGGGATGAGGGATTGGGTTCACTCGTCGAACTCGTCTTCGTGCCTTCCACTGACAAGTTCGCCTCAGGACTTGGTAAAGCATCGAGATCGGCCAGCAGGGCATGTTGTTTCTGTGCTTTGATGATTTGATCTTGTTTGTGTTGCAACGAACGCGTTATGTCTGGCAGTGTGATAAATTTCAAAGGTGAAATGTAGGACTGAGGGTCAACGAATAGTTACCAAAGTTGTATGCAAAATACATTCCACCCTTTGTATATTCCCGAATACATTCCCGGATAATCTTCTCTTCCATCTCGGAGTGCCGTTCCTCGACCGAAGGTGGAGGAGGGGCAGTTGCAGCTAATATACTGCTCAGGACTGCCGCAGGTTCTTCCTTCGTGTCTGGGGTCAGTTCGTCCAACGAATCTTGGGCTTGCGTCTCAGACTGTGTTCCATCAAATTGTACAGATCCAGCCATTGTCTGCTCCGGCGGGGAAGCCTTGGATGTCCGTTTGGACGTTCTGGTCCAAAAAGACAATCTTGTCGCCAAGGCTTTCGCGACAGATGCACGTGCAGTGGATAGTTCAGACGATGGAACGGAGGCGTCCGAGCAGAATGACAGAGGAGAGGAAGATCGTGGAATACCCAAGCGCGATTGGTCGAGGTCCTGGTCCTTGAAAGACGCCGTTCTCGGAGTCATAAATCTGACTTGGTCACCGCCAGTTGAGAATCGCACTCTGGGACCTCTGGAAGCGTCAGAAACGTAATCGTCGTCTTCAGTTTCTGGATCCTGTGGAGAGACTGGAAGAAGGGAGGGGCGAAAAAGTTGCGCATTTCGCGACGCGAGCATGTTCAACGTTATTCTGGCCTGTTCTTCAACGAGGGGTATAGCCGTAACGCCTTGCACGCCATAGATGGTATGAGCTCTGTCGATGACTTTTCATAGCTTTAGCAAATGGCGTTGTCCCACTCTTTACAAATAGGCATACCGTTTCCAACTTCTGTCCTGGAAGTGATTACAAGGAGATGAGAGCCTTAAGGTCGATCAATCATTGGGTAGGTAATGGATTAGAAACGGAATGTACCAGAGAACAATTCCAGGATACCAATGATGCCATACACAACGACAGCATCATCCCAAGCTATACCGCTGGTCTGAACACCCTCCACAACCTCTTCAACCTTCACAGTCTTTCCCCATGCAACGTGGACATGTGATGTTGTCTCGCCAGCGATATGTCGTCTGATTAGGAGTCCGGAATCGGATACAGCGAGGGCCAAGTGGTCGTGTGGACATGGATTGAGGAGAGGGGGAACAATTTGTTTGGGCTGAGGGGAAGGTCCAACATTTGGCTGGATTCCAGCAACTGCAGTGAGTGGAGTGCTTTGTCTCCATGGTGGTGTAGAGTTGGCACCGAGTTCGACCAGTGATTTAGGGAGGGTGAACGGTTTTGAGGCCTTTGCAAAAAGACGTTGCATGCTGAAAGCTCTTTATGTGTCGAAGACGATTCGCAGGTATAAGTAGAGTCAGGATAAGTATAAGTATGAGATTGATCAGTTGGAAAAGTCTTGTTAGTGATCATGGGCCAGGCGACAAATACGATTAACATGTTACTATCGTTGTACGAATAATGAAGCGTTTTAAAAAGATGAAATACAACAGGCCAGTCCTAGGCAGCGACGAAAAGCAAGAAATATATGCAGAGATGTGGAATATGGTCTGTTTATGATAATCAGCTATAACGAAGATGGTTGGGTTGACGGTTGTTGGAATGCATCGCCATGTTGCTCAGATGAGCTCTGTAACTCTGCCGAACCTGCCACATTGGATCCCGCAAAACGCGAGAAGAAGGTGTCCCATTGACCTGATGACAGAGTCCGTTGAAATTATCTTCCTCGATGGACGTAAGACTCACCCCAATCAAACATGCCACCTGGGATACCCTCCAACAACCCGTTATCCGCCAATGCAAACTCCTGCAGGGTACCACCACTTTGGGCACCATCTAATACATTCATCACCTGGATAGTTCCAGGGGCTTGTCCATGCATATTCATCGCAGGGTTCACATTCATATAATTACTTGGCCGCCGTCCGATGGGTGAAAAATTCACCATTGGCGATGTCGGTTGTGATGTCGTAGTTTGTGGATTATTCGCCGTCGATCGTACAGCGGATGGTGCCCCATTTGCATTATAGAGGGCCCGAGATGGCGTACCGGCCTCACTCGGGGCGAACGGTGAGGAGGAAAATAGCACGGAAGTGCGGCCATGTTCGCTAGCGGCTGACGGTATGGAAGAATGGGGGGCAGGGGCTAATGTTCCTTCACTTGTATCACCTCCAGACTCGGAAGTGCTGCTAATTACCACCCCTGGAGGGATATCTTTGAGACTCTCTTCTTGCGCCACTTGACCACGTGCTACAAACACGCCTCCACCTGGTCTTGCCGGATCTTTTTTGTAGTCGAGCCCAATGGGAGGTTTAGCTATAACCCCACCTGTCGGATTGAGCGCAGGCGGCTCCAGCGGAAATCGTGGTCCTTGAGTCGCTTCATAAAGAAGCGCGATGATCTCCGCAGTCTGTTGGCAATCCCGAGGATAAATATAATCAGCCTGATGTCTATATGAAACATTGGAGACTGGCCTTGCGCCTCGCTGACATATGGTCAGGCGAAATAGAACCTTCCCATCGACGCACGGTGTCTCGTAATTTACGCAATTTCAACGCGGCATCGTCGTCCTGGCGTCGAGCCCATGTGTGATACTGAAACATTTTTCATATGAGAGGCTTTAAGACTTGAATTGATGAGTGACTCACCTGGACCAAGGCACAAGAAACTGCCGCATACGCAACCAAGAGCCACACATCATATACTTGTTCATTCATGTCTAACCAATCTATGGCATCTCCAGTCATGTTGACTAGTTCGGTCCATTTTTCAATCGTCAGCCTGAACTTTACATGGGCAGGGCAGGAATAACTGATTCGCATGAAAACACGCCAGAACATCATGCACACGCAGGAGTATAGAAGATGTAAGAGCCCTGAGAAATGATGGATTGAACCTAGGCGGAAATGATGTTCTGTACGGAAGACGCACCTGCATTCAGGGGCGTGTCCAGCCCGCGAAACCTGAGATGGTCTGGAAGATTTGTTTTCCAGTTCTCAATGTCCGCGAAAAGAGCGTATAGCATGTCGTCCGTGGTGAACGTGAGACCAGAGGGGCTGAAGGTCACATCAGAAGAGAAGGAGCTACAATGACATAAGGTGCGTGCCTATAGATCGTCTTGATGACTTTGCCAAGGACGACACTAATTCTGACAAGTTCGTCCATGTATAAATCACCAAGATCTCCAGAGGATGGCAAACGTGCGTCGCAGTCCTGGACATCAATCATATATGGATGTCCATAGGCTAAACTAGTCCTGATATGAAAACATGAATCAACGGCGCCATGAACGAGACAAATTCAACTAACCATCGATCACTGATTAAACAAGCACCCCATAGTCTCCGTCTTAATTCAATATTCTGCTTGACCGACTCGGCCCTGTGTAAGCCGAGGTCCTGTGCCTACACAAGAAATGAGTGGTGGAAAACATGGATTGTAACAATCTACCAACCATCCTGATAGCTGTACCCAAGCGGATCCACAGGGCAGACAATGCATTTGGAACAAATTGCGAGTGGCAGTCGCCCGTCATGCACAGGATCAAGAGTGACTGTAAATTTGCGATTGTAGCGGTGGAGAGTACATCTTCAGCCTTGATGACATTATTCACAGCGAATCGGATGGAATCAAAGATAGCCTGTGGCACCTCCCTTCTCGCCGCAGCGACAAGACATATTGAATATAACAACATAGGGGGAGGATTTGGCTTCGCCAGAAATTCGGACTTGGTGACGACTGGCAGCATTGGCGCTACGTTCGCGAAATACGAGTTGACCAGCTGTTCAATGACATGCCGTTCGATACGGAGGTCTACTGGCTTCGGGTGAGCCTGTTGCTGGTCCTCCATGGAGGGCTTTTGTACTGTAATCAGGCCATCGCCTGACTTTGCGACTTGGAAGGTATGATGATACCTCAAATCATAATTTTCGTAGATTCGAGAGGATATTGTGGCTTGGGAATGGAGGAGATAAGCAGGGGAAGTAGGACCTCAAAGAGCGTGTAAGCCTCTGCATGAGCGGAGCGTAGTTAGATCAAATACCATAAACACTGGACTGAGTGTCAGTCGGTGCGGAAGGTTTAACAACCTCCCTCTCTGCGGCCTCTTCCTCAAGTTTCTTTTTCTTGAAACGAGTTTCGGTGATGGGGAGATGGAACGTGCATTCAAAGCCATACTGCTTGCAATGCTGGCAGAAAGGCGGTTCCTTGTATCAAAGAAAGAAATAAGATTAGGGAGGGCACCTGTGGGGCGTTAGATATGTACCGTGTCTTGAAGGACATCACAGCGAATTTTCCGGCTCCGACATGAGTCACAAGCTCGTTGCTAGAAAGCAGCACGTCAGTTAACTTGGGCGATAATTGTGGTAATTCCATACAGTTTTTGTGCGCTTCTTCGGATCAGTCACAGGTTGAGGAGCGGGGGTGCGAGCCATGTCGCTTCCTGATGCGGGGGTGTCTTCGTCCGACTTGTCGCCTCCCGCGGACTTGCGCTTGCGCTTCGCTGGTGCGGCATATGGGATTTGGGGAGATGGAGCGCTCTGGGACGGTTCGGGGGGTAGGTGGGGACGATGGGACGGGTACATGACCATCGGGGAGTACTGGTAGGTGGCATACGCGTGGGGGTGTGGATGGTGGGAGTACTGAAGAGGGTAGTACTGGGGCTGGGGCGGTGGATTAGGGGGTGGCGGGGAGTAGTGCTGATATGGGGAGGCATAGGATGGATTCATGATGTGGTAGGGGGTGTGGTGGTAAACGGGGTGAGGGCGGGGGGAATAGTGCTGGGCTGTGGGAGATGATGAGGGCCATGGTGCTAAGCGATAGAGAGAGACGTACGAGGGGTTGGGGGGTGATGATCCTCCTTTTGAGCCTGTCTGCGCTGCCGGGGCTTCCTCGATGGCGGCTTGTACGACGAAGCAGTCGGCTTTGGGGGGAGCGGAGTCGGCGAGTGCGGCTGGTGCGGCAACGCCTCTGATGAAGCACTTGGTTCCCCAGCAGGAGTTGCCATCTGGAAGCCTCCGGTGTTATAAGATCTCCAACTTTCTCCCTCGATGTCGATGGCCGTAAAGCCTGCTTAGTAAAAATATTGTCCTCTCCTTTTTCGACGCAGTCAGGGGCTTTCTCCTTTCGAATCTGCCAGTTGAGGGTTGTTGTCCGCCGTTAGTCTCAATGCCGACCGTGGAAAGCGTAGCGAACCGTCGCGTGATGCCGAACTTGCCCCTTTTTAGCTCCGCTTCAAATCGCGCCATACACTCAGTATCCCTCTTCAAATCGGTTAATTACTGGACAATCAATAGGTCGATCAATCAATCACACCTTACAGGAACGCTGACCCTCGATTTCCAACCGCCGGCAAATGGTTCAACCGTGGCACTTGGCAAATTAGCCTCGCCACGGTTTCATGCGGTCCCCACATCCCTTGTTCAATGATCTCAGATGCCATCTCTGATTTTTCCGCATCGATAAAATCTAATTATGGCCAATCGGGGAGTCCGTTAACGTTTGGAGGCTGAGGCCGTTTCAACATCATACTGTACATGAGTTTATCACATAGCTTCAGGTCTACTTTCTTCGCACCTTTTCGCTAGCTTTTTCCCGTCACTGCGCAGCTACAGAAATGATCTGCTGAGGGACTGTGGCCGTACGAGTATGATGACCATATGCCACCGACACCGACTGAGTCATTCTTACACTTCCAAGGGGTAAGTATTGCTTCTCAAGATCCCGATGATGATTCTGACACTCCTTCAGCAGATCGCTGCCATGCAACAATACATACACCACTCAGAATAAGTACAGTAGCATACAAAATTACAAAGTTTCAGACTGGCGTTCGATTGATTTGCATCAGCACTTGTACATACTTTGACTTGTGTCATCATCTCAAGCCAGGATCTTTATGGATCAGATTCCATGGGTCCGACGTTACGGACTTGTTGAGTGTGCTATAAATATGGCTTGGTTTCGTTCCATGTAGCCCTGTTTCCTCTTCAGACTGGCAATCATCTACAAATTCAGTCGTCATCAAAAAGCCGCAGCGCATGAACATGTGGAATCAAAACAAAACTTGATGGTTTCTCCAGGCCTGGATACCCGTATCTTGCAAGATGAATATTGAATGACTGCAGGTAAGCCACGGTCCAACCCCATCAGAGGGGCGAAGATGTATGCCACACCCCGAATATCCATTATAATATTCCAGTCGTGGCGCCGAAACCGCAGGATACTCGGACGAGACATGAGCATATGGCCCATAAACCCATTTTTTCGAAATCCCCGAGCGTGTCAACATCAGAGTATTTTGGTCGTCGAGACGTCGGCGATCGTACTGTAATGGCGTATTAGAGCGTATTTGCAACGGCTCCTGGGCCACTTTTCAAACAAATTGTTGAGAACTCGCTTAAGATATTGAAACAGCACGCCTACATACGCAGGGAAGCCTGGGTAAGATACTCACATTGGAGGCAAGAAGAGCGAGAAGAGCTTGAGTGATGAAGGTACTTGGTAAAAGTCCTATTATTGCAGATACAGATACATCGAGTATTTATACCTACAAGGATGCGCACAGACCATGTACAAACAAGTACAAACTGAGTTCTGTCGCAGAACCATAAACTCACGTATATGGTAATATGTGACTTATAGTCACATAGTGTGACAAGCACATGATGTGACATAACATGACATATGTTATGCACGTCTGACACATATCTAATGAGTCAGGGATCTAGAGCGAGTCTAGATTGTTCTAAGTCTAGAACACTTCCATATGTAACTCCATATGGGAATACACATGTTTATAGACATGTGATTGATTGTCGAGACATCCATCTAGAATGTATTCTCAACACTCCCCCTCAAGTGTGATTCCGTCAGGTTTCAATACTTGTTCACAAGAAGACATTCAAGTCCTAGTGAAGAGCCAAATTAAATGGCAGCAGCCGTAAGGGCGCTAAAGGGGATCTGCTGTGTCGTTTAGCATACGCTGTCATTTAAGGTCTTATCAGAGACCCACAAGTCTAATTCCAAAACAAGAATAGACAGGTCTCATCAGAAGTCAATCTGAGATCAATAGATCATCAAAGGATAAAAATACCTTTGAGAGATATGAAATAGCGCAATAAACATGCAGCCATAATGGCGCTTGAAGCAGCCAGTGTAGCGCTTAGAGCAGCCACTGAAGTAATTGATTATTTAATTACTTCGTACCACTAACTACTTTTACTTCTTTTCTGACGTCTTATCGTCGGTGGTCATGGCAGTGTTATTGCCAGAGGGCGATGAAGAAGCAGCGGCGGAGGCTGCAGTAGTGGTGGTGGTGGTGGTGCTGGCGTTGGTCGAGGCAACATGCGTCAATCAGTGTTGGCTATTAAGGGGTTAATAAGGGTCACGATTTGTTCTTAAGGCTTAAAGGTTAATAAGGGTCTTAATATTAAGGGTATGTTAAGGGGTTAAAATCCCAGACTATGGTCCGTAGTCGTCACCCGAACCCTCGAGAGCACCAGTGTCAGGCTCTTCGTCTTCATGTTCTGCTGCCAGGAGCTCCATCAACAAAGCCTCACGGTCAAAAGGCCGACGGCGATGGGTTGCAGGTCGCTTGCTCTCACCCGTAAAAAGTGTAGTGAGCGAGCAGGGGAGCCATGCCCTTATACGACGCCCTCCTGATGCAAGAGCTCCCAGCTCGTCGGAGTCATCCTCTGAATCATCTTCTCTTTCTTCTTCGACCCATTTTGCAAACTCACGACGCCAAGCACTGGCCGATGTCACCAGCACTGACTGTGGAGTCTCATCGTCTTCGCCTTCTTCATCAGCTCCTCCGCATTCCAAAATATCGGCATATCGTGGAACAGCCAGGAGCTGCCTGGTTCGGTCGTCCTCGTGATTCTTCCGTTTCTCACGAGATTCCGTGAATCCTTGTGCATAATGGTCAGCTCGGATGTTTGCGCCAACCTTGTTGAAATGTGAGACTTTTGAACGATGGGGATGAGAAAGAAGCCAAACCTTCGACATTTTATGAAGCTTAGAAAGTCCAAGGCGATTACGGAGCCGCGTCTTCTTTATCTTGAGGTCCGAGAAGTCCCGCTCACATCCTGCCTGGTTTACGACGATGCCGAGCAACAGTGTTGCAAGATCAGCCAGCTCAGCGACCTCCGGAACACCCTTGAGCTGCTGCCAGAAAATTATCGGGTCCTCTCCCTGACGAAATGGTTATTCTTCAGAATTTGTTATGATATTGATCCTTACATGTATGCTTTCAAATGCGCCACGATTCTTCTCCCACTCTGCAAAAATCCCCGTGCCTGCAAGGTACTGCAAAAATGCTACCGACACTTCCTTTTCCTTCCGAGCCTTCAAGTCTTCTAGTGCCTTTGTAGCTTCGGGGGTAAGGATCGTCGACGGTGGTCGAGATTTGACACGTCGATACAACTATGATCAGGTGAGCATATGCCACGATAAATTCCTTCGCACGTAACACGTCACTTACATCCATCAATAGTGTGTTAAGGGAAAACACGTTGACACCAGCTTTATCCCCAAAACGATCGAGGCGCTCGTACGGATTCAAGATCAGGGCGAAGATGAACATCGGCTGGTCCAAGACCTTCCACCGCTTCTCGAGACATTTCCGCATTCCCGCAGCAACAGAATGATCAGCATGGCGGTCAAAGTGGAGAAAAATACCAGCGAGCATTAAAATGACTTGATCAGGGCGTGTCTTATCCCTCTGGTTAATGTTGGTACCGTAGCAAATTGGCTCGATGTCATCAACGACGATCTGGAGTTGATTCCAAAATTCAGCATTCTCGATGACGTCGCATTGGGTGTTTGCTGCATTAGAGAGTTTTAGGCTCTTTCCTGGATTGCGTTCAGCACCGACTTGCGCAGCAACGATATCATCGCGGGACAAAAAGACCGCCTGCCGGATAGGTAATTTCAGGTCCAGAAGCCGGCGAAAAGCCGTGTAGTGGGTTGTCCAGCGCGTGAGGTTTGCAACGAGATATGTAAGGACTCTACCGTTGTTTTTCAAGGCTTGTGCATCGTCAAAGATGGAACGAACACGCTGGTGGCCAAGGAGCCAGCCTAGCAAATCAGTCGCTTCCTCCGCTATCTTTTTGGCCGTTGGATTTTCTTTGAAGTAGTCGCCAAGGATGAGCTGGAACTTTATATGGTATGAGTGCGGTTGTATATTGGAACATGGTTGGGAACATACTTGGTGAGCACAACAAGGAGGACCAAACAACCACGGACGAGCGAGAATCAATTGTTTTCGACCGCTTTGACTCCCACCATCATTATCACAACAAAAACATATGACAACACAGCCGTAAACTTGTTCAGCCTTGTCAATCATCCCCGCAAACATTGCACACATTGAGACACCATCTTTCTTGTCTTTGTTCGTCTTTACAAGATCAATCAGGTATGACTATGTGTTATGTTTAGTGCGCTGACAAGGCAAGCACCGGAGATTCGCATACCTTGAAGTCGACAGTGGCGTTCACGGCCGCAATGGCATTTTTTGCATTATCCTTCCAGCCGTCAGAGCTAGAATCGCCCCACAGTCAACTCAAGTATACTGATGCTCTGTAACCAGTGACCACTCACGCCAGAACAACATATTTTCCCTTTAATGCCTCCCTGAGGCATTTCTCAACTCGCTGACTCTCGCCATTCAAGAGGCTGCCTGCCAGCGCTCGCCTCGATGGAATAACATCACATGCCGTAGATCGGAAAAGCAGAAACAACTTGATGACCTCAGCATCCTCGGTCCAGCGGAACGGGAGGTTGGCAGAGATAGTAGCACGGAGAAATTGATTACGGATGAGCTCTTCCTGTGCGTCGTTGAACGGAATACTGATTCCTTTGAAGACTTTTAGTTCTGTTTGCTTCACGCTTTCCTTGACCTTGTCAAAGATTCTCTTTCTCTTTTTCCGTGGCGCGCTGGGCCCCTCCGACTCATCATCAGCATCCGTGGATTCCACATCATCTTTCGTGTCCCCTCGTTCCCTTTTTGCAGCTTTCTTCGCTTCCTTCGATGCATATGGACAAGCTTTGTTGCCGATGAGATGCGCAATCATCGCCGATTTTTCGCCGCGAACATGCCCAGCCTTTTCACAAGCTATCACAAGTTAAGCTCAATTAACAGGCACACCCGGGTTACGACTAACCTGTTTTATACCAACCCTGAATCATGTCAACGTCGGCATCCAAAGGCGGTTCAGGCTCGTCAACATCGATTGGCTCGCTCGCAATGCGGTGGTGTTGAATGCAGCCCTTGCAGTAAGCTTTGAACTGACTCGAATTTTGTTTTTCACCTTGATAAAAGAATTTCCAGAGTGGTCCCTTCGAAGGTGGCATGGTAGAATGGGATATAACGATGTACACCTTTTTTTCGAAGGTTGTCAACTTTTTTCCTACCGGGATATTATTACGTGTCGTGCTATTAAGTCTATATTAAGCCTTTACAATCTCTTCAATGCTTGTTAAGGGTTAAGTTAAGGGTGTTATTAAGCCTTAACTTAACTTAAGCCCTAAGCCTTAAGACCAACACTGGCGTCAATTGGTCGGCATGTGCAAAGCGAGTGTAGAAGGCGGTGGAGAAGTAGGCGAAGAATGCCATTGGAAGCCTGCTCTAAAACTCGACTTTGAGGAGCATATTTAAGGCTTTGCCTATCTCGCACGGACCATGCTGAGTCAGGTGTTTGGCCTGATTGCATCAGCAAACCACGTGTGATAGTTTATTGTCATTCCAGACGAGTATCAATGGTTTTGACCATGATTCACACAAAAATGAGACTACCAATGCAGGCAGCCCAAGAAGGCGCTCAAGACGTAGTGGTACTCAGTTTTTTATGGATCACATAGTAGTTGCAGCCAGTAGTAGCACAAGAACTAGTATGGAAAGAGCATGTGGCACTAAGGCCGGGGATAAGTCAGAAGACATAACTCAATTAAGAGCTCTTTAGACTTGATCTGGCTCAAAGGGTCATTTAACCAACTGATGATATCATGCTTGGCATGATCTAAGCTATAAATAGCTTATTAATACTCTGGGAAGCTGCCAAATAAGGCGCTAACAACCATGGATTTTTAGACAAGGGTGCCTTTATCCTGAGTATGTAATATTATCATGGCAACACTTTAAGGTGTGCTTATAGATAATGTCATCTGAGTCGAGTGTAATACTCCAGACTTCAGGGATGTGGATGAACTAGTTAGGTTCAGAGTCCACTGTGATAGTTTATGCTCTGTTTCGGAGTAGGGTCTAGTTTATCGTCATAGTGGACGTTGAGTCTTCAGAATATAATATCTGAGACAGCTGGTGGTTCCGTCATCGTTTCCCATATCGTCTGACGTACTATCCAAGCTATTGCAAAATATAATCGCAATGATTAAATATTGCAGCCATTATTTGAGCGCAGATATAATCAAGCCTAGTAACTGTGGCAAGCCCAAAGGGGCGCACATTGTTATGCAAAGGCTAGACAAGCAAACATCATGTGGATTGTTTTTTAGGGTTAATAGAGAATGAATTAACTCCCCCTGAAAACCAATTCCGTGGAGTACATTTTACAGATTTTATAGGCAATCAAGCCAACTGTTATATGTGATGATGTGCAAGCAATATTGCAGATTATAGTCAAATAAATGACTTTGCAATGTAGTTCTTTGTGGTTGGTAATACTTTATGTTGGTGAACAACCGATTTATGTTCAGAGGTCAATAGAGAATCCACTCTAAGACATCAACACAGATTTACTATGTTTGTTGCATGATACAACAATAACACGTGAGGGTGTTATTTGGTCTTGTTTGTCAAAGGAGGCAGCCAACACAGGCGCTCTACTCAATGCAAGAACCAGATCATTGTCGCAGCCAAAACAAGGCGCAGATCAGATGATGGGTTGATCCAAATCTTAAGAGTGTAACAAGCACTCTGATGTGTTTCATGCAAACAATAGTAATCTTGGTATTCCAAGAACCATATAATGCAAATTAATGCATTATTAGTAAGCCATCAATTAAGATGCTTCATCAAGTAATCATGGAAGATATACTTGGGAATAGAACCCAACAATAGTCTGATAAGACTAACGGATCGATTCATATGATATTCTTCTTTTATCCAGAATTCATCGTTTCTGGGTGAGAAATCATAGGGGTATAAGCTGGGATAAGCTTTTTCTTTTGTTCAAGTTGACCATTTGATAAGTATGCAGCGGTCACGGCGCTCCTTTAATGGTACAACCTATAGAGTGTTGTATACGAAGCAATGCATCTGATGGTGAGATCAAAAGATCAAAGATCAGTTTTTTAGCAATGGTATCGCAAAGCAAATAGCGCAGAATGCTGCCATTAAAATGCTTCTCTATATTCTCCCCCTTTTCACAGTCAAGTATGGCAATCATTTCCCATGTATCTTTGGCTTTCAAAGAGCATATACTGAAATAGATGCAGAACTTGGTTGGGAAACCAGAAATTCATGCAGAAAAATTAATCGCAAACTGCGGAGGAATTACTCTCCAAGTTATGCTGAGGTAATTACTCTCAGGCGATTTATTCCAGCAATATTTGTAAGCTGTGATACAATCTGATTTTTTTGACTATATCCATTTTTGCCATAGGGTGTGTACCATCACGGTCATCCCTATATGATTCTGTGACAAGGCCATCGCTGCTTGATTAAAGCGCAGATGCCTTATAAGTCAAAATGCAATGCTAGCCTAAAAGGCGCAAGATGCATCAGAGATCATTCCCATGCAAGAAATGGAGAGTTCAGATAAGAAGCTTTGCATTGCCCCAAATCATCACTACTTTTTGGTGAAAGAGTGGAGGAACAAGATTGGTTGGCTAGACCAATTTGAATCGATTTAGGTTGAAGGGTTGAAAAACTCTTCTTCTGATAATAAAGTATTATATATTGGCAGCCAGAATGACAATTTTGAACACTATCGCAGCCTGTCAAGGCGCAGAATTAGTGTTATGCAAATGCCATAGCGCACAAATATAATACTTTAAAAGTATTTTTTGTCTTATCCAATATAAGGTGGAATATTAATTCCTGAAAAGGAAAGATAGACGCAGCAGAAAGACAAATTAATGACTCGCGCAGTCTTTTTAACAAGCTTATTAAGCTGTTTCCTTTATAGTAGGTGGCTCAACGGCACATCCAACTTATTGGAATTATTCCAGATTGGATATAAGTTATTTGAACATAAAATGCCTTTTGCATTTTTTAAATCTCTCTTTCTTTCGTTCAAAACATGAACACATTGCAAATCAATGTATTGATTGCAAAGAAAGAAAATACAATCGCTCTACACAATGATTATGCTGTTATAAGGTCCAGGCATGGAAACACTATGTCGTAATTGTCGACGGGTGGATCCTTGCATTGTTCTGTTATGACGGCATCATGCACCAGACCGGCGACGCAGCTAGAGTAGCGCAGAGCACCAGGGTCTGTCGGTGCAGATAAGAAAGACTTCTTTTTTCATAAGTTCCGAAACGGCTGATGAAAAACATCGCACAATGTCGGTTGAGGATCATAGGAGATACCTATGCCGTAAAGGTAATCCTCAAGTGACAAATCGGGAACAGGATCAACATGATGATGATTGTATGTTTCAACAATCAATTCTCGAACCTTATCATAGGTGAGATCATCATTGTAAAGAAGGGTTTCTATGGCAAAGTCATCCCAATCAGGAGACGGGAGGGCAGATAGAAGCATTAGGGCCCGAGTTGATGGAGAAATAGAATGATGTGCGCCGAGATGATCAAAAATTTTATCAAGATAATCAATCTCGGTTGCAGGTTGTCGCTTCATAGAAAGTTTGAAGGACAACGCAGCACGAATGTCAGACAGAACTGTTTCATAAACAGCTCGTCCGAACCTATTCTTCAACTCAAACCAAGTCTCAGAAGACATATTTTTGGTGAGTTTGATCGACGGGTCGACACGAAGTCGAATATTGGCTAAAGCCATTTGATCTCTAATGTTCCATGCCTTGACTTTAGTTGTATGGGCTTTCCTTGTAAGGTTAGCAGACATCAAGGGTCGCTTTTCAGCACCATCAACAATTTGCCACAAATCCTGAGATCTAAGGAACGAACACATGTTGTTCACCCACTCAGGGTAGTTTATGCCGTCAAGAACAGGAACAGCAATCAAAGAAGTGATTGAAGACATGTTTGTTTCTAAAAAGAAACAGTGGTCAGCAAATATTCAAGACCAATTTGAACCGATAAGAGGTATTGTCTGAATTGTTTGTGACACATGTCAAAGAGAGTTTTATGTAATAGCCTTTATTTATGTGACTAAGGGTCACAATGCTGTGGTATTTACATAAAGATGGTCGCCTATAGATCAGGCGATTGCTCCATCTTTATTACCCCGGGTGTAACCTCGGGTGTGATTCTCCTTTCTTCATCGTCACTATGATTGAAGGGGGACGGTAAGTCCCTCGTTCGAGCTCTCCGGATGTTACTCGGGCGTGGCGCCCAGGGATCCTAGAGTCATAGTTCAACGAGTGAAGCGAACGTAGATGAGGATGCATACTGCTTTTTTCTTTCCACATTTGCGAGTACAGACATGGCGTGCATGCCGTCCGTATCGCAATTGCGTGACTTTCACCTTCCGAATGCGTGGTGTGACCATGCAATTCAGAGTACAGAGGTGTCGTCTGTGGAAACCGTCATCACGCTGAATGACGCGGATGTCACGGTGTGACCAATGGTTTGCTTGAATGAAACCATAATGGAAGCAGATGCAAGATCCTTTCATCTAGGAACGATTTTAAGTCAGCATCAAATCTGAGATCGTGCAACCATAAAAATGGGAAGTCCCTGAGGCAACCCAAAAAAGGGTGCTTCTATCAGGTACAGGGTGCAATGGATCAAGATCGATCGACGAAAAAGTTCACGGAACAGAAAGTTCCTGAGAATCGTAATGTCCGAATGTCAGCACATCGAGATATACTCGATTTGGTTTTGAAACCAAATGCCAGACAGGACATGACACAGCGTGAGAAAACCCCAAATCTAGATCGCAGCCAAATGAAGGCGCAGATACAAGAGAGGGTTTTTCACAGGGGTGTGGCGGCCGCCTATCAAGGCGCTCAAGCCACAGGCTTTATACAAAATGTCCAAATATAGACATAGGCCATAAAAGGCCTTAGTCTAGATCAAGAACTAGATGCAGCCCTAGGGGCGCTTTGCTAGTCTTGGACATCAGAACTAGGTGCAGCCCAAAGGGCGCTCACTAGTCTGGAACCTCCGAGTATCAAACCAGATAACTAACTTAGACTAGTCTATGCTACTAGCTAAAGAGGCGGTAGCAGCCCAAAGGGCGCTTTTAAGACTCGCGCTCACTGGCTAGGCCAGGTTAGTATCTAACAGGCTAGACAGTCGCAGCAACTCCGTTAGAGTGCGCAGACTGTACCGGGCAAACCGGGGCCCATAACCTATTGAAACAGCACGCCTACATACGCAGGGAAGCCTGGGTAAGATACTCACATTGGAGGCAAGAAGAGCGAGAAGAGCTTGAGTGATGAAGGTACTTGGTAAAAGTCCTATTATTGCAGATACAGATACATCGAGTATTTATACCTACAAGGATGCGCACAGACCATGTACAAACAAGTACAAACTGAGTTCTGTCGCAGAACCATAAACTCACGTATATGGTAATATGTGACTTATAGTCACATAATGTGACAAGCACATGATGTGACATAACATGACATATGTTATGCACGTCTGACACATATCTAATGAGTCAGGGATCTAGAGCGAGTCTAGATTGTTCTAAGTCTAGAACACTTCCATATGTAACTCCATATGGGAATACACATGTTTATAGACATGTGATTGATTGTCGAGACATCCATCTAGAATGTATTCTCAACATAAGAGTGATGGCTCCACAACCTGGCTGAATGATCAGCGCATCAGCATGTGAAAGCATTGCGCCGACCATGGACGCGCACCGACACTGTAAGATAATCCTTGCCAGTGTTCTCCCACTCTCTCATCCTCGTATTCTACCTCGCAAAGCAAGGGAAAGCAATTGACAAGTAAACGAGACACGTCTAGTCACTTGACCGTAGATGCGTCGAATCAACCATCGCTGATATACGGATTTTACCGTGTGATGGGCCGCCACTGTAGCAGCTGATGGTAACCTTTTGAAAAGTGAAACCGTCCAAAAGGCCGTTGCAAATACAGTTGCGGACAACCAAACACGACAAAAATATTGACTGAGTTTTGTACCTTCCCACAATTATCGGATTTTCTTGAAAATAGCAGAAATGTGTTATTTGAGATCTACTGAAGTGATTTGCACGAGCCGATTTTGCTCAATGTCGAATTTTGGGTTTTGACCCCCCAAAAATTGGCCAAACCATCAAAAAATTCACTAAAATCATGAAAAAATGCGGAATCAACTCCTTTTTGCGGGCCGAGTATGATCCTACAAAAATTATGACCAGAAAAATACATGGTGAGGCACCCAAATTTGGAAATCCTTACCATATTTGGAAGGCACATGCTCTGACATGTGTCTCACACTTTTCATGATGATGTGTCACTGTAGAAATACTGATACAACAACAGGATCTATCACCTTATAACACAATATCAAACCTTAAAAAACACAATCCATATTATTAAAAATGAGTGAACAGAATTTCATCAACAGAGAGGAAAAAGGACAGGGCAATGCTGGGAAAAGATAAATTGAAGGGAAAACAAATATTGATGCCAGATGCATCACGGCAGCCAGTCCCATGATGAGAAGTCAATGATTACTGACTGAAGCAACAAGTGACATGCTATTTTAAGGCCAATGACACAGGTGATAGACCTCTGGGGGGCCTCAGTGCTTGCCAAAGGCACGCAGAGGGGGTGTCAATTTTCGTTCAAGAGGTCAAAAAAATTGGCCAAACCAAAAAGTCGTGGGAAAAACTTCGGAGTAGTGTTTTTCGACGTATTTCCTCATCCTGAGTCTGAATCTGAAGTCAGAATAAATTTTCATCGACCCGTTTGGGAGCTGTCCCCTTACAGACTAAATTGTCGTGTTTGGCTGTCCGCAACTGTATACGCTCTATTGACTCTTCATATTTTCAATCAACAATAAAGAAGAATATCTCATGATGATGATGATGTCGCGCAAAAGCGTGCATTATGCCCCGTTCGAACCTCCTTCCCTATGACGTCCATTTATCGATCCCGCATACTACATGGGTGGAACGGGTAAAATGCCCTGGATCGTGGATAATCGATAACACTGAAAGGCGAACAAAAAAAGTTGGCAGATTCCTGCGACGTCGAACTTCGAGGCTTCAAGTTCTAACGTTTCAAACCCTAGATCTTCATAAGGGTTTATCCTGAAACACAAGAAGCGTTCAAATAAAGAGGGATAACAAATAGGACTTGATCAAACTTCGTAAGTCGATGTATGGAGGAACGTAGGCGCCCGTTTGCCTTCGCAAAATACTTTTCTTTGCCTTCGCCCTCTTCGTTGTGATGACAGAATGTCTATACTTAGTAGGAAGATGTGAATTTGCCTTCGCAAATGTTCACCGCACCCTTGGATGCAAAATTAGAACATTCATCCTGCGCATGCCCAATTATTACCCGCTGAATTGCAAGGGATCGTGCGGACATATGTCCATATGCTGTGGATTGAGCGGATCGAGGTTCACTATTCCACGGATGTTCCAACGTGCGAGGAAAACAGAGTTGTTTTGTCATTTGGTGAAGCTATTTGAGTGGAAGAAAACATAAGAAAGCGATCTCGATTCAGGACAATGGGAAGACCAGAGGACGCCTACAAGTTGCCTATATACAACCTTGCGCTCGATAAATTTACTTGATTGCACAAACCGAAAAAAGAGCTTGTGAGCCAGCGCTATAGATCATCATTTGGCTGCTCGTCAACCGCCGGCTTCTCTTGAGCGTTTTTTCCGTAAATCCACTCGCGGATGAAGGTGCTGCTCATCTTGGTCTTGCGAAGAAGGTCCATATCCTCAGGATCGAGCCGAACATCACTATGGCTTATGACGTCAATGACAAAAGCCTGCAGGGGCGGCAGACCATGCGAATCACGATGAGCCGCGACTAAGGTGTTTGCAAAGTCAAGAGGTGGAAGAGAGAGAATAAAACGGTGTATAACATACTAACGTCGGCGCCACTCAATGTTTCGTGGCTCACGACAAGACCTTGGATGTCAGGATCCCAAGCGGTGGGGCCACAGATGTCGCGCAGGGGGACGATATCGCACAAGATACTGGGGCGGAAGAGGGAGAGAAAGGCACGGACGGCTGATGCGCGGTCGGCAAATGGTTGGACAAGGGTGGGATGTTTCTTGTTTCGGAGGAGAGTGTCGTCTGGTGTAGATAGGTGAAGCTGAGTCAAGGGCAAGTGTTATGTGAAAGGCAAACCAGTGAGGCCGACGATGAGCTTTTTGCTGGTGATCCAGGCAGCCATGCTCAGAAGAATTTTGTGGCCAGCGTGCAGATGGTCGAAGGTTCCGCCGAGAGCGACGACGGGGAGGAAGGGGGACGTGGAGAGGCTGGTGGAAAGTGTCGGTGATAAAGACCGAGAAGATTTTGGGGATACAGAGAGAGGGGATGTGGGGTGCTCATTTGGATCGAGGTCGGCAGGGGGGAGGAAGGATTGGCGGATGGTGGATGTGGATAGGGGTAGGGGGACGGCGATCGAGTCTAGACTGGATTGGAGATGGTTAGATTGACAAAAGAACGAGCTCACCGCCGGCGACGCGGAATACGATGTCGACGCCGTTTGCGATGGCGGAGGGTAGGTCGTCATCGTTGCCCTGTAAGAGGACGTCGACGGACATAAGGACCTTGTCTAAAGACTGGGCGACGCTGGTAGCCTGGACGTAGACAGAGGTGAGGAGACGAAGGACGTCATTCCAGGAATCGATGCGGGAGACGCCTCGAGAGTCGGGATGGTTGAAGCGGCGAGAGAAGAGGACTATGGTGAGGTGGTGGCGGGTTGCGGTGGCGGCGGTGGCGATGATGGGTGCGAGGAAGTGAGGCGGGTCGAGGGACGGGAGAGTGGCGAGGAGGAGTGCGCGGTCGGTTGCAGGGAACATGATTCCCGGAATCCGAAACCATCATCCGACGTTGGGCCTCAAACCCTAACCCTAAGCAAGGCCTTATGCGCTCCACTCACGCAGGTGGCATCCAGCCCTCCTCGTCGTTCTTCCGCCCCGCGCGTCCCGCCCAGCAGCCCCAGTACTCCCCTCAACCCTCCCTTGCCGAGCAGCCCGACGACGTATATCCCCTTGCTCACCTTCCCACCGCAGATGACCTTCGAGATGACCTTCATGTCGCCCTCAAGCCCGTAAAGCCCAGCAGAGAGCCTCTGCTGCCAATTGGTGGCCCTATTGCACGCCCTCCTTCGTCGCCGAGAAGGACAACGGGCAGCCGCGTCAGGACCAGCCTCGACCGCGTCTTTGGCCTCAACTTCTCCCCGTCGATAGACACTCATCACCTGCCTGATGAGGAGCGAGCGGACCATGGGCCCAGCTCTCGCCATTCCCACTCACATTCCTTTACCAAACCGTCCGAATCCCCCATCCGCTTCTTCGACTCCTCCCCCCGCCCTCTTGCGCCCTCCGTCCGCTCCCGCTCCCCCTCCCAGGTCTCATCCCCGTCACCCACCCCGCCTCCCTCGTTCATCGCCAGCCCACCCCAACCCTCCTCGGCGAATCCATATTTGCCGTCCCACACGCCGGTCTTCAAACCAGGCGCCTCCATCCCCTACAAAAGGTACCACCTCCACCCTTCCCGCAATCGTTTCTTGTTCGGTGGCCGCCTCCTCACTGGCGGCGACTCTCCTTGGGCCTTTCTTGCCTCTTTTTCTCTAGCTGTCTTTCTTTGTGCACTGTGGTGTGGCACCACCTGCGTCTTCTGGTGGCATTATGCTCAAGCAACGAAAGCCGTCGTCATCGTCGGCGCCTATCTTGCCACTTTGGCCTTGAGTACCATGATCACAACTGCTACTACCGACCCCGGTATATTGCCCCGCAACCTCGATCCCGACCCACCCTACCCCGCCACTTCCCCGTCTGACGGAGGGCTGAGGGCTCCCTTGCCGAGGGATCTCAGGGTCAGGTCCCAAGTGTGCGCTTCCTTTTTTTTGACTCGATACTCTATCTTGACGCCATAGTAGTGTCCGGGTCAAGTACTGTGGCACATGCAAGATTTATCGACCCCCTCGCTCCAGTCATTGCAAAATGGCAAGTTGGCTCAAACATTCCCTATTGATCTCTATGACACTTTTAACAGTGTGACAATTGTGTGGACAACTGTGACCACCACTGCCAGTGGGTCAACAACTGCATCGGCCGCAGGAACTACACAACCTTCTTCGCACTCATCTCCTTTGCTGTATGTTTTTTTGACCCTTTTTTCCCTCATTTCCAAATGTGCACCTATCATCCTTAGACGATGACGCTTGTTCTGATAATAGTCACGTCTGCCCTCCACCTATATCTTCTCACTCGTGAGGGCAAGAACTTCCGCCATGCTCTGAGTGACCGAAAAGGCATTGGGAGTGCCATAGCCTTCAGTGTTTCCATCCTCGTTCTCTGGCCAATCGCTGCGTTGTTTATGTATCATTTCAGGCTGCTCATGATAAACAGCACTACGATCGAACAGGTATACGTTTTCCAGACGATCGCCTACTCAACCTAAACATATTTCCTGCCAGATACGCAACCAAGCACACAAAACCATCGACCCTGGTGCGGGTAAGCCGCCGAACCCCTTCTCGCATGGAACTCGCCGTCGGAACATCGTCGCGATACTATGTCGCCCAGGTGGGTTCTCGTGGTTGCAGCCGCAGGTTGGCGCGACGGAGGATCGTAGGGTGACTAATCCTGGAATGAGTGGCGTGGATGCCGACATAGGCAACGGTATTGATTGAAGGTGTACATCCAATTACGTGCGTTTTCGCCCACTTTTTGTCTTGTCTTGGGCTCGGCGGCCATTCCTTTATCGCAATCTGCGTCATCTACTTATTTCATCAGTAATGATCCTCCCATTATCATATATTCTTTTACTGTAACCAGCACCTTTTTTTGTGCTGAGTTGGATGCATTCCTGCATTCCGTTCCTTGGCATTGTGTCAGAGTCTCTGTGCACGTGCCCGTGTAGCTCAGTGGTAGAGCATTGTACTTATGAGGATAACAACCGGCCTACATTGTGGTATGCAAGGGTCTCGAGTTCGAATCTCGGCATGGGCATTTTTGGACACCTTTTTACGCTATCCGGGACCTGGATGACTCAGCCGATCTGAAGTCCAAAGTCACTTGTCCCTCTATTTTGGCGACTTTTCTTCCTCCTTTTATCGCCATCTTTGCTAGGCCAAAGTCAATCTTATGTCTGGAATTTGCAGACCTCGTCTTGCGGAAGAGCGCAAACAGTGGCGCAAGGATCACCCATTTGTGAGCCAGAATTTACAATTCACTCTTCGCCCTCACAGAAAGCCTGTCACACCCCATTGGCTATGTCCACAAAAGAGTCACCGAGGAACACGCGTTTTTCTCGCGTTTTCGTGTACCGAGGGCATGGACAGAGCATTGTCGTAAAAGCCCATCGGGAGATTCTTATAACTGATATAAACTCAGGGATTCTATGCAAAACCGACAAAGGCAGCGGACGGCTCCATGAACCTCATGGAATGGGAAGTGGGGATTCCGGGGAAGACTGGTGTGCGTGTAATCTCTTGTTCACTGGTTCAGCACTTGTTTCGCACACTCGCGAGAGGAATTGACGGCCATCTTCGTTTTGTTTGAAGCACGGCCGTTATGTCTATTTCTACTTACGATTACTGACTATATTTCAAAAAATTCGTCGCAGACTGCATGGGAAGGTGGCCTCTTCAAGCTCACGATGACTTTCCCTGAAGGTTCGAGGTTTTCATTAGAGTCCTACGGATTCTAATAAGAGCTCTTATGGGTTTCTTTAGATTATCCATCCAAGCCTCCGAAATGTAACTTCTCCTTTGTGTGATTCATAGTTGCGTCTCATTTGCTGCAGGCAAATTCACACCGCCACTCTTCCATCCCAATGTATATCCATCCGGCACTGTGTGCCTCTCAATTCTTGATGAAGAGAAGTCGTGGAAACCTGCGATCACTATCAAGCAGGTAAGTGCCTATTTTTTTATAAACGTTTCAAACTCGCTCTGATATCTGGTGACAGATCCTACTAGGTATTCAAGACTTATTGGATGATCCAAACGTCAATGATCCTGCGCAGAGTGACGCATATACGATGTTCAAGTTAGTGAAGTCTCCCTCGTTCTCCTTGGCAATTGACTTTATACTGTGTCAGGAACGATAAGGTTGCATACGAGTGGGTGTTGCTTCCCTTTGGGTTTCTTGAACGTTGAGTGTGTCCTTTTTCAATAGACGAAGAATCCGACAACAAGCCCGCGAAAACATCCCCAAGTGATAGGAGAGCGGCATATTTTCTGATTGTCTGCGTTTCTATATCTATCATATATTGGCCTTTCAATAGTCGAGTCTTGCTGTAGGAAGGAAATTGTATGTTATATGTTGACGGATGGCGGGAAATGTCTTGTCTTGAACCGAGCTTGTATTTGTATGGCCGCCACCACCCCTCCACCCACTATCCTCGACATCCACACCCCGACCTCGTCGTTTGCCGTAGTACACTCGTGTGAGTAGGCCCTCGATCTCCGCAGCTCTCCCCGACGTGCTGACAATATTTCTCCCCAGTGACTCAACAATCTCTGCAGTCGCTCTATGACACCCTCACCTGCAAGGTTCACACTGTGTACCATGGCGCTCGCGTAGGGCATGGATGGCTCAGATACGAGTTCAACGATTCCATATGGAACCTCGACGATGGCGTGTACCAACCACTGCATTCGCTTCATTAACTCCATCTTAAATCTCATACTTATTGCAGACCAAGATTATACCATTTTCGCCTGGCGTCAGCAACAACTCTTGTCCACTCATGCGCCGTCCACCTCGAGTAGCTCACATGATCCTCCGCCGCCAGCCCCAACGCTGCACCTGCACAACCCAGCCGAACCTCTTCCCTCCCCTCCCGCGTACCCGAACGCATCTTACTACCTCTTCCAGCCTTCGCGTGTGGACCTTCCGCGCATCAGGCGTCTTGGCGCATCGACGCCATCTTCCGCACATTCTAAAAAGTCCGCAAAGTCTGGAAAAGGTGGGGCGGGGGAGGACAATGGCAACGGCATACCTGCATTCAAGAGGAAATTTGAGAAGTTCCATGCAGAGAATGGGGTGAGGACCGTCATAGGGAGTATTGGTCCTGTGCAGAACGGTACTGTGCCTCAGCTTTCACAAGCTCCGCCGCGAAACTGATCGTGGGTTTCATTGGATGCTTGATATAGTGCGCATGCTACTCAAGTCTGGACATCGGCATGTGTACATTTCCCGCAAATTTGCCGTTCGCCATGGGTTCATCCCGAAAGATGCGGCACCGGGACACTACGGGTATGGCGGGCTTGTCAGCATCGGTACTTGGCCCATCCGGCTCACACCGTCATCCTCTTTCAATCCACATCCGGAAGCGCCTGGACACAACCGTATCGAGTCTAATGTCTCGAAACCCACGATGATCGATGTCTACCTCTCAGAAGAGCCCCATTTTGATGTTGTGCTTGGGCGTTCGTTTTTTGAAAAGAGGAAGATTAGGACGAATGGCACAGATCCGACAGATGTAGTTTGTCTTGATATAGGTGAGAAGGTGGAATGTGAGCTGGTTATTTTGAAGGACGGGAGAGGTGAGATCGTTACGGTGACTTGAGCTATACATCCGTCATGTTCTTAGTTTGCTGTCCTCACTGAACGCTTTCTTGGCTTCATAAGAAATCATGCAATTGGCATTCTTCTCTTATTATGAGGGAGAGGATTATTGTGTTCAGGAAATGTATAGCATGCTTGGAGGCTAATATGTCCTAAATGATTAAACGAATGGTGTTATCGTCCGATCTTCAACCGCGTAGCTCGCGTTGCCTATAGCAAGAAAAACCTTCAGCACCTGATCGACTGAAACAAAAGATATATTGTACCTTTCGTCGTTTCTTCAGCCTGATTTCAGGGGGTATTGATTGGCAGGGATCGATAGACAGGGGGGGAATGAGGCAACTTACTTGTGCTTCTTCATCTTCTTTCTTCGCTTCCTTTTGGTGCTATCCATCATAACCTCTTCCCATTCCCTGTCCATCTGTTCCCGTATCTGTATTCGATTGGTGTCCTTCTCCAGGTCAAGCCCCAGACGGCGCAGCGTATCCTCCCACGCGACGGCGGCACCCGCATGATTCATGGTCAGCGCGCGAGATAACTGACGTGCAGCGGCAGCATCAGCATCCGCCGACGCCACCGAAAATTCATCCAACAGCCACGTCGATTTCGAACCCTGATTTGAGTCGGCCGCGTCCTTGAGCTTTTCGGGATCAAAAGAGGCGGTTGGGGAGGACTCAAAGATGGTCGAGGGGTGGGAGAGAAGGAGAAGGGGTCGGTGGAGGGAGAAAAACTGATGGAGCTTGAAGTCCTTTGAGGTCACAACGGGATGGTGACGGAGCATGGCCAAGGCTTGACCAGCTGAACGGGTAGATTTGACCCTTGAGCCGGACGTTCCTGCGGAGTTGGCATCGGTCGACGCAGGGGAAGGTGATGGTTCCGAGGATGAGGAATGGGACCTGTCCGCGTTTGGGGGAGTGGCAGGAGCAGATGTCTGGACGGGGTCAGCGTCGGGGACGGACGAGTCGACCTTCTTGGCGGGAACGATGACCTTGGGTGGTTTCGCAGAGTTAAAGTAGCGACCGCCTCCGCCGCCGGGCTTGGATGAGAAAAAGGACGAGTAGGCCCTTCGGGGAGGGTGAACGAGTCTGGCAAAGGACATGAAGAACAACAAAAATAACAAAAACAATTCCATTCAAACTATTCGACACAGCCACCACGTCGGCTCTTCCCGTCACTCTTGCCATTCAAACGTTCCCAATACCGCCAATTTTCCAACAACTGACCCCTGATTCGGTGCAAGAATCGTCATCTTCTTGTTTCCAATATCCACATGTGTGCTAAAACAATAAGATGACAGAACCATGCCTCAAGAAAGACCCACAAACATAATCAAAAATCCAATCACTGTCAAATCGAGAATTTCCTCGTCGTATCGCTCATTTTCGTCTGGATTTGGCGATGCCAACAGGCCAAGGACAGCATTCAGCAGGCCAGAACCTGGCCCGCCCGGGTCCACTGGCACAGGCTGCATCTCAGATACCACACGGGCTGCGCCGATGGGCAGTGCGGATGATGGTGCCATTGTTTCTAAACGCTGCTTTATGATACAAGTTTGAATGAGGAGAACCATCTTACCCGCTCCGATGCGAAATATTGAAAGGTCGCCAAAGTTGATGACCGTCGATGACGGTGCCAGGACAAGATCCGTCAATGATTCGCCCCCTAATGTTGCCGAGGAAATCCCCGGCAGGCCGGGAATGACCTGACCATACATGTAGGTATGTAGCTGGTAGTTATGAACTCTTTCTCGGTAAGCATGGTCCAATTCAACAACCTGAGCGGGACAAATCAACAGAAAACACGTGCCGGCATCTCGAAACGCACCCCTCCAGATTTAGGTATTTTGACGACTGTAATGTGGGTACCATATGTCCGTTGCATCTCCACATTCAGTTTCTCGTGGCCGACAACAAGGATAACGTTGACTAGTATTGAAAAAGATCATGGGACGGTCACAGTGACAGGGAGAAGAAAGCGAACTTCTGAAAGCATCAACACAGGCCTTGATCAATTTGTGGCGATGGTCGTTCGCCCCAGTACCTGCACCAAATGAAGAGGGGGTGTCGACAATGAGGCCAGATACCTTAGCTTTCGCCAATCCGTTCCAACGACCGTGTCAAATGCTGAGTCGGATGGAATAAACGGTACCTTGTGCATCGATATCATACTTCTCTATCACGTTGTCGCCCATATTGCGGATTAATCTGTCCATCAACAGAGGGTTCCGCTTCGTGTCGGCGTGACCATACCAGTAAACGAGGGGTAGAAGAGCGTTAGAAGCCAGGGCGGTGGGAGCTGATGTAGCAGCAGACCCCAGGGGATTCGCAGGTGAGCATGTTGGTAAGGGGGAATGCACAGCCGCGACTGATACGGCACCTGGAGCCGCCCAACCACCCTGAACATAATTGTGAATAAAAGCCGGTGCGTGAGGCAGGAGATGTATACGTGCCTCGCTAGGATCGACATTCGCTAAAAGCGGTGACCATCCCTGTCCCGCGCGAACGGCATAGTTGATAATAATCTTGCATACCGTCGTCTTGCCCGAGTTGTCTGGGCCGACAACGAGTACCCTTGGAGGGTCTGCGGTGGCAGTGGAGTCGCTATCATGAGCTGGAGAGCCGTGTAGGGCCCTGAGTGCTCGGACTCGCATCTGCTCAAACGCTACATGAAGGTTGGCATATGCGGCCATTGGAGTCTCCTCTGACACATATTCTGTCGAAGGCTGGCCTGTAATGTGTTCGCGGTCGCGTAAGTGATTAAGTTGATGGTTAGTCGGGGAAGGACGTATCTCAATGGTACAACCTTGCCACGTAAATACTGCTGCCTTGCACTCAGATCCAAAGAGATATGGCTTCCCTTCTGCAAGTTCCGCGCCAAACACTTCTGCATGACCACGCACAAGCTACAGAACCATGGAATGAGTGGTGACACGAAAGCAATTCTCGACGGACCTTGATAGCAAGCGAGGTGCCGGGATCCAATTCGAACCTGTACTCTGATTCTGGCTGGAGGTGCCATTCTCGGGGTTCAGCCTCAGATGTCATGGTGAGAACAAGGTGGCTGTGCTATCAGTTCATAACTAATGTAATAGGCGGAAAATCGAAATGCCTCCAATGTACAGAAGCATACAGACCTTGCACTTCAGACCTTGACAATAGTAGCTTGTGGGCGTTTGCTGCAGCACTACCTTACTAGGTTACTTGCTTCACGAAAACGCAATCTTGCTATACAGCATATCAAAGCAGGAGTCGATGAGATGCCTTTCGAAAGTCGCGATTATTGTTGGGTTTACAACCTGGGATACAAGCCAAACTCCTATTCCACTAGTACATATGCATACAGGAGAAATTCCTCTCCAGGATAATACATCTCTCATACATCACTTATCAAAAATCATCGTTATACATAGGTTCATCAAGGCCCTTTGGACCCTATGACATGGCTCTGTTTGTGGGCATATATCCCAAGTCTTGATTTTTAGTTGCGCCAATGATTTCAATCTCTTGAGGTTCATCGTCAATATAGCTTACGAATTAGAGACAGAATAATACAAACCAATGAATTACAAAAATGCACCAAACTTCAAGGGTCTTCGTACAGCGGAAGAGTTGCCTTCCTTGAATCGGTAGGTAACGCGGTATCTTTTTTCCACATATATAGCTGCAGCCTGCTTGTCTGTCGAAGGCACAGATATAACGCGACCAAAGAAGTCGGTCGGAGGCTAGAACGAGTTTCTTGAACATGAATACGAGCGCATTGGATTAGACAAACCTTATCAGCGATGTCTATCTCATCAACTCTCGAGCGTTTGTTCGGAGGACCGTCTAAATTCTGGGGATCTCTGGACTGCTTAGACCTAGAAGAGCATTCTGAGCATGGCTGCCGGCATGAAGCATAAGAAATGAAATGACGGACATATTGGACTTGGTGAAGTAGTCTCTTCGACCAGGCTTCCCCTTTTCTATAATATCAGCATCTCTCGCAATCAGCCGAGCATCAATCTACAGAGTCGTCAACCATGCACAACGTGAAAGCAGAACAATGGACAACTTCTCCTGCAACCAAGTGTCGAACGGCATATCGCGAAATGGCAATGTCAGCTGCCCTTTTGCCATCGTAAGTCACAAAAACATCTATAGGTCTGTTGGAAAAGTTTGTTTTAGTTGTAGCTCAATCGCGCTGTACTTGGATACCTACGGGTCAAGCCGGTATGACAACTGCCCGTCCTCCGAGCGTTCTTGTATAAAGCGCAATTCTAGGGATACCATGAGGTTGACTAGACGAGTCAAAGTTGACTTTTCTTCGGGCCGTATCACCTGGCTGTTGACCTGCGTTGCCGTTAGGGAAGCTCTTATACGTATAACAGAAAATTCAAAAACTGACAGGTCGAAGTGGAGGGGATATTATCCTATTAATCAGTGGCACGAATTCCAACTGAAGGACCGGACTGTTCAACAGCTGTCTGAAGTTGCCACTTGAGCATGTGCTGAAACTCCTTAAGCATCGGGATAGAGTCTTGAGAATCTCTTCATGGGCACGTGTGAGTTGGAGGTTCTGTAAAAAGTAGTAAGAATCTTGCAAGTCATGGAAGATATGGTACTACCTCCCAATCCCCTTGATTTCGTTCGACTCGAGAACCGCCACGCTCTTGGAACAGTGGATAAAATGCAACAAGGGTGTAAGGCAAATATGAATTAAGTGCAAAATCACCGTTGTTGTACATCGCTGCCGAGAAAACGTCAAAAGTCAGGAGCCATTCGTTTGCTCGTTCATATCTGGAAAAATTGGCATCATGTTGTCGTAATGTTGCATAATGACCAAAGCATCCTGCAAGATATGGGCCAATGACAGTGAAACAAGTAGTGCTAACCCACCTAGTGCAATACTACTCTCCTTGCCACTCTCATCTATCACCTGAACGAGTCGTGCAACGTACCGCGCCTCTGCTTCTTCGCCCATCGCAAGCTCCTTCACACGCTTCTTGGATAATGGGTTGAACAAATCGTTCAAAACCGAAGTCAGTGAGGTGTCCGCTTCTTTCATCCCCATGGTGGCCCTCCGGATGACATCTTCCGTGACCTCCTCAGCTCGTGACTGAACAAACTACAAAAGAATACTATTAATTCCATTTGGACACGGTCTCACGAACATACTTGAAGGGCATTCAAACACCCGCGTAGATCTCCCTTAGCAAGGCCGACCAGTGTGGTGAGAGCCCTCGAATCGGCCCTCAAGCCCTCCATATCGCAAACTTCTCGCAGTCGTTTTACCGTATGAATGTCACCTGGGCGCTGGAACCGTACATGATGTGCGTGGAGTTTAAGTTTCGCCAGTGACGATGCATATTGGTCGTTACAGATGCAGATGATGGGACGGAGGATGGGACGCTTCGCATTTGGGGCTCTAGTTTTACCTGAGCGTTCTGTCTAGGAGTGAGTAGCGGCATAATTTTGAAGAGGAACAAAAGTACGTTTCCCCCGCGGTTTGTCATATATTAGTTGGAGGAGTTTGTGGATGAAAGTGTTCGACTAGAAAAATCAGAAGTCGGAAATATAGGAGTGATAAAGGGATATCTCACACCGTCTCCTCCACCAGTGGCACCGTCTATTTCATCGATTATGAGCAGAATCGGCTTCGTGCTGCCCACCGCAGACCCTGACTCTAATGCAGGCCTTATTCGGTCGTCTATAATCGAACCAGATCGAGCATCGCTGACAGTAAATCAGGATGATGTTTGTGGTAAGAACTTCAACCATGTTAACCTTGCATTTATCTCCATGACTTCATATCCTGCATGACGTGCGACTACGTGGGCTAGCGTTGTTTTACCCAAGCCAGGTGGACCTGAAAGTAGAAGAAGCTGTGAAGACGTACATCAACCAATATGCAGATCTAACGAGGAAGAATGACCTTTTCTTGGGGGCGATGATATTCGTCATTCTCATTGTTATTTGCGTCTCCTTCTCGTGGACGCTTTTTTCCTTTTTTTTTGCCAAAAACACACCAGTCCCACTGCTTGACCCAAGCCATAGTTTCTCGGGCAACTCGCTCGTTACCAATCAACTCCGCAAATCTGTGGGGGCGATATCTGTCGACCCAAAGAGTATCTTCTACCTGGCTTGTTACTGGAACCGGTCGACCCCTATGTAAAGGTGGATTTTTTTTAAAGAAGCCGAGAAAATGATGTAACTTACACGTCGGTCATTTTTGTAGCGGCGTCAGCAGATAGCTCGTCCATTAATCTGTGTATCGGAATATCAAGAAGGTTGCCCATTTTTTGAGCTGAAATGGTGGATGATATCCTCTGTATAAAGGAACGTTTAGCATCCACAGACCTTTGTACGCACTTGCGCGCACCTTTCTAGCTTCTTGGGAGACCTTTGGTTTCCGTTTCAGGTTCACTGTTTTTCCATCGAAGGTCGTCGCCCGAATGGAGAACCTCGAGATCGGCGCAGACAAGCTAGATGGTCCAGATGAAGCAACAGAAGTACCAAGAAGGCTGGTCGGAACTCCAAAGGCTTCGAAAACGGGAGGTAGATCGTAGTTTGTAGTTTCCAAATGGTTCGGCGCATCCTTAAGGGTAGGAGGGAGCATGGTCAAAAATTGGGGGTTGGATAATGAGCCATTCGGAATGAAGGACTTCACGGCGCTGGCGTCATTTTCAGAATGTGTCGAAGCAGCGGGTTGTAGTCCCTCATTCCGTGATTTTTCCAGAGGACCATCAGACACGCATCCGCTCGAGGTCGGAGGGGGATCTGTTCAAGAGTACAGTTAAAAGTGAATGATGCCTGACCTGTATGTCACATACCAATGAAAAATTCTGAATCCGCGTGTGTGGCACTGCTCCGATCCAATGCAAGAGGTTTTGCTGCTCCCAACAGCCCGTTGGGGACGAACATCCCTGTCGTCGGACCGCCCGGCGGAAGGGAGGATGCCTGTGGGGCAGAAGTGGCCATGTACGTATAACGCGTCGTGGACCAACCAAGTCGTGCGTGACTAACGCGTGACTCAACGCGCGACGTGACAGAGATCCAATGCACGACTTTCATCATTACAACCCCTCTCAAATCTCTCCCCCAAAAGCTCATAGCGATGAAAGCACGCCAACACGGAGTTTTACTGTAGATGCTGTCAAAAAGCTGACACGGAAACTCAGTGAATTGGTCGGAGAAAACATGAGTAAAACGTTTGAATCATTGAAGGATGAGAGGGGTCAAGTTAGGTCAAGCATCTCCCTTCATGCAATCACTCAACCCTCGAATAGCTCGTGAACGAGGAAGGCCTCCCTATCATCGACATCATGGAACCTGTAACTCCTCCTGATGCAGCTGACATTTCAGATCCCCTTTCCATAGAAGACACTCGGCTGCCTTCCATTGCTGCCTTTCCTCTTGCTGTTAGGGAACGCTGGCGCCAACAACGTGATTATGTCCTTGATCAATTGGAAGAAGAAGAAAGAAGAGAACGAGCCCGTGACGAACAGAAGGACGATGAGCAAAAACAAGAGATCTTGCGGAAAAGAAAGGAAGAAGCTGCGAATGAGAAGTTGCGACTGAAATCAGCCGAGGAAATCCAGAAAAGGATGGGCAGAGCGTTGTTGCGCAATCTAGCGAAGGAAAAGGCAGAAATACCAGCGATGCAACTCAGTGAGGACGAGAAGCGTAGAAAAGCAAACCACGGTCTGGGTTCAAAGAAGGTCGTCGCTTTTGCAGAAACATATGACGGTAGCGGGAAGAGTACATCGTCCTCCCCTCTCGTGGATTGGGGAGATGTTGCTCCAGCAAGACTTCGCTCGAAAGGTCCATCATTGTTGTCGCCAAAGCCGCCTATGAAGGATGTGGTGGTCGAAAGAGTACCGACGACTCCAGTAGAAATCACTAATCTGCCCGACTCAGACGACGAATCGGATCCTGGAGTCGACGAGGAAGACATCGATGAAGTTCCCGACGGTCTTAACGAGACCACTGACTCAGATGTCGATGTAAGTTTAGAAGAAGATTTGGAGGAAGAAGAATACGATCTCGAATTTGCTCGACATCAACGGGAAATCGCTCTGGAATACCATGAAAAACGCAGCAAAATTGGCGAAGCAACTCGGGCAGCGATGTCGTCTCATGCTCATGTCAGAGGTGGCGATCTGGTGAGCATCAACTACCCGCATTGTAGGAGCCCTTTTTATATCTTCTGTCTAGGATGTCCCTCTCGATATACCAGTCTCTGATAAACCATCCATATCTCGCTTCAAAGCCACCCATTTTGCATCTGCACATAGCGCATCGACATCCCCGTCGATGTCCTTGGGTGCTTCCGCTATCTCAGCAGTTACTGCCCGGACACTACAAAAAGAGATACGAACTGGTAAACTGGATACGAACGACCGATTGGTTGGCAGGAATGATGATAGTGAAAGCGAACTTGAAAATGAGGGCATACAAGAGGCACTGGCTCTTCTAAGCAAGGGAGAGTTACACAACCTCGGGCCCGACGGAGAGAAAGGGTTTGAAGTTACTCAGCAAACCACAAAATCATCCTTTCCACTTGAAGCGCTGCCTTTCAAGACCCTCCCGCCAAACAGGAGGCCAAAACCATATAAATTCAAAGCATCGCGCCAACAGCCCGGCCGGCCTATAATTTCTGACTCGAGTTCCAAGCTTGGCACTTCAAACATCGTCGCAAAATGTATGCCACCAAGTTTGCCTTTCGCAATGTCGTCAAATGTTCTGGAACGGACCCCCTCATCCTTCGTCTCTGCGTATTGCCTTTCCAGTGCTATTAGCCCCACTTCTTTGCCTCACCCGACAAAGACAGAGAATTATTCAACGGTGCCAAACCCTTTCACCATGATTGTGGAGTCCCCATCTTTCGCGAAATCGATGACTTTCCAGTCACCCCAGACTCCCCAGTCAACTGATAAACGATTAAGCCGACCACCCGTCATAAGATCATCTCCGCAATCACCCAGCGCTCACCCACTTGTCGAGCCAAGTGGTACTACCGCGCCTGCAGGATCAAGACTAGAACGAATATCTCGATTCAAGACCGAGAGAATGTAACATTACCCTTTCCATGGAGAGGATTGGACTTGCTGATTTCGTCTGTAATGAAGAAGCAATGAGCCGATAATGGGCCCCATTCAGCCTAAGCCATGACAAGAGTAGCCAACCCGACGATAGGAGTTGCAGGTAGACGAGTATATGACTATCATACTCCAGATGGAGAAAAGGCTGCATGACCTTTTCTGATTTCCCTCTACCTGTTGAATCTCTTCGCCCAAATAAAACACAGCGGTCTACCTCTCTGCTTGTTGCGCGCGGTGGAAGAAATGCATGATAACCTTGGGCGGTGGGTAAACTTCCCCAATGCACTGTGAAAGTGATGGTTTTGCATGAAAATGATCAGCTTGTTTGTTTGGGGTACTACGATACAAAGAGTGGGATATGGAAACATTGACGGCTGCAGGAAAATGGTAAACTGGACTAGGTGATATATGCAGGGGCCATGAGATGCAAAAAAAAAAAGAACGAAATGCCGAGACAAGAAAGGCTTTCGAAATCAAAAACTCAAGAGCGAAGGTTCTCCGAAGCCAATCGTGTCTTGTACACGATTGTCAAACAAAATTGGCTTCTTCTAGAATGAATATCATACCAGATGTAATTCCGGAAGTGCCATCAGTGAGCCACCATCTCTTCAAGTGCTTCTACAACCTCCGACATGGTGGGACGATCTTGGTGTTCCTGGGCCCACATCCGTTCGATGAGGTCGACAATATCTGGACACCAGTGTTTTCGCAAGCCAGATATTGACGGACTGTGGATTGTGAGTGCTTTTCATTATGATTCCTCAGATACGTACCGCTGCCGTTTTGCTCCAACGATCTCGTAGATGGCATGTTCATTCATGCCCTGTTCAATCGAACTTTCATCTGCATTCGGTGAACAAGGAAAAGATGTACAAACCTCCCATGGGAACTTTATGTTGGGTAAATGCCATTGGAGTATCTCCCAAAACACCATCGCGCAAGAGAATACATCCACCTTGTGATTGTATTTGGGGTGTGCATGCCACAATTCTGGCGCTTGCCAATTGACAGTTCCCACTAAGCTGCGCACCATCGATCGTGTTGACTGCTTTACTTTTGCAAGCCCGAAGTCTGCAATCTTTGCAGTCCCTTTGGCAGTGATGAGTATGTTGGATGACTTGCAGTCACGATGAATGACCGAGGGTTTGCGCAGGTGAAGATACTCTAAGCCGCGGGCTATATCCAGCATCACGGCGAGCTATGAAAACCGATGATAGAAGTTCGATCGAATCATTAGAGACAACTTACGACTTTATGTATAGGTTGGGGAGGAACGTTCCGAATGTAGTCAAAAAGATCGCCGTTGGAACACAGCTCACTGACAATCATTACAGGTGTCTCTTTTGTATTCTCCGGTATGCTGACACCGAGCTAAATGCATTTACGAATTAGATCAAATCACCCATCCTCAAGAATGGACACACGAATCGAACGATATTGGGGTGGTCAAATCCCCCGAGAAGTTTGAGCTCTTTGATGTCCACTGCAGCCCATATCTCAGGCAGAGTTAAGATATTAGAGAGAAGGCGGAACGCACTGGCGCTGAGCTGCCCCCGAAATTCCGATATAGCGATTTTCCTGCCTTTGAACTTGCCGATGAAAACATCTTTGAAACCACCACTTCCGATTTTCTCCAACTTCTGCAGCTTTTCGGGGGGTATTTCTCGGTCTTCCAAGCCCAAACTCTCCAAGTCCAGCTCCAAATCAGCATCCTCTTTGTCTTTCTCTTTCTGGATGTGCGTAGGCACGGGAGTCGCGGGCTCATCTTCATGCATATGCATGTGAACAGACAGGGACCTCGCCGAGGGAGTTCCTTCAGAAGTCCTGGCACCATTTCGGGTACGACGTCTTGATGTGGAGGAGGGCCGAACAGTACCGGAAGATGAGGGGGAGGAGAAATCATTGTTTTGCCGGTCGCGCCACTGCAGAAGAGCTTCTGCCAACTGAGGTTTGGTCCCGACAGGGTCTAGATCACGCGTCTCGCAAAGCCGCACAAGATCATCGCGACGGAGGCGTATAAGCGTTTTGGCCGTTGCAACTGTCAGGTCCACTGGTCATGAAGGCAAGGTATGAGCGTCATTTTTTTTTTTGAAATTATGGGAGCTCACCATCATCCTCTTCCATCCCCTCATCTTCATCCGTTTCTCCGTCCGCGTCGACGTCGACGTCTCCGGTATCAACGCCATCATCATCTTGACCCTCTTCGTCTTCATCTCCTCCGTCCACACCATCTTCGGCGTCCTCCTCTAAACCCTCTTCTTCGATGTCTTCCTCCTCCATCAGCACGTCCTCCACAATCTTGCCATTTCTCAACTTCCGTGGCTCCAATGTGACGGTCTCATCGTCTTCGGTATCCTCTGTCCCTACCTCTACCTCATCCTCATCCTCTTCACCTTCTTCTATAGATTCAACGGCCTCATCTGCCTCTTCGTCTGCCTCTTCTACATTACAACCCTCATCATCTCCATCACTTGATGGTGGCGCAGGCCTTCGCCTAGGCCGTAGCCGTGTCCGCAAGGGTGTGCGACGTCCTTTATAGGGCGGAGGCGTTGGAGTGGCAGATGTCGAGGAGATGAGCTCATCAACTTCCTCCTCTTCGGCGCCATCCTCATCGACCCCTTCATCCGATGACTCACTCTCCTCATGCATGGCCAATCCCTCACCCTCATCGTTTTCGTCATCCTCCTCTTTGAGACTCTGGATCTTCCCTTTTGCTTTCCGTGTTGGCGTCCTTCTCACCTCCGCCTTATCAACCCCATACTCATCCACTTGGGTATCCCTACCCTTACTCCGAAGTCTTCTTGGACTCGGCTTCGTTAAACTGGCCTCCAATTCCTCCAATTCAGTTAAATCACTTTCCTCTGCCCTCAATTTTGCTCTTTCGCTCTCTCGTTCTCTTTCCCTTTGTTTATCCTGTCTTCTTTTCGTTGGTACAATGACTCCCTCGCTAAACTCAACTTGCTTCGCTTTTCCTTTGCCTTTGGAAGTTTTATCGGGGGTAGATGGGGGAAATGCTGAAAGCTTCTTCGAACGTAGGCGTGTAGTGACGGATGAAGATATTGAGGTGGTTGTAGACGTAGAGGGAGAAGAACGACTGGATGTCCTCTGCCTGTGCGTCATGACATATGATGAGCTCCCTTTCCCGATGCCAGTTAGAAAAGGACTACCTTGACAATGCGCGTCCCTCTGTTACACCGAGCACATGTCCTGGGGTCTTTCGCTTTCTCAAGGGTCCATTCGTTTCACGCGACAAGTGACCCATGGAAGCACTGCGTCCTTTGATTTGCCTTCCCAAGCCCTTCGTGGCATCTCCCATTGTTGCACGACGCCTTAAGCTTGACCCACTGCCACTCGCGCCGTTCAAATTTTGACTCGTATCTGTTTCCTCTCCTCCAGCAACATTGCCGTCGTCCGAGGAATATTCTGACGAATTTCCATCAACATGTCCAGGTGGCGATGAAGGCGGAAGCTCAGCGAAATCGTCACGAGCAGAAAGGATCGCGGAGATGATGTCGGACTTCGTCATCAGATCTGCCTCGTCCGAGAGTCCGGTGAGACAATATAGGCGTATCAGATCATGTTTACGAAGTCGAGCGAGCTGCTTCGGAGGCGCCGAATTCAATAAATGCTCATCTGCTGTTAAGTAAGTGAAGTTGAGATAGATTATGTAAGCAGAAACGAGAATATGGAGACTTACTGGAATCATCTTCATCCCCCGGATCCGAAACGGCGTCTTGCGCGTCTTCATCGTCACACTCTGGGTTGGCCTCGGGATCGGAGGCACCAGAAGTCGATCCCTGGGCGGTGGCAGAATCAATATCCATTTCGCTGCTCTCCTCTGGCCCATCCATGGCACATTCATCGACATCTTCTTGTCCGTCCTCTTCGCTTGTAGTGTTGTATTCCGCGTGCTGGGTCCTAGGCCGTGTCTCCGACTTCAGACGCTTCGACCGTGTCCAGGCGCGCGTAGAGTGTGACACATTCTCGTTACTTGTGTTTATGCTAGTGACGCGTTTTCTCTTTGAACCTACTTGAGCGACATGGCGAGCCATATGAGAGTTTTTGTCGATAGGGAGATCCTGTGTAGTGAGACGGGAGGGTAGCCGGCGAAGATTGGGATGGAGGGGGACAAGAACTTGACGGATATCCGGGGAATCGGAAGGACCTTCCGTGTGGCGAGGACGGCGCGATGGTGGCGACCGACGCAGAGGGTATTTGCGAGTTGAGGGTGATAAAGACTCTTGATGTTGGGGTGCGCGACGTGCATAGGCCATCAGCAATTAAATTGAGAAGCCAGGATTGTTGTCGAAATAGGGTGGGTGGAATCGTTGTTGTTGGGGTGAGTGCCGAGCCCACAGATTGAGCGACGCTTACTCGCTGTGCTGGACAACAACCGCGACGGTTATTGGTTGGAACTGGCCGTGGAACAAACAGAGGCAAACAAATTGTGGCTGCTGAGTCAGCAGACACCGACTCCAGTGTTTCGACGGATTCCTGTATGTCCTCCTCCACTTATTCGCCACTTAAACCCACTCAGCCTATCTGGACAGCTTTCGACTGCGACTCAGAATCTACTAAATACACATTTCAACACAATATGATTCGCTTACGAGGATCCTCCAGTTGCGAATACAAATTCTAGACGAAAACGCCAGTAAAAGTAACGCAGTGCGATTGCGATAATGAATTTGAGACGGTGGTTTGGGTGGATTGACAAAAACCGTTTTTCCATTCCCCCCACCCCCTGGATAGGAACAAACTATCGAGTCTCGCCAGCATCCGATGTTGAAATCATCGGTATGTCCAACTCTTGGAATTACTGGCGTCAGACCATGCATTTCCAAGTCTTCATAATCTGTACTACATCCATAATTTCCGGGCGTTGTGAAGGCTCCTGCTTCCAACACCATTCTACGACTTCCGTGGCGTGGTCTGGGATGACAACCTCTACTTGTTCTTGCGGACGCAAAGCAGGACGCTGGCCTTGCATGACGCGGTAGATGACCGCAGCATCATTCGCAGCGTCTACAAAAGGGTGGTGTCCTGTATAGATCTTGGTGCAAACGTTGAATGTATAATCAGTAGAAGTATAAGAAACTCGCCTCCAAGCAAACACACGCAAAAGCATAAACGTCACTGGCACGGGTTTTGATAAATCTGTCCAGGTCAAAGATCTCAGGATTCAGGAGCTCAGGTGCCATCCATCGTATCGAGCCATGTGGATTCGATGTATGTGTTGCCACTGTAGCATCTCCGAAAACTGTCAGACCAAAATCAGATAAGACTGCATGCCAGTCATTATCTACGAGGATATTTGCCTGGGACGTGTTAACGATGAATTCAATATCGGGCAGGGCAGTACCTACCCCTCGGAGATCGCCATGAATGACTCCTTCTGCATGCAAGTACTCGAGTCCCTCCGCAATTTCATTCAGCTAAGCTAGCTGATCAATTGGCTGACCCAATGTTTAGCCCTAGATACATACTCTTTTCTCAATAATGATATTTGAAGGACCATTTGCTGCCCTCAGGTCCAGTATAGTGCCATGCCGCATCCAGGGTGACACCATGCAGAGCGAAGAAGGAAACACTTCCGAATCAATGCCTAAAAAAGTTAGCACATTTGGATGTTTCAACTGTTGCCAAACCAACGCCTCTCTGCCGAATGCCTGTGACAGGGCAAGCCAGCGCTCAGCTCACTTTTTTTAACGTGGAACTGAAGCCTGGGTCTTACTCGACGGATGGACTGTGAATCTTGGTCTTGTCTAACTCGCAAATGCTTTAGGGCTACTTCTTGTCCTCGATACATTGCCCGATAAATATCGGCAAACCCTCCTCCAGAGACAGGCTGAGGCTCAATTAAGATAAGCCCGCGGATCAGGACTGAGGCAGGTATGATTTCTGAGGCCTCTGAAAGCTTCACTAACAGACGACGAGCTTTGCGACCGATCTCGTATGTAGCCAGTTGTCCCTTGGATAGAACCTATGATCAATGCCTTAGTTCACGCGTCATTGGATCAAAGAACGATGACGGACAAATTGAAGAAGATTCAAGAAGGAGTGTGCATCATCACCTCGAAGTGCGAGGATAGCCGCCATTTCGAGATCTGACATTAGCAAGCCTTCTAGGAGAGTGGCGATTGCGGCTTCGTCTTCTTGAAGACATTCACGGACAGAAGGGTGCTCGGAAACTTGGATTTGGGTCGAGAGCTATTCCCTAACACATGAGATAGCGCATGGTAAATGAGCAGAACACGTGCTTGCAGGAGCTGTAAACGGCATCTATGACTCTCCACGAGACATTGTAATGTATCCAACTGGCCAATGTGGTCCAAATAGGCTTGGAAATTATTGCAAACCCTGCAAGGAGGTTATCTCGTAAGTCTCCATCATCCAAAGCAACATTGGACCACCTTTGATCTGCAGCATGTTCAGCAGAAATTTGACCCTCAAGAAAAGAGGTAAGATTCTGTCAAGTGCGTCTGAAGTTGGACAGGGTAACACCATAGCTTTCAACTAACCTGGTATACTCTTTGGCCGTGGTTAACGAATAAAGATCGTGAATAAGATAGTGATGCCGATGACTCGAATCGAGGAAGGTGTAACGTTAACGCATTGTCCAGGAAAGCAGGGAATTGGAGGTTAGCCGAAGAGTAGAGTCCAGGCTCACTGGTTATAAATATTTGGAGTGGTATGGTATGGTGGCGAAATGCAGCTTCCAACCAGACCAGGGTATTCAATAGATATTCACCATCCGTCCAACCAATGCAGTCGATTACGATGATCATGGGAGAAATTAGTTGGAAATCTCCGGTGAGGAACGGTTCAATGACGAGTTTTCGGGCAAAATTGTAATCTTCTGTGGTGAGTATGACCTCCCTCTCGTCCTGGATAACCTGCCTCATGGCCGACTTGAGCATGGGCATAGACTGTCCGATTTGAAACGCAAGGGTAGGCAGAAAAGTACGAGATGTCGTCTTTGAGTCAGAAGAGAATATCTTCGCCGCGAGTGCACCTCGACTTGCGCATTGGTCCGCCATGAGCTCTGCGATGGACGACCTTTTACCATATTGTCGAACAGGATATCTAAGCCAACAGACATATTGACCAGCATTATTGTCGAACCAATTTGAAATATGCGAAAGGAGACTGCCAGGAGCCACTTCAAGCATCGGATCCTGTGTGGTCGTAAGATCGCCAGAAGGAGGAAGACTGTCTTTTGGGCCTTCAGCCGAAAGTCTTTGCAACTCTTTCCACCCTGGTCATAAATCAAATATTGAATTTATCTAGTGACCAGCAAAGTGATTGATTGGCAATTGCTTCTTACCATCGGTCAAGGAGTCCAGCATGCCGTGCTGATATAGATAGAGAGAACGCGCCTCAGCGCGAAACTTTGGAAGACTTCTCTTTGCCTCTATGCAGATGGGGATGACTCGTCACAATTAATTGCAGAGGGACCTCATTCCTGTGCAAAACCTCAGCCAACCAAGTAATCGCCTGTATAAGAATTTCGACCGTCAGCCAAGAATTATCAGTGCTAGAAGCTTCTTGGCATAGATCCAGGGAGTCGATAACGATAACCTTGGGAGACATGGTTCCAGTGAGGGTACCTAGGGGTTCAACGATTGTTCTTAGCAAGAGGTGTTGCAGTCCATCGGTCGAGCTTGGTGATAACATCGATGGCTCCTCGCGCGTGACCTTTCTGACGAGTGGCTCTATTGCAGGAATATGCCGCGCAATTTGATTGACAATTTTAGGAAAGAATTCCACGAGACTGGGACCACGAGTGAAAAAGACACTTGCAGCGAGTCTGCCTTCCCTGATACAGAGCTCTGCAATCGTGCTTGCAATGTAGCTGGTCCGAGCGAGGCCAGAGTTCTCAACCCAGCAGAGGTGATGTCCTTGGTTATCAAAAATCCACTGTGCAACGCAGGTTTCAACCAGCTTGATACTAACGTGATCCCAACCTCTGTTCCAATTGTCGAAGATTTGAAGAACATTGGTGATCGATATCCTGTCTGATGGCTGGTGTTCCCAGCACCGTTCAATCATATCCCATAGATCATCTCGAATCTCGACACCAGTATCATCATGGATGATTGGTCGCCTTGGTCGGACGCCTTGTATGACTTGGTAAATGACCTCAGCGTCATTAGCGACATCAATGAAGGGTAATTTTCCTGTGTAAATCTTTTCGAAAGTGTCAGTTGACGTAGCGGACGAATACTGCCTGCATTCACTTCTAAACAGACATAGGCAAAGGCATATATATCTGTGGCACGCGTTTTTTGGAACTTTCCAAGGGCAAAATCATCAGGATGAATGAGTTCAGGAGCTAGCCATCTTGTCGAGCCTTGATAATGCGATGCCGAATCTTGACCAAGAGTCTCAATGAAATCAGTCAATCCGAAGTCCGCAAGGCAAGCAGTGCCGTCAGAGCTGATGAGAATGTTGGTCTAATCAGTTCGCTTCAGCGACGAGGCGTTTGAGCACAGAGAACTTACCCCTCGAAGATCCCCATGGATTACACCCTCTAGATGAAGATAGTTGATTCCCAGGCTAATTTCCTTGAGCTATTCGAGTCAGATCATTATTCATCACCAGGGAGAGATCAAAGCGCCTACGCGTCGCTCCAGATTGATATTCGAGGCGCCGTAAGTCTTCCTAAATTGAAGTATCGTTCCATGACGCATCCACGGTGAAACAACACAGAGATCGGACGGAAACGTATCGGGATCAACCCCTAGGAATTGAAGCACATGCGGGTCAATAAGCTGGTTCCAAACACGAGCCTCTTTTGTCAGTCTCTGCATAAACGCTCTGCGTCAGTGTGCAGCGATAGTCTCTAAATGCAGTCAGGATTACGCGACGGAGTCGTTGACGGTCTTGATTCTTCTGATGGTGAAAAATTCTAAGTCTCTTCAAAGCTACTTCTTCACCACGGTAGAGAGCGTGGTAGATGTCTGTGAAGCCGCCTCTATAAAGTGGATCCCGGTCCAATAATGTGATGCCATGGAGGTAAAGCATTGATAAGGGGAGACAAGTGCAACACGGTTTTACATAAATAGATTAATTTACAGTATTGCTAAGTATCAATTACAAAGGTGTAAAATATTTAATTTGTATCCAACGAGTGCTTGCCATTGTCCTTGTTCAAGGCTCCTCATCGCCTACAGAACCGAAAGCAACTATTCCCCTACTAACCATCTCATACACAACTCTGTCTACCGTTGCTTTGTTGGAGATGACAATAACCGCCTCTGCATCGAATTGCCGAACAAGGCGGTATGTCATTTTTATGAGATCAGGTTGACCATGTGACCGCGGGTCTGGCAAGATTAACATGAATTCATGGCCAGACAGGAAAGAAGGAATATCTGACTGTAAAGCACGGCCTCGGGATTGATTTGTATAATATCATCGATGAGCTTGTCACCAAATGTTTGTCGCGCATTGGAAGCGATCCAGAGGAGACGGAAGGGAACTTTGCCGTCAAAAATGAGTGGCATGCACGACGTAATCCCTGAACCAGTTGCGACTAGTATGATGCGCTGAAACAATGTCGCGATGCGCATGACGCCGAATCTAGGTACTCCTTGAACCCACAACTTCTTCGGTGGATCTGCGACCTTTTTGCTCGTCCAATATCCGGTTGTAGTGAGAATGACGGAAAATCCTGGCTTGCCAGGCTCGGGAATGGCGGTCAGATTATTCCACTCAATGAGCGGATTGTCTGATATTCTGACTTGGCAACCAGCGCGCGGGGTAGCTGATAACCGTCAGGATCGTCCAAGAACGTCACCGACACGACTCACTATAGTCGAAATATAAACGTACAGCATGAGGCGATAGTTCCTTGGTGAAGACGGGGACCTTCCTTAATTTAAGCCATGGAAGGGCAATGCAAACTGATCAGAATCAGTAGTACAATGGGTTTATTGCAACTAATCGTGCGCACCTGTCATGAGGATCAACAACCAAAAAGGGGATGATTCTCGAAGTTCCACATGTAACGGTTTGTCATCTTCTCGGTAATCATTCACGAGAAAAGGAACCTAAGATAATAGTCTTGTTGAGTACAGCAAGCAAGCAATCGAATCGACAATCAAGTAACCTGGACCCAAAGGAGAATCACCGCAACATATTGGGTGAAGCTATGGATGGTGTCAAAGTTCTCATAACTAGCGCGGAGCCGATGCCGTATTTTCGAGACGGAGAACACGATGAGCATGATGAATAGAATAAAGATGAACCATGATAAGACCAGGGTTGGCACCGATGTCTGTTGAGATCAGTTAGTCAAATCATACTTGGGGGGAAAGATTATACTGACCGTTTCATGATGAAGCACTTCTTTTGTCGCTTCCCCAGTGAAGTAGATACACCATAAAATGGAAGCAACCGCGATACCAGTGTGGAAACCGTCAATATGATATACTTCAGCAGCTATCTTGCGGACTCGAAGGGGCCAAGTGGTCGGGATAGCGGTGCAGACATAGAAGCATGCGTTGATGAAGTAGTCGGTCCCAAAGAAAAAAGACAGCCCAAGGTTCCACACGACAGCCTCTCCAATTCCAAGAGCCTCGATATGCCGGCTGGCATAAGCAAGGAAGAAGCAGATATTGAAAAAAAGGGTGAAACCAAATAGATGACGGTAGGTGTTAAAAATTCGATGGCGGATATTGCGAATGTACCGGTGTTGCTTCTTGTCTGGCAAGACTTCTTGTTCGTAATCCGCCCAGAGAGAGGTTTGACCTTCAAGCGCAGACGGGTCGATTTCTTTCTTCAGAGGAAGATGAATTACAGTGCCCAGTTGGGTAACAGTGTCAATAGTGGTGGAGGACCCGTTGACCCAGGCCGATGTTAGTAAAGAAGGTTTGACTTCTTTCTTGAGAGGGAGGTGACCCATAGTGCCAACTTGTGTGGCAGTATCGACAGTAGTGGAGGACCCGTTGACCCAGGTTGACGTTAGTGAGATACGGGACTCAACATCCCATTCTATCTTTGAAGTTCCTACCCTGTTATCCATACCGCTATATGTTGGGACTAGTCGAGAAGGAGTGGGGTCTGCGATGACTGGGAACGGGACGTAGGGGTAGTCTATGAGGGGTGACGGCGGCCGGCTCAACAGTTTTTCGGGAACAGGAGGCACGGTCGGACAGGCCTTTTCAGATTCAAAACCGGTACTGTGGGCCCTGAGCGAGGGGCTTCCCGAAAGTGATTGTTTGATTGATCCTGCAGAGGTCGTCCACTCGTGTTCAATTTCGTGCTTCTCCCGTATCGATGGATAAGCAAGAGCCATTTTCGGTGCACGAACGTTCGGAGGGGCAGCCTCCGAAGATGAAGTGACGTATTCGACAACCAGATTCTGAAGGGCTCGCTTGTCTTTTGTACCGGTGCTGTTTTCATTGTGAATGAGTGTGAAATGAGCGATGATTCTTCACCCACACAGTCTCTGGAAAGTTGTTAAGGCGGATATACTTCGTCGGCACAGCATAATGAGGTAGTGTCCGAGCGGCCGATGCTTGGACCGCTTCGATCGAGACGGTTGACGGCGTATAAAAGCCCCAGAGCTCTCCATCAATCAGAATTGCTGTTGCTGACTTCACTCCAGGCGCGCTCTGAGATAAATGATAAGAGATGACAGCCAAAAATTGACAGTAATCACGACACACCTCCATCGCAGCAGCTACACGACTGAGTTCAACTTTACAACCCTTTTCCGACATATAAGGGCGTATGTATTGGTAGGTAGTGAAAATCTGACCTGAATTTTGACCTGCTGATCAATCCTCCCTAGATGCTCCAGATCTCCATCTGGACGCCAACGCCTAGGAATATTCAGAGAACGAACCTAATGGAGGATGAACGGACTGACGCCAAGTCACCAGAGTTGTACATCATGGAACTAATGTGATTACATTAGCATTGTGAAATATGCCCAAAGAAAGACTTACCCGTCATTCATAAAAGGATCATATCTATATCGCTCAGCCGTCTTGTCGGAAAAGTTCACGTATCCTCGAGTGACACATGCCCCACCAGCCCACATGATTCCCACATCTCCGATCTTCACGGGCAGCATCCGCTCATCCAGAAGGTATACTATGTTGTTTGGCGTGGGTGTTCCGATGCCTAAGAGTTCTCCGGGGTAGTGAAGATGCATAGTGTTCACAATTGTAGTCTGCCTAATTGGTCGGGAGACTTGCTCCAAACACACAATGAGGACACTAACCTCAATGGGACCGCAGCAGTTGTAAAATTCGACCGATTCCGCCCAAGCATCGGCAAGACCTGGAAATAATGTCAACGAGGGCACACACAAGCTGAGAAGTCTATATTTATACTTACGCTTTGGGCAATGCCCACCAACGACTGCCACGACTTTGATATTCGGATAATCAATGGGGTCGTGTGGGGCCAGCATCGATGGAGTTGCAATGACGATATCGACTGTTTTAATGACCATGCGCGATTCCTTCGGTGTCTTTCCACTCAAGCATAAGGTGCTCCCGTTGTATAAACTACCTAAAATCTCCTGATTGAATCACGGGTGTTGAGTTGCAGAGGTGATAATGGATGAGGCACATGATAACACACCCAAAGAGCCACGTCACAGGATATGCTCGTGAGTTGAGCAACTCGGAGGCCAGGACCCATTGCTAGATTCCCCGGAGAAGTGCCAATGACTAGGAATAATGGTTAGGCAGAAAGCGAACAGGTACAGCCCAGCCTCAGCTCACGATTTGTTACGTTCTGATGCATGATATCAACGGCATGTAGGTCGTCCATCATATCTGTAGAAGATATTAGAACCTGGGAAGCAAGTCCAGGTAGTACACACCACTTGTATATATCAAGCACGCGCTGTCACTTGGAGAAGAGAGGTCCTCTGGCCTGACGCAATGTCCATCTGGTTGAGGGCAGAGAGAATCTTCAATACATAGCATAGGATGTCTGGAAACCCGGTCTGCAAATCTCCGCTGGAACAAGACAACCGCCGCATCTGAATCTCGCAGCGCATGAGCAAGATCGGTCTTGGATATGAGGTTTCCATCTAAGGGAACATATGCACCGCCGGCCTTTAGGACACCAAGGATGCCAACGACCATAACGGTAGAACGCTCGACAAGCAAAGCGACCCGAGATCCAGAAACGACCCCCTTCGAGCGCAGATGGGCAGCAATGCAATTCGCCTGGTGATCGAGCTCTCCATATGTAACTTTCATCTGACCATCCTCCACCGCGAACGCTTCTGGCTGCGTGCGTGCATGAAATTCGAACGCCTGATGGATGCATTTGAACGGCGGGTCGAGCGTTGGACCGTGACCAAATTTGTTGAACAAGGCCTTTCCGACAGGTGAGAGGGACTGGAGCAGGTCTTGAGGAGACCTGTTTTCCATCGTTTTGAGCAGGCGTGAAAGTAGGATTCCAACATCAACATTGTGGAATGCGTCAGGTTTATAGTGTCGAGTGTAAGAGTCCACCTCGGAGTTGATGCAGTGTGCGGGGACTGGTGTGGGTGCAGGATTGCACTGGAGCTTCTAATAATACGCGTCGTCGGTGGCCCTGTCCGTGCAGAGGGAGCTGGCGAGCTGGCGAGCTGGTGTTGACTGGGTGGGTGAACATCCAAATTTCATGAGGCAACAAAAGGTTATCACCAGCAAAGCCGTGTTCCAGCGAATATCCTACAGTGAAACATGCCGGATAAAATCTCAAGATCTCACCAAGTACCGTCAGAACAGCCAGTGGTCGCCGATGCGGATTTCTGGTGGATGGGGGTTACCAGTGAAATAACAGACCTCTCAGTCGCTCGAGGGGTCTGTCCGATGTTTGGGTCTGACACAGTACCACAGCTTTGATGCACCCCAAGTACAGCCGTTCCGGAAAACCTTGTCCACGTAAAATGCCCGAAATTCAGAAAAAATGAAAACAATTCATCCCCTCGTCCATGAACCTCTTGCCATACAAGAAACTCGAAAATCGGTGCTAGAACGATGATGTTGGACACAGGGAATGGTAGTAACAGAATCTGTGAGTGTCTCCATGATCACGCACTATCCGAGGCCTCACTGCGTCGTAGGATAGCTTGATATCATCCTATGCTGAATTAGAGGCTTTATTGGGTGTGTAGGCGAGAATGGAGAAGCCATTGCATTTTTTCCCGCAGGTATGTCAGAGCTCCTGGAGAATGGAGGTTTTACTGATCCAGAAACCTAGCTCCTCTGGCCACCGAAAAACATAAGACTGCTTCTTTACAAATGACATGGATCCATGGAGCTCCTGACACCGAATCCCGCTGATGCTGCAGACTCTTGTGGACTCAGGAGGTGCTGAGCTGCACCGAAAACTAGGTAAGATAGGGAACATGCACAACCAACGGCATCACGTGTTGTTACTCTTCTGTGATGCTGGGCAGGATTGTCAGTTTTGATGGCACAAATGAATTCATTTAACACAACATATAGAACATTATTTTGTCTATTTCATCTTTCTATGACAAAGATTGGAAAATTGAAGACTAGAGTTCTCTTGGTATTCCTTTACTGCAGAATACTCTAGTCTCCAATTTTTTGAAAACTGCGAAATGAAGGCAAAATAGAGTGGCAGGCAAAATGTCACGCAAAATCACGCTTGGATCATGTGATGCTGTTGGTTGTGCATGTTCCCTATCTGTTACGGACTTACCGGTTTGTATGTTACGCACTTTTCCCTTGCATTGTACCTTCATTATTTCTTTGACTCATCAGACCGCTTATTCATTTACCTTTACTCTACCATTCTCCTTTAGTATACTTCACTCCCGCGCTGACTCGCACTCCGCAGTAGGGATTACTCAGTCCGCAGTCGTCTGACTCACTTCGCACTGCCTTTCCGCAGTTACTGACTCATCCGCACTGCCTTCCGCAGCTACTGACTCACTCGCTACCGCTCGTAGCCAGCACTATATAAACCCCATGTACCATAGCTACATTCCTTAGATTTAGCAATCACTTTGCTCTTCGCCTTTCCACTTCCTGCATACTCTGCCCGAACCTTGGAACAGTTTGTTAAGCATAACACTATCTTATGTTGGTGCACTTTATTTCCTTCTATACAATATCTTGCCTGATGAAATAAACTTCATAGGTGAAGCATCCCATGTCCTTTTCTCGACCTTTCATTCAAAGGCGAGGTGGGAACTTCATTAAATGTTTGAAGAAACAAAGAGGTGGAGGGGACAAACAGTGAAAATAGGAAGGTAAAATAGGATCCCGTCACCGATGTGTACATAACCTCAGACCCCCCAGTTGACCATTAACAGAGATTCATGCCGTCCTGTGATGCAATGAGTTTTGAGATCGTAAATGTTTCTGATGACACTCACCGAGGCTGCCACCACTATCCCCGGCCTCCAACACCTGTTGTAGTGTCTCAAAATCATCCAGCCTTATTCCAACATTGGTTTTTGAATATATTTTGCATCTAGAAATGTTCAGAAGTGACCAGATGAATTGTTTTCATTTTTCTGAATTTCGGGCATTTTCGAGTATTTTTCGATCACTCAAAAACACGCGGACAAGGTTTTCCGGAACGGCTGGAAGTGTTGACACCTCTACGCCGGACAAAAATTTGACATTGTTCAGGTGTTGCAGGGGTGACTAGGAGGAAACTAGGAAAAACAGAGGGAGTTACCTTGCGACTGAAGTTGGATCAGACCACTTTGAGCGCATGGACTCCAACAAGTTCCCATGAAAGCTAAACGACGGAATAGAGCGGCTCTGTAGTAATGTGCTTAATGGCCAACGAAGGACAAGGGCATCGAACGAGAATTCCAACCAGTTCACTCAGAACTATCTCCTTTGTCCTCTCTAAGTTTTTCGTATTGATCGGTAGCAGAATTCTCCAAAAGACTGAAAAAGGCCGATAAGTCATGGTCTTTGAAGGGGATGATACAACCCACTTGCTCAAGGCATGCTGATCAATGGGAGGTCCTGCGCCACTCCCGACCATCACCTTGACGGATTTGCTAGGAACACCTTCCACCAAAATATACAGCCAACCAGGTCCGGGTGGGTATATATTTTCGTTAGGCGGACCCATGACTGACAGAACATTTCCATCGAGGAAGCATTCAAGGTATACCAAGCGTGCATTGGCATGCACCGCATGCGTCACGTAACCCAAATCCATGAGCGCCACTATCTCACACTCAATACTAGACACATAGATCAACACTCAAAGAACATACCTTCGGTTTTTCCTTGTTTTCCATCGCCAAGTTTGACCTTGATCTTTACCTCCTCCCCAAATCCAATCTTTGTTATACCCTTCACCACTTGTGGTCTCTTTTGCTTCATGTAAGGTGGTGCAATCCACTCGACCCTATATTCTGTCCCGTACTTCACCTCGCTGCGGTCTAAATTCGGATTACTGCCTGCCACCATAACGTCTCCTGCAGGGGTCAACGTTGCCACGCTATGATACATTCTCGGTATTTGGGTCACAGGCATTTGCGCAGACGAAAATCGTTGACCAGGGGGAGCGAGTGGGTCATACAACACAGGCCGAAGGACAGGGTTATCCGCGTTCGACGCTCCAACCTGGTCAAGAACATTTCCGTATCCTGATATGCCAGAGCCAGCGCCATTGACAATGAGAATCTTGCCTGTCGGGAGAAGGACAGCATCAGGCATGGTTCGGGCCTCGGGCATCAGCTCAACTTGCCATCCCGCAGAAATGCCAGATTCTGTCAGTACCATTCGTGTGCATTGGGCGGAGGCAGGATCTTGAGAGGAGATTTCGTAACTGGGTTTGTGATCATTGATATCGGAGCCACCGCATAGAAGAATTTCGGGCTGATAGTCATTCTTTGGGGAGAGAGGAAGAAGCAGACCCGTTCCGGCCATCGGATACGTCACTCGCACGCCATTGGGGATACGGGGAAGCCTGCGTTCTTTATTGAGTCTCCAGTCATAAATCATAGCATCTTGATTAGCAGCCACAAAGACTTTTCCGTCGGGCAGAGAAAACGCAATAGGAAACAAGTTTGAGTTCAGGGTGTCCACAAGAAACGGCAGATGGATAGGAAGGCCGTTGCTTTCGTGAATTGATTTTGGTGGAAAGTACTCGATTGTGGGGTTATTTACGGTGGCGTTGTTGATCCAACCCCCTTTGCTCGATCCTCCGATGATCATTGCGCTGCCGTCACTGATGCGGACAACCGTGTTATACCACCGAGGGCTCGCCAAACGGATCCGTGAATGGTCCTCGTAGATCTCGCATGTATGATTTCCAGCATCGCAGGGGTTGAACAGACGGATGGCGTGCAGCCCATTCAGATCCCCAAAATCTGCAGCAGACGTGTGGTCCTGGACAACGGGATTGCCTCCCACATTGACAAGTGTCCCGTTCCCTAGAAAGGAACCCCCAGCGCAGAAAGAGTTCGACTGTATAGAGAGGGGCTTGACGGAATGCGTATCTAGGTTGTATAAGGCTGCCCAGGCAGGATGTCCATCTATCGTCAGAGGATTGTGCTCGACCTTGTCTATTATAAGAGCGTGGGTTGAAGAGATAATCGCCAGCTGCATAGCATGTACACCAGTCGCTCCCTGCTGTGTCACAGTCCATTGGAGCGATGACTCAGAGTCCTGTATTGCCAGAAATAACGGCCGAGTTCCAGTGGCGGGCAGAGACGCTTTAGCTAAGTGCTTTGGATCGCTGCCTCGAGTGACAATAAAAGCGTCAAGGTCGCAGAGGGTACGCTTCGGAGATCCTGGCCTCTTGGCTGTGTTGATGATTTTTATAGTGTGTGTCCCATAGTCGAGGTTGAAAGTCCAAAATATGCGCTGCTGGGCCAGAGGCAGACGATGATCACAAAACGCATCCACACGTTTCCGCCTCTGACCATCGATGTAGACCAAGGAAATCCCATGTCGCCTATCGCAGGTACCAAACCATTCGATTCCAGTTCCAGTGAATGTGAAGACTATTGATGCATTCGGGTCCGATGATAGGCGCAGCGATTTGTGGATATAGGACGAAGAATATGTTGTCCGCCATTTACCAGTATAATGAACGAGGGGCGAGGATGAATCATAAGCTTTTGCACCCGGCGGGACATAGAAGGGAGTAAACCACGAGGGGATGATTGATTTTGGAGTGGTTTGGCCGTTCCATGCTGAGTCTTTGGCGAGGGAGGACAGTACAAAGGTTGCCAGAATTGAAAGTGTGAGCGCAAGGGATGGTGTTATTCTCTGAAGCAACGCGGCCATCGAGGGAGATGTGGAGGGAGTGTCACGGGGTTACCAATGGCTGCTCTATTATATATACTCCTTAGAGCTCTCCAGAGCACACGCCTTCAACCCAGTCCGTATCACTCCTCACTGTCGTCAAGTTCTCATACGTGGTCTCCGTGATCACCACCACATCCTCGATACGCACGCCACCCACATCCTCATACCTCTTCAGTACTTCGTGATCAATCAATTCTGACCCACGCACGGCAGCAAGCAGGTGAGGCGAGAAGTATATCCCCGGCTCGACAGTCTGAACCGGAGTTACAGGTCGGGTGGAAAATGGAAAGAGGAAAGGACTTACCACAACCATACCAACCTCCAGTGGCAACCTCAACCTCAAATATTCATAAAAGTTTGGATGGTCGGCCGCGATAGCATTACGCGGGATGGTGCGGTTGACGATCGGCTTGCTCACGCCAGGGACATCGTGCACGTCCATCCCAAGCGAATGCCCAACACCGTGTGGGAAGAAAGCAGCACTCACCCCCGACTTCAGAAAATCGTCATCCGATATATCTGATTTGAATATACCAAGAAGCTTGAAGCCGGCGACGAGCGTGCGATGGCAGGCAAACTGTACCTCATCCCAATGCAGCCGAGGGCGAAGCAGGGAGAAAGATACCTGGGGAAGGAGTGAAATAATGATCATCATATCATGTACCTCAAGAAGGGGTACCTTTTGCATCTTGAGCACAAGACCATATATGGCCCGTGCTTCAGGTGTGAACTTGCCACCATTCCCAATAGGAATTGTACGAGTGATATCAGAAGCGTAACAGTTCCATTCGCACCCCGCATCAATAAGTAGCACCTGGGGAACGAACTCTTTTTCTTGCTCGTTGCGGCCACGGACGAGAGTGGTTGTATTGTGATGATCATGGGGCTTCACTGGCCCCCAAGCGAATTCACGGTCGTTACAACAGTAATGTAGTGTGGATGCGCGTGTAGATGCGGCGACGATTGGAAGGTAAGCTTGATGGACGGCGCTATGATGAAGAAAGCCTTTGGTTAGCAAAGCACGGTAGTTACAGATATCGACAGTACCCTTCTCGTCGACAGGATGCAACGAATACAGCCTCGGCTTCGCCTTCCTTCTCGATGAGCCATTCACCAGGCAAAACTGGTCTCCCAGTGGGGGCCTTCTGAATGGCGCCGCTGACCGCAAGACCAAGAAGCCGCATGACAACCTCATGTGCACGAGAGCTTATGTCATTTGCGCGCCGTATCTCTCCAATCTCAAACGAGTCCTTGGTGAGCCGCGCACGCTGAAGGGCAGACAGTAGGTACGCATCAGTGATAGCGCCGCCTTCGTTCTGAAGAGCAATGATAGGGGCTATGTACTCCTCAGGAAGAACAGGAAACAAAGGCGATCCACGTGGAAAGGTATGAAATAGGGTACCAGGAAGTGTTGTCAGGATGGAGGCTATCGCGGTAGGAAGCGCGTCAGGGTGGTCGATGCGGGAGACATCATGGGTCCGGACAGCAAGATCGGGAGCTGGTGGAGGAACAGACCACATGATATCGGCCTGGTTGGCCTTTGGGATGAAAAGGTCAACGGATGTCTGGTCTGGAGCTCCAGGTTGGTAAGTGGCAAGGACGAAGGATCCTGGGATGATACATCCTGTCAAGTAGTAAAAGTTGGACTCCTGGCGAAATACGAGTTCGCGATCCGTATCATTGCGGAAGCCAGTCACTTCTCCCGCTAACAGAAGTACATGAGACTGTGGAGATCCTTAGTTGAGGGTCAGCACAACGAACTGGAGTGACCTTGGTCTTTTCGGAGGCTGGCAGCAATGCTGTGAGATGCTCGAATGTCTTAGCAACATGCTGCGATGCTGATAACAATGTCAGTCTATATCTTGTGCAGGATGTGACTATACTCGCCTGGGTACATCGTCGTTGAAGGGATAGAGCTGTGATCGATTGGCATCACGACCTGCCAATAAGGAATAACCAAGTCATATTATAATATCTACTATTAACGACAGCGCACAATAAACGGTTCAAACAGTCTTCCATGTGTTATGAAGCCCCACCGTATCGTCAGAACCGTTTATTGGAGTAAGGGGTGCGGAACTGGCCACACTCTCCAAGGGCGCCATACTCGTCTTCACCTTCCCTCGCACATTGTCAGCACGGAGATCTTCAATGTACTGTAAATACTCCTCGCTGACACCTCCCGTAATATAGTCTCCAGTGAAGACCGAACAATCAAAATTTCCTATGCTGGGATTAAGTTGCCGAACAGAAGCTTCCAGGTCAGGTAAGGTTTGGAAGATGACGAGGTCAGCACCAATGGCCGCCGCAATTTCGTCGTCGGTGTCGCGACCATGGGCAACAAGCTCGCTCCTCGATGGCATGTCGATACCATACACATTTGGATACCTGTTGGAATGGACTCAGATTAGAGCAACGGACTCGCAGAATGGGACAGCCGACGCACCGAATGGGAGGAGCACAGCTAGCGACAATGACTTTCTTCGCGCCGACATCTTTTGCCATTTGTATGATTTCCTTCGACGTTGTACCTCTAACGATCGAATCTGGAGCACAATTAGAATGAACCTCTGTCGTGACGAAGCTGCATACCATCAACAATGAGAACATGCTTATCGGCGAACTCCAAAGCCATCGCGTTCAGTTTCCTCCGGACGTTCTTCTTCCTGTACATACCTCAGGTGCGCTGGCTGTGACATCCCAATCATTGCGACATACCTCATTTGCTGACCAGGCATGATGAACGTCCTTCCAACATATCGGTTCTTGATGAAACCTTCACGATATGGTATCCCAAGCTTTTGAGCAAGGTTGAGCGCAGCTACCCTCGATGTATCAGGAACCTGTTTTGGATGAATTGATGTAGGAAAAAGGAAGGCCAAGAACGGGCTTTAATGCAAAGACACTTACTGGAATGACCACGTCGACTGTAAACTGTCTCTCTTCCAATACAGTTCTCACTTTTTCGGCTAATGCATCACCCATAGCCATCCGACTTCTGTAAACACTGATCCCGTCCAAAACGGAATCGGGACGTGCAAAATAAACAAACTCGAAAATGTCTGGAGCAAAGGTAGCGGGCGGCGCCACTTGACGACGGGAGACATTATTGCGCGTGATGATGATAGCTTCACCTGCGCAAAAAAGGGAAATGGACATGAACCATTTCTACACAGAAAGAGAAGGGAAAACCAACCGGGATTGACGTCCTGCCACTCCATAAATCCAGCAGCATCCGCGACGACGCTCTCACTGGCAAACATATAATCATTACCACCCCCAGTCTTCCTTACAGCCATCCCAACTGGCCGAATGCCATTCGGATCCCTAAAAGCTATGATCCCGAATCCAGCTAGCATGGCGACACAGGCATACGCGCCCTTGCACTGATCCATCATGCCCCCAATAGCAGTAAAAATGTCCTCCTCGTTGATCCGGAATTTGCCCGTCTGCTGCAAATTATTCGCAAAGATATTGAGGAGGAGCTCAGAGTCTGAAGCTGTATTGATGTGCCTGTGAGCGGTGGCGTCCATGTATTTCATCAACTCTTCGGTGTTGATGAGATTTCCGTTCTAGATGAAACCAGGATAGATGAGTATAGAAAAGGAGTAACGATAGTTAGGAAAAGCGTACATGCGCAAAAACGATACCATACGGCGAATTGACGTAGAACGGTTGTGCCTCAGCGTGGTTGAAGCTGCCTGCAGTAGGATATCGCACTGTCCACGATGTCAACCCGAGCACAAGGCAGAATTGGGTCGTCAGTGGTTATTCTATGAACAGAGCAAAGAAACCTAACTACCGTGGCCAACACCCATCCCACCAATCAACCTCGAGATCGCGACGGCATCGAAGATATCGCGGACCATGCCGTTCGCTTTGCACTGATAGAAACGGCCCTTCGGTCCACATGTCACAATTCCACACGCATCTTGACCTCTGTGCTGTAGCAACTGTAAACCCTCGCAGAGCTCAGGCGCAGCATCAAATGCTGGATCATGCAGAAGTAGACCCAAAATTCCGCACACTGTGGTCAAGAAATTGATCGGTTTTTAGCGTCGGCGATCAGTCGAATAGTTGTTGCTGCAACTAACTCTAACCAGGAGCCGGGAAAGGAAGAGGGACGTGTACTATCGGTAGTAGGTTGAAGTGTACGATGTGTGGCGAGAGGAACATTGAAAAGAATTTCCTCAGGAGGTCAAAGATAAGATCAGGGGCACGTGCTTAGTAGTATTACGTGACGGAAAACAAATACGCGGTTGAACGCTATGATTATAGGTAAAACAACAAGAGCAGTATGAGGTCGATTCTACAATGATCCCGGATAGATGGTGAGTGGCTAATTGGGGTATTTTGTCTAGATGTGATGCAATAAGGAATCAATGGAAGGATGAACTTCCGACGATGCAAATCGGTATCATTTTGCTCAAAATTTGAGCTGCTTGGGCTTCTCCCAAGTATAGGACGGGTTTCCTGTGGACCATGAGCGATGTACTATGGCGGATCAGGTCACATAACCTACCGAAATGGCCATAAGACGCTGTCTTGAGGTATTGCGGCTTTTGGAGGTCGAGGTCACGGACTAGCGACAAGTTAAATGTGGGCGTGCATGCATACCACCAGGAGGCGGACACCTACCAATCACACCGGGTCGGAGATCCCAATTGGCCCGAATGATATCGACGAGCTCTTCTTCCGTCTTTTTGCCTGTACCGTAGGTATCAACGTATATGGACAGGGGCTCGGCAACACCAATAGCATAAGAGAGCTGCACGAGGCACCGACGAGCCAAACCAGCAGAAACGAGGGATTTGGCTGGCGGTCTGGTTAAAATGCTTTGACAGACGCAAAGGAGACGAAAGACATACCGATCCAACGCGCGGTGTAGGCAGCAGACCGATCAACCTTGGAGAAGTCTTTTCCAGAAAAAGCCCCTCCACCGTGGGCACCCCAACCACCGTAAGTGTCAACAATGATCTTGCGGCCAGTCAAACCTGCGTCTCCTTGGGGTCCACCAATAACAAACCGGCCGGAAGGTTGGATCTAATTATGTGATTAGCCGAGTACATGTCATGGACGAGCTAGGACGATAAAGACGAACATGGTAGATGGTGTGCTCATCCAAGAGCTTGGCAGGAATAACTTTCTTGACGATCTTCTCAAGGATTTCACTGCGGAGATCAGCAGTTGAGATTTCCTCCGCATGCTGGGTAGAAATGACGATAGTGTCCACGCGAAGAGGGATTGTTGCGCCGCCATCCTTCTTGTACTCGACAGTAACCTGTGTCTTGGAGTCGGGGCGGAGCCAAGGAAGTGAACCATCACGACGCGCAGCAGCCATAGCAGCATTCAGCTTATGGGCCAAAACAATGGTGAGCGGCATGAGTTCCTCAGTCTCATCCGTGGCATAGCCGAACATTATACCCTGGTCGCCAGCACCGTGGTTCTCGAGGGATCCATGATCTAAGCCTTGCGCAATGTCCGGAGATTGCTGCTCAATGGCAACTAGGATGTTGCAAGTCTTGTAATCGAAACCCTTAGACGAGTCATCGTATCCAATTCGCTTGATCGTATCGCGGATAACCTTCTGGTAGTCAAGCTTGGCTTGAGTGGTGATCTCGCCGAAGACCATGATCATGCCCGTTTTGGAGGCAGTCTCGCAAGCAACCTTCGAGAAGGGGTCCTCGGCAAGACAAGCATCCAGCTAGACAAACTACCTCAGCTCACAGGCTCGTCCATTGGCGCCTCTACTTACAATGGCGTCAGAAACCTGGTCACAGATCTTATCTGTGCCACGAATCAACAACCTAGTTATTATAATGTGGTCGCGCTAACACGTACCAGGATGGCCTTCACCAACAGACTCGGAAGTGAACAGGAAGTGACCAGAGGCAAGAGGGGGGCGAACAGCGTTTCCGTTGGGGGCCATCGTGAATTGGAGGGGATGGAGAGAGGACAAAAGAGGGTTTGGATGCCATACAATACCACATTTTTTGCAATATATTGTAATTATTGCTTTGTCAGCAACTCATCACGCAATATTCTCGTACGATCGAAGAATCGAAAAATCGCAATCTCAACTCATCGACTCATCCATCGAGGAACGAAACAAATCAACGCGTCCCAAAGCTCGCTTCGTTGAAATAAACAAAGGTGAAATTGGATATAGGGGTTCACATAAGTACCGAAAAACAAAATCACCACTGTACTACTACTACACACATGTAGTTCATTAGTCTAACCCTCGACCGATGGATATTCTCGATGGCATCGTTACTTCATAGGTTTCTTGTACGAGGAATGGTCCAAGAATGGTCAGGAGTCTAATCCAACCCCCAATGGATCCGTATTCCACGAGGTGTATCCCACGTTCGTCATGGGTGTTGTGTTATAATCGTCTTTACGTATAGGTGGCGTCCTCGTTGTGGAACTCGTTTCCGTCTTTGTAGGCACCGCCCTAGGTACCGGATGCGCGACAGTTGGATCTTTTGGGAGTGAAGGATTGGTTATGTCAAATGACCCGTCCTGTGTTGATCCAGGTGAGCCCCAAGGATTATGTTCCGAATCAACATGTGAAGTTTTGCTAGTAGAAGTAGCCCATGGATTACCCCCTGTCGATGACAATGTCATCGATTCGAGGCCACGCGAAACGGGGGATGTTGACGGAGGCAATTCCTCACCCCAACCTTGTAAAGCCTCACGATCTTTGCTGGCATCGTCCTCATTATTTCCCTGAGCCACAATTTTCAAGTCCTTCGTGACTCCAGCGTACGCGTCTTGCACGACTGAAAACGCGGCGGAGGCGTTAGAAGAGAACTTTCCCCACACTGACTTTACTGCGGTGCTGGACAGAAAATCTGGCGGTCGTGTACGAGTAAAATTGGGTGATCGGGAGCTTGGGGAAGGAATGCGAGCGGGCCGCAGACGGTTAGAAATCTGTGAGGCGTCAGATGCTTCGTTGTTACTCAGATTCGCGCTACCCAGTCTAAGATATACCTCGGGCGTCGAGGCAGAGGGGTCATCCGAATGATGGCCCAAACCTGTAAAAGCAGCGTTGAGAGTTTCAGGTCTCGCGCTGTGGGCTCCTGGGAGGTCTGATGGCGACGGGTGTGATTGTGAGGTATCTGATCCTTGAATCTCAGGCTCTTCCTCCGCGTTGTCTATTGGGCCTAGTACCACCTCAACTCCGCGGGTTCGAGCTGTCACAGTTCTCCCGTTCATCTCTTCGTCAGTCTTACTGTAAAGTTCGTGCCAAAACCGGATATCTTTGGGATTCGGGAGTAGAACTCCCATATCTGCGCATGGTGCTCGGCTCGTTGGCTCGTCTAGGGATGGATCATACTTCGGGTTGCAATTCTGTTCCATCTCTCCTGGGGAGTTCAGAAAGTCCCAGATACTAACGGTGCGATCGCAAGCCGGCGGGCCACCAACACCAAACCGCCGCTCGCGCTCGGAATTATACAAAAATGTCCCGAACTGACAGGAATAGACATGATAGTGCAATCGACGAAGGAACCGCTCGTTGAACTCGAACCGTTCTGGAAACTGTCGTTGAACCTGTCGAACCGATTCTAGAAACTGGTGGAAAACGGGGCTCGTTTCCTTTAGGTGAGGCTGGGACCCAAAACGGTTTTGGACGGAGGATAGAAATGCCTGGGCAGCATCCGCGCCGCTACCCGCACTAGCGGCATCATAGGTTGAAAGGAAGAATTTGTCGGATGAAAGATGTCCACATCGATCAAGGAACTTATGCCCGTACGAAAGCCAGTCCTTTTCGATGAGGATTTCGAAGCCACGTATTGTTCTGTAGAACGGGTCGAGACAGAGTTGACTCAGAGCAGATAACTGAGATGTACGGTCCCAACCGTCTGAGCAATGTATCAGGACGTGCGACGAATTCACATGGATGTTCTTCACGATGAGTAGCGTCCCTCCAATGATTGCTGAGATATGCCGCAGCCAGCCTGAACGCCGAAGGGCCCCACGGTCTAAGACCGCAAGATTGGAAAACTGACCAGCAAGGTCACTGCTGATGCTTGCAAGGACCGCATCAGCCTGCCTCAAGGCTTCGACGACTTTCAGAAGAGAATCGCGCATTGTATGGATATTGTCGATGCCCAGGTAGGCTTTCTTGCCCTCCTTGTAATGATCCATGTTCTCTGTTCCGGCGCCTTTTGCAGTATTGGCCACGGCGTTAGTTGTTGGCCTAGCATCTATGATGAGGTTCGTAGTCGTTGCCCCATAAACGGGAGTACTGGAAGCGCGGGATTCAGGTGAGATTTGCGATTGGAAAACCGCTTCGATGAGCTTCTCGTCTTGGATAGAACGATTCTGGGTAATCCCGACCATCGGTTGACTCGAACGAGTTATACTCCCCTAAGGCAAAGTCATGTCAAGTTCTCCAAGGGCATTTGATACAGGTTACGCACGTAATTTGCCCAGTGTAGATAGGTGAGTACAGGTATTCTACATTTACTTCGGTATTTTGAAGCGTATTGTAATGTCGTGTCACTGATTTTGGTCGGAACAACCAGGCGGGCAGGGTATGTAGGACAGAACTGGAGTTACTAGAAGTCATCGATAAACGACTTCTTGAACTGAATTAGGCACCACGCACAGAGTAATCTTTGTTGACATCTGTGAAGCGCCATGCCTTGCTTCGCGTACCAACGCCCATACGGCCAAATTCTTCTCGGGGAGAATAAGTGAACCAACCTGTATTAGAAGGTAGTGGGGGGTTTGGACGATAGAAAAAGGCATATAGCTGCGTAACGGACGCTAGGGATGCATTGCAGCATTAGCCACGGATTACGATATCAACAGACCACCAACGTACTCACGACGGTGAGCTCTTTCACGGTCTCAAATACATCCGTCGATTCATCAGGTTTCACAAATCCCAAAGAGAAGGTTTCAAAGGTTCTTGTATGAAATGTGACAGGATATTTTCCTTGCAATGTTTGCGGAAGGCAAGACACGGACGAGATCAGTGGATATGGCACCTGTATATAACTTGAATGGTGCATCAGCAGTTAGATCCATCTCACTAACCCACATCTCTTGCGCCGCTTCTCCATCGTATCGGAAGATAAGGTGATGGGCAGTCAAATGGATTGTGCCAGAGAGTGTCAAGCCAGACTTTGTGCATGCAACCCCCCCGACCTGTAGATGGTGATCGCTGAGCTGAGCGCTGAACCCGAGTCGGACGAGAGAGATCACCTTTGAAACCCGTATAGCATCCATGATAAGGGAGAGAGGGACGACTAGTTAAGGTGGATCTCAATGAATCTGGGTTGGGCTTTGGTGCTGTTTATTACTTATTATTATGCGGTCGACTTTTTGAAGAGAGAATCCAATCATTTATGGCATGGTCAATGTACACAGTACAGTCTGTACAGGGGTCAGTTTAGAATACATCATACCAATGCACGTCAGGAATAGGGTATAGAGACTAAAATTTCGTCCATTTAGATTCGGGGTTATCTACTCTGCCAGCTACCATTATAGCACCAAGCCCGCGAAAAGCCCGGTACCAGCCAGAAGGATACCTGCGGCACTGCCTCCCATCCGGAGTGCACTGTTGGATGTGCTCGTGGAGGCAGGGGCACCTATTCCACTGGCGGCAGTTGTCGCTGAAGGAGAGCCATAACCATAGGGCCCAGTGGTAGATCCACCAGCAGACGATGATCCACTTGGAGCACCAGCAGCTTTGGCAGCCGCCTAACCATGTCATTTCAGTTAAACAACCCACGACATCATGTGTTGGACTGACCTGGAAGGCATCAAAAGTCTTGGCAGCAGTAGGATTCACAGCGAAAACCATCCCCGCATGGCAGTGGCTGGATTTTGTGAGATGTGTGTGTGTCTATGACGCAAAGAAGGCATTCTTACTTGGCGGGATTTGTTTGAGCGCAGAAGAACCACAGTGGTGCGGAGGCGTTCTGGACAGTGATGCTCCAGGTTGGGAAAGAAGTGGCGTTGGGGGCGACCGGCATGAAGCCAGAATCGATCCCAGCGGCAGGCGTTGTCTGCAACGTACATGGGCTGGCAAATGTTGATTGTGTAACAGACTAGCCAAGAGATAAAGGTCAGTTCAATCACTGAAGGCATCCTTGACGCGACTGACATGGTTCTTGGCGCGACTGAAGAGGAAGGGAATCCAATCAACAAACAAATATCAGTCGTAATCCTTGGAGGTTAACATACAATTCGAAATTGATGATGTCGCCAGCATTCAATGTAACGCTGCTGGGTGAGAAAGCGAGCTATGGTACTCGTTGAGTACGACATTCACAAACGATGGGACAGGCAGAGCTTACAGAGCCTTGATCACCAACGAGGACGGAGACGTTTGCAGCAGACACAAGAGCGGCAGCGGAAGCAACGAAGGCAGCGGTCGAGAAACGCATCTTTCAAGAATCAGAAAGTCTCTGTATGATGTATACAAGGGCGGTCTTGATCAAAAGACGGACTTTGAGCCTGGCAGGAGGGAGATGGTAAGGAACAGGGTCAAGATAAATGAGCGAGGACTGACGCTGCTCGGTGACACGGGAACAAGAAATGTTGTGAAATAAAAGTTGAGATCCTCATGCTTTATATATGACATATGTTCCAAGAATGGATACAACCATTTGTATTTGACGACATGGCGATGATTTCCATAACGACAATATTTCTTTGTCCTTGAACGCATGAGGCACTTTTGTTAGCCATCTGTCATTTGACGAGGAGGAAAGAGACTTGATCTGTTTAACTTCTGATTGCCAAGCGTTGGACAGCATGAAACAACAGATTATTGCTGTGTTTGATGCATGATCACACTTCATCGGCACTGCATTGACCCGGGAAGCCCGGCACTTGAGCCTTTTGTGCCTCGATCTCGGCCAACCCGGCACCCACCATGACTTGGATGCTCAAAGCTGCCAGACTGCCTAGGCATGGTATGCGTGGATTCCACTTCACCCCATGTACGGCGGAAAAATATCTCAAAGCAGACATCGAAGTGACTTGAAACATTTCCCATATTTTATTCCCAACTACTAAAAGTACTGTATAATCCCCACAGACATTCAACAAAGTCATAAACACCAAGGATAGACTGGTTCTTGTCGATTTTTATGCTGAGTAGGCAGTTCTGGAGTCATACCACCGACATTTCTTCACAATCTTCCAAGCTGGTGTGGACCATGTAAACAGCTTTCCCCCATCCTGGAGGGAATTGCTGTCGATCCCAACGTGAGGTCAGGTTCAAAGCTTCCCGTCGACCTTGTAGCGGTTGACACAGAGGAGATCCAGCCTCTCGCTCACAAATACAAAGTACGGGTTCCTTGTCTCGTCTGTTGCCCTTCCTTCGATTGTGAATGTGTTTAGATTGCGACTCTCCCGACAGTCATTGCGTTTCGGAACGGGAATCCCATCGACCAATTTATTGGTGCTATGCCCAAGACTATGGTCGACAAATTTTTGAAAGGAGTCTAGCCTTCAATTCACGAAACCCTCGAATTTTTTGAAACTGGCGACATGTTATTCTACACCAATGTGTCAGTTGGCGGATTGTCTCTTCAAAATTTGGTCTTTGTGCCTTCTGAACCCCAAATGAAAAATTTATAAGATGTGTTGTGCAAATAAGTTACAATGGGTTGTTATCATATGTGGCGAACACCGCAGCCCAGCGAAACGGGAGAAACTATAGGAAAGTAGCGAAAATCGAGAGGTGAATCGACAACTGTAAGGTACAGACCATATAACAGGAAAAAGGATCCAAGACCTACAATGAAAGACGAGAAAAGGACAAAGATAGCAGATGATCGGAGGCAGGGAAAGGGTAATGTACAACCTCGATTTACATGAAGTATACGCGTTGGGCTGGGGCAACAGAGACCACAGGACTGATAGAGTTCATGCCCCGTTTTTCCATTAGGCCGTCATGAATAATGAAAGGCGGAAGTCGAAAGGAAGAGGGCGATGAGGCGCAGGTATTAGCAATCACTGGATTGAACAGCATGCGCAGCCTCCTCCACTTTGTTGCCCATACGGGTCGTCCGTTTTGCCGACGGGACCCCAAACTGACGGGACCTGGAAGAACAAAGGTTGGGTTGAGTTCGACCAGATTCTTGGATGAAAGGCTTCTCGAAGACGCACCAGATGGTCCTTAGTTGTCTTGCAGTATTGAATGAGACTGAAAATGACAAAGTTGAAGACTATATTTCTGATACAGGGCGTGGTTTGAGTAGCTCACCTGGCGCTAGCTTCACTAACTCGAACTCGCGGTCGGGCCAGATCCTCTCTTAGCCGCTGGTTGTGTTCTATCAACCGCCGAAGCTTGAGCTCGGACATGGTCTGACGACCGCCTGCACCTGCACGAGAACTCATTAGGACAGTGGCTTGGTGATACGAGCTATGCAGGGTTGGGATGTTGACCTAGAGAGGATTGCATCAGTGCCAGCGTATCATATGTGCATGTATGGGACTGCTTACGGTAGTCTGCTATGTTGCAAGGTGCGCGGATGCAAGTGGAAGGCGATGGGATGATGTGTCCGCCCGAGACTGATATGCGATGACTTTTTCACACCTGCCACTTGGGCAAATCCGGAAACATGTCAACTTTTTACAATTATTCTCATCGCACAAAGATCAAGTGGCATTATTTACAACGAGCAGAAAAGTCGATAAGTGAAATTAATGTACTCAAGAACGGCCTCCACAGCGGATTGACAGCGAGGGAGATAAGCAAGGAGAAAGCGAAGGGTGGGTAACCTAGGTATGACTCTACAGAGGGGTTGAATGGGTGTCATTCGGGACGCGTAGGTGGCCAAAGCGCAAGCGTCGAGGGGATTGTAAAAGAGTGTGAAGGTCCATCGCTCAGGTATTGTAAGAGTCTGGTATATGCATCTTTTCGTCCACACCACCACTGAAAGGAATCAAGAATCTCCAAGATGAAGGAGCTCTTGCGAGGCAGACCGTGTTCCTTCGACTTGGACCGAAGGTGACAATCACATTATCACGCAATTGCAGCCTTGGGCAGGGGGTGCATATGGATCTTCGCCTTTGCCTACTGGTCCCCAAACTGACGGCACCTAGAAAGTGAATAGATTAGTATACCCCAAGGTCGATGAAACCAGTTGCATGGACATACAAGATGATCTTTCGTGGTTTTGCAATAGCGGATCAGACTACGAGGAATTAGTGCCGTGTTTGACGAGGCGATTCGCGGCTCACCTTTGGCTAGCCTCGCTCACCCGCACTCTAGGTCGCGCAAGGTCCTCCCGTAGCCGCTGGTTGTGCTCCGTCAGCCGGCGCAACTTCAGCTCGGACATGGATTGCTGGATCGTTTTCAAGTGAACACGGGGCCAGTCTCATTGACTGGGTTGGGAGGACAGACCTTGTGTGGGCGAGCGTTCATGACGGGGGATGGGATTTTTCGGGAGGAGGTCGGAACCGCGGGGCTCACGGGCTATAAAACGAATGTGATTGAGTGTTGTGAGGACTTTCGACGGGGAAGATATGCACACTGACGCGAGCGGGCGAAAAAAGAAGGTACGAGGGGGATACCTGGAATAACCAGCACCCATCAGCGGAGTTTCAACACCCTCCTGATCCCATGCCTAAAGACAGAACGCCCCCTCAGCGTTCCAAACGACGCTCAGGGCCTTCCCGCGTTTGTAGGGACTTGGAACAAGCTCTCTAGAAGCCCTTTTAATGCTGACAGTGCATTTCCTTTCAGCTTTTGTTCGGCATCGGACTGCCTCGCCAGCTTCAATCCTCAAACCTGCTCGACGACGCGCAACAGCTACGCCAAATCACCATATACGACGATCTAACCAAACTTGCCGGCAGCCGCGTTGGTCTGCTGACTATTTTGGCGTTGAAGAGGATACACTCTGCCACGAACAATCGGACGTTGAGGATGAGGGGGACTCTGATGACGACTTAGGACAATACCCCTTTCCATGGGAGGACGAGAGCACCATGTTCTCTGACTTGATTGACGATGCGTAAGTTTTTCTTTTCATTCTTGATTCGACGCATATATTTTAGTACAATTGCACCAGCCCGGAGGAATCGAAAGATTCCAAGGTAGAAAACCTCGTCAACAGATTGCAGCCCGCATTTGATGCCCACGGAAGGCAGCTCAAGAGAGAGATTGCCAAAACTTTTGTCCCTACCGTCAACCACGTCAGGATACTGTATCACGTCCTCGACGACAAGGTCGATATCTCGTATGGGAAAGGTGTTCTCATCTTCAACAATGCTTGCAAAGACTTGGAGGCCATGGCGATCAAGGAACAAGATGAATTAAAGGATGCTTCTGCACTGTCCAAGGTCGGTCTATGCCTAATCATGCCGTTGAGTCTCGAGGATGTGAATTTTTCTGGGATCAAGAGGAACATGGATCATCTTTTTGGCCAGTTGAGAGCCGCATATTCACGTCGCGAACAACTTTGGGCGGAGTATGAGAAGGCTGTGGATGCGACTGGTGCCGTTCATACGCGCTGGCTGTTGTCGACTAACTTACCTTTTGACTTGTCGGTAGTCGAGCCAGCCATGGAGAAATTGAAGGCTTTACCAAGCAAAGCTGAACGCACTATTGCCAACCTTGAAAAACATGCGAGAAATCTGGAGAAGGCCGACAACGTAACAGCTGGTGCCATGGATATCAAAGGTCTCCTCAAGAAGGTGTCATAAATCACTTGAACGTCGACGACCGCCATAGGCTCTGTGTGTTCTGACTTGGATAATATTATCGTCACTTGCTGTCCGTCGCACTTAATTGTAAGAATTATATGTCGTTTAAAGTAGACTCTCGTTCGGGGAAGTAGCGGAGTTGATGATCTCCCACATACTCTGCACCATCGCCATCCTCTCACTCCATGTACAGGCGTTCGTCCCCAGTCGACGCCTTTCTTTCCAATCCCAGACAATCCTCACTCACGACAATAGAGACAGATTCACACCGCAGCCCGTTTCAGATGTCCCACCTTCGGTGACCCTCAAAGCAAGGCCAACGTCCGTATACCCGCCCCGGTCGCTGGATGCACTCCATCGTGCTCGGGCGCGATCCCTGCGTGAGCACCAGAGCGAGGTTGTGGAATGGGATCGGTTTGAGGTCCTCGGTCCGGATGTGGAGGACCTTCATACTCTTGCTCAGCTTGCAAGGATGGCAGGCAATGCATATGCGCTTCCTGGACAGAGGAACTGGTATTACGTGGACCCGGCATGGAACCAAGTCAGTCCTTTCTCGACTCCCAACAAGCGTAACATCAGTACTCAGTGCTCATCGGTTTCAGAGTTTCCCTTTTGGCTGGGAGGACGCCGCCGATGGTTTCCGCGGGCATGTATTCCTGTCATCGGATAATTCTACAGTCATTCTTTCGATAAAAGGGACAACGTTGAATGGGCCGACATCCAAAAAGGATAGGTTCAATGATAATCTGTGGGTCGCATCTATCATCTTCCGTCACAGATATAGTAGACCAATAGCTCAGTCTCTTCTCGTGCTGTTGCGCCCGAGTCGATATCTCTTGGACGTTCCGCACTGTCTGCAATTGCTACGCTAAGAACTGGCGCTGCGACAACCGCTGCCTCTCGAAGGCCCTCATCCAAGATTCCCTCTTTTATTCCATCGGTGTAGTGAGTACAACGCCCTCGACTTCTCGCGATTCACGTCAGTCTCATATCCGCGCCATGCACGAAGAGACTCGTTGATGATCTCCGGCACATTTATCCCGATGCCAACGTCTGGCTTGTTGGTCACTCCCTTGGCGGCGCTCTCGCGAGTCTCCTCGGATCAACATATGGATTACCAGCAGTCGCATTTGAAGCCCCAGGCGAGCGACTTGCTGCCGCTCGCCTCCACCTTCCTCTACCCCCATCCGAATCACAATCTGGATCTTCGTCACCACCCGTCGCGGTAACGCATGTGTACCACTCTGGTGACCCAATACCGCAGGGCATCTGCGCGGGCTTTGCATCGCCGTGTGCACAGGCAGGATTTGCACTGGAGACGCGGTGTCATCTGGGGAAGAGCATTGTATTTGATACAGTTGAGAAACTAGGGTGGAAGGTTGACGTCAGGAAGCATATCATCAGGGAGGTGATTACGAAGGTTCTAGAGGCTGACGATATTGAATGGGAGGAGGGAAGGGAGGTTCCTCCTGCTCAGGAGGAGGGGGACTGTACAGTAAGTGCATCGCTTGTGTATGCTTCATTTTTTACAGGATTTTGGCATGCTAGGATTGTTCCAAGTGGCAGTTTGGAAACTTCAAGGACGGGGAAGACGAAAGTACTTTGTAATATCTTTATGGCGCTTTGTATTCTTATGTCAAGATCATGATATCATGAAAATGGTGTGGGCGGGATTGTACAGGCAAAACGCATTTCAATCGCAGCTGCTTTGGTATTAGGGCTTTTGTTCCGACATGTGAATCCCTCTTTTCAACGGTCCTTCGACAAGTCTCCCCTGAACCCAACATTAGTGATGTTCCTATCATCTCCGCAGAAAAAGAAACGCTCCAGTAGCACACAAGGGACCTTCTACCCAATTCCCGAATCCTCCGGTACCCACCTGAGCCCAGCGAACATGTGCTCCAGCAACGCGCCAAAACTCTTTCCAGAGCCAGTGTCTCCTTTCATGTTATATAACTCTGCCCCGCCGAGGGCCGCAAGGTACAGCAAGGTTTCGATGGATAGGAACAGCAAACTTTCCATTTACCCGCGGTTTGTCTCCCGCAATCGCCTTGGAGATCGATCTTGCTTGCCTCTTGGATATTATCGAGCATCGAGGGAGAGGTGCCATCGGGGACATCGTCGCTAAACCAACGTACAGAGAAATATCGTCATTAACGCCGCACACAATGAAAAATGATCACATCCGCATACGCATCGTGATTGACCTTGAACTTATCTATGGTTATGGTTATGGTTATTCCGGTCTACTTGGTGTTCTCTGCAAAACAGGTTTGTATGGGAAGCGAGGGCTCTTCCTTTGCGTAATCACCAAGGGCAATTAGGAGGTCTGTGTGCAACTGATGGCAAAGCGGGGGGTTAAGATAGGTTGTGCAAGGGGTGGTCCAGGATGATTCGAACAAGTACGGCCGGGCACTCGTCTGGATTATCCATGCTGCATTTCTAGGAGGCACAATTAGGCGATGAACACTCCACCGGAGGACTGACGCCAACAAAAGCTCTTTGACCTGCGGAGAGATGTCGAGGTACCGTTTTATTTGTATTTTTTTTTTTAAATTTCTATCGTACTGATCAGGAGATGGAACAGCATGAAGGCGAAGAAAGACGAACACCACAGTCGAGGGTCTGCCTGGTAACCGATTCGCAAGCACGGCCCGCATAGTCTGGGCAGGCTTCTCCAAGGAAGATGATGGTGTCCTTGAGCCAGGTCAAAAGTTGATCCTGACCACCAGTGAAAACTCGAATTCAACCCTGCAAATAATCGGTTTTATAGAGGGAATACTAACGGTCCAAGAGTGGGGAATTGAACAGCGTGCTATCGAACAAACGAGAAATTCTCAGAAATTGAAAGGAACGCTATGATTATCGATGAACCTGTCTTCCTGGACCTTCCGTTCACTCAATCTTTTCTCTGACAAGGACAAGGTCGCAGGCGAGGGTCTTTTAAATCTGCATGCTTGCTGTAGATTGATGTCGAAATACTTAACTTGAGGAGTGTTTTGTACATACTTAGAACTTCGATGCTTATTACATGACCATCACTTGCAGATTGTTATTCTCATCGCTCCCCGCCCGACACCTCTTCTGCTCATCGGCCCCTCGTCGTCAACAAACCAACGCCACCTGTCGTCTCGAAAAACTCATCTCTGGCCTTGGGCGTTACCTGATTGACAGTCCAAACTCGAAGCAGGTCGATCATCACATTCACCTCAAACTAGACGACATCTTGCCCTCCACACCGGAGCCTCATGCGGTATACAGCAAGGTCATATCTTCCCTCTTGCGCAACAGATACTCCAAAGCAGCCGCTGGTGTCTATCAACGCATGCAGAAAGACGGCTTTATCCCCTCACCCCAAACCCACGCCGAGATGCTGTCGATGTTTCTGGTGGTTGCCGACCAGGAGGACTCTCAAACATTCACCACTCTGATCACAGTCGTAAAAAACCCGCTTTATACGGAGGACCAGCTCATGCAGCTTCTCGAGACAATGGAAAAAATTAGAGTTCCATATGAACTCTTGAATCTTATCAGTCAAGAGTTTCTTGCAGCCCGTGCACCTGACTACACATTGGGCAAATCATTCGTCCAGAAGCTCATAAATATCAAAACTAGGGCGGGTCACTTGGATGATGCTTTGGAATATTCGCACCGATACGGAACACGCTCATCCGCGTCACCTACATCCCCATTCGTGAAAATCTTGCGCGCTTTGACTGAGATGAATCCTTCTGATGACGACGCTCTCAACAAGACCCTTCTCACTATGCAGGATTTCCAGGTGCAGCCGGACATAAATGTCTTCAACGTCCTCATCTCTCGTGAACTGCGACGAAGGTCGCTGCACAAGGCTTTCGCACTGTACCGTGCCATCATCAAGTTCTCCAAGGTTACAACATTATCGCCCGACGGCTCAACGTTCGGCATCCTCTTCAGCGCTCTCTACAAACTTTTCAAACCCGACGTCCATACCGCCCGAGCTCCTTTTCACAAATCCAACGCGGTCATTCCACGTCATTTATACCGTGACATGCTCTTTTTCCGTGAACGTGCCTCCTTCCCAATTACCCCACTTCTCCTGAACGGTGCACTGCGCGCCTTTCTAAAGATCCAAGACTACGCAGGTGCCTATGTTGTCTTGGGTTCTTTTCGGATCTTCCGACTTCCAGTCACGGCTAAAACCTATGACCTCGTCATGCAGCATGTCGTGCGCAGGACGTTCTGGGATATAAAGGCGGGGAAGGTCAGAGGAGATATACGATGGGGTCATCGATTCATCGGCCTTGAGACACGGCGCGCTATTGAGGAAGCCAAGGGCTGGACCTTTGACCACGCTTTCACCGCGAGGGTCATGAGGTCTGCAGGCGGGTCCGAATTTCTTCTGAGTGGCTATCTATTGGAAGAAAATTTCTGGGGAGAGCACAAGTATGAAAACCCTACAAGTCGCATGATGAATGGACGTGATCCCGTGCCAGCGTCACTGGTGTTATCCATTGTGCCCCTTCAGCGGATTTTACGTCGGGCCATGACCGCTGCTGAGGAGGATGGGAAGCACGAAGAAGCTTTCATCGCTTCCCGTGTTTACAAGGCTATCTATCAAGCTAAACAAGATATCTTCCCGGGAAAGGACCATCCATATAGCTCTGATTAAAACTGCGTACATCCGATATTCGCGTAGTCTATCATATCATCAGTGTCGCATCGATTGCCTTGGCCAGATAAGGAGATTCTCCAGCTAATACAACTGATCTCAAGTATGTTCTAGTCCCCAGGAGTATACAAAATTGTCTACTCATTTCTGGTATGCCGTTCCTCCGATGAGTTTCCCTTGAACATAAACCCTCAGGATGTTCCTTTCATCTCCACAGAACATGAACCGCTCTAAACACCCATCGAGGGCGTTCCTACCCTTCGTAACTCCTGCATCTACATGTGCGAGTACCTGAAAGGCTGGACCCGCATCAAGGGAGCGTGTGGTCACCAACAACGCATCAAAGCTCTTCCGTGGCGCGAATGACCCTGTTGTCTCCTGAATGTTGCATACCTCAGCCCCACCGAGCGTAGCGAGATAAAGCAGTGTTGCTACGGAGAAATGGCGGTTGGCAAAATGACCTTTGGTCGCGACCTGCCCGTGTTGGGGTATCCCTGCATTCATCTCGAGGACCTTGGATGCGATGCTTGCATTTTGTATTGCATTGAGAATTGACGGTGAGAACCCTCCTGATACGTCGGTGCCTAGACCGACCTGCGAAACGAAGAGAAAGCACCTCCCGTTGGGTGGTTTGTGCAAGTGGTAGGACAGGCGAATACCTTGATCCCTTGATCTAGGTAATGCCCAATAGGGGCCACACCGCTGGTCAGGTTGAAGTTGCTTGTGGGGCAATGGCTGATGCCTGCTCGTCGCTCTTTGATAACCTCTACTTCCGCATCTTCCAAGTGCACAGCATGCGCTAGAATAGTGTTGTTCCGAAGGAGTCCAAACGAGTCATACACATCCGCATAGTTCTTGGCGTCGGGGAAAAGTTCTCGGACGAAGGAAATTTCCGCCCTGTTCTCGGAGATGTGGGTTTGGATGTGGAGGGTCGGGTCCGAGGACGCGAGCTTCCCCAAGGAAGCGAGGAGGGAAGAAGAACAGGAGATGGCGAAGCGAGGAGTAAGGATAGGCTGCACGAGCGGTGGTGCTGGGGGCGAGGATGAAAGGATACCGTCGGAGGTTGAAAAGAGGGAGCGGATGTAGGAGATGAGGGCCTTGGTGTCAGAAATCGAGGATTCGGGAGAGGTTTCCACATAATACGACGGGGAGTGCCTATCCATGTTACATTTCTAGGCGGAGCGAACGTAGGACAAAGAGGAATAACTGAAAGTTAGGGGCTGCACTAACCCCAATGAAGGCTCGTTGACCTGTTGATGCGAATGGGGGTATTTCAGTTCACTACCTCAAGTTGAAGCACGCTTATTACCATTGGTATGGACTATGTCGGCCAGGATTTTCGTGGCCTCTAGATGAAGAGTTCCGTAATAACAACATGTCGTAGTCTAGGCAGACGAGGAGTAAGCTCTTGTGAAGAAAAAGGGAAGGAGAGAGAATACGTACGCCGCAGTTGATCACTTGCCTGACCACAGATTTATAAGTACGCCGTGCAAAGTCAAGATCGTCGAATTTGGTCTCTATAGGAAAGGTGATGTTGTTGAGCCAGTCGAGAAGTTCATACTGCTGTCCACTGAGGTATTTGTGAATAAAAAGACTGAAATAAGTGAGACTCATATGTACCTTCCGATATTTGGAAATTGCGGGGCGTGCTGAGGGGTAAGGCAAAGACGGCTTAAAGAAACTCGCGATGCAATCAAGAGGCATACTGACGGTATGTGTATCGATGAATCCTGGCATGATAAACTCGCCTGCATGTAGGGTATAAAGGTGCGCATCGAGACAACCCTTCTGTGCGAGGATTTCCTGCAAGAGATGTTCCGGCACGTCTCCGACGATCCAGTCGATGGACCCCGATGATCCGATGGCAAGTAGACAGCGAGGGAGAGCCTGATATGTGGTAAGGCTCTCGGGGTTGACGACTGCACCATAGAAGACGGTTGAGGAAGACATGGTGATGGGTACAAGATACGATACACGCTCCCAGTGAGTCCTATCTTCGTCTATGCCACATTGACCTCTCGAAGCTTTGCCATTCACGGAAACAAAGCCGGTCTTCGAGGCGAAGGCGAGTCCCTTAGTGTCCTTCTCTTCTATGCCAGTATCCGAACCCGCCACGGTGAGGGAGCACCCGGGCCTGCTGAGCGAGTCCTTCATTTTTTTTCCGCGTCTACACTACACTTACCACCCTCTGTCCAGAACACTCTCTCATCACTCTCCAATGTATTGACCTCCAGGGCCAGCAACACAAGGGTCCCAGCTTGCCTCGTGTGCCCGGCTCCCCAGCCCTAAGCAATGTGGTTACAGTGTCCAATCTCTCTGCCCTCACCTTCCCCAGCGATGCCACCGCTGTCTCCGTGCACGGCCCCGACGAGTACGAGAGAACGTCATATTGTAACGGCATGACCGGGGGCGGCGACCACCCGGACCTCGTCTACCATTCGGACTTCCTCACTATGCCCTTCCCCAAGCCCGTTGGCAGACACGCCCACATTCCCGTCAAGTCGCTCCGCGGAGTCTTCGGCACCCCGCTCAATGGTGTCTGGGACACTGTCGGTCCCCAGATTCGTGACCTGATCAAGGCTCGGAAGATCGACTGATCGTCCGTCGACCCTGCCGCTTCTTCACCCACGCACTGCTGGGAGAGGAGGCCAAGGGGAGTCTTAGTCCCGTCGTCATATGGGTCGCTGTCATTCCTGGTTCTACCTCCGCCGATACCGCCCACGAGGTCTCTGGAGAGATCCTTGCCCTCCTGCCGAAGAACGGAGTCAAGGGCGTTGTTGTGGAATGGTGCGAGGCGGTCCCGCAGAGGCTCGCAGGTCCCCCCTTGTGCGCCATGTCGGCAACAACAATGCCACCCATTATGTCCGTCGCTTCCTTACTGCTCTTCTTGGCGTTCCCCTTGCTACCGAAGAAGTGGAGGAGGATTCCCAAGGCACTCTTACGCTCTGGTTCCACGAGAACAAAGACAAGGACGGCAACCCCAGCAACAAGGTTTACGGAGTCAGTAACTGCCACGTCCTGCGCAAGAACACCACCGTCGATTATGAGCACAGAGGCGGCGCACCCATATACCATATCCGAGTGTGCGGAATGCGTCGATTCCAGCGCGGCCTCGATGAGTTCACCAAGGCCATTGCTGATCGCGGCATTCTCGCTGAGCGATCAAGGCGAAGCAATGCCAATTGGACGACGAGACCGAAGCTATGGTCGATCTCGAGGCCCTCTACTAGTACAACGACGTCACGAAATTATGGTCCAACATCAAGTTCCACTGCAACATTGGGCATGTTAAATATGCTGCCGCCATTTCGGTCGACATTGAAGGGAGCACACCATATACCTCGGACTGGGCTGTGTTCTTAGCTGCTGAGGCAAAGGTCAGGGATGAGTTTGAGGGCAACATCGTTGATCTCGGTGCGTTTTGACTTATCTTATTTACCTCATGCAACAAAAACAACCTTATTCAGGATTCAAGTATGATCCTCAAGACCTCACAAACATGTTCTATCCTTTCGGTGGTGGTCTGACCATGTTCAAGTTTCCCGACGAGAGGAAGCTCTGGATCGAGGGCTGCGCCACGAAGGAGGACCTCGCCCACCCTGCAGAGTTTGACAGCGGGGGCAGTGCTGCCTAATGGTCAGCAAAGACCACAACACTACCAACCTTGCTGTTGATGCTATGCCGGCTTAGTTTCATTCACTCGGAATGAAGTTGGCATCGAGTCTGCCGAGCTTTGTATCTACATCTCAGGCGACAAGACTGCCAAAGTCTTGTCCGCTAAAGGAGACTTGGGCTCCCTCATCTAGCACATGACGAATGGTAGAGCTTGCATTGTTGGCCAGCTCTGGACAAAACAAGGTTACATACTGCACCCCTGGCTGGTACTTCCTGGACCAGATCAAGAAGAGGTTCAAGTATGCCGACTTTTACTGCCTTGAGACAACATTAATGGTTTGTTTCTCTCTTCCGCCTCATGCTTTTGTACACATAGCTGCGAATGTCGAAGCCGTTTGCTATGTGCCCTGGTTGAGGAATGCCTCGAGCGTTTTCGTGCATCCCATGGCTGAGGGCTAAGAGCGACAAGTTAATGGGTAGTCCCCCTCATGCCCCTCGACATATTGGGAAGTGCCAGTGTTTCGTGCAAACTGAAATGAACTTGGTGATGCCAACAACTTATGCCTCTCAACTACACCTTCTCAAGGTAAGTAAGTGCTTCACGCCGAGGGGGGGTCAGCAGGTCACTCGGAACTCCGCAGTAAATCCAGGTGCCAGGGGAAAGTAATTTGAACGAATGAAACTAGCGCCCAATGTGGTCCCAGTTGGAGCCGCTCCAGACTGCAAGTCACTGGTACCGAGATCCTAGTACATAACTTACCTTTGATGCGCGCCGGCCAAATTGCGCAAAAAAAATACAATAAAATATATAAAGCGAAATGTCGAATTTCTCAGTGGTACCCTTGTGTCCTCCTCCTCCCAGCGCTGCGTCAGGCGGTTGCTTCCCCCTCCATGCCTTCTCTCCGTCGCACCATATCCTCTCCGTCCGTCCGCTCCTCCCCTTATCGTGCTCTCTCCAGTGCCGTTAGCGGCGGTCCTACACAGCGCAGCAAACCGCACGGATATCGTCCCTCGTCCGGCTCGGACAGCAGTACCAGAAGAGTCTTGGCTGACATCGAATGGTGGAGGATTGTCGCCGGTCAGCGCGATTTCGATGCTGACCTGGTACCGGAGGATCGCAACCGCGACCAAACCCTCGACCACTTCATAGGTCGAGCGTTAGCTGCGGAGGAGCCCAGTGGCAGCACCGCCATGACCAGAACTGAAGCACCTCCCTCGACTGCAGACGAAGGAGCCTTGCATGAGGTATGCGCCACTGCTTGCAACACAACCGCCTGCCTCACGTGCCCTGACCTGTAGATTTCAATGCCACCCGCTACCGCATTTGCCACCCTCTCAATCACCCCTCACTCCCCCGGACGTCGTCCTTATAGCCGGCAGTCATCGGTGTCGTCACTGTACTCGACCTCGGAGGCAATCGGGCCTACCTCTTTTGACGGCTTACGCTTTACAATTCCTAGCGAAGAGCTCGGATTTCCAGGTCCTCTTCTTCCCGATTTCCCTATCTTTGGATGTGAAGGTAGCTGCGAGCGGGAAATCAGCCCCCTTTTCCCGCTCCACACCCACTCATTCAACGACTTTGTGACCATCCAGACAAGGACTGGAAGTCAGTTTGCAGATTTTGCTGTGTCTCCCCTCTCTGCTGCACCATTTCTCTGTGACTAGGCTCGGTCTCTTCACGTCATGATCCAAGTTACTGCGCTTTCACCAGATTCAGGCACATCTGTGACTAGGCTTGGTCTCTTCACAAGTTACTGCACTCTTCCAGGCACCTCGCACATTGTCTATTCATTCTTCTCCTAACTGGAATCCATTTCAACCACCCCAGTCCTCCCCAGCGACAGGTTCTCAGCTTTATATCTACCAGTTTTCCCCCTCCTCTTGTTTATTAACATCTCGCATCGTTGACGATCACGATTTTCATGACTCTTATAAAATAACTTCATCCCGTATCGCGGAATAGCCCCGCGATCTTCTCATTTCTGGACAATGTTGATGCCCTGTTCCACGACCTGCCTCCTCTTCTGTTCACCCCGCTTTTTCCTTGTAATGACTAGACATGCATCTTTTCTTTTTTTTTCCTTTTGCTTCTAACTTTGCTCTTGTTAATGAATTGCCATGACTCGCTGTACGTCTCTTGTTTACCCATTTATCTCGTGCATCCGCTGGTGCATCAGGCATAGGTACCTGCTGGTAGTTTGTTGTACAGTTGATGTGTTTCAATCCACTACCTCTTGGTTTCTCCGCCCTGTGCAACCACATAACATAGCACCTCTGAAATCTAAGGGGTCGGAATGTGTCTGCTATCCTCTCTTGCTACAGATTCCCAACAGCAGTATCGCGAGCCCGACGGTTTGAGTGACATAAGGTCGGCCAAAACATTACGAATCCTTCGACCAGTCGTATCGTGCGGAAATCAATGGCAACCAGGGATTCAGGAGGGTGGGTGAGTAAGACACGATCTTAAAACAAGAGGGAAAGGCGGTATCACCGCTTCATCCCTGCCACGACGGGGGGACCTGCCACCTTGCTCCACTTCGCTGGAGCAAAGGGACCATAGCGTATCTCTTCTAGGGATGGCTTTGATTTCCGGTAAGGTGGCGGTCGCATCGTAGGTGGTGCAGAGTGTTGCGCACGAGGCTGGCTAATTGATTGAGGTTGCGGATGTGTCGGAGGCTGACCATGACGCGCTTTCCAGGCATTGCGTATAGCGTTTGAACGTTCCAGGAGCTGTTAGATGGGATTGCGCGTCTGGAATAAAAGTTGAATTTAGAGATTCGAACTCACAGCATCTTTTTCAACGCCTTCGATGATACTTTGAACAATGTTTTCGACGACATTTCGATGATTTCCATTTGGCTTGTCATCCCGAAACCGCATCATCCGCCAATGAGAGTGTGCAGGGTCCCAGTGCACTTCGACGATGCGATCATCAATTTGTTCGCGCGACAATTTAAATCTAGAGCAGAAAGCGTAATATGGTCAGCCGAACACATCAAACAGGTGAAGGAGAAGGGGACCTTTGCTCCGGTATAAGACAAAGAGCTGCGGTGAAGGATGACTACTTACTTTTCCCATTCCTCATCATCGACGTGCATTTCATCGTATTGCTCATATTTGGGGACACCGCGCTCGTCCCCGCACCAAACGTGAAGAAGAAAGACAGGTTTTGCATGGAAATCCGGCTTGTCCGACTGATTGCGCATGGGTGGGAAGCGGAGCACAAGCTTGAAATCGATCGAATTCTCAGACGGCGGTTTCCACTTCATACTAGGCAATGCCACTTGATAAAAAGTGCAGAGAATAGATAGCAACTTACATGTTAGGGTCTGTTCCAGTCGTATACGGGGTATTCACACATGTGTAAATGAGACCATCGTTCCCATGTTGTAGGACAGGAATGTCGACGTTAAAGACTTTCTCGACGTGATACGAAAAGCTTATTTCTTTGACTTTGATGCTAGAAGGACTTTCAGGGAGACATACGCCTCAACAAGAACCCACTTACTCAAAAGGCTGGGTATCCGCCATGTGTGGATATTCTCGCATCATTTTGGCATAAGGTTTATAAAACCATTCTGTCAGCCTCTAGGTCGATATTTGAACTCGGTATCCCGAAAAGTCGGAGAGAAACATACACCATATCGCTTGTCCAAAGGCCTGGACATGACGTTCTGGTTATCAACGACTAGGCAGTCAAAAGTCAACAAGCGTAGAGTTTGCTATGGAAAGAGCATGAGAGGAACCAGCCGAAAAAACCGGTAAGCACAGCCATACGTGTTTTGTGCGCGGGTCAACATCAATAAGAAGCTCGCCATCTATCAGAGTGTTCCGAAGTGGCTTTCTAGGGTTTTCATGGTGCGGAAAGAATATGCCACTGAGTTGGCGGTAGGTATTATGGCGATCGATCTAGATAGAGCATTCTGTCTGTCTCGAAACTTGCTTCGATTCGGCACCATTTACGCACAAGGTACAGTGTTTGATCGTTGGTTGTCAGGTCTGTGTGAATGAGAAAAAGGACACGGATGCCGTCTGATTTCTCGCAGACCCAATAGCTATTCCGGAAAGTCAGACAAAACCGGGTAGTTGTTGGGATATGAGACGCACTCTTGATTTTCGAGCTTGACGAGATCCTTTGCTCCGAAGCTGACAGGTTGACTGCCAGGAAATCTAGAGGCTACGACGTCAACACCTTGCTGATCTTGATTCGTCGAGCTTGCCTGGGATGATCGAGGTGACACATTTGGGTGACGTGTGCCTTTAACCATGTTTCCTGCTCGGAATTGGGTGGGACCAGGTCTCCTGGAAGATCTGGTATGACTGGCATACTTGGCTGCGCTTCAAACATGTGATGATAACATAAGCGTTTTACGTGTTATTAAAATGATACAATGCAGACGATATACAACACGATAAGCCCAGCAATCATCTATCCTCCGCCCATTCCTATACAAAAATGAGGCCATGAGATCAAGAAAAAGAGGGCCAATGCTCACATTCTCTTTCTTGATTTGGGCCTGACGATAAAAACACTCGACTTAGACATTCTCAAACATGATTTGGTTGCACTTACCTCCTCTTCTGGGGTGAAATCATTAACAATGTTGAACAGTTTACGAATCTCCTCCGGTGTTTTCCCTTTGATCATGTTGGCCACCGTCTTACAGCCAACGTCGCTAGTGATTGGTGAGTTTCGTATTGAAGATGATCAAAGAAAAACGTACAGGAGTGGTTTGATGTCGAGGTAATTGGCAGCCAGAATAATCTCGAAGAGCATTTCTTGATCAACAGTGATGAACTTTTGGTCCCATTCACTGATATCGGTCGTGCGTTTGCGCGTCTCGTCTTGGCTCTGTTCGTCGGGCGATGGTAGAGGTTCCCCGCGATGATGTTCGCAGTATTCGAGGACCTATTTGTGTCACAGAGTTATAAAGTGTGCATGCGTGATAACACGAAACCTGACCTTTTTTAGAACACTGGAGGAGACGTTGGGAAGAGGAATTGGCTGATCGGACTCGCCAACGTCTATGGAACAGGAGATGAGTGGCTGATCTCGGGGCAAGAAGGGGAACTTCGGACCCTCGAGCATATTCTTGATGAGGACACTGCGCTCGACAATGTCACGTTCAGTAGTGAACTGCTCGTTATCGGAGGTGACGAGGAGAACCATGTTGTAAGGGGAGGATGATGACTCTTGGATACCCTCAGATTGGCTTTGTTTATCTCAAGAGTCCTGCCGGCGATAGCCGACTGCACCTCAAGATGTTCTCTCTCTTCTCCCATGTAGCGACCAGCCCCTTCTCACTTCTTGGTAGCCTCTTTTCCCTTTCTTTTAGTCCCATCTGACTCTGCTCCTTCTAGGCGTCGGTGCCATTCGCACAGCCACCAAGCGCGCAGGTGGCACTGTTCACAATCATGGGGGCTCTCCAGGAAAACGGCTAGGTGTCAAGAAGTTCTCTGGTGCATATTTTCTGTCCAGAATATAACACGAGTGTCGCTCACACCGCCCTTTGAGATCAATACGTCATCCCAGGCAACATAATCGTTCGCCAACGCGGTTCATTATTCCATCCCGGCCCTCATGTAGGTCTTTCTTCTTGCCTCCAGGATTTACTAGAAATCATCTTATCAGGTGAAGATGGGCCGCGACCATACGATATACGCGACTGCGCCTGGCTTCGTTCGTTTCTACAAGGAAAAATGGATGAGAGGAGAACGACGATTTGCTGGAATTGTTCTCGAGCGTGGAGAGGTGTTGCCACGCGATGAGGTCACAAAAGGGAGAAGTCGGTGGTGTGGCCTTGTAAATCTCAACAACCCAAACCTCAGACCTCGGGAAGCGTAAAATACTAATAATTGATGCCATCTTTACCCTCATCCCATTCTTACTACATCCCATCCGTCACTTATGGCACAGATAGACCAGTTCAACTTGACACTTACACCATTGAACGCCTCAAGTAAGCCCTTCATTGTTCGATGAATAACAACCAGCCTCAAACAACAACAGAACTCCCGTCCGAAGAAACCATCACCGCCGCCGGGCGAGCCCTGATTGAATCTACGTCCTCGTGGAAACAAGGCAAAACGTATCACAGGAACACCGTCAAGACCTTCCGCCGCAAAGATAGCGGCGGTGCATCATGGCATTGCCGTGCCAGTGAACATTCATCAGAGGAAGCATCCTTCGACCTGTTATGGGAAAAATTGGGGAAGGACAAGGCCGTCAACGAACAAGAGTCGGTATTGATGAACAACAACAGCTTCGAAAATGAAAATCTTACCTCCTCATACACAATCCAGGTTCATACCTGAGATAAAGCAAGTGCAGAAAGTCAAAGAGATCTCACCGACAGCTTCGATCTGGACGCTGCAATACACATTTACACCCCCAGTATCCCCTCGCGTGTTCACGGTATTGCAGGTCTTTCACATTAGCTACACACCACCACGCACTGGGTCAGCTCTTATTCTCGATCATTCAAATATTTCTTCCATATCCTTCCGATACTTAGCATGATTGTTTCCCTTCCCATCGATCTGGCTTCCGCCGGAAAAGGAGAACTGGCTGAGCCCAAGGTGAAGGGCGTTCAAGGCCACTATGTGAGTGTTGAACGCATCTTAGAACTTGAAGACGGCACGACAGAATGGAGAATGGCGACCTCCAGTGATCCTGGGGGGCTTATTCCTGGGTTTCTGGCGGAAAGTACCCTCCCAAGTAAAATCGCTCAGGCATGTCCTTCCTCCTGACTGTTGTTCATCATGGCTGGGGGCTTCAACTCACAGTGCATCTCAACAGGACGTTCCCCATTTCATGCAATGGTTACACAGTGCGCCGAATTAGAAGTGCGCGAATACTTAGCGTGAATAGCGTTCAGTCATATTCATTGTCATGTTACTTGGAGTTTTCTCGGCCTGTCAGGAATCGCCCGAATGGTCATCCATATATATTGTTGGCAAACCCAGGTGAAGGACAAAGGTATTCCAACCATCATGCAAGCTCGATGTATCGCTCCACTGAGAGGGAAGTTACAGTCGAATGTCAGAGAGCAACACATCACGAACCTTCCCAATTAGTGACTGCCTGGTTCCAGAGCTTAACTTCATGCTCCCTGGTACCGCCAAAATGATCAACAAAATGATCTCCAAACATTCGAGGTTCCCTTGCGATACTTTCCGGCCTCATCATCCGCTGTGTGGCTAGCTCCAAAGATGTCGGCAACATCTCAACCTTTATAGAATCAAGGGCTTCCGTATCCTCAAGGAACTGCAGGGAATTAGGGACATAGCTTACCCGTCCGTGAACTTTATCCTCCTTTGCAAAGTGTGTAATTGGAGGACAAGGCAAAGGCAACTTCCCCTGAATGCCCCTTAATCCCAACAGAAAAATAGCACTCAGGGTAAAATATGGGTTCATATCTGCGCCGGGGACTCGGACCTCAAACCTCGTCGCGGATGGAGGAACGGAAGGCGGACAGAGAATGCGAATGGAAGCCGCGCGAGAATCGTACCCATATGTGATAGCATTCGGTGCCCAGAACGCCTCGCCTCCTACGAGACGCTTGTATCCGTTTATGGTGGGTACCAGCTGATTGTTTCCCATTAGTCGGGGAGTTTTCAAGGGGGAGAAAGTAAGGACTCGCCATTGGCATGACTTGAGTCAGTTGAGAGAGGCGATTAACTTCGCAAGACGAAGAAAGGAAAGGCGTTCCTACCATCTGCGATACCTACCAGTATACCTGCAAGAAACCATTCCGCCTCTTGGCTGATGAATTTAGTATCCTTATATGACGCATTGTCCCGACCCTGAGCTTCTATGACAGCGAAAATATTCTTTCCTTCCTTGTCTCGCAAGGATACATGAACATGCCTGTGGGGATGTTCGGCGGAAGAGTTGAGGAAAGAAACATGCAAAGACTGACCCACTACAGCCTGCCGCCTTCATATTCTTGTCAGCAACATCTTCTTGTGAACTTTCAAGAAACCCACGTTACCCCATGGCTTTGCCATAAAACTAGGTAGCACGCCATGCTTCATACCGATGCTCTTCGCGAGGTATTTGAACAGGATGGCATTATCTGCCATCTCTAAGGCCGAGGTATATGCAAGTGCAGTCTCCAAAACGCCAGCGCCAGTCTCAGTATCTTTAAGAAAACATCCATTAGTCATGGAAAATTCGTTCAAGGTATTCGAGCGTACGATGGCCCTCGAGTGGTATTCGGAACTTTGCACTCTCGTCAAACAGTTCATTGAAATAGGCATTGTTCAACTGCGTGCGTAGAAGAGAGTATCCGTGGTCTAAAGAAATAATCAGAATGATTGGTACAATGGGAAGGTCATCACCTACTCCCAGGGGTCAAAGGCTCTAGATTTGTAAATCTCTTCTGTGCTAATGTCCCTGCCGTTTCTGGAATATTTTAAGCATGTCAAATATCGTTGATTTGAAAAGAATACCTTTAAAGTTGAAATACTAGGGCCAAAGATAAACTTACGGTCCTGCAGGTCGAGAGGCAAACGCACCTCGTATTCAACACCAGCATAGCACTGAAGGCCCTGCTCTTGTGCCCGTTCAGTCATAATTTTCAAGATGCCGCGGGGATCAACTATCAGCGGTTGTTTGGTCTCTGGATCCAAGAACGATACCAGGAAGAAGGGGACATTATCTTCCCAAGGGATACGGCGAAAGGTGGATAGGTCTACGCGTGCGATAATATCTCGGTATCCGTTCTCCTTGTTTGAGATAAGCAGTTCTCGGGAGTATACGGTATCATGTATGTCCCAGCCACTTCCATGGTCTATGGTCAGGATAGACGAGGGAATATCTACATGACCTACTCACAAGATGACACTACAGAATCCAAATCCATCCGATGAAACTGCGCTGAGAAATTTCTCCTTGGACTGGGCAATGATCAATAAACGATGAATTTGGACCTAAAGTCGGCTTTTCTCACCATGAATTTACCACGGAGTACACCATCCACTAGCAGAATTTCATCGAAGAAGATACTCAGCAGGTTAAACTGAGTTCATACCGTCGATCCCTACGAAAGGCAGATTTGAGCTGGGAAGGCGACGAACCCATAGTCTTGCACTACGAACCTGCAACTTTGACCTTGATGTCGTCTTGAAGAGCTTCTTGGAGTTCAGCTAGGGATGCGGGGTCGCTGATCGAGGCCATGCGTTCTTTGAGATGAGGCACTGAATCGATGGTCTTCAAGTTGTGGACTGAGCTTGCCGATCGATCAACGAGTGGACATGGCCAAACAAACTAACTCGACATCGACGCAAGCATCGACGACCAAACCATAGCTAAAAAGAGCCTCGGAATCCCCAAGTTGCACATTGGTAGGATATACTAACACTTGTGGTGATCCACCGCGGTAGCAACTCGTCAAGCTAGCAATGATCAAGCCATGCCGCCATCTCCGCAACAAATGTTGCATCCCCCCTCTGTAATCCTCAATCCGTATCCCCCCTTCCTGCAAGTGCAGGCGATCCGATATTGACTTCAACCGGTTCCTTGGGACCTCTTTTCCATGCTCGACGGTGTTCAACGCAAGCACCTCCGCTGCCATAGACGGCGTTTTGGTGTCAAGTCATGATTCGTCTTCGGCGTGCGTGTATGACAACTCATCATAGGCCCGCACTTCACATCGGTAGCCCAGCATAAAAGCTGGGCAATAGACTGACGATGAGCACCAACCCAGGTCCACACCATCGAGAGCTCAACACCCTCGGGCATCAATGGCACCCCAGAAATACTGAGACCCTCTCTCCCGCCGACAGACAGCTTTTCAACTTGTTTGGTCAGGGGAGGGTTGTCAAGCAGCCTTTAGAATGTGTTCACCGTGCCTTTGAACACCCCTCCCGCGCTGGACGGGAATGTCGTTTCGGACAAAACTCTCGAGTATGCTCTCAAGGATTCGGGTTCTTCCCTTGCGCCCGTCCGGAGCAATTTCCAAACACCGAATTGGAAGTGACCTTGCGGCTATGACTTTAGAAGATACGATATGCGACATTCTTCAGGAACAACTCGACTTCCTAAGGGTGTTAATGTTGTACACAAGAACGTCACTAATCGTGAGTATCTGAATATAGCTCTGCATTTCACTTCCTAAGATTTTTTGCATTTGCATGGCGTTCGCGTTTCGCAACTGATGGACATCTCCTTCGACATGGCGGCTTGGAGAATTCTTGGCAGCGTGGCTAACGGCGCCACTCTCTGCTTGCGCGGGAAGACTTCAAAAGAATGGCGCGCAATCATGAAGACGGTCGATGTCGTAGTCGCTACCCCATCCATGCTTGCCCCTCATCCTCCTGAAGACTCCCATACCATCAAGGTCGTCGCCGTCGCTGGTGAACGCTGTCCCAAAGCTCTTGGCCAGGAGGGTAGCATTCTTTAACTGCTGCGGTCCCACCGAGTTCCGTTCCTCCTATCTCCTATCGCTTGGCCGTCGAGAACGTCAGATTACCATCGTCAACACCATGCACCCAGGGATCGACCGGGGGATTGGTGGGCCCACTCCGAACAATACTGTTTATGTGTTGCACGAGACCATGAAACCTTGCAAGATTGGCGAGATGGGTGTCATGTGGGCTGGTGGTGTATCTGGGATGCATAAGGCTGTTGTCCCGAGGCGTCCTGGTTGGTAAAAACATGGGCATCATTTCTGTTTCATGAATGTTATTCGCAATGTATCAATTATTTCGATAATAAAGCCTAGACACCACCATGTCCTAACTTACAGCTCTTGAGATCCTAATACGTCTAGTTTGTTCTCTGCAGTCCATTTGCGTGATTTGAGAAATGGGTCAATTGAGAGATTGAAGAGGCCGTGACAATGCATCCTCTGAATGCGGGTTTCCAGAGTTCAAGGATTCGAGTCTGATGTTTCTTACAAGTCCTTTTGCCTTATTAAATTGTATATCATCACACTGGAAAGTGTGCAGTGAGTTGCTTTCGAAGCGCGCAAATGCCTTCAAACGGCAGGACTTGGTCCACGACTGATCTTTAAATCCTCCAATTTACCCGTAGCTAGATCATAAACCCAGCCATGGACCCAAACTTGGCGATTATCCATCCAAGCGTTGGTGATAATGTCAGTCTTGCAAAGGTTCTCGACTTGGAGCTTGACATTCTCCTTGACGACCATGGGGAGTGCGGATACAGTTGGTTCGTTGGCAAGGTCAAGAGAGGTGACGAGCCTTGTGAGAGGTGCCAACCAGCGGTTGAGGGGTGCATCGGCTGGGAGCGATGGAACTGTCACGACTGGTTCGTGGGCAGCGGTAGGGGTCTTGGCAGCGCTGAGGCAAGCGGCGGCGCCTCCACAATTGCTATGTCCCACAATGACAACTGTGAGGGTGAATGGAGCCAGTGTTGAGGAGTTTTATCAAATGAGAGCAAGGAACTCGAGCACCGTTTTGAACGAGAAGCACATCAACTGAATATTTGAGAACAGCCAGAGCGCTATCGTCGTCGACATGAAATTGGCTGGGATAGATAGATTTAATCGCCAACCACAATTGTGAATAAACTTGATAGACTTGAATAACGAACTTCGCAATGTTCCGATGAACGAAGATATCTCCTGGTCTAGCACCAGTGATGACGGTCTCTGGAACTCGGGAATCGGCGCAGCCTATCCAGAGAGTCTGAAACAGTAACCAAGTCAGACGAGGAGTCGGATGGGACACTAGCAAATATGACCTGAGGCTTCTGGCCTTGGGCAGACGTTTCGAAAAAATCGGGTTCAGCGCGGGCAACATCCTGGGCCCATTGGGTGTTGGCGGTCAGGAGGCGGGCAAGAGCAGGATGTTGGGACATTGCGGAATGGAAGATACAAGGATTTGTTTCTGATGGACACATTCTTACGGTAATATCCCCATATGCATGCAAAGAAAAGTGTGGCATATTTTCATATACAGGCCAATCTGAAATATAACGCGCTAACATACCCCATCCATCGCAGGCGCCGGGGTCCACCCTGCTCCGAGAACCAACATCATCTAGTTCATTTGCCTAATGAGCTTGTTGATGTTGCCTTCTCGGTCACCAAAGTCGCCACCCTGGACAAAATGCTTGAATTTACGTGTCCTCCATCCGCCAGTGGGGTTGGAGAGCTTGAATGGCCACAGGAAGTTGGAGGCCTGCAAACGGCCTCAAAACATTATGGCATATGGCAAAGAGACTGACCATACCTGTTTGAAGTTGGGACCAGCAGTGACGATCTCGTGGACGAGATCCTCGACAGATAGGATGTCATATTTTCCAAGAGCAGCTTCAATGACGGCGTTGTTGGTGAGAGGGATGCGTTGCTTATCGACCTTTCCGTATCCACGCTTGTAGATCAGTTCACGGACTGATTTCAGGTTAGGTTCACTAAAGAATCGGGTCCGATGATATGTTCCTTCAACGTCTCAGTTCTCACTTACCCGTAGGCGATATAAGGCTCAACCAGGCGGAGCATTTGTTGTGTAGGCCGTGTGACCTTGATGAAGACGCCGTTATTGATTTGAAGCAGACGGAGGAGTTGCAAAATCTTTCGCGGCTTGGGTGCGATCTCGTTTATACTGGAACATTATTGGAATAGGGCGACTTCGCACGAGAATGCCTGCTCACCCACGGATACGAATCACAAAGTAAACTTTGGGCTGTGCGGGAACATAAAAGTCGTTGGCGGTCCGTGCAGCACGTTTCAATCGAATTTCCTCCTTCTCCTTCGATAGGTACTCCTTCACATAACTTTCGGCACGTTTAAAAATGACCTTTCTCTTCGCCTTCGAGGCCTGCAGAGGATGAAAGTAAGTAAAAACAGGACAGATCTTCAAAATTCAGAGGCGAAAGCTCAGTCCCGAAAGATGGTTAATTAGCGGCAGCAAGGTAGAATTGAGTTCCACTAGCCGTTCGTCGAATGCATCGTATGCATCATTAAAAAAATAGGGATAACTTCTCGACAAATCTCACCTTACGAGCGGCAGTGGCAGCGAGAATGCGGTCCTCCCGAGCCTTTTCGTTTTGCTTTCGTTTCTTGAGGAGAGTCTCCGGGACTTCAATCGCCTAACGAAGCTTGGGAATCAGCAATCATGGTTGGGTTCTGAGATATCGTGTGATCTCACCGAAGCGCTCGGGACGCTGAGAAAATGGAAATTGAGTTCAAAGGAATACGACACTCATGTGCAAAGGCGGACCGACGTACGTGGTGGAGGGGGCCATCGGGGATCTTGAGGAACGACGAGGATTTTGGCGGTCACTACCTTGGCCTCTTCCGGCGGTGGCTTCACCTGTACAGTCTGACTAAGCGGATTACACACACTCGAACGCGTACTATGGGTGACCGGGTGTTGCAAAACTTTTTAAAGAGGGCTTATCGTGCTACATCCACTGCCTCAAATGACTTGATTCTTTTACCGTCGTACAGCCTGGCTTTCTGGCTTTAATTGTCTCCACTTGATCTTGAGGATATGTGGCAAGGAAAAATAACTGGAGCGGGAGGAAATTGGCACACCATTTTCACTAGGTTGTGCAAAATATGTCACACTCGGGTCACATCACAATTTACGTCTCCGCCCTGCAGAGCCTCCTGCCTCTTTGGGGGAGGTCCTGTCGGAGTTCGAACCATACGACGCTCGATGAGTTTTGTTGTCACGCTCAAGATTCGACGAGTGTCCACGTCTTGTATACCTCATGTTTCTGTCCCGGAGAAATTGTTTTAAGGATGGATAACAATAAAACATATCATATCCCGAAGGATGAAGGTGCCCGCTCAAACATCAATTTTACCAAGATAGAACAAGCTCGAAAATCGTGGTTTTTCATGGTTTTTCAGCTCTGATTTCATTGAGGGACAGGAATGTCATGTTTCGAAGTTACAGTGGTCTCCTAAAGTGCCTAAAGATTCCCGATCTATGAGACATCAGTTGCTCAAGATGCGGGAATGCGCCCATCGGAGAAATTTTGCATAACTAGGTGATTTTGCAACACCCGGTCACCCATAGTAGTAGTTACTTCGTTGATGGTCCTGGAGATGGTAGGCGGCGGTGATGACGGCCCCCAGCAGACTGCGATAAGTACCGTAATTAGGGCAAACTTCTTTGACACTCTTCCCAGCCATCACAGAGGCTGGTCTCTGCCTTCTAGTCCGATACAATGGCAAGTCCCAACTGTTTCCTGCTCTGGCAGTTGTTCCCACCAATTTCTAGGTCGGTTCGGCCACACCAATATGCACTAATGCAGCGTACAGTTGGGTCAGCTATATCCGTCACCTAGTTCTTCAGCGATTCACAATCGATTTAAGACATTCAACACACTAGGACAGAGTCCTTGCGTCATAGCAGAGTACCTTGGAGGTGTCTGCAACGCAGGGTGAGTGAAATATGTCTGGCTGCTCGTGTAGAAAACGATTGATACAAGCTGGCCTGATGGACAGTTTTCCTTATTACCCAGTTGCAGCCTGGCAGAGTTTACCTTGGGCCAACCCCACGAAGATGCCAATCCTTGTCGATGCAGTTCCGTTTTCTACAGCTTAATCAGCGCTTGCGCTCTTTGCCAATCTGGACTTTACCTTCCGTAGGCTCACCACTGCAGTACAGCAGTCTGATCTGTCTCAAGATATCCCATTTAGATGGTCGGGTTATGACATCAATTGTACGACGGTATATACAGAAGTGTGAGTCTCTCTGTTCTCATTCCTACATCGTGTCTCAGCCGTTGGCTTTTCAGTTTCCCGCAAAGCATTCCAGGTGGTACCAAGGTCCCTCACTATGCCTATCTGGATGTTGTGGTATGCTTTAATTTATGCTAGTAGAGGAAACGTCCATAAGCCAGATTCATCGTCAAGGTGGATAATACATTCAATATTACCGCTGCTCTGGGAGCTCTCAGTAAATTCTAGTTCTCTGATTTTTTTTATCGCAAATTTATTCGAACACATCACAGACATTCCCGAGTCTACGTTCGTCCCGGTAGCGACAAGCAACCCGACCACCTCCGCCTTGACCATCCAAAGTTCAATTGCGGCTCCGGCTGAGTCTACTACTTCGAGTGTGTCCAAGGCTGGACCAATTGCAGGTGGTGTGATCGGAGGTGTTGTCTTTCTCGGCTTCAGCATCGCCGCATTTTTGCTTTGGTGGACTCGACATCGTCGCGGACCCAAGATAGCACCCTCTTCCATGGTTCATAGGGGCTCGGGGAGCACCGACACACCCAGATTAATTTCCAACAACACTACGCAGACACTGTTGGAGCCCAAAAGGTATAACAATAGCAGTGCTGCTCCTATCCTGCCTTTCACCGCTACTCCACCATCGAGACTTTATGTGAGTTTGTATCTGGTTTGGATTATTCCTTCATTCCCACTTTCACGCCTCATGCGCGCAGGACTCTTCTGACCCGAGTACATACCCTCCTTCCACGCCTGCAACTTGTATGACACAGGAAGCACCATTCTCACAACGCACAGGGAACTCACATTATGACCCTTCACTGAAAGGTCATTACACTGGTGCTCCGGAAATATAGGTTCTGCTGTCAGTCAGTGAAGTCGACTACGGACTCTGCCCTTCAACATTGATGGACTTCTTTTCTGTGTTCTCGTTGCCTGTCACAACTGGTACATACGTAAGCGTTTCTGAAAGTGGGATTCATCTGGCCATGATGACACACATCCTTCGACGGGCGTAATCCATCAGCTTTCGAAACGGGTCAGTCTCTATGTGCGTGTGATACCACATCGAGCGCAATATCGTGTTGAGCACCTGCCTCATCGTTTCAGGATACACAGGTCCACAACTTCAATGACTCTCAGCGACGCGTTTAAGCGCTCCAACTTGCACATGCATAATTCTCTCAGCATATAACACGTACCCTTGCCCAAGAGCACCATGACCATCTGATAATCAGTCCATGCTAACCACGTCACGACTGGACTTTGTTGCGAATTGCGACTGCGTAACTATTGAGTCGATTTGGGCGGTTTGAATGGTATTGAAGTTTACCTGTTATGTAATCGAATCACGTAAATTGCTCATTGGACCCTGCACCGTTTCCTCTTGCTCCTGCCATAATGGCTTTGCAGACCTCTGTCCCAACCATCTTGACGCTTTCACCATTCTCGGCGACGTCGCCCTCACGAAGACAGGCTCTCTATTCTGACATTTCAAGACAAAAGCTATCGAACCCTACTTCGTATCATTCAAGTGTTGAATGGTGGCGAAAGGCTCTCCAAAGCATTGTGTCCTCTGGTCTGCAAACTGATACTCTGAGCCGGCTCGTCCTGAAAGCAGACCAAAGTTTATTGGAGCGTGTCCGCGTAGACGGCACGGGAAAGCCGCTCGCATTGGGCGCTGTGGTCGTACGTTTCAAAATCCGCTTGAAGCAGTTTCATTACCAACAACAAACTGCCCTGCCCTAGGAAGAACGAACTCCGGGCACAGAAGTGTCTCATGCCGCAATATGAGTTCTTGAATGCGACGAAGTCGGTATACGATCCTGGCTGGCTTCCTGGTCAGATAGCCAGCTTCTTCCTGGTGAATCCCCTCTGGTGGGCACTGGAGCAACTTGGAGTGGCAGGAGAGGAGGGAATACTCACGTCAGTGGCTTTGAGCGGCCGCAGCCGTCTGGATATGACCTGGTGGGGAGAGTATGTGTTTGTCCCGTTAGTGGAACAGGCGGCTGAGAAAGTGCTGGTGATGCAAGAGAACAAGGCCAGCGGTGCCGCGGATCGTCTGTATTCGTTGGATGGGTTCAGAAAGGAGTTTGGATCGGCACTAGGACTCGGAACGGCACTCAATGAACAGGATGCGATGGTGCTGCTCAAGTTTCTGGAAAGGGATAGAAGAGTGCTTTTCTTTGATCAGAAGGTACGCTCGTGAATCAATTGCTGTCATGTTTCCGACCCATCTTGGCCCAGGTTGTCAAATTCTGCGAAGACGGATCTGGTCCGAAAGAGATCAACGGTGTTGATAGAGGGATTTTAGAGTTGAGCAATGCGGTCAAGAAGTTGCAAGGGCAGGTCGAGGAATTGCAGTCGAAGATTGATCAGTTGAGTCGCCTTACGCTGGTGCACCATTTTCCAACTCGATCTTATCACATCTTCAGATGTACACAGAAGGCGACCGCTGCTCTTCGCCAGAAGCGCAAGCCCATGGCGCTGAATTACTTACGATCGAGGAAAGAACTAGAAATTTTACTTTCGAAGCGCCTCGGTTCCCTTGGCACGTTGGAATCCACGTTGATCAGCGTTGAAGCTGCGGCTGGGGATATTGAGGTACTTGTTTCCACTCCAACCTCGAGATGAGTATGCTCATGGAGAAACCAATGTTTAGATTATGAAGTCATATGAAACCTCAGCTTCAACTCTGCGTGCTATCCTTGCCCACCCGTCCTTGCAACGGGAGTCGATAGAGGCCACGCTGGATGCTGTAGCTGAAGCTAACGCAGATGCCCGGGAAGTGGATGAGACTATCAAGATAGGAGGGGATCTGGCTGTGGGGGTTGAAGAATTCATTGACGAAAGGGAATTGGAAGCTGAGTTGAGAGGATTGATCCAAGAAGCAGAGGGGGAGTCAGAAGACACAGAGACACGAGGGAAGCTAGAGGGAATAGGAATGGCGATTCCCGCGGAGTTACCAAGCGTGGAGAAGGCGAGAGTTGCTGCATCTTGATCAATGTAGTCTGCATTTAAGTGCGTCATAAACGTTCTGCGCAACACGTCACAGCATCGTCATCTTCAACTCACACTATAAAAACCTCGCTCACTCATAGAGCTTTTCATTCACAACCCAACATGTCAGACAACGCACGTCAATCTTTCACCGACAAGGCTACCTCTGCTTTGAAGGTGATGGCCCCCGCCGCCATGTATCTATCGCCGTCCACTCACCCCTCTTTAGCCCGATTCTCAGAAGAGCACCACCGAGCAGGCCACTGACCGCGTCAAAGGTGCTGCCGATTCTGTCGCCTCTACCCTCCAGCCGAACGTTGGTCGTTTTTCTCGCTTAGACACGGCAGTCCTCACCATCATATTCTCTTTTAGAGTCAGAAATCCTCTGGCCAGCAAGTGGGCGACAGCGTGACCAGCAACTCCAACGAGAGCGATGTAAGTGGCATTTCTATGTCGTCCATGCACGGTGCTAATCAGATTATAGGAGTCGATGCTCGACAAGGCCAAAAATGCAATGGGCCTTGGCGGGAAGTAGGGTCATCAAGCTGCAGGTTCAGGCCTCAGGTTTATAGTGTGTCAGATTGGTAGCTTGCAAATTTGTGAATCTAAACTGTAGTGTTTCCGCTTCCCCCGGTATCTCGCCTTTTGGCACGCGTGTAAATACTCATCGGGTAAGTCGGTTTCGGGCTCTTAGGAGGTGGACACTCCGAGTCCTTTCAAGACAGTACTGTTGTCCAGCGCCAGCTCGCGATGTACCCATCGCCATAGCCAGGCATCACACTGGCACGCATTGTCTCTGCACTGCAATGGAGCCCACCGTCTGTATTGTGGAGACAGCAAGATAGCGGAGGTCCGGACAGAAGTAAGCTTACTAGTCTATATTGTAATATATATACAAACCGATCTCATTCATCTTGCAATCATCCCACATGGTTGCAATTCGTCTTCGTCATCCCAAAGGCGTTGCCACAATCAATGTCGCTTTGGACAGCGACAGCTTCACCGTCCAGGATCTCCAACAAGAGATATATGCCGCATCTGACATCCTTCCCTCCCTCCAGAATTGTGTGTGAGCCTTGAGCGACGCCCTTCTCCCATGTATTCCTCACGGCCCAGGGACGTAGTGAAAACGGGATATCCTCCACAGTCTCTGACTGTTGTACCGGAGCTTCCTGTCACGAGTCTTGGATTGAGGAGTGGTGATCAGATAATCGTTAACGAGATTGCCAAAAGTGGCGCAATCATCAACCCACCAACGGCGGCAGTGTCGCCACCTGCACGCACGGCCCTGGACTATACCGCGAATTTGCTCTCGGCAGGTGCATCGATACTCACACAGTCTCCTCTTCCGACGGCGCCATCCGAGCCCACTACTAGCCGCCCTGACTTCGTCGAAACGGAGGGTGGCGCCTTCATCCATCGGGTTAGTGCGATTTTACCGTCTCGTCTTTTTACTTCAACCTGACGTCCTTGTCATCACACCTACTGTACAGATAGTCCCCGATGACAATTCGTGCCTCTTTTCTGCTGTGGCTCTTGTATTTGAGCAAACCATTGCCAAAGCACCTGAAATGCGCACAAGCACGTTGCCATTCCGACTTCTTTGTTCTTGATCTCACTTCTTTCATAACCAGTTGTTGCTGAGGGTATTCGTAACGACCCAGCAACCTACAATGAAGCCATTTTAGGGTGCGCGGATATTCACTCCATCTGCAGCGCAGACTGGTATTTGATGCCCTCATTCCAGGATGCCGCCATCACAATATATCACGGCAATACTCAAGCCTTCGACATGGGGTGGCGCCATTGAATTGGGGATACTAGCTGCACATTACAAGACAGAGATTGCTAGTATTGATGTCGAGACCGGCCGCATAGACAGTTTCTCTCCCCCATCCGGGGGCAACGCCATGCGTTGTATATTGGTTTATTCAGGAATTCACTACGACGCCGCGACCTTGGCACCCTCGGCCGACGCGGCACATGAATGGCATCAGACAATTTTCCCTGTGGTATTCCTTGCCTTCATTGAAGTACTCTGAAGTCCTCTAACCTGTGGTTTCTCAGTCACGTGCTGCAGACGACGATGATCCGGTACTGGTTGCCGCCAGGAAGTTGGCGGAGGTCCTGCGAGCGAAGAAGGCATTTACGAATACTGCAACATTCGATTTGAAATGCGAGGTGAGCTACGCCAGTTTCTCTCGATTAATCGATAGTTAAGACGTCTCCACACAATAGCAATGTGGTCAAGGATTGAAAGGCGAGAAAGATGCGCGTGCACACGCCACAAGAACTGGGCACGTCCGTTTTGGAGAGTATTAAGCTATTCAGCCTCAATCCACTTTGTTTTGTTTGCCAGTGGCATCCATGATTGAGCTATATGGCATCCGACAATTTTAAGTTTTGCTGCATTTTAGCCCGCCACTTATTTTTATAGCTCTTTGTTGAGAAAAACACCAAAAAAGTGGGGGCACCGCGGATTGAACGCGGGACCTTCAGATTGGCTTCAGATTACCTTCAGTCTGCTGCTCTCCCAACTGAGCTATGCCCCCAGATGTAAGGTATTGTATCCATAAGATAGGATTCGTGCGCATCCTTCTACATCACATGTCTTCAGCGTGATTTTTCGTGACAATTGAGCACTTAGATAGCCCTTTCTGAGAACTGGGATACTCACTCTCGTCCAGTCAAAGGCGCAGGATCACACTCCCACTCGTGGTGGAGCGAGACTTGCGACTTAGCCAGGCAAGTATACCTTGATACCAAATCTCCCGTCGATTATAGCAATCTTCGGGCGGTAATCCGCGCGGCCAAACGAGAATTCTTTGAAGATCGAATCGAGACCATCGCCCTCTCCCAAAAAAACCCCTGGTCCCTCATGGACTGGCACAAGCCCCGTCGCTCAGACCCCCTTGCAAATTTGAAGGGGGCCAATGGTGACGTTCTCCACTCTTCTAATGACATGTTTGACGCTTTTGATAAGGCCTTTCATACGCCTCCTCTGAACTCTCCTAAGATGGATATCCTCGACAAAATCCCACAAGAACCCACTCGCGACTGGATACCAATTACGGGTCCCGAGATTACCTCCCTTGTCCTCAAATGCAATCCCAAATCTGCCCCTGGTCCAGACCACATATCATGGGCTCTCCTCAAGCGTCTCCTCCAAAAAGATGAAGTGTTGACACGCATTACAGCCCTAGCTAATGCCTGCATAGATTATTCTTGCTGGCCTGCAGCTTTCAAAACCTCCGTCACGGTTATCATACCAAAGCCTGGCAAAGAAACTTACGATAAACCCAAGTCGTTTCGACCCATTGTTCTCCTCAACACGGTGGCAAAGATTATCGAGAAAGTCATCGCCAATCGAATGCAATTCGAATGCACTAAGTACAGCCTTGTCCACCGATACCAGTTCGGCGGACTTCGCTACAGATCTACAACTGAGGCTGGCATCATCATAACACACAGAGTCCGGAATGGATGGGCGAAGAAACGTGACACGGGGGTCGTGGCCTTCGACATTGCGCAATTCTTCCCTTCTCTGGACCATCAATTCTTGTTAGGAGTACTACGGCGGCTGGGGTTTTCAGCCGCCTTGAGTAAGTTCTTTGAATCTTATCTTCGTGGACGGTCTACTCATTTTGTCTCAGGACAGAATGTCTCAGACCTCTTCGAAATCCTCTTTGGTGTGGGTCAAGGCTCGGTGCTCTCCCCCATCCTCTCCGGCATCTATCTTTCGCCGGCCCTCAGAATCTTCTACAGCCGTGGACACGCGCAATACCTGGATCTCTTCTCCTTCGCAGACGACGGCATGCTCATCGCCCAGTCTTCTGACCTTGACGCTATCGGCTCCCACCTACGGGCTGGCCGAAAAGCCATCAACGGCATCCTCATCGACATGGGGCTGGCCACTGAACCGACGAAAGATGAACTCATGTTCTTCACCTGAACTGTCTCTTCGTCATACCCTATCGTTCGACTACCCGGTCAACCTCCCCTCCAAGTCAAGGCCTTCTGGCGCTACCTCGGCTTCTTCTTCGATCATCATCTGACCTTCAATGAGCACAGACGCTTCTATGCCACCAAGGCGCTCACATCCATTCCCCTCCTCCTTGGCAACTCCTCACGCGGTCTCTCACCCCGCCTCAAACGCCTCCTATACATGTCGTGCGTCATGCCGATCCTCACGTACGGATGCCAACTCTGGTACTACAACGGTCCACGCCTCAAAACTGCTTTCAACCTGTTGAACTCAGTCCACTACAGAGCCGCCAGATGGATCACCGGCGCTTTCAATCGGTCGCCTACCGGGGGTGTCCTCGCTATTGCGGGGCTCATGCCTGCTAGACAACACATCACCAAGCTTGTGCAGCGCTCCCGAATCAGAGCTGCCCAGCTTCCCGTCACTCATCCTGTCGTCTGCGAGCTTTTGCTCAAGGCGGAGAATAAGACCCCTAGCCCAATCATCGACATTCAGAACCTGATGATCGCCGTCAAACTTGAGAGATCCAACTACCTGAGCGAGGAGGCTCGCCCGGGAAATCACATACTCGACCTTTACCCGGATTCCTTCATCTGGGACTGTTGAAGTTCCACCTGAGCGCTAGCCACAGATGTACTGAGCAACACAGCTACAGTGGAAGTACTCTACTCTACCGTTCTAGTCACTTACTTGGTTGAGAAGGGTGGGGCTGGTGAGAGCGGTTGAGGCTGGTAAGAGCGATGGAGCTGGTTAAGAGTCAAGAGACAACTTGTTGATATTGACAGTTTCCTGGTCTTATATACCGTACTACTGTTTGTACCAACCAAACAAGTATGTAATGAAGATATGTAAAGGTCACGTGATGTAATCTAATCTAATCTAATCTACGTGATGGGAAAAGTTTCAACACCCCCCCATATTTAGTACATATTTCTAAATACATCTTACTTTTTCCCACATATATATAGGTACTTTGTTTTGCCTAGTTTTTTATCAATCCGAAGTACGGGATAAATTTGGAAAAGAGGATTTTTCCCAGATTCTTAGTTAAGAGGTCTGCAGGGTTGTTCACTCCTTCAATAAATTCGACCGTAATTATCCCTTCGGAGACTTTTTCTCTGACGAAGTGGAATCGCACGTCAATGTGCTTGGATCGCTTCTCAGTTACAGGGTTGGATGCGATGAAGACGGAGCCGTTGTTATCTCCGTAGATCGGTACTGATCCGATCTGCATTCCAAGTTCGGCAAGCATGCTTCTCAGCCATGTTGCTGCGCGACTGCAGTCTGATAACGCCATATACTCTGCTTCTGTGGAAGAGAGGGCGATGGTCTTTTGCGCCGATGATACCCATGTCACTGCTCCAGACGCCAGTGATATGAAGAAGCCAGTGGTAGACCTCCTCGTGTTTTCATCTGACGCCCAGTCGGAGTCTGTGAATGCATAGATTCCTTTCCCTGAGTCACCATCATACATGATTGCGTAATTTTTTGTTGCTTTCAGATACCTGCAAATATCCCTGGCCACTTCTAAATGGCGTTTGGTGGGATTTGCGGAAAATTGCGACATTTTGATCACGGCAAAACAGATGTCTGGCCTTGTTCCAATCATCAGATATAGAAGTGATCCGATGACGGATTGGTACTTTGATCGAAGTTCTGCATTGGGTTCATCTTCGGACATCATGGGTTTGTAGCCCGTAGGAAGTGGGGTATGAGTGGCGTTAGATTCGCTCATCCCCATTCGTTCGAGTATTTTCTCAAGGTAAGGTACTTGATCGATGAAGATACGTTTCCTGCGTTGCCTTATTTGGATAGAGAGAAATTCTTTCGGTTCCCCATCAGGCACAAGGTGCCCTAGGTCCCTACATTCCCATGTGGTCATGAAGGCCTTCTTTTTCTCTAGCGTATATTCCCAGTTTGTGCCGAGAAAAGCAGAGTCGTCGACATAGATGACGGCGATTACAGTACAATTTCCCCGCTGGTACTTTTGTGAATGAACACTCCTGCATCGGAGTGAAGCCGGACAAAGCCAAGCTTTTTCATGGAGGAATCAAGTTCCCTCCACCAGGCTAATGCGGCCTGCTTAAGTCCATATAGAGCTTTGAATAGTTGGTACACGAGGTGTTCTTTCCCTTTTACTATGTAGCCCTCAGGCTGTCGCATGTAAATGACTTCACGGAGCGTTCCATAGAGGAAGGCTGATGAGACGTCCAAAAGTGTCATGAACCACCCTTCAAGGGCTGTCAATGCCAGTATTAGTCGGACGGTTTCATATCTTACGACTGGTGAGAAGATCTGATCAAAGTCGATCCCTTCTACCTGTGAAAAGCCTTTTGCGACGAGACGTGCTTTCAGGCAGCCGTCGGACTTTTCGTTGTAAACCCATTTGTTCCTTAGAGCTTTCCTTCCTGCAGGCAGGGGTACTAGCTCTGTGATCACCCCGCGGCGTTTGAGCATGTCTAGCTCTTTACGTTCAGCCGCATACCAGTCTTCTTTATTTGGAAGAGGGTATATGTCTTTATGGGACATGTCGACAATGCCAACTTGGACTGATATCGCCTCCATCAGGAGGTCATTCATCCATGCTGTTTGACCGCCCAATCTCCATCTTCGATCTAATTTTTCAAGATCAGACGCTGGAGTGTCTTCCCCATAGATGCTTCCTGGCATCTTCCGAACTCGTCGTTCCCTGATCGGTCGATCTGGTACTTGCTCGGGTTCCGGAGTGGATACTCGTGGTTCGTCATCAGGCTCACTGGCAGGCAATTCGTTGTCTGATTCAGGTTGATCCTGTTCAATGGGAAGTGGGTCATGAGGTGTTTCGTTGTGACTGTCGTCGTCATTGCTGCCGGGAATGAGATCCTCAAACTCATCAGCCGGCTCTGGGTTTTCCATTTCTGGGTGGTTTTCTGGCAACGGGTCGATATGGCATCTAGGGTACTTGCTTTCATCAAAGATAGCTTTCCCTCCCATGAAAATCGTGTTGGTCTCAGGATCCATGAAGCGGTATCCTTTGACCCCTGGTTTCGATCCGAGATAAATCATCAATCGGGATCTTGATTCCAGGGAGTTCCTACGTTTCTCCTTTGGGATATATACATATGCTTGACATCCAAATACTCTGATGCTGGACATGTCGGGGATCTCATTGGTCACTCTGAAGTAGGGGGTTTTCCATTCAAGACGCTGCATGGGGGTTCTGTTATAGAGAAATGCTGCGTGTTCCAAACAGAATTCCCACCACATGGGCGGTAAGCATGCATCGAAGCGCAATGCCTGAGATTTTTCCCATAGTGTTTGATTGATCCTTTCTGCTCTACCATTCTGCTGGTGCTGATATGGGAGCGTGACGTCGATCAGAATTCCATGATCGGCAAGTACATCTTTGTATTCATCAAATTCTCCACCTCCATCAACTCGCCACTTCTTAGGAGTAGCGGCAAATTGGTTCTGGATCATCGCAAGAAACTGTCTTAGTGCCGTGATGGCACCAGACTTTTTCCTAAGCAAGACGACCCAGACATGAGATGAAAAATCATCCAGAAATGTGAGGAAGTATTTGTACTTGTGGTACGATGCCATGGATATCTGTTTCAGGTCTGAATGAATCAGGTTGAAGGGTTTGACAGCCCTCGTCATTGAATTGGGGTATGACTGATTCAGCATTTTCCCTTTGAGGCATCCCGTGCAGCTTTCCTGTGATTTCTCACGTACTAACGTTCTGGGTACTCCTTTGGTACTAGTGGGAATTTTATTGAGCGCCTGGTCATTTGGGTGGCCAAGACGTTTATGCCAGGTTTCAACAGTGATTTCGCTAGAGATCACGTGGATTTGGTCATAGCGTATTTCAGTGTCTAACCAGTAAATGGTTTGTCCGATGAAATGAGGCGAAACCTGTATTTTGTTCAGCCCTTTAGAGATATTAATTTCTCCGCGCATTCCATCAACTTTGTAACCATGGTTAAGGAAGATGCCTAGGGACAATAGACGTGTGTCCATATCCGGAATATAAAATACTGGTCGTAGGAGATGGGTTTTAGTTTTCCCATTTAGGGTATGCCGTACTGGAATGGCCCCAACTCCGAGTATCTCCAGTTTCTTTCCCTTTGCAGCTGTTTGGACAAATCGCTTAGCCTTGAGAGGCCTGTAGTACGCAAAGTCCTTGAACTCATGGGTAAAGTGTAACGAGACACCGGAGTCTAAGATCCATTGTGCGCGTTCTTTCTCCTTACAGTGTGTGCATGACGCAAAGTGCTTTGTATATTTTTTATATAGATCGCTGTCAATGTGATCCATACATTCTGCACTAGTACTAGCTAATATTTTACACATCTGAAAGGAGGTGTTATTAGCTTTCCTTAATTGGTCAGATTCAGGAGAGGGAGATGACGAACCGTCAAGTTCAATAAGCCCATCTTCGAATTGATCCGGCCCCATTCGTTCCTGGTCGATGTCCATCATCTTCAGCGATTCTTCTATCGATGGGGCTACGCGACGCTGTTTAGCCGGCCTTTCGTCGATGTCAGGAATGATGGTATCTAGGATACGACCCTGAGGGGTGAGCACCAATGCCGCGCGCGAGTTTGCGAACATGGTCATTCTTTTTCCACACGGACGATTTTCCAGATGGAAGTCCAGTGTACTGGGAAGGAGGTGGGTTCATACGCTGCAGGAGCGACTGCATTCTTGCGGAATCGGGCTGGGCGGTACTTGTCATTTTCCCGCGACCAGTGACGGTGGTGAAGGACGGTGCCGGAAGAGGGGGGAAGTGGATGGCGGGAGCAACAAACTCAACCGTTTCCTCCACATGTTCGGACGCATTGTCCGCAGTGTTGGCGTTTTTCTTCTGATTGCGCCAGCGTCTTTTTCCCTTCTTCTTTTCAGAAGCGGTACTATGGTCGGTCGAGTTAGGCTGTTCATCAGCATCGTTTTGCGAGGTACTTGGCTTTTGCTGCCTTTCCCATTTAGGGTCCTGTCCCTTGCGCTTTGTCCCGGAAATTTTCCGGGCCTGCTCATTGGACGCACGAGTAGACCCGACCAAATACTTGCGCCTGTACTCCGAGATGATGCTTTCGGCGACGGCTTTGTAGGTGAAATCGTCGGCGTCGTAGACTTGGACAAGGGCGGTGGAGAGTGACGACCAGGCGTCGGGAATTGCATTGGCCAGGATCATTGCCTGCATCAGATCGGGGACGACAAAGCTCAAATCGGCGAGCCGGGCGAAAAGAGACCCCAGGCGTTCAATTTCAGGGACGGGGTCACGTCCAGACAGCTTGTAGGTGGCGGCGGTCTTGAAATCGCCGAAGATGACAGCCGGGGATACCTTGGAGTAGGCATCCTTTAGCGTTTTCCACGCGTTAAGTGCCGAGGTGCTGTCTTTGATGTGTCGTCTGATCGCCTCAGAGACCTTCAGGCTTATCGCCCCGAGAGCTACGTCGTTGTCCCTGATCCAGGCTTTTTCTTCCTTGCGGAAGCCGGGCTGGTCAACTGTAGTAGCCAGCACAGGGGGAGCGGCAGCAGTGGCACCAGGAGTGGAGACTGTGGTGGTGAAGTCGGCGATGACAGGGCGGGTGATGTCGCCAGAAACAAGGCGCCAGACTCCTTGATGGAGGAGGTAGGACTTCATTTTTTCGGCCCAGCTTTGGTAGTCGATGCCGCCGAAGGGGGTGATGGTGTCAAGAGCAGAGCGAGAAGTAGACATTTTAGATGAATCTAAAAGGGTTCCCAATCAGTGATGTGTTATGAATTTGATTTCAAGAAAACAATTAAATGATTCCTTATGACATATTCCCTTTAGGAATAGCGGTCCGGGAAAAACCCTTTATATGTCAGAAACGTATGAGGTGCGATCAACGTTTCCACATGGAGTGTACTAGGTCAATCCCCTTAGGGACGTCTCATGACAGGTACTTGTCGTAATGACGTTCCCAGGTTCATATGTGAAGAAGTAAGACTCAGAACCTAGATCTTTCGATCGGTTCTTTGCCAACCAGGGTAGAGTGGGCAGGTACTCGCTGTTACCAGCGTTTCCCAAGTCCCTCTGCTATCCGGGGCCCATAACCTGTTGAAGTTCCACCTGGGTGCTAGCCACAGATGTACTGAGCAACACAGCTACAGTGGAAGTACTCTACGATACCGCTATAGTCACTTACATGGTTTGGAGGGGGGTAAGGCTGGTGAGAGCGGTTGAGGCTGGTGAGAGCGATGGAGCTGGTTAAGAGTCAAGAGACAACTTGTTGATATTGACAGTTTCCTGGTCTTATATACCGTACTACTGTTTGTACCAACCAAACAAGTATGTAATGAAGATATGTAAAGGTCACGTGATGTAATCTAATCTAATCTAATCTACGTGATGGGAAAAGTTTCAACAGGGACGCCCCACAGGTCGATGACAACAAGAAACGTTACACCTACCTCAAAGACATCCTCACCACCGCCGAGGAAGAAAATCACCAAGCGGCCTTCTGCATCGCTGCCCGGCCCAGCGTCGGTAAGACATTGTCGTCGGCAGTTGCGGTAGTCCGGTTCGCCCCCTCCATTGGTCGTCACGCTCAAGACCCCCATATGACCAGAGCCAGCGCAGGTAGAAGCCTCGCCCCTGAGACTCTCATCGTCGCCACCCTTCTTGGTCTTAGCAAGGTCATCACCCACGCTCCTTATGTCACGGAGATCCACATCTTCACCCGAAACATACAGGCTGTCCGACTCGCCCTCGATACAGGTTCCATTCATGCGGGCCACTCTGTCTCCTGCGGCATTTCCCGTCTCCTCCGGCCCTTCCTCGCTGGAGCTGGCGTCATCCATGTCCACCTCGACACACCTCTCATGTCTGAGTGGGGTTCTGCCTTCCCCGACCCATCACATCACTTTAAATTGACTCAAGGAACAGCCTTGTCTCCCCTGTCGCCCAACTTTGCCCGTACCGCTGCCGCTACCAGCGCCGTAGATGGATGGCACAAACTTCATTCCGCCCCCGAATTCCGAGGTCGCTCCTTCCTTCCTCTCCACACTGGAGACAAAGAGAGGGTATTCCAACCGGACCACGTCAAAGGTGGACTGTGGCTCAACTCCTGGGCGGGCAACAACAATGCGCTGTTTGCTCGTCTCACCCGCGCCACCCTGGGCCACGCTCCCATCGGTGCCTATAGACAACGCTTCAACCATCCAGGCCCATTCACGTGTGCCTGCGACAATGACACCCTCGAGACGGTCGACCACCTCCTCCACAAATGTCCTCTCTTTGATAGGGACGACGCCTCCAACAAACGGTACAACATCGGCAATTTCCTGGGGATGCTCGCAAACCATCCCGCGTTATTCGCCCTACCCCCACCCTAACTTATCGGGTGAGCTTCAGTGTTATGTTTTCCTTCCTTCATGGTCTCTCTAGTTACTACGGTCTCTGCCTACGGGCGTATGTAGTTTATATACGGGGTCTGTTCTGGTGGACTTGATCCATGGGCGGACCCCACTCTCGGATACTTATATATTTCTCTCCGCACATGTGCCGTGACCACAGGGCATTACTATCCAATACTCTCGTATGTAGTTCTCGTTAAATTTGTAACTTAGTGTACAAGACCGGACTGCGATCGGGCGCCGGAATATAAATTGAGGTTTTTTTAAAATAAAATAAATAAATAAAAAATAAATAAAAAATTGAGCGCTTAGATTATTTCGCGTTCAACATCCACTTTTCCGAAAATCGGCGACTAGAGTCCTCTCGACATGTACCTCTGGCAGAGATCTCTAGTCATCGATTTTGGATTTTTTGCCCTAAATTTTTGAAATCTTGGGAATGGTGTTTTTGATGAACTGAGGGATTGTCCGAATTTGGTGGATTGTCAATGGATTGTCCACGAATAACACTAGGTCACAGATCATGTGATGTGGAAGGATGCGCACGAATCCTATCTCACAATACTGAGAGGCCGCGTTCTAGTAAGTAAAAAAATTTAAATGTTGCCCTCAACCTGCATCACTACTGGACAATGATCTGAAGCCCCATATATTTCACTACGTATCTCGCACTGGTCCGAGGCAATTCTGAGTTATACCAAGAAGGGGAAACTCGATGAACTCACCATCTTCACTCGCTCCATCATCCGTTCACTCACAACAACTAAGCAGCCAACAGCCATGAAAGACGAGGTACCCGAAATCTGGGGAGATTGCTTACACATGTCAAGCCGCCATCCCGTTCCCTTCGCCCGACAATTGAACCGATAGGAGAAATAGGTGAAATGCCGATCGTGTGGGTGAAGCTCACGCCAGACATCGACGAATTTAGAGGGATCGGAGTCATCGGGAGGGGTGAGGATATCTTTGAAAGCTGTGGTTTCAACTTCTGTGTATCCCGCTATCTTATTCCAATTTTTTTTAGCGTTCGAGAGATCTAGAAAAAGGATTGGTTAACTGGGTCAGATTCAGCTTCCGTGTAAGTATCTTCACCCATTTCCGTTGGCGCGACATTCAAGTCACCTGTCCATATCACTGGCTTTTTCTTATCCATAGCGAGGATGTACGCTTGAAAGTGAAGATTCCACTCTTTTTTGGCATCCAGGGTCTGGATACGAGTTGGTCCAAACTTGCAAGGGGCATAACCCATACCTTCAAGCCCGCACCCGCATTGACGACATACGTACCAATGAGATAACATGTCTCAAATTCGAGAGTGATAAGTCTTCCTTTCACAGACGACGGATTGGGATGGCCGGGTAGCGTGTAATCAACGCTGAGTGGCTTCAATTTGGACAAGATGGCCAGTCCAGCTAGATATTATCCCGTTTGAAGCCAGACGAGCCTACCAGAGGCCACATACCGTACGATTTTGTGTCGGATATCGACCAATAGCGATGTGGATAACGATCCCTGAGGAATGGATCTACAGGCTCATTGTTGACCTGTACGATGATAGAATAGACCGAGGTCCAGATCACAAATAACGTATTCCACACCTTGGTCTCGCTAAGGACAAGAATATCAGGATCTTCGGCTTCCAAGTAGTATTTGAAGCCCTGGTAATTGTGTGTTTGTCAAAGAAGCAGTAAACGCATGAAAGGCAAGAAACAACCTTCTTCTGGCTTGCTGCTAGTCCACAAACATTCCATGATACAAAACGGAGTGTCCCAGGAGGTCGGGAAGGGAAAGATATGTGCACAGGCAGCACCTTATTTGTTGGCTGAGGATTGGTAGGGGACGGACTGGAGCTTGGCGCCTTCCTCGATTTCTTTGTTGTCCGCCGTTCTTCCCTCTCTTCGTCTCCAGATTCTGTGGCACTTCGCTTGTTTCTCACCATTTCGTGCTGAGTCAAGTACAATGCGGTCACATGTTCGACGCGATCGAGACTGATCAGAAAGTTGAACCTTCCGCGACTTTCAGTGACCCGCAAGGATTCGGTTGGTGAGAATATTGTATCTCCCAAGTAGTAACAGCAGGACAGGACAATCCGCTGAGCGCAAACAACTCCATGCTCACTCATCGCGGATTTTCTGCATGGATCACAGTCGACGGTCAACCTGTACCAGAGTACTTGGTGGCAGTAGACACTGATTTACATCGTGTCTCATGTTGGATTCCTGGTGAGGATGGGAGGGTCCGTTCCTGTGTTTATTGCAAGCCAGTTTGAAGAACTGAAACTTCGCAAGACCTTTGCAGTTTCCTGGAGGGACCATGGAGGAAAGGTGGACACTTGCACATTCCTCACTTTAGATGGAGTCACTGTCCCGGGGCGCTTCTTATTTGGTGAAGGAATTGCGACCAGGGAGGGCGTACGAACATCACAAACAACGGAGCGGCCGTTTATCTTTGAAAAAGTTGAAGAGGCGGGTTCGTCATTTCTTTGCAGTCCTTACTCGAGTCGTTAAAATATTTGGCATAGGCTTGCTTCCCACAACAGAATCAGCAAGAGAAATTGGAATGATCACTCTGCGCATTAAGCGCATTGCACGGGTTGGCGTTAGACCTGCGAATTCTATTCAAGAGCTTCCGAAAACGCTGCCGGGAAAAAGAAAAGCTGGGGACCTTTTCATTGGGTAATTATAGCCACCTGTTGCCAAGGCGTGACTGACTACAAGCTGTTGATTTCTGCAGATTTGGTGCAGAGACTAAAGCTTATGATCAGTATCCTTCAACCTGGGTTTTGAAACCATATGACGATGATCCTGCGGCGAAATATGCAAACACATTTGTTTCATTCGTCTTCAGATATCGCTCTCGTGGTAGGATCTATCGAAATCCATGTCGGCTCTTAAACTGAAATTCTTGAAGAATTTCTTGAATCCCAAGGGATCTGTAATGGACGAGAGCACCCATCAATACCGAAGCGACCTCCTGTCCGACGGGTTGTAAGCCTGCCGCCGAACATGACTGAAGCCGTTTTCCAACCCTTGGTCGCGGCGCCGAGAAAAAAAGCAAGATTATCATCAAACCTTCCTTCCGTGTTGGTGAGCTCTCAGGACGTCTTTCGCATCACCTCCATTTCCCGACGCATGCGGTAGAAATCCCACATACACCCATCTTTGGATATACGGAGGACCGCAAGTTGTAGAACAACGCCAATCAAGAGTGAATGTTTTCCAGGACAAGGGTTAATCGTGTTTGGCGGAAATCCTGTCCTGAATTGTTCTCCTGACTCAGGATATAGCAGCACTGACCCAGGAGGTAGCCAGTCGAGTGGCATGGACTAGTGTATAACATATTTCTGTTTTATTTGTATATGTCGCCACGTGACCTTCAAGTTCTCTTTCACGACATGTCTCAACTTCAAAGTGAAATCGTTCTTCACATTTGGCCATCGAGATGGGGTTTACCCTCGTTCGACCCGCTGTGTCTTGCGACTATAATGTACCTCCAACAGGCAATACCGGATAAATTGAGGATTGCTGAGTGTAACAACCCGGACCTCTCGCCGATGGGTAGGTGGGTGGCTCTATGTTCTCAAGCGAGATAGGATTCACAAGTTTATGGACAGGACAACTCCCCTTTTTAACTCACGAACAACATATCGTGTCAAGCTTTGAATCGATCGTTAAATACGTTGCGGAGCTTAACAATGCTGAAATTGTCCGTGATAATCTCAATGCTGAAACTATGGACCGCAGCGCAAGGTCGAAAATTGTTGCATGGAGCTCCCATGTGGAGTCACATTTGGGAGATATCGTGGTAAGTACATCCTGCCTTACCCAAATCCGGTTATTCATAGACCTTCCGAAGTATTATGCCCTGTATTCGCATCTTGGCAATTGGACAGAGCTAACTCTTCCAGCTCTGGTTTCTATGTTTCCTGTACCACAAAGGTATTATGTCCCAGGTCGCATTCGTGAATCATACAGACCTCGACTTGAAGCCGCTGGCCTGTGGAATCTCCAAGCGGTTGAGAAGGATGGAAAGAAACCGCTCAAAGAAACGACTAAAACCAGCCAGCGAGAAGAAAACGCTCGGAGGTTCCAAGAGGCATTCGGAAGAGAGAAGGTATGTATGTTGATTTTTGGAAGGTCCAAGCATGCTAAACGCAATGCAGATTTCTGGGAAAGCTCGCACATTATTCGACATTTATTCCCGGCTATTAGGGGATAAGGAGTTCCTCCTCTTGGACCGGTAATTGTTTCGTTCGCCACTCCTCCAGCACCGCAGTGCTGATTTATGGTCTAGACCAACGACTCTGGACATACTGCTTACATCGCATATGTTGTTGCTCTTAAACCCCACATATCCTGACCCCTCCCTTCAGACACTGCTCACGACGTCGTACCCTACGCTTGTCTCGCACGCTCATCGAGTCTACGAGGACATTTTTGGTCCATCAAGTTCACCTCTTCAGGTTGCCTCGCCACAACCCCTTCAATGGATGACCCTCGTTCCTTGGCCATCTGCTGGTCGAAAGAAGAGCTCTGGGAGGACAGAGAAAGAGGCCGAGGAGGACATGCGTGACGCCAGGATGCGGTGGGGGTTCTTCGGTTTGACAATGGGGAGTCTGGCTGTTTACTTGATGATTGCATTCAAACACGCAGTTGCCCTGCAGAAAATGATGGAGGCGAAGAAAGGGGAACTATCGGAGGAAGAGGATGAGGAGTTGGACTAGATAGGTTTTATAAGGTTTATGTAATTCAATTGCGTTACCTTCATTTCCCACCTTCATCATGCTCGGGATCGAACACTATGGCAGTGGTTCTGAGAGTGACAGTAGCGAAGTCGCTGCTCCGGAATCCACACTGCCAGCGCCCTCCTGCTCAACTTCATCGTCGTCGACCAAATTTTCTTTGCCACCCCCGAAACGGACCGCGAAGAAGATGGCAATTGGTCTCCCCACTCTGACAAGCAAATATGAAGAAGAAGACGATCTCAAGGACGAGCGACCACAATCTAAACGACCCCGCCTAGAATCTGGTGCTGGCGCGTCGTCCCTGGTATCCATGCTCCCTGCACCGAAGCAGAAACCTTTGTCCCTTCCTGCACCAGGGAGAGTTCTAGGGGGAGGCAAAGGTAAAGGTTCAGCATTTGACACTCTTCGACCACCTTTCACTTCAAATGACGTTCCGGGAAGCCACGATGACGGAGACACTATGCAAGAGGCATCGCAGGTGCCCGAGGAGGAACTCTCAGCTCCCGATGCCACAACCAACCTGCCCATATTACTACCACCTTCTTTCAAAAAAAAGAGGACAAATATCTCGCTTGATGAATATGATTTTAAATCCCAGAAATCTCATACAGCACAGAAACCAGATGCGCCTGCCGTCGATTTCTTCTCTCTGGGTGCGGCTTTAAATGCACAGTTGATCACGATATATCCTGACATGTTGGCCAGGCAATTCCTCGTCTTTTGGAGTTGCTCCTTCGGCTCCGTCGACTTCAGATTCTGTTTCGTCCTCGTCCATCGCGCACTTGTCTTCCGCACCAGCCATTCCCACTTTTGAACCTCCCGAACCGTCACCAACCGACGCATACCCAGGGTATTATCAGCTCCCATCCGGTACATGGGCTGCCCACGATCCCGTCTATTACGCCAAATTTGTCAAAAAATGGCAAAAGGATTACGACGCGCAGGTGCGGGCATTGGAGAAAAGAACCGCTAAAGGATTTGAAGGGTTCGATTCGGCCGCGGTCGAGGAGGTCGATGCAGTGAAAGAGATGGAGAAGGCAAAGCTAGAGTTGCGAATCAGGGAGGAGAGGAAAGCTGTGACGCAAGGAGTTGGTGGCGCGCCTGCACAACCAAACATGAGGATTACCGTAAGTCCGTTCAGTCTCTACAATCTTCGTCTTGCTCACGGAGCAACAGGCCAGCAAGATGAGCGGCATCGCACGATCAAGGCATCAGCTCTCCACTCTGCTCAAGGAAGCATACGAGAACCGCGAGGCGTTGGAAGAGAAAATTGCACAGGGTAAAAGGAATCGCAAGGAGGCTGGAAATAAATACGGTTCGTCCATTTACTTGATGGTGATAAATGCTTAAAGCATGTGAAGGTTTTTGATTTGCAGTATTTATCGACCGTCTCATTGGCTATATAACCTTCAAATGTCCTGTCATTCCAAACACTTGATTATCATCAAAACACCAGGGCCCGATGGTGTTCTTGTCCTGCCATGCACCACATATGGTTGTTGCTTGGTTAGCAAAACAACAACAGGGTTCCTGGCCTAGCACTCGAAGGATTTCAACTTTCAAGAACATCATCGCTGTGAGGGGATCATGGATTAGCCGTTTTGTTAAGAGTGCGTTGTAGAAATGGTTATATGTAGTCACAAAACATACCGAACCTGGATAGCCTTGGGTTTTCTGGGAGAATTCTTGATCAAGGTGAATACGATGCGCGCTGAATGTCAGCGCGGAGAAGGGAAAGAGGGTCGTCAAGCTTGGCTTGTATGTGAAGGAGAAATCGATATCAGCCTGCGGTATTCCCACTGAGTCTCCTTGCGACAAACTCGCGAAAGGCCACTCCGTATACTTTCGAGGTCCCTGCTTCATCTTCACAGCATTAGCAAAATAGACACGGAAGGCTGGGGTTTTCGGGTCATTGTGATGTGAGCATGGGACGTCGTTCTCGCGGGTCGCCGAAGCGTTTCTTCTCAATCGAAGCGAGATAACTTGATGCAGCGCTGCAGTTCCTGTCCCTCCGATGATTAAATAGTTCCTATGGATCTTTCCTCCATCGAAGGTTTTGATTATACCCCACAATCGTCGAATGAAGGGCTCTAATGCACCAAATTCAGGGTCTGTGCCATCCTCGCGCAACTCTGACTCGGAGGTCCGGCTGTGGAAGAACACAAGGTGATGTTCATACCCAGGCGGAGACAGGCTGGGGCTGCCGTGTAGGGAGGGCAATGTAGAGGTCGGAAAGGCCTGTCGCAGTTGTGATATCCAGTTGTCTATCGCCTCGGTACGGTTGGCGCTTGCAGGGGAGCTAGGCAAGTCCAATCCATGATATGTAGTGATATATAGTCTACAGTCGTGGAATGATAGGATAGTATGTATTTGGTGGTGACTGACTTGACGGAATTCTTACGCTAGGTAGATGGATGACAGCGTCGAGCGGCCTGTAGACAATCGTCCTCCAATCCCTTCAACCAGATGACTTCAACACCAGCATCTTTGAGCTTCTGCGCACCCTCACAATTGACAAAATCATCGGGTTCACCAACCCCAATGAAACATCGTCTAACTCCTGCGTCAATGAGGGCATCGGCACATGGAGCAAGCCCAGATGTTCGCACTGAGCAAGGCTCGAGGGTTGTATAGACATCGGCGTGGGTCAAGACGGATTCTAGCCCAGGCTGCTCTGTGGTCGAGAACATGGCAGAAAGAACGGTGGGTGTGAGAGATCGGGCTTTATGGAGCGCGTTTGCCTCTGCGTGGGTGTTTCCAGGTAGTTCTCTGGAATATCCCGCAGCAAGGATTACGGGGACATCGGATGGGGTTGGCCATCGTGCAGTGATGATGCAGCCAACACAGAATGCGGTGGGTGTCGGCACACATTTCCCTGCTTCGACGAGCGCTAGGCGGAGAAATCGTGTGTGGTCGGCGTCGCGTTGGACTGAGAAGGACGCAACGTTCATCATGAGAGACCGCTTATATTAGGTAATACTCTGGTTTGCTTCAACCTCCAACATGTCCTCTCCGCCCCCCCACGAGTTCACACTGCCGCTCGTCGATGGCGATCATCCAATGCAGGAACTCGACCCCGAAGGTGAGGTAGAGGGAGAACAAGAAGGCGATGGAGATGTAATCATTCCGAACGCAACCGACGACAGCTCAGAAGAAGGGGAGGACGATGAAGAAGAAGCCAGACGGGTACATGAAGGCTTCATAGTCGACGAGGACGAAGAAGAGGAAGAAGAAGGAGAGGACGAACATGAACGTCAAAAACGCCGGAAGAGGAGAAAGAAACATCATCGCAGGCGTAAGTTTTCTTGACTGCACAGTCAGGCAACGTTCGTTCATCCAATCACATAGGTGAGGATGAGGATGCAGGTCTTGAAGAAGAAGACTTGGAATTGCTTGAGGAAAATACAGGAGCCGCATTCAAGGAGAACCGCTTGACTAGGCTTCGCCGCGGCCGTTCAGCATCCCCTGTGGCGTCATCTTCGAGACGTAAAAGTTTTGTAGAATCATCTGACGACGACCTTGACGATGACGATGGACTTCCACGAATTCCAGACATTCAACGAATTTGGGATGACGAGCGCCGCGCAGAAGAAGAGAACGATGATGATATGGACATGGATGATTTCATTGAAGACGATGATGAGGATGAAGGGGGTGGAATCATGGATGAACAGGCGCGCGAAGATCGGAGAAGGGAGAAAAAACAGGAACAAGAACGACGGAAGAAAGCCAGGGGAGCTCGGCCAGAACTGGCAGGCATCGATGCAAAGTAAGTCTTCCCTATCTTCCTCTCAAGAAACCCACCTCATCTCTTCAAGCGCGTGGGATGAAATACACGATGTCTTCGGCGATGGCCACGAATATGACTGGGCTTTGGAGGCCGAAGATGAAGTGCAGTATGACGAAGAGAACCTCAAACCAGACATGAAATATCAAGATGTATGTTGCACCCTTCTCGTTCTTCATTACCTTGATTACGACCGTCTCGTTGAACAATCTCCAGGTCTTTGAGCCATCTGAAATTCGCAATAGGATGCTTACAGAAGATGACGATCTCATTAGAGCTCAAGATATCCCAGAACGAATGCAGCTGGCGACCTCTTCGCTTTCTCCTTCATCCAGTCTGTCCCTACATACCCAGCTCACGGAGCAGGATCTCCCTGGAGCTGCTATATGGGTTACACAGCGATTATCGGCACGCAAAAATCGCGACTTCTTCAGTCCTGAAGGGCAGTATCAGCATCTCAAGGGGTCTCTGGTCATGGCTGTTACGTTCACTCTTCGTGAACTCTTCGTCGAAGGATACGAAGTTCCGTACATCTGGACTCATAAACGCGATTACATCCGCCATTTTGACCTCGACGATGTCCGTGCGCGCTCGGAACTCCTCAACCTCAATGAATTGTGGCGTATATATGCTCTTGGCCAAAAATATAGATCCCTCCTTGAACGTCGCAGGGCAGTTACTACCTCATTCAGGCGGCTAAAAACCAACGACCCGTATTTCGAGGAGGAGATTCTCCCACAACTTGACAGTGTGGAGGTGATTGCAGATGCTACGGAGTGGTTATCGATGAAGTACAAGGATCAGAAACAAATAGACACTGCATTCGTCTTCCACGACGACGAAGAACAGGAAGTCATTAAGAGAAGGAAAATGCCTAGCCGTGTTTCTGCCTACGAGCTTACAAAAAAAAGTATCGTCTCCAAATTGGCTGAGGTTTGTTGATCTTCAAGGAATCATCTTCTGTCTGACCGAATAAACCGCAGGGTTTTGGCCTTCAACCTTATCAAATTTCCCTCAATTTTATGGCGTCTCAACCAGTTCATTTCGTTAATGACCAAGAGTTGAATCCCAGCGTTTATGCTGAACAATTTGTTGATCCCGATCGTTCCAAATCCCTGACACCGGAAGAGCTTCTTCGGCGTGCCCGAATGATTTTGTCAACGGAACTAGGGAAGGACCCACTCCTCAGAAACCAGATGCGGAAGGTCTTTCAAGAGGATGCACACATATCCGTCGAGCCTACTGAGCGCGGTTTGACAAAGCTGGATGAACACCATCTTTACTATGTACCCACCTCATTGCTCTGATCCTACATTCAGACCTGACTTGTTACGCAGAACTTTAAATATCTTCACAACAAAAGCATTCAAGACATGCTGAACTCGCCTCAGTTCCTCAATATCCTTCTTGCTGAAGCCGAACATCTGGTTACTGTTTTGATCCATCTTCCGTCTGACGTCAAGTCTGCTTTTGAGCGACGACTTAATGATGCATTTGCATCTGACAGTTTCGGAGACGCCGCTAGAGCCTGGAACGAGCAACGTGCTTTTGTGGTTCAAGACATCCTCGAACAGCATCTCATCCCCGCTGGGATAAAATGGACGCGAGAATATATCAGGGAAGAGGTTGAAGATTATATGGCAGGTCAATGTGGCACGCATCTCCGCAAGGTAAGGGATAATTTATGCCTTTAAAGTGTATATAATCATTAGAGCAGCGGATCGATGTTGCACCCTACCGCACTGGTGACATGGCGGTTGGTGACACGGCGTCGGTCCTTGCAGTTTCATGGGGCAAAGGTGATCCTCACAAGGACGCAATCACCATCGTTTTTGTTGATGAACAAGGCCGTATGCGTGAGTATACGAAGCTTGACAATCTGTTTGACCCCGAAATGATGGACGAACTCATCGACATATTGCGACGGAGGAGACCGAGCGTAATCGTAATCGGCGGTTTTAGTGTGGCGACTCTCAAACTATCGCAACTGGTGAAGAACATAATCAATCCTCAACCTCAACAGGAGGGTGACCAGTTATTGGGGGCGAACACCAACACGCAGACCAACCGCGAGTCTTTCGACATCCCAGTCACTTATGTACACGACGACGTGGCTCGGATTTACCAGCACAGTAGACGCGCGGCAGATGAGTTCAGTGCACTGTCACTGACTGCTAAATACTGTGTTGGTCTGGCACGGTATATACAAAGCCCTCTGAACGAGTATGCTGCATTAGGCGCTGATATCACAGCCATTGCATTTGAAGATGACGATTATCATTTGGTATGTAGTACTTGATCTTGTTTCCTATCATCTTCCAATTTCTTGATCTCTACTCCCAGGTTCCGAGAGAAAAACTCCTGTCAGCGTTTGAAAGAACCCTGGTCGATGTGACAAACAAAGTCGGAGTGGATATCAATCGCGCTGTAGCCGATCCGTACTATCAACATCTCCTTCCATTTGTCTGTGGGCTTGGTCCAAGGAAGGCTCAGGTTTTGGTCAAAAAGATTAGTGCATTGGTCAGCTCATAAGAATCTAAGCCTTTTTTCCTATTCTCACCTGACTGTAAAGGGCGGAAATCTCGTGAATCGCGACCAATTCATCAAAGGTGGTCTGTTGACAACGAAAATTTTCCTCAATGCGGCTGGCTTCCTGCGCATTTCACAAGATTCCGATAGCAAACAGTCCAAAAACCGTCATGATGATGAAGACATGGCTCTTGATCCTCTAGACAACACCCGAATACACCCAGAAGATTACGAGCTCGCTCGTAAGATGGCCACCGATGCTCTTGAGCTAGATGAAGAAGATATTCATGACGAACATCCATCCCATGTTGTTTCCCTCATCATACAGGACAAAGACAGCGAGAAAAAGCTTTCAGAGTTAAATCTTGACGAATTCGCGATCAGTTTGTATGAAACCAACAATGATCAAAAGCGACATACTCTCAACCTCATTCGCGACGAATTGATCAAGCCGTTTGCCGAGCTCCGTGATCCTTTTACGACTCCGACTCCATGGAATGTTGTGACGATGCTGAGCGGCGAAACACCTCATACCCTGCGCATTGGGCTTATCGTGTCCGTGCAAGTCGTGCGTACGAAGAACCACTTCGCGTCTGTCCGCCTTGATTCTGGCATAGAAGGTGTCATCAATTCTGAATACCTGGCTGATCAAATGCCGCAAAATGCTGGCGATGTTGTCACTAGGGGCCAGACATTTGCTGGAGTCGTCATTGACCTTAAATTTGATCTCGAGCATGACTCATTCCTCGTGGAGCTGTCTTCCCGCCATGCCGATGTCTCTGGTGGTGATGGTGCTTTTCGACGCGTTCGACAAGATGATTGTTGGGACCATGTCCGCTGTGAGAAGGATCAAGAATTACTCGCACGAAAGAAGAGGGCGGAAGTAAATCCCACTCGACGAGTCATCAAACATCCAAATTTCCACCCTTTTTCTGCTTTGCAAGCAGAGGCTCACCTGGAAAAGCAACAACGCGGGGATGTTGTCATCAGGCCATCTTCCAAGGGAGTCGATCATCTCGCTGTGACATGGAAAGTCGATGATGGCCTGTATCAGCACATCGGTAAGTTCATACGACACTCCCCTGATGATGTCGGATACGAAGCTTAGTATCATCAGATGTAACCGATCCAAATGCGGATCCCACCAGTCAGAATGTTGGAAGTCAACTCATCGTTGATAATACCCATACTTACGCGGATTTGGACGAGCTTATTGTTAACCATGTGCAAGCAATGGCTCGTAGGTGTGAGGAGCTGATGGCACATGAAAAATTCAAGCATGGTTCCGAGGACGAACTACGTAAGCTATATCTCTTCTACATCGCTTTCGAGTCCTTGACGATTCTTTTTCAGATCTATTCCTCAAAAACTTTCTTGCTGCCAATCCCGCTAAGAGCATGTATGGGTTTACCCTCAACCGTAAAAGGCCAGGCCATTTTAGTTTGTGCTTCTTGGCGAACAAGAACTCCGCCGTGCAAACCTGGGTATGTATGTCTTTCCATCGCTTTGTCAGAATTTTTGATTTGGTGAAATCAGCCTGTAAGGGTTGCCCCAGAGGCTTATTACCTGTTTGATGCTGCAGCTGTGGGAGTTCCCGAACTCTGTGATGCCTTCAAAGTCAGGTAAGAGATTGTCCTCGTCCCTACGTCCACGCTGTACCCACTCGCTGCGTGATGTCTCAGGCACCTTCATGAATCTCAAAACATCGCGAATGCAGCTGGAGGAAAGACTCCTTTCGGTGCAGGAGGACGTACACCTGCCCGACCTGGCGGTGCCACTCCAGGTAGAATGTCGGTCCGGCAGGTTGGAAGGACACCCAATCCATATAGCGGTACCACTCCAACACCGTTTGGTACCACCCCCGCCAGCGCCTATGGTGCCCCACCACCTGGTAATGTTTATGGCGTGGCACCTCGGACCCCTTACGGGTATCAAACACCTTCGCATCACCCACAAAATGTTATGCCTCCACCTCCTGCTGTACCTCCAGGTATGAATCCAGCACGCGCGGCGCTGCTGCAAGCTAATAGTAGTACTGCGTGGGGGCAAAATTCGGGTTGGCCTTAGATAAATATACTTGCAGATTATCGGTGTACATTTATCATATTTTATATTAATAACAATGAAATAAGTAGGAGCTGTCTCTTCTCACTGAGTGCGTTTGATATCATGAATAAAGACAGTTTTCGTCGAATCTCCGTGCCATCCCCTATTACTGCTTGCACTCACCAGGAACCGCCCCCCGGGATCCACCACTATGAAATCCGTTACCATGTTAACTAGATATGTTTCAAGTTCTGACTCACACATCTGCGAGATGTAGCCCCCATGATGGCCAGGAATAATCTTGAATGGGGCACCACTTTTTGCTTTGCTGATGAAATCAAGCTCCGCTGCCTCAGCAACGTTCCACAATCGTAAATTGTCGATAGATGCACTAGAGTGATGGGTAAGCCAAGCTCGCTATGTTAGTATGCAAATGCCTTACCATGCAATATGTCGACAGTCAGGAAATGCTACGACACATGAGACGACACCTGAGCTCAATGGATTTCGTAAAGTTTTGAATAGCCTAGGGTTGTTATTTGGGCCAGACCGTCCAAGTTGACGCACATCCCAAACGTCAACGGACCCATTACGTCGTCCAGCATATATCTGACCACCATCAGCAGACCAACATGCCTGAGAAGGAAATGGAATCAGAATAATTCAATCTTGTAACAAGAAACTGACGTACCGAGAGACACCAGGGTGGAGTCTTTTCGCTCATCCAAAGCCTTCCGACACCAGTACCTGGGGTATTCACTCTGCGGTCCCATAATATGACCTGGCCATCTATTGATGCAGTCATCAATAAGTCCGGCGAGAACATTGCATACTTAGTATTGTCGAGGAGTGGGGGTGCATTTTTTGGGGGTGGGATATGACCGACTGTAGGCCGCGAAAGCTGCGGTGGAGGGTTGTTAGCATTTGGGGGACCGACGGAGCCGTCTGGCATTTCTGGTTCGTCGTCAAACAGAGGGTCGAATGATGCGTCAGATTTTGCGTCAGAATCGAGAGTTGGATGAGTGGAGGTTGCGCCAACGCTACTGGTCGCAGCTGTACTTGTCGACTGTCTATCGGATTTACTCGTAGTACCGTACCCTTGTAGGCCAATGGAGGAGGGAATCTCAGCGTACGTCGAAGTTATGGGCCGGACAGCCAGTGCTGCGAACTGAGCACCATGGGCAGTAAAATTTCTGATACGTTGACCCGTGTTAAGATCCCATTGCTAGAGAATATGCTGTAAGGTGGAGAGAACCGTTTATGTGCACGCATGCTACCTACGATCGCCTCTCCATCCCAGCTCGCACTAAAAAATCCCTTTTCTTCGTGATCTAGGGCAAGCGCGGACACGGGCCCTCGATGGCCATTCATGGTATGGCATAATCGACCAGGTCCATGACGCACTGTGAACAGATTCACATGACCCGCCTGTTTTTAAACCGCCATGAGGTTCAAGCAATCTGGGAGGTTTGATCGACCCACTTCAGTACCTGCAAGAGTCCATAGTGCATCTGAGTGCATGGCAAGGCTATATACCGAAACCAGAGGGGGTGGTTCTTCCGCCACATTCGAAATAGTGTCGGGTTGGGAGATGCCTGAAGGGCCGGTGTTTGCCCACCAGAAGCGGACTTGTCCAGACTTCATTATCCCTTCGACAACGCCAGAATGATGCCTCTGGGGGGCTGTCAAGAAATTCTTGCTATTCACGGAGGCGAAGACATCGTAGTCTCTGATGTAGCCATCATCAGAACCTGTCAAGAGATGGGTCATGCAAACGGAAGAAGCGAGAGCATGGGTAGGCACAGGATGTGGAAGTGCAGAGATGGCTTCGACGGTATATGAACCAGGTGGGACAAGATCACCTATCGGTCCTTTCAGAGTCTTTTTACGGAGCTGGGCAGGAGTGAATGAGTGAACGCGGGTCGGCAGAGGGGGTACATTGGATTGACTTGATTGACATCTTCTTGGGTCTGCAACAATCAACTCAACCTCAGGCCGTAGTGCCAGCGGGGAAGTGCTCTGCATGCTGGAAGTTGTGTCGACAATTAGGGGAACTGAAGGATCTACGTCCATGATCGCCCCTCCAGACGCCTCCAATTCATCAGAATCAGAGTCCTCGTCTGAGCTATCAGCAGAGTCCTCGGACAGTGAATCCTGGAGAACGATTAGTTACAGCAGGATATCATGACAAGCACATACTTCACCCCTCCCCTCTGTCACGTCGTCAGGCGCTAGGTCGTCATCAGCATCAGGCTCGGCATCGTCGTCTCCCTCAATTTCAAGCTCCTCAAGGTTTTCCTCTTCGGATTCACTGAGGGGCATCGCAGTAAGAGCGTAAGGGCATCTAACACACAACTTCGCACGACTCACAACTGGTCACTCAGTCATGGTCTTGGCTGACCTGGGCCGCAGGCTCAACGCAGCACTTTCTTCCCTCAACAGAGCGCCCGTGGTTGACGAGAAAGTTCGTTCTTAGCCCTTTCGGAACCCCATAATTATGTTTCCTCATAAACCCCAAGGTTCTCGATGCTACATTGAAGGAGATCACCGCCGCCCTACTTGAATCCGATGTAAACGTCAAACTTGTTGGATCGTTGCGGCAAAAAGTCAAAACAAAGGTTAAAGCATCTCTTGAAGCTGGCGGGGGTGAGAAAGGGAAGGAAACCAATCGGAAGAATCTTATCCAAAAAGTAAGTGAAAGGTATTGAGCTACATGGATTCACTGTGATCTTCTGTCAGGCTGTCTTCGACGAACTAGTAAATTTGGTTGATCCAGGTGTAGAGCCATACAAGCCAAAGAAAGGACAACCCAATGTTATCATGGCGGTCGGTCTTCAGGCAAGACTTTTATGATCTCTCCTTGTTTGAATTTCTGACCAATCTTCCAGGGTAATGGTAAAACCACGACATGTACGAAGCTAGCCGTTCACTACCAGAAACGAGGCTTCAAATCTGCCATCGTTTGCGCTGACACCTTCCGCGCGGGTGCTTTCGATCAAACTCGTCAATCTGCGACCAAGGCCAAGGTTGCGTATTTTGGTTCGTATACGGAGACGGATCCTGTTTCAATCGCTGCACAAGGTGTTGCCAAGTTTAAAAAGGAGCGATTCGATGTCATCATTGTCGATACATCTGGCCGACACAAACAAGAATCGGAATTGTTCGAGGAGATGGTACAAATTGGGGAGGCAGTTGAGCCAAATATGACTGTCCTAATTCTCGATGCGAGCATTGGTATTTTTTTAATGCCTTGACTTACGATAGCATTGACTCGTCGTTGTTAGGTCAGGCCGCAGAGGCGCAGAGTCGTGCATTCAAAGAAAGTGCTAATTTTGGAGCGATCATCGTCACGAAGATGGATGGTCATGCCAAGGGAGGAGGTGCAATCTCTGCGTGAGTAGCAAATCCAATTCTGTATCTCTGGAAGTGCTCATTTCTATAAAGGGTTGCTGCAACAAAGACACCGGTTATATTCTTAGGTGTCGGCGAACACTTACATGACCTTGATCGCTTTTCGCCACAGCCATTCATCTCAAAACTCTTAGGACTAGGCGACATGCAGGGATTAATGGAACATATGCAAGATCTAGCTAGCCAAAATCCTGACAAACAAAAGGAGATGGCTAAAAAGCTAGAGGAGGGCAAGTTCAGCATTCGTGATTGGAGGGAACAAATCTCCAATGTTATGAACATGTTCGTATTTTGCCGTCGCTTTTCTGACCATAAATCGAGTTCCAAAACCGTAATCTACAGGGGTCCTATCAGCAAAATCGCGTCGATGATCCCCGGACTTCCGCAAGACCTCCTCCAGGGATCTGATGAAGAAGGCTCGATACGAATGAAGCGAATGATCTTCATTACGGACAGTATGACTGCCGTGGAGCTTGATTCGGACGGCACACCGTTCATGGAAATGGGTAAGGATGGCAAGCCAATTGGTTTGACGTGGAGAGTGACTCGAGTCGCGCGAGGAAGTGGCACAAGCGTTCGCGAAGTCGAAGAGTTGTTGTGCCAATATCGAATGATGGCGAATATGGCGAAACAGGCAGGAGGGAAAAATGGGTGGTATGTTATCGTATGCCGGTTCTGCTATGATGCCAAAGTCAGTTCTTTTTTCAGGTTGGCTGCGATGCAGAAAATGCAGGCGGCTGCTGGTGGGAAGGGACGGGGTGCCAATGGAATGCCAACGCCAGCGCAAATACAAGCCATGCAGGTTCGAGCACCGCTATGAATACCTTGCAGATTCCGACTGAGTTTGACAACACAGCGGGCTCTACCACCTGGGACGTTGCAACAAATGCAACGGCAACTACGAAGTGGAGGTGGCATGCAAGAGATGATGAAGGCAATGATGCAGGGCCAGGGAGGGGACCAATTTGACATGGAGGAGATGCAACGTAGGTTTTTGCACACTGCTTAATCGGCGCTGCACATGACCCTCTTCTCTAGGCATGATGGCCTCTATGGGGAATGGACTCGGTGGGCTTGGAGGATTGGGAGGATTAGGTGGAGCAGGCGGAGCAGGCGGCATGCCGGGAATGGCGGATTTGTTCAAGATGATGGGCATGGGTAGTGGTGGGCGGTAGTTGTATCGTATTCATCCTTGGATTACTTGGGCATGAAAATATCGCATTACTGTAATCTGTACACACTCATGATTTCTTCTGTTCTCTCCTCCACCGCTTCTTCTGTGCGGACGCCGCGCTTTTGTTACCGAAGAGAAAGCTTGAGGTACGTTTATCTGCGCCAGTCGTCTTTGAAATTGCATACGATGTTCCGAATATGATCTGACGGTGTCGTTAATACCTGCACTGGTAACTTGGTCTAGTGCTTAGCGCTTACCACCCAGAAGCCCCATAACCCGATAGCTGCTGAGCCAAGGAAAACGACGAAAGCCAAGGGACCGACATATTTCGTGTTATAGGAAATAAATGCAGTCATGCTAGCAGCGACCGTGAGTGATCCAAGAAGAGGATGACCAACTGAGCCTGCTGCGTTCTCAGAATCTGGAAGCTATAGAATGTTTGAGGATTGAACAAATGGAAAGATAAGGAGAGCGTATTGCATTCAAAAGCAGAGCAAAGGCTATCGCTGCTAGCCATATGCCAGAGTGAAAAGCCAAGAACGATTCCAGGGGTGTCAGAGCAACTCGACGCTCCGATGAGCTTGCCGACTCTGACATGAAAAGTAGAAAGCGAGGATATATTGTCAAACAGAATGCTGAGCAGAGGAGCCTTGGTTTGCTGATGAGTTTCACAATTTGCTCGATTGGTCTCTGCGGAAACTTACAGAAAAGCTGCACCATAAGTCCACGTCACAGTGGCATTACCAGGGGATTGCGGAGATGGGGCGTCATCTTCTTGAACAGTCTTGGAAAGATACGACATTTCAATGGATTCGTCCATGGTGTCGCAGTCGCAGGAAGAATCAACTGACAGTGAACCCTATTTCTGCTCTTTCCAGAAGGCGCAACCCTCGCATCTCGCGCCCTGCATGTCTTGAACTCCCGGTTTATGCACACAATAAGGCGCCGTATTCGTAGCAAGAATTTTCTCATAAAATGTAATTATGGTATCGAGGAGCTCCACGAGGGATACATGACAACCGAGGGCATTCGAGGTCCTCGTTGGTCCTCGTCGCGCGATGGTCGGACGGGGATATCAAAAGGATTGGGTTACAAGCGCCACTATGGGTGCATCAGGGGGTTTATCAGTAGTATATCCCCAGCAGGATGCTTGCTGGACTCGGATCTGGTTGTGTCAAACAAGAACTTCCTCAGGAGTATAGAAGCCACTTTGGATGTTCCCTCACAGCTCGTGATGGTGCCGAACGGCTTATCGCTATCGTCCTCCGGGTGTTTGATTTGCTGACTCCTTGAAATTACCTTGGTTGTTCCAGCCCTTCTTTGGCTTCTTACTGTGGTGATCTGAATCGTGAAGTTTTCCTACAGCCTTTTGCGCCTCCTGGTGTTTGTTAATAACGTTCAACCGGAGCCCCTGCTCTTGCCCGCAACATGGAAAGGAAGAACGTGCGTCGTTTCGGGATCGATATTCTTGACGCAAGGAGTTGTGAACTGGGCCTCCATTAATTAATTGAATTCGGTCTGGCCCTCCTGAGTTCAGAAACAGAGATGGTGGAAGAAAACACATACTTTGCGAAAGTAAAGACAAAGCATTTCATCAATGTCGCTGATTTGATCTGCTCGTCCAAGGACAGCTAGGATCTGTACAATCTTGGAGTGACAAATGAGCAGGGGTCCAAAAACCTTGGGATCGACACATTGCCCTGGCTATCAAGCTGCATGGCACCCGAGGTACTCAGACAGGAAGCGAGTCCTATGCGTGGTTCCTTGAGTTATTTCAAAAACAGGGTAAATCCTTTGCGGGAAAGAAAGAATGCGAAGGAGCGGTTATTTCGCACACCTACCGCGAGTCAGCCTCGCAGCTATTCACCTGCATGGTAATAAAGCTAGAGCTAATCTAGGTCATCCTGTTAGCGAACAGTCTCGTCTTTCAAATGCCATGTACTGAATAAAATTAAAATCTATGCGGCGAAGGACATGTGTTGACAAAGGGAAATAAATGTTCAAAGACTTGACTGGTGCTCTTTGGACTTGACAGCAGCATGGCAAGCATTTCCACCGGTGCCAGACTTCCAGCGTTAAAGTAGCGTTCCTGTAATGGGGCGTGACCATTCGTAGAATGCACAATAGCAGAGAAGTCTTCCTTGTGGCGAATGTAACATGTAAAAGCTGCCAATCGATCCTGTACATCCTCGCGAGCTTGTGTTTGAACAAGGTAGAATTTGGGCAGCGGGCCATTTTGTCCGAACCGCGGGCCAGGATATGCTGGGGGTCTTGAAAGACGCCATTGGCGGCGTTATATACTGAGGAGGTCATAGATAACTACATCATAAGTTGATACCGTTACTTGCCGCTCGACCCTTGCGGACTGACAATATCAATGCTGAAAATCTTCACAAGCCGTGGGCGAGCCTCGATCGTGGTGGGTTACAAGTCTTCGGTGTGGGGGGAAACCGGATCGATGAAGACGGATGTTAACAGTCTCCGTGGCTTACCTTAATCACACAGGTGGTGGGTCGATGTTGTTGTATTAGGAGGATACTGCGGGGAACACTGAGAACCTCGTGCGGAGGCCTTGAGTTTTTAAGATTTACACTGACTCTTGTGCCCTTACTCTCGATGATGGGGTGAAAATGCCTGGGCTGGCTGGAGCCTGTGAGACAAATTCATTAGGGGAAAGGAAGAGTTGCTTTAGGCCTTCAGCTACAACACTAGCGCTATACTATGTTAACAAAAAGCATGGTTACAACAACAGAATCACTTCTAGCCTCGAGTAAAATATGACTTGGCTCCGTAAGAAGCCAACTCAGTCTTAGCCTGAACGATGATGGTGAGTTTGATGGTAGTAGAAGGATGAGAATCAGGAAACCTTGTCGATACTATGACCCGCGGCATGGTGGTGAGCGTATATCTAGACATCGTCTGTCAGCAGAGTTTATTGAAGAACTGTAAGGCGATGTTGGGACCTGGCGGTAGTAGAACGCGTTGCCTAGGCCTTGGATTGTCCAGCCCACGGTTGCGATCAAGCCGAGGATGGCAGCTGCCCAGTAGTGCTTTACAAATAACTGGATGGTGCGAATAAGTCCGGCTGAGCCGGTACTGCAATGGATGCAATAGACAAGAGGCCATCAACCTCGGGGTGATGTACATGGATCAGGAACACACCTTGGCACGCCGATGATCCTACGCCGGAAAATGAGCAAGAAGGCTTTGAGGGCATTCCGAGGGGGTTGCTTACATGTAGACGCTGAAAAGAAGATGGAAGCCGCCAAAGAAGAAGTACAAATCTTGATTTCAGACATAGATCAGCGGGAGCGGATATGGAGCATGTGTAGCTTACAATAATATAGAGATTGCTCCTAAAGCACGTCAGGGCTGAGCACAGAGTAGGAGTGAGTACGTGGATGATGGACTCGCCTTCATGTAGCCGTTGTATATAGGACTTGGTGTCGTGGTTAGTATTGAGGCCAAGATAAGAGGATATAGGGGCTTACCGGTACCACAGAAGGAAAGAAAGGATGGAAATCAGGAAGAGATAACTGGGGATAACTTGTGAGAACGGCGCATTGCAGGGAAATGGGTGTGTGAGTACCCTATACTGGCACCCAGATCTCTGGCGCCATCCTCTGCTCCAGCAAGAAGTATGAAGATACAGGCAACCATATTTATGACGAGGGTTGCAATGAGGACGAGCCAGAGTTGATATAGACGGGTTATCAAGGGGCGTGAGGCGTCAGGAATCTCGTCTTTGATGGAGTGGAAAATGAGCGGAAAGACTTGGGTGAGGAGTTAGTGAGAGTTTTGGATGAGGAGTGCAGAGAGGGGCAGACATGGGGGCCAGTTGTTCCTTCCATTTCTGCGGATGTTATCAGCTTTTGTGTTGAGTTCTTGCTCGCGGCGTTCCAAGTCCTGCTCTCGACGTCGCAGTTCCTCCAACCTGGCTGCCTCCGCAGCGGTTGGGTGTTGTTGGGGGGTTGATGGGTCGTCGAAGGGGTTGGTGTCGAGGGAATGGGTTGATGCGAAGGGGTTGTGTGTGTATTCGGCTGGTGGGTGGTGTTCAGCACGGACAGACGGAGGTGGTAGACCTACTTACCCATGTGGGTCGTGAGGAGGAGGACGTTATTTGGCCGACGCGGGTAATGCCAAACACTGCCCATTGTTCAATATAAAAGCTCGCCTACTATTACGACTCATTGATTACCATAAGCCCCCCCCCCCCACATTCTTTTTCACCGCGTCTCCCCATGTTGTCCCTCGCTCTCATCACCCTCGCTCTCGCCGCTCTTTCCCCTGTCGCCACCCTCGTCGTCCCCCGCGCAAACCCCCCGTCCAACTGGCCAACAAACCGTTTAGAGGTAGCGTCCCTCCGATCCTGTCCTTTTCTCTCCCAGCTCACCTCTTTTGTTCAGCCTTACGACGTTTATCATGACCGCTATGTTGCCCTTGGCTGTCAGACTCAGCACGGAAAATCCTTCTTCGACCTCTGCTGCCATCCCTTGCTTGTCTGTACCATCGCTCCTCCGACTCCTTGACCTTTTGACATCTTTTTCAGGTTACTCAGAAGCTTCACACAGCACGTCCAGCCCAGTGTATTCCTGAAGAGGACGACGATGGTGACTGCAACGACGACTCGACCTCCCTTCCCACTCCCACTCCCGCTCCTACTAAACCCGCCCCCGCCCCCTCCACCACTCCCAAACCCACCAAGCCCGCGACCACTATCGTCCCTTCACCCGCTCCGTCCCCGAACACCGGCAATACCGCTGCACAAGTCCTCTCGGGAGGATTGTATGTGAAACAACGTTGATTACTCATGTAGCTTCTGACTCTCCTCTCAGTGCTACATTCTTCTATCAAGGCGGCGTGGCTGGTGCCTGTGGCACCGTACACAGCGACAATGACTTGGTTGCTGCCATGGGTGAGCCTTCATCAAAGGAGGTTTTGCAACCGCGGCTCATGTTTTCCTCTTAACTATCAAGACTATCGCCGATATGGTGACCTCGGTGCCAAGTCTTCGCTATGTGGCAAGAAGGTTAAGATCACAAACCCTGCAACCAAACAGGTCCGTTCGTTTGTTCCTGGCTGGCATCGTGAACGCTGAACTTTTTGTAATTCATAGAGTGTCACCGTTGTCGTTGCAGACGCGTGCCCAACCTGTAAAAACGAAAACTCTATCGACCTGTCCCTCGGTGCCTTCAAGCACATCGCGGCCGAATCGCAAGGCATGGTTCCCAGTGCGTGTTCGTCAATAATGCCCTTCTCTGCACACCCTAATGCTCCTTGAATCTAGTTCAATGGTCCTTTGTCTAATTTCTACTTGACACACTTGTTGACTTTCACCTCACTGGGCATTGAGCTGTCCTCTCGCAATGTGGGCCCAGAGCTCACTTTCTCGCTTTCACGATGAACGTATGATGATAGATGTTGACGTCTTGTATTTGTATGTACCCGCTTTCGCTGCTTGTGTACCATCATTCTCTGCGCTCGGTTCGCCACTGCTGCGCAAATGGGTCCTATTAGTTAGAATACAATAGGCATGGTCGTAGCATTCGTCTTGTACTTCTTACTTGCCTGCTAGCTAGTCTGGCAATCATTCATTGTCTTGAGACGCGTGACAACAAGTCATGAATCCGTCTTTGAAAAAAATTCTGGTCGTCGGAGGGAATGGTTTCATAGGTCTGCGCTTCATCTCTCCAATCCTGCACGGAGCTCATTCTTGCCTCGCTAGGGTCCTCTGTCTGCAAAGCTGCTGTAGCACGAGGCCTTCAGGTGACAAGCATCAGGTAGACACGTCCTATCGGGCCTCAACAGTCCCTCATCCTCTGTCCAGTTCCTCTGGAAGACCGTATCAAACAAGCAAAGGGCATATCCCTTCCTGGGTTCCGAAAGTCTGATTCAATGATTTTCCGCCATCATCAACCCTCTGCTCATTCTACCTCTCGGTGGCCTTTTCTAGGTAGATTGGCGCAAGGGGGACGCACTTAGACCGGACACCTTTGCACACCTCCTTCCAGAAATCGATGGCGTCGTCCATACGCTTGGAATATTGGTTGAAGACACCCGGTACAAACAGGCCCTAAAAGAGAGCGACATTCTGGGGCTGGCGAGTAGTTTCTGTCGGTCGTTTGAGGGAAACCCGTTGGACAGGACGGATATGGATGGGCAGGCACAGAAGGGCAGTTACGATGTCATGAACCGCGATGCAGGTCAGCATTCTATCCGTCTTTCGTGCATCTTTTCATTCTAACACGAAATTTTGCATCGCAGCTCTTCGTGTTTGCGAGGCGTTTGTCTCCTCTAAGCCTTCTGTCAACCACGTACATAACGTACCTCGTCCATTCATCTATGTTTCTGCGGAGGATATTTTCCGTCCCATGATTCCGGCGCGCTACATTGAAACAAAACGGGAGGCAGAATTGGGCATCGAAACCCTCATGGCCAATAATCCTGATTACCGGGGTGTCTACATCCGCCCAAGTGTGTTGCAGCACCTTAACGCGTACATTTCTTTTTTTACTAACTTACCGTGAAAGGTTTGGTTTACCACGCCCACCATCGACCACTCACAACGCCATTAGCAGCTCTTCTCGACTTTTCGGCGAGTATACATTCCAGAATCCCGCACACCGTCCCGACCCCGTCGAGCGTTCTCCGTGCTCTTGGCGTGCGATCCCCCCGATCAGAAACAGGGACCTCGACATCTCCCCTCGAGTCTATGGCCAATGCTCTCGTGATTCCACCCATTCATGTCGATCAAGTCGCAGAAGCCATATGTATTTCGCTCGATTCCTCAAGGACACCGATACGCGGGGTGGTTGGTGTGAACCACATGCGAGAGCTCATCGGCTGGTCAGATGGGGGAACCGCACACATGCCAGTGTATGAGTAATCTATGTATTACTGAATGACTGGGGGTTTGTTCAGTTTCTTGAATAACACGCTCTCCAGAGTTGGTTGCCTTCCGTGTTGTACAATTCGGGCAATTCACAAGGCATCAAGGATGCTGGCGGCGTCCCGCCGACTCATGCGAAGAAATTACGTGCGTTGACCCCAAGGTTCTAAACGAACACTTGGGGTAGCTCAGGGGCAGTATTGGTACGAATAAAATATATAAAGTCTTCAAGTGGGACGATACACGTCTTCCGGCTGAAGGAGCGCCGCCGCATCGCCCATGTTGTGCTTGGTACAAGTCGCTCGCCGGGTTCACAAGCCCCTGTCGACATACACGAATGTCAAGGCCATGTTCTGCAGGTCGATAACCTATTCCACACCCTCCCACAGAGCCGTCCCCTACTTCCTCAACACCTATAGAAACACCCGTGACGAGCATGAATCAGACCCAATGCTGCGCATGCTCATGTTTGGAAAGCCTGGCGCCGGGAAAGGCACCCTGACCTCGTGGTTGGCAAAAAAGTACGATATATCGACCGTTTCAACGGGGGACCTTCTGCGACAGCATATCGCGGAAGGGACGGAAGTGGGTCGACAGGCTGAAGCGATCGTAGCGAGGGGCGGACTCTTGCCAGACGAGGTCATCCTCAAGGTTGTCGCAGGGAAGTTGGATTCCTTGCGTAACAAGGTACCCCCAAGGCCCTTCTCTCATTTTTGACGACACCGACCGGGTCTTCTGTGTAGCATTGGATTCTCGATGGGTTCCCTCGTACCCTTGGCCAAGGCGAACTTTTAGACGCTCACCTCAAGTATCAGAATTTCTGTTAAAGTAGGACCTTCATTTTGATGCCTTTTCCCGCCATTGTAGGAGGATAAATTGCCCGTTGACTTTGGTCGTCAACCTGGACGTTCCTGACGATGTCATCTTGAGTCGCATCTCAGACCGCTGGGTCCATCTCGCATCTGGTCGTGTGTACAATATGTCATACAATCCTCCCAAGGTGGAGGGATACGATGACCACACTGGTGAATCCCTGGTCAAGCGACCGGATGACAACCTTGTACGTCCATGTATCTAGTACTGAGTACAAATCATGCTGAAACTAATTTAGGAGGTCTTTTCCCGACGTCTGGAACAATTTTATGCCTGGACATCCCCTTTATTTGCATATTACGCTTCGGTAGCAGCGTCTCCGGCTCCCCGAATCGATCACCCAAATCAGCACCCGCATCAAGTTTCCTTCCATCGCCCGGGGGCAAAGCTGAAACTAAGAACCCTGACGGGGGCTACATCGGACGAAAACTGGCCCCACCTCGATCAGCTCATCCGTGCTTCGTTCCCCTCGCTACGAGAGAGGGCCCAGGCCAGGAGAGTGAGCAGGAATTGGGGCCTGAACGACGCCATTATGACCAACCGAGCCGGAGCTGGACCCGGCTTCCAGGACTAGTGTTCCATGACCATTTCTGTACTTTCCCTCACTTCACTTGCACGTTAATCTCTTCGCCTAGCCAACCACAAGTCGGTTCGCTATTGTGACTTAATTACATTGCACATGGTTGTACAAGAATCCTGATTTTTTGTTTCCATTATCGAAGGCCGTACCTGTGAACCAGCGCAATTACAACTGAAGAACATGACACGGGTTAGACTTGCGAACATTTTCACGACGAACAATCCCTTGGGTAACCCATCCTGGATTTTGTCCTGGACTAGTTTGAGACCTGCTTGATCAAATACACGCTTCCATGCCTTGTCAGACCTGCTTCAGAATGTCAGCAATGGTCCTGCAAATAGTAATAGCCTCAAAATTCAAGCAACCTGGTCAAACTGGAATCCTGCTCGTCAAACACGGTGCACGGCGAGCCGTCTTCCAAATCATGACATATGTTTTCCTTTACGACAATGAGACTCCGGCCTTTCTCCTTTTCACTCAAGGCAGCGTGGGCCCTACGCAAAAACGCAACAAGATCTTGATCACTTAAATGGCCGAGACACCACTGGCACCATATTACATCGAAGCCCATGTCAATGTCATCGGTGGGTCGGACGGGTTGGTATCCCACACGATCGAGGAATTTAGCGCGGTGCGGTTTCATTGGGTCGAAATCTTGCAGGGTCCCTTGCAAGACGGTGACACTTTTTGTTTGATCAGCAATTCCCGTCCATGGATGCTGGGCCTGCTGAGGGATGACGAGACTGGCACTTGCTCGTCCTCTGGCTAGAGCTTCCTGGACGAAAGAATCTACGGGTTCAAGGAGCACGACGTCCGACACAAGGTGGAGGAGAACATCGGCAGTGACACGGCCGATACCTGCCCCAACATCGAGGGCACGGGTTCTAGCGGGGAGTTGGGGAGAAAGAGGCCGGAGAGCGGATGGAACGGTAGAAAGTTCTGGAAATAAATGAAGAAGGAATAAACGAGAACCAAGGGAATCTATTCGCGGCAGTGTCTAATCAGAGGTGAGCTAGTTTGCGAGAAGGATTGAAGAATTTACCCCAGAGCCGTATCCCCCTGAATATAAGTTAATGTTGTGGGTGGGGGGGGGGGGGAGAGAGGTAGTTTATTGACGCACCGAGGACTCCATCAAGACTTGCTGGCTGTGTCTTCCAATATTCGAGGCCATCGACGATATCTGGTAGCATTTTTCTTCAAGATCACGTGTGTCTCTGTTACAAACTTTTGATCGCGTAGAACAAATATAGCACAACAACGCGCCTTAATGGACTCGCTCGACGATCCCGAGACAAAGCAACCCCTCTTTCTTCAGGACTCCGATGAAAATTATGTTGCCAAAGACAGACCGAGTGCACTCGAGATGGATGTTGACATTGACGCGATGTTTGCCGACATCGAAGACGAAGACGAGTTCACCTTCAAACCCCTTGGACCTTTCATTGATACCGAGGCCCTTAGGAACGAGGCAGAGGCACGACACAGGAGTAACCTTCCACCCCTCACACCTCACCAAATTCTGAGCAGTTCACCGCCAAGGGCAACGGGGGTTGAAGCTGTCGCGTCTGGGGCCGGAGAGGAGAAAGACGGTCGAAAACCAAGGCGAAAGCTCGTGACACTGGATGAAGGCAGGTTGCTCGGGCCAGATGGGTTTCCCAAATTGATCAAAGATGTTAAGAACTTCAGAATAAAAGGAAAAGGTCACGAAGTGCGTCACTTGGCATGCATTGCTGTCATTTCGTTTACACTCTATGGCAGGCTAACGACCTAGATCGTCTTCTGAGAGTGTATGGGTACTGGACGCACGCACTCTATCCAAAGACAGTCTTTCGAGACACCGTCGAACGCATCGAAAAACTGTGCCATTCCAAACGAATGAACGTACGTGATTAGCCCTTTCTGGACCACTAGAGTGTCTCCATACTTAATCATTTTTAGGTGGCTCTCAGTGTTTGGCGAGACGAGGTCCATGGAAAGAGCAACGACCAAGGAGATGATGATGACGGTCTTGCCAATCTCCCAGATGCTGGCGCAGATCAAAGGAGGCGCGCATCTTGCCCGACTGATGATGGTGTACATGTATCTTCACCCTCTCGTCCAGCCTCTCAGCCTCCTTCTTCCGGTACAGAGCTTGACAACGATGACGATTTTAACATCGACTCTATCATCCGTGAGGAGGAAGAACGCATAGCGAAAGAGCGAGCAGAACCGAGCAGAACAAGTAGTAATCTCCCAGGACACTATGACGGGGGCGGGGAGCAGAGAAGAGGAAAACCCATATTGACCGATGAAGACGATGAGGCAACGATGTGGGAACACTTTCATGAGATCGAGAATAGTTCTATCCAACAATACACCAATGCGTCGAAGAACGAAGGACACTCGGGAAATCCAGTTCGACGGGACGCAGATGATGACGAGGATATGTGGGATGTTGTCAGAGAAATGGAGGCAGGTGAGGGAACCCGACCTCCACCACCCCAGGCAACTAGTCCTATCCCAGCAGATGATGATTTTGAATCCATGTATGCTGATTGACGTTGTTGATCAGGGTTGTATTGAACGATTTGACATATTGGATAGATTCAATCAAGCCGAATTTGAGTCAGGAATTGACCACAAGACGCAACGACCGCTGGCATTCCCGCTTGCTGCTCGCTCAACTATACTAGGATGAGAACAAGTGACCGCCTGAACAGCAGATATCCTAAATCACGGTCAATTGAAACCACCAGACCAGAGGCGACGGACACACCGCTCGGGGTCCGCTAATCTTGCAATGAGGTCACCCTAATAACTCGTGGTGAGGTTTTTGAGAATGGTAGTGGAAATGACAATCCATACCTTGCATGAAAAAATGTCAAGAGAATGTTTCATGTTGCCTATCTATCAGATGAACCTTTCTTCAGCCGAGATAATGTCATTATTGACGGGGCACTTACTGTGAAATGTGGGTATACATCTGGGTTTGGGGACCATTGTGCACGTAAGATTGTTAGCCATCTACCCTATAGATTAAACCAAGTTTAAGCAAGTGCATTTGTAGAGAAAAAAAGGGATATGGAACCGTTTGGCAATCGTGTTTGAGACTGCTGAATGGTCGTGCTGAAGGGAAGGGAGATGAACTTTCAAATCTTGAGGAGTCTATGTCCCATACTGAATAGCGCGAATGAGGCGTGCGCAGATTCAGGCAGAAAAATCGACGTACAACGCAGGGTATCATCATAGCTTGTGCTGACGATTGCTCGTCCTCTTGGGTCCCAATATGCTGAGCTGACTGATTTATCATGACGCCACTCAGCGCGCGAGGCGGAAGAGCCATATTTGGTCCCCAGGAATTTTGAAACTTTCTCATGGTCAAATTCCTGAGATAGACCTACGTGAAGATGTTGGAAGCTTCTGGTATCCCAAATCCTTCGTTCGTGCTGGCTCTTTAATGATATGAATTGAATGGTAGTAGAGTATTTGCTGACCTTAGGGAACGGTTGTTACTTGCTGTCAATAGAAAGTGCGGCCGCGTCGGGTTTATGCTAATGGACCCAATCTTCTGATCCGACAAACCATACCACCTTGACTTGAATTTGTCCTCCCGCGAGTCCAAGTGTGTGATACCACCCGCAGTGTCTGATATCCAGATCTCATTGCCACCGGGCATGAGATCAATGCTCGATATCAGGGTCTCCTTATTGGAGTAAATCTGGCGAGAAGTACCAGTCTCAAACGAAAGGCTTCGGATGGTACAATCATATGAGCTAGTGTAGACCTGCCCAAATAGTCAAAAAAAAGAGTATTCCGCGAAATAAGCTCGCAACATCTTACAGTATGAGAGTTGACGGGATCGAACTTGACGCAAGAGATAGAGGATTTGGATGTTGCTGGCCAGTGGACTTGCAACCGCCAGTACTTGCCACCTTCAGAGTCACCCGATACTACTTCGTCGTCCTCATCAGTGACCTCCTCTGGTTGCGCCCTGGCGTCCCATATACCAAGCTGTCCATGCTTATCTGTTGAAATCATGAGACATCATTAAAGGATACCCAGAATCTAATGAGCTCACCACCAAAAAAGATCAGATCTTTCGTGACCTCTGGATGATAGGCCGCGGCGTACACTCTGTCTTGAGTAACCTTGGCACGGGAAACGATCTTGAGATTGTGCAGATGTTCACGTAGCTCAGAGACAGCGGCTTTTTCTGCCTGATGATTATCAAAAACATAGGCATCAAAATCTCCAACTCGTCGAGGATGGGTTGTTTGGACTGCATCTTGAAAGATCGTTGAAAGCGCAGATAATTCAGCTTGTTCCTCTTCTCCTACAAGCGTTCGCAAATCTAAGTCGTGTGTACGAGGCAGTCTGGTGATTCGGACGCGTTCTTCGGCTTCTAGACGTGCCTCTGCCTCCTTGGCGCGTTCCTCTTCCTGTCAGAAACTCTTGCCATCATCCATGCTATTAACTCAAAGGGAGTCGCACCTCGCGTTTCTGTCTCTTTGCAGGAGTTTCATCAGGGTCCGCCAGTCCCCGTTTCAGGCGAGACGATTGACGTCTCGGTTCCGCTTTCTCCTTCTTCACGCGTTTTGCTGGTTGGACTGGCTTGGCCTTGGTTTCCTTTGTTTTTTTGGGAATTCCCAGATCGCTGATGGCTTGTTTGAGTTCGAGTTCCTCCAAAAGGGCGCGATTTCTGGCAATGTTAGCTTCTCTCTCAATCTCGCTGGTGCATGATGAGTATAATTAATTCCCATGACGAAAATCAGCGTCGTACTATTGAGAAAGTTTGGGCATCGTGACGGATTCAGTTTAGAGCAGGCGAGCTTTGGGTATGGAGTCTGGAACTCGTACACACTCTGAATCGTCACGTGAGAGTACATCTGAGTTTGAAAAAGATAGGTCACGTGGTACATGATTTGTTCCAAAAAAAAATTAAAATTAAAATTAAATAGGGTCTGTTTGCACAAGGCTTTTGAACGAAATTTGAAGCTCCTCAGACCACTGGAATCCCTAGCTATCCAAGTGCGCAAACAGACCGTAATCCATCTATCTTCCAACTCTTTCAACAGAACGAGCATGCACGCCGGAGGGAAAGTCGACAGCATAATGGCCATACGGGCTCAAGAGGGTTGCCAGACCCTGGTGAACTTCCACTTGGAACTCCTCGAAAGGGTACATTTCCCCATCCACTGAGAGAAACCCCTTTTTCGAAAGTGGCTTCACCCGATACGCACGAGCTTTCACATACCGAAGCTATGAAAATTTAAGTCTGCAAATCTTTGAGTGAGGAAGAGGCATTCTTGCCTCAGGGTTCCAAAAGTTCTCCCCCTTCTCCGCCCCTCCTATAGCGGACAGGGCATTTATCCGCGACGACTGAAGAAAACCTTGTCTGAAAATTTTCCAACATCTGAAGTGTCTGAAAGACGTACAGCAGGCGCAGTCATTATATCTATCAATCCGTCGTTGGGAATGGAAACTGGGAACGCCATAAAGTCCCTGTTATTGATCTTTAAGTCAATCATCCAGGATATGCAAGACATGATCATACATACCGGGAGACAAATGGTCCCTTTCCAGCATAGAGGTAGAGAATGGGTTCATCACAGGTCACCCAGCCATCGGTGTCATCAGGTAGATAGTTGAGTGGGGGCAGGCTTCCTGAGGCTTCGGATGGTAACGCGTCTTGGTGTCCTTCAAGTCTCTGAGCCCGCGCCCTTTCCGCCATCTTTACCTTGTCATTCTCGACTAGTTTATAAGAGAGCTGTACTGGGCATGATTTGAAGAGAATTACTTGATGTATTGTCAGCAAATCATTATGAGTCTGAATGAACGCGCTCACTCCCTCGTAAAATCCCTACTAGGAATCGAGTGTCGCCCATCCATCGCAAGTTTTCAGTTCCGATGTCTGCGTCCGCCATAAGTCCCAGTGCTTGTGACATGAAGGAAACCGTTCGTTTGCCATTCTGAGCAATAGAAAATACATCGACTGGCATCGGTCTTCCTGCACAATACATCGAAATGAAAGGAGACCGGATAGGCGCAGGCAAAGGACCTGCCTTTTATCACATTCAATGCCGCTTCTGTGACATCAAATCCAAGCTGTTGTCTTGCTTGAAACAAAGGCACTAATGGGTGGACATTACAACTAACCTCTCTGCCCAAAAGGTTTAGAGCGAGTCCATTTCCTGATCCAGTCGGTATAGGTGCGATTGGTATCGAAAGAGCCTTCTTTGGATTTTCATGGCGGGCGAATCCATTCAGAACTTCATGAATTATGCCGTCCCCGGAAACGGTCACGACTGCATCATAGTTGAGTGATACATTTAACTCCTTGGCTATTTCATATGCGTGTCGGACATGCGTTGTATCTGCCGGAAAGAGGATAGGTGTTTACTGGGTATGTCAGACTGCATTCTCACAGGTGATATCAAGGATGCACTGGGCAGATCGGAAGATTGGTTCGACTGCCTTGATGAAGATGGCAGCACCTTTCTTCTACACGTGTGTGTTTCTGTCAAGTTCACGGCAACCCTTGTGAAATGAGACGTGCACACCACTCCACCATGAGGGTTGATCAAAATTTTTAAACGTCGTTCACGTTTGATCCCAGATCCTGCGAGCTAACCTTCAGGACAACATTCCAAGGGGTTCAACATGAGGCACTGCACCTTCATATATGTCATGCATAAGCATGTCCACCCAGGCAGCTAAGGCTTCATCCTCCTCCTTGTTTTGCACTTTGCCCGTAATTCTGGCAAGGACGAGTGAACCTTTTTTCTTCTTCCTCCAAAGATATACAAGCTCCAGAAGTCTGTTCTTGGGGTTGAGAACTGCACTGATCACTTGTCGGTAAATGACATCAAGCTCGGGACGATCTATAGGGGACGGGCTTGATGATTGTGAAGAGAAAAAATGGGCCAAATAACAAACCGCTTGGCTTGATTTTCAAAGTGGTGTCGCCCCGCCTGAATGTCACCAGTTTCCCAGATGAAGTTTCACAGACAGTCAGCTCCAAGCCGCTCATCTCAGCGCTCAGTTGGTTTTACCGACACGCCGTGATACTTGGTATTTCCGAGCAGCAAGCCCTGACTGCGCCTGAGGATGTTTATGGGGAAGTCCACAGGCCAACATACGCCCATATGTATGGTATCACCCGGCTTGGCACTCAGAAGGAAATTGCCACTTAGTCACAATAACTATTTTTAGCCGTGTCGCCGAAGACTTTAATGCTCCGAACCTTGTACAGCTTAAACGTTATGCTGTACTACACAATTAGGCGACCTGGAAGATTCTCTATGACTACTAAGCTAAAACAACGGTCGTGGTGATGATGATCGAGGAGACAAGGAAAATACAACAGAGCTAAAGTACAGCAGGTATAAGCCAGTGAAAACTTCCACTTGATAAAGGTATAAACGAGCAAAGCGCGAAAGAAGGGAGGAGAATCTAAGTGACCTCTAATATCGACGTCTCTAGGACGCGGAATAATGCTGGATCTTTCGAATCTTCTGACCACCCGACGATTTCCCGCCAATTCCACGCATTTGCCTCCTTCTCGCCGGCGCCCGAGAAAATTCCGACTTCATCATCGGTTAGCCCTCGGAAGATTAGGAAAAGCCGGGTGAAAACGCAAGGATCTGCCGAGACACTGATATCGATGGCTGATGCCACCTTTGTAGGGCTGAGGAACCGGTAGGCAATATTCTTGTGTTGTGCGAAAGACGCCAGATTGTTGCTGTTAGAGGTGTATGAATCAGTAAGACAGTAAAAGCGGAATGGAGAACAACGTACTTGATAAAGTTGGTGCGCGCATGAATGGAGAGGCCGAGCTGATCGAGGACGTTCATGAGGTGAGGTATAAAGTCACGGAAAGACATGGCAAAGCCGTTTCGAGGGGCAACATATTCACTTGGGTCCACCATGCCAGGGTCTGGTCTGTTAAAAATGTTACAACTTGGAGATAGATTGTAAAAAGGTGAAGCCGTACATTGCTTCGTAATACAATGCTGTTGTGACCATCTCACTCTCGAAATGTTCAATTGCACCACCTGGATGTACACGTGAGAAGTACTTGACTTTGGTTTCAGCAACCCTTTCTGCGGGTGGCCAAGTATTGCCCAGTTGCCACAAATGAGAAAATGAGAGGATGACGTCACAATACTGAACAGCTGGCGTCAAGATGCTGAGATGGCATTTGGCAGTAACCGGTTTCGCAGCGACGGCGAGTTTGGTCATCACGCGAGAGTCGATTTTGAATCCTGCCTTGAAGTCTTCGTTGGGTGGGAGTCGAGTGCCAGAGAACTCCATGTGATGATCATCTCCGCTATGGACAATGTCCAGTTTACCCCAGAAGATGCCGTCGACCATTGTTCCATCTTCCATACGAGCCATATCAAGTTCATCCGAGTTGACGTTGACGTCGAGAGCAACATGCTGCCCAGGCATGAGTTCGAGATTGAAAGTGGCGGGCATTTCCAATACAGGTGGGGGGCTGAGGGAAGGTCAAGTATATAAAAAAGTTGGTGAAGATTCATTGGACTCACGGGGGTGGCCTGATGAGGGAAATGGAAAGTCAGCGAAAGGTCATCTAACAAGACGCGAGGCGGCATACGGAGGGTCATCTGGGGGAGGGGGAGCATCGCTGACGATCTCGACGCGAAGGCCTTGAACACCCATGAGGGCAATTTGATAGGAATCTTCGCCAGTGAGCTAAGAAAGATCGTTAGGTAGCAAAAAAAGAGCGACGACATGGGGTGTTACATAGATATAAGGACCAGCCACCAACCGCTGAAAAAGAATTGTTTAGAACTGCTCATATATGCGGCATCCCAAAGGACTTACAGCAGCCTGTATCGAGGCATACTCGACGGGTATGCGGAGGGTAAAGGGAGCATCAGGTGGAGGTTTTGTCCAGTCTCGAGCCACGGCTTCGAGTTCCTGGTGGAGACATATTTGGATTGTGAACATGACAAGTGTGGAGAGAGCATACGGTAAAGCTGGCAGGAAGCTGGGGAGGGGTGAGAGTCGGTGCTGGGGGAGAAGGAGGAGACTGACCATTCGGATTGTCTCCATATCTCCAAAGACCAAAGTCAAGAGACGTTGGCGTGCGAGGGCCATCTGGGCTTGTCGATCTCGCATGTCGACGTCCTTGCTCTTGGGTTTGAATTTATCCCAGAAAGATTGAGCAGGCAGACTGGCGTTGGTGGATCTGTTACGAAGGGGATGAAGAGGTCTGGGACAGAGGGGGGAGTACGCCTACGCGGGGGAAAGAAGCATAGCGAATAACAGTCACAATAAATTATATTCTGAAATCCTTCAAAAGATCTGACACACGCCTCGATGAAAACACGAGGCAGATATCCGACGGCTCTGTCTGGGTTATCCGTAAACAATCAGTCGCTGTGTTGTGATCAACACCGGGAGTAATGGGCGGGACGACGGCGGGCAGCGTCGATAGTGAGCACGTGCCACCTGAAATGATCGTCCGAACCTCCATCTTCCGTCCTCTTCACAGGACCTTCGTTTCTTCCGTCCTCCTCACGCGGCATTGGCAAAATGAAACAGTTGCAGAACTCAAAGAACATCTGAAAACCCGTGGTCTATCCACGTATGTCCCTCGTTCAACCCCTGACCAGCAGTCTGACTTTCCGCAACAAGTAAAGGGAACAAGGCTAGCCTCATCACAAGGATCCAGGAATACGAAAAGGAAAACGTTTTCAAGGCAATCACCCCACGTGAACCAGTCCATCCAAGGCCTTTGTCAACGGTGGTCCCGGGCAATCCCCAATCATCCCAGACAACTCGCGACCCCCCTCAAGGTTTCTTGAGCATGAGCATTCCCGACATTCCCAAACCTGACCCAGAACCTATTCAAATTGTGCGTCTCAGTTTTCCCCTTCTTGGGGATCCCATTCCTCACTTTTTTCCTGTGCAGCCTTATGTCCCAGACTTTTGGGACTCCTCTGTTCAAACAAAGGCCGACAATCCTCTGCCGGAAGAACCTCTTCCAAAACTGCTTGTCGTCGCTGGGTCAGATACTCATCATGGTGGAGGACCCTCGCACAATCTCCTTGTCGAACATGAAGCCGTCATCCCCGAGGACGTCGCTTCACCTTCAAAAACAGTAGGCCAAGGTGGCCTATGGGATGATGTCGCGGAGGATCTTGGGCTGCCATCTCCACAGCAGCTCAGGAGCACCTTTAGAAGTTTGTTCAATTAGATCATGTACCTTTATAGACAGGCTATGTTGCGCATCTCTTCAATGTCATGCGGCCTCAGGGTTACTTCATCATGCTTTCCGTGATTCGAACACCACCATCTACTCTTTTATTGCGGCGAATTCATTCGCAGTCACCAAGATGTAATCTTGTCGCCCCACCAGACCCATTATCGCACATGCGACCCATTATCTATGGCGATATGCCGCCCGTTGCCCCGCAGACGAGGATCCATCATCCCTACTCACTCTCAGAGTTCACTCCGGAAGACGAAAGAGGAGGGAGGCATCTTGAACTCCAATTCAAATTGCAACGCCAGCAGCTTGATGAGTTCCACCACAATTTTTGGTTCGACGTATGTGATACTTTCTTGTTTCGCTCTGACTGCCACTAATATGTACACTTCCTAGAGCAACTCTCGCTTCGAAGCCGCAAAGCAGGCCGTTATTGCTAGTCTTCCGTCCTCAGCTGCTGCGATTGATAAAGAAAATGCCCTCTCCGAATTCTACAAGCATTGGTATATGCAAGAAGCTGCCTACACGAACGACTACACAACAGAATGGAGAGCGCAGAACTTCGCTCTCATCAAGCTGGCGGCCCGATTGGAATATGATAAAGTCGCAGACCGTTTATCTCGTCTATTGCCCTTCTCAGCACATAAAGGTGGAACATAGTGTATTGTACAAGTATACTACCTTGACCCATCACAGTCCACTTTGCCATACGACGTCATGTTCCGCCAACTCTCGAAGTCGGGGATACACATCGTTCAAGTCCATTTCACCCAAGCGGTCACACTCAAGATTATAATCCTGTACCATAGCTTCTACCTCTTCTGATGACAGCCCTGGCCAACGTGAGGATATTTCAGCAGGAGTAGGCACCAGCAGAGCCTCGTCGGGGAGGGCTTCGCATCCAAATGGTTTGTCTTGCCTTGAAAGAATTGCGCAGAGAGTGACATAGAGTGCTGTGTTACGGAATCTACTGCTCAATTCCGCATCCGAGATATTGGCGGTCTTTCGAATAGCATCCCAACTGTTGGAAAATCAGAAAAACACCGATATGAAGATACAAGCAAGGTTCACGCACTCGTCATGCAGGTAAATACGCCGCCAGACACTCCTAAATGCAGAGGCTTTTCTCACTTCAGGCAAGTCCTGGCAACATATAGTGAGTTAGAATCTCATGGTTTGATCCTTACAACTCACTTGGATGCGGGAGAGCAAGTGCAGCGCAGTCGCAAAATCCTCGAGAGAGTCCGAGTTATTTTTCAAGGTCAAGACATCCACCGCGTCTTCGATCAACAGAGTCCTGCCTTGTAACAAATCGCGGACAAATTCTCTGAAGATCTGCAAAAAATCATTCGAAAACAAAGTGGGGCATTGTGATGGTGCAACTCGCACATGAGTGAGTGCTTTCTTGTCCCCCAATCCTGCAGCCTTGACTTTCACAATGACGTCGATTTGGCTCTCGAGTGGTTGCCGGCCGCGGACAGTCTCTAGAGCAGACTTGAATTCCTGTAACAATGCTTCGTGTACACTGACAAAATCGAGATCATCGTGGAATGCTGTGCAGGTGTACGTATGGGCGCCGTTCAGCTTTCGAGCTACAATGTGATTTGAACGTACCATCCAGGACCGAATCATCCAGCGTAGCATTGCCTTCATGCAGCTGAGCCACATGTGAAAGTTTACCAATACTCAGCATGAGCTACGTCAAAGCGCTTAGGTGTGGAAAACGGCTGAAAGGAATGTGACAATATAGCTCACATGTTTTGCCCCCAGGTTAGTGGCTTTTCCAGCTTCAGCAAGAAGAGCAGCAGCACCAGCTCCATATCGGGATTTTCCCAAATCATTAATCCAAGATATGGCAGTGTTGTTGTTCTCCATAAAGAACTTGTCCAGATAGCTGTTGTGGGATTCATCTTGGGCGAACATGGCGCGCAATTCCCCTAGGACACAAAAATCAATTGGTGGGTATCAGCGATAGAAATAACCGACCATGTTGGATGTACCACCGATATAACTCGGTTGCAAAATCTTCTCTGAAGCGCTCCATATATACTTGTATTCGTTGCGAGTTCGGCGTCTCTTCCGGCGCGTGCGTGATTTCTTTATGGCAAAGAGCTGCTAGTCCAGCGAAGTCACGATATTTTTCCGCAAGGCTGAATGCGGCTGCCACATGTCCATTCCTATCTATTTGGAAACGTCAATCCAGGTTTCTCTTCGGGTCAGGGCGGGGCACTCGCGTAGTGTATCGAACACCTCCGGCCGAAGCATATCGAACTTTTTCACCAGCTCATCCTGATCTCGTTCACTCCCAGATTCGGAGGCAGCGACGCCACTTGCATAAATGTCAGTTATCGTTGAAAAAGACGAATTACACAATGACCTTCCAAGCCAATCCAATCGTTCTTGGATGCAGGCGAATAGAGTAGTCCCGAGATCTGGTAATTGGCAATATGGTTCGCTCTGCCTGTTTGTTCCATCGCGTCTCGTAGGATATTCGATAGCCTTTGCCGTGGCATCGAATAAACTCAATATCGCATCAATAACGGCAGGTCGGCTTGTCCATGGATTCATCATTGGAAGCTGAACACCGTAGACGCCAAGGTTGTAATCCCGGTAATCAAATGCAGACTGAATTATCGTCTATTGCTAAAATTAAAAATACTTCTGGGCTTCAAGGCAACGTACTCACCAATACAATGCGATTTGCTTCAGGCAAGAATATGATTTCATCACGACCAGTGACAACAGAGGCTTCCTTAGTTATTGCCACAACTTTCCTGACGATGCTCCCAATTTCGCTAATCCGTAGGCGAAAGAAGGTCCGCATAACATCTTCATGGTGTCCTTCCCCGATTTCCTCCATGTACGCGTGAACGACATCATTGAGAATGCTATAAGTGGGGTTTGTCCTACAATCGGCCAATTAGAGTGGAGAAGGTACACGGTACAAGCGAAACCTACGCTAGAAGCTCGTTGTGTTGTAGCCATAACTGGTGGCAAGAAAACAATTTTTCAGCATCTGTTGCAAGCCGTTGTCTGCTTAGTTGAGACATCTATTACAGCCCCCAGGACGATGATCAGACGCTAATGATTATCCTTTGGAATTCAATAGCACCTTGACCAAGGCCGCATTGTCGTTTATAAAACGAATGAGCCAGCTCAGTCTCTCCTTCCTTTCTGTGAGCTGTGCCCCAAGGTCATGATTTTTCTGGACAAGCTCAGGATCTTGATAACATCATCGTAAGGAATTTCGACAGAGAAAGATCACAAGACAAACCTGACTCAAGAACTGCCTGACTAAGCTGTTCTGCACCACGCATGAGACTCTCTTCATCCAAATCAGGAGGGAAACTAAATTGTAATGGGTTCTAGGAGTATGAAAGTTATCCAGGATAAACCGTTCAATCGCGGAAGGCTTACTTCTGGCAGACCACTGTATAACATCGCTTGGGTCAAAGTAGACTTGACCTGCCTCGCTTCGCCATCACTACGGGTGAAGTTAATGAGTAAACCCATGGATTCCTCGATAGAAAAAGTACTTACTCGATATCGTAGGCAAGAATGTTATCCAAATTTATTGATACTTTCATCATCGTTCCAGCAGTGAGTATTATTAATGGGCCGTCATCCTGACTGGCGCCGATGCCCAGGGTTCTGTTTGTTGCAGCTTTTAACTCCAGGCGATCTTTGTAATTCACGTCTAGAGATTGTCTTATGAGAGGGATGCATACAGATGCCAAGGATCAGACCAACAGACCTCGAGCGCAAAATGCCACGGCATCACCAAATTGTACACTGACTAAAGCACCCTGAAAAATAAGCTGTATCCGAGGATGCGTTGGTGCACCAGTACTGAACGACTTTTGGTGGAAGCAGGTTATTATTGGAGCAGGAGGTTCACAAGACAGCACTCACACTCTGATATGGGATGCTACGAATCGCGAGGATGGAGAAGTTGTCGTTCTGCACCGCCAGATAAGCCAGAGCATATATCCTCCGAACTTCTTTTAAATTCACGGCCATTGATGGTTCGTCCTCTTCATACGCATATGAACACAACAAGATTATGTTTTGACTTGTAAAAAAATCAAACGATGTGGCTTTTGCACATGACTTGGTGCGTACTCATCAATCGCCAGGTCCAGCAACTCTAAATCCATTCTTGCGTCGTCGCCATGGACATGCGCTCCAAGGATCGTCTGAACTGCTGAAGCAAGGATAGAAGACACATCGTTTTCTAGCAACATGTCTTCCCAGCCTTCTGGCTTCATCTCCCACTGCTGTAGACGAGTATCAACGAGGGTCCAAACATGTTTTCCTCCAGTGGGTGTTGTCGCGCCAAAGGCGACAGCGTTCACGTTTCGAGAATGAGTCTTGGAAATTGACGATGTCGAACCAGAGCCGGAAAATATCGATGGGAGCAGCCGGAAAAGGGAGATACTGTGTGGAGGTCGGGCGAAAAGATGCGAGGAGAGAAGATATTTTCCACCCGACGACGCCAACGTCAGACGAAACAGATTACCAGCATTTGTAGAGGCTACGTAGGTTTGAGGCTAGAGTTGACATCAAAAAATGGAAAACGTAGATGGAAATAATGCTCACATCCGAGCGGACGAGATTTGTGACATGTTCGTGGGGAGCAATCTTGAGGTCCATTGTTATATAATGATGGCCTCCAGCTAGACCGATGCCAATGCTTTCCCAGAATCGGATTTTGCCGTCCAAAGATAACAGTATCAAACCTGGTTCGCGAGACGAGCTGTACGGCACAAGGGCGTGGAAGGGGGGGGAAACGCGATCAGGATCCTGCGGACATGAAAAGATATAGCAGCTAGGGGCGCCCTTTAGGGCCTTCCAAAAGGAATCTCATCAGGACGGCTTCGGTGGATAACATTCGACTGACCTGGGCATGTTGCCAGACGAAACACGTCTGAACGGAGGCCGCAAGCGCAAATCCAGTCAAAGTATCTATGTTCCCTGTGTATGCATCCTTGAAGAAATCTGGGAATTTGCATCAAAGGCCGTGGGGTTGCGAACGGTGGATGGTGGCCTCACCAGCGGTCTTCAACACTTGTCTGACTTCCACAGGCAGAGTCGCGTAGAAAGACACGACAAACTGATCTGACTTCGCAAAGACAGTATCCGGATTGACACGTGTATTCATTCTTTCGGTCAGGACGGACGCGTTTTCGTCAACATCCATGCCAGAAAAGACGGATGTTCTGTCATTCGAGGGTCTCGGCTCGGGTTGTCGAACTGGAGTGGCGAGACGAGATGTCGTTCTGACTCCGGTAACCTTGAGACGTCTGGGAGGAGAGTTGGCTGTTCGATTTTGTATGGAGCGACGGGGTGCAGGGGACGGCGAAAAAGTTGCCATCGTTGAGTTGGAGGAACAAGGGGAAAAGCTCACATGATCACATATGAGCTGGTGCCCACCATCCACTGGCATGGCACGGACATGTCCCCTCTTACATTCTTACAATAACTAGTCTATCTTCCCCATTCACGATGAAGTCCTGGTTCTCGTCCTGGCTCCCAGGACTACCCTCTCTTAACTTTGCTCTCCCTGCATCCTTGCAAAGCAAGTTCATATCGTTCGTATTGAAGAAGACCCTCGGCCATTTCCTCAAGCCAGGCCAGCTGGACTCTCGCCAGATAGACTCCCAAATCGGATCGGGTTTTGTTCAAATCAACCAGCTTGAGTTAGACAACGAGGTACGATCTCCTGCCGCAGTGCTCTTCTACGGCGCTAACAAGCGTGGATAGACTATCAATGCTCTTTTGTCAGACCTCCCCATAACCTTAAATGATGGATACATATCATCTGCCATCGCACGCATTCCCTGGCCCAACCCATTGACTTCGACCCTTGGGTTCTCCCTTGAATCCCTTCATCTCACTTTCCATCTTCAGTCCTCGCCAGTCAAGCCCAGTCAGGGAGATACCAATCTTGCTGACTCGATGGTATCTGCGGCAGAATCCTTTATTTATGACGAGCTGAATTCCAACGAGGCAAGGTTATGGGACTCGTGTCATATTGATGCCGCGCAATCAAATGACGACGTCAACGTTCCGGGCGGGCTTGATCTCGACCCTTTCTTATACAATCCTGAAGATATCCTGTCTCCAGACACAGACCCCGCTGGTGTTTCCATATTTGCGACACTTATTGAACGCCTTCTTGCACGGTTCGAGTTTGACGCTGTCAACACAATGGTCACTCTCGTACATCCTGGCAACATGAGCATCACTGCTTCCATATCAGATATCCGGTACCGAACGGAAGTTGTCGATGATGCCTCGTCCAGCCCTTCTTCCAGCCAACGGCGTGTTGCAACCATCACAGGCATAACGCTGACAACACATAACCTGCGCCCTACTGCGCCCAATTCATACTCGGCCGAATCTGTCTTTCCCGTCTCGCCTACCAATTCGGTGCTATCTTCATCTTCAGATCTGGATGAAGAAACTCAGTTTGCAATGTCACAGTCTCTCGTGGCTTTGCCGCCTAGATTGACCTCATCCACGAGCTCAATAGAAAGTAGCATGTATCAGAGCGCCATCTCTACTTCCCCTGTGCTATCATACGCACGACTTGATTCGGGTCAAAGTGATGGCAAAACTCCTTCGCCCATTTCTCGGACCGCCCTGCATGAAGACGTGATAACGGGTACTTGCGACAAGGACACTCTAGAAGAAGACATCGAGGAATGTACGATGCTTTCGTTCGGCTCGTCGCCCATTGTGCTTGAACTTACCAACCACCGTCCTGCTCTCGTGTCACAAGAAATTCCGCCACCATCATCTGTTACTGCTCCTAAGGAAAACGGCGATGATAATTTCCATTTTTCTATCACAATTGGGCTGATAGCTGTTGCCTTTTCTGCATGGCATGTCCGTGGCATACTGGAAATGCTGCATGTTTGGTCACGGCACAGTTTTCCTTCATCCGGCCCAAAGCCTGTAGGGGTACCACCAGTGGATATCGGTCTTACACTCTCGTTGCGAGCCCGTGGAGTCGTCCTTTTGATCATTATGCCTTTCAGTTCCGTCTCCCAGTCAAATCTAAGCACTGCTCTATCGGAGTATTTCGAACGGCCATTAGTGCCTCCAGTACTACCTTCTGGATACTATCGCTTCTTTATCGACGGCATTTCTGGACACATCTCGTCAGATCCAACTTATAACGACTTCGGTCGTACGGGAAAACAGAAGCCAATGAAGACGGACACATCCTCCCATACAAATCTTATTCCTATCGGGCTCTCTTTTACCGACATATCCCTTTTCGCTGTTTATGAAAGCTCGAGGACCTCTGCGGTCTTTGCTTCACCTGTACTCCTAACAGACCGCGATTTGTCAACTCAGTACGCCTCCGCTCATCTCCATCCCCGACATAGTGATCATTGCCCTCTTCTTCCTATACTCAAAGTCGTGGATTGGACAGATGAAAAGTATCATTCACATGGTTTCAAACTGTCTTTGTGGCGCACCAAAGTAAAGCGGGGCCAAGACCAAGCGCAAGGAATCGGAGCTCGATCTTCTCAGAGGCTCTCCTCGATGACTGACTCCGCAGCGGCTGTAACCATCACTGTGAGAAGAAAAAAAGTGTCACACTCACCCCACCAGAAGCCTCCAGGAAATGAAGTCGAACTTCAAATCATCTCAATACACATTTTACTCGACCTTGGAAAGGCTTTCATGGTTGATAGGGTTAATGCATTCTTGGATGAGGCACTAGACAATTGCGCCGGCCGAGGTGCAATGCATCATGCCACGGGGGCAAGAGACGAAAGTAACTACCCCGATAGTGACGGAGAAACCCCCCCAGCTTCTCCACAAGCAGGCGTTCGCCAGACAGAAAAGCAGAGACATAAATTAGAGACATTGGCACCCAATAATCTGCTTTTGGGCTTCAACTACGGTCAAAACCTGTCCTCAGAAGAGAATAGTGCTAAGAAAGCAAGAACACAACGCCAGGTACAACTCTTTAGCTTGTCAGGACCTCCCGTATCTTACTCATGACCTTACAAGAGGGCTTCTGAAGATACCGTGACAATATCCGCCAACATTGACATGATTCGCCTGCAAATAAGATGCCCCACTCCGCCCGGGCGTCCCACACGATCCGGAGCGTTGATTTTTGATCTCCATGGTATCAATATCACCACCACGCCGTCGCCTCGAAGACATACTGCTAGGTTTGCAGACAATCATTTGCCCCTAGCCGCAGAGCAGAGGGCAAGCCACCAGGACCTTATAGCAGGATCCGACATCCGAAGGATTGTTGTTGCTTGCTCTCCAGTCGGCGGGAGCCTTGCTACTTCGATATTATCTTCGGGTCCAATCGAGACCGAATCCGGTCGTGATCTCACTTTTGGTTCTGACTTAGTCCTTGTATCACCACTACAACCGCGATTCTCTGTCACAAAGTCGAGAGTGGCATCTGATGGAAGCTCTTCCGTCATGGCTTTTAGTGTCGAGTTGCCGTCTGTCCATGTCGATATTTCGAAAGGCACCATTGACACTCTACAGTACTGGATTGATGACTTATCTCAGCTAATTGAGAGAATATCCAAAGACGTAGGCCCTCAAGCTGGGGAGGATGTCGACAGTGATATTGATCTGATTGGAAGCCGATTTTTTGCGAAGTCGCGCAGTGGTAGTGCTTTAAGCTCTGGCACCGAAGTTACACGTTACGAGACCGTCGTCAAAGTTGCAATCTCAGAATGTACGGCATTTTACCTTTCGAGACTTCACAAACCTCTTATAAACTATGTTCAAGCTTTTCTTAGAGCAATGGTTCCTCATGCTAAAGGAGAAATCGTTTACCCTTTCATCCTGTCTGCCGCTGATGTGGATGTTTTGTTTGAGATGAAGCCTGAAGGAAAGGTCGGTGGTCCTATTATGTTGGCTTTCTTTCTGCTGATCAATGTAGGACGAGTCTGTTCTCACCATTGGTGTCATGGATCTTGCACTGTACAAAATACAAGCACCGCTTGAAAATCAGACTCTGATATCTCTAACGTCACCCCGTAGTTTGGTAGGTGAAATCGCATCTTCCATTCAAAGCACTGTCTTAGGATTTCCAGTCATCGTCCCCTAAATCAATGGTTAAACTCCGCTTCACATCTCTTGTGGTGCCAGAAACTACGGCCAAGGAGTCGAAAGTAAAATTGACATTGTGGGGCTTCACATTCAACTCCTTGCCTGATGTTGTATGGATCTCAGACTTGGCGGCTTTCAGCAAGTCTCCTCCTGGCGTAAGCAGAACTGAATCTCTAGCTCGAACAATCCTCAAGTGTTTTTACACAGACATTTGAATCCGTAATTCCGAGTGAGAGGACCTCAATCCAACTCAAGATTCACGACGGTTCCGTTCGGGCACTTGCTCGAGACCATCCGGGTGCCATCGTTGTCCATGTCGGCGACTTAAAATTTTCAACAGATATTGTGGGAAATTCCACCGAGTCATTCTTCAAGCTGTTGGTACCCGCGCTCGCGATCCTTGTTGTAGATGATCTCTCAAGTGTTGGAACGAACACTGAGAAAACCAATTCGAACTACGGAGTTGCTTTCTGGAAGGTGTGTCTGTTGTTAATCATGTTGACAGTGTAACCAAAAAAATAATGATTTCAAGGATGCCGGCTTTGTGCTCTTAAGTGAGGTTGCAGATCTGTCCCTGAACTTCAAACAAACACCTAGCACTCATGTAAGGAATCTTTGGTTCTGGGATGCAAAGTTGACATGTACGTCGTCGCATCGTAGGCCATAATCGAAATCGACCATGTCGCTCTACACGTCCATCTTTGCGCGGATTCCTTGACGGCAGTCGCGGCGATTGCAACCGACCTGGGCTCTCTCTTTCCTCAGACTGAGGAAGACCGGTATGTGCAAAAGCCACCGTTGATTGCCAAATCGCTCTTAATTCAACACTCTCAGAGCGGAACTATCTCGAAGGCGACCAGCCGTAGTTTCGCCAGCCCAGTATACATCCAGTCTTGGTTTAATGGGTACGTTTTGATATCCAAAACTCGAAGCCAAAGCACTTGAACTTCCCTGTAGCTTCAGTCGATGATTTAGCCTTCAAGAAACTACCGGAAGTTGGCCCGGCACCAGATATGATCAATGATGACCTGCCCACAAATATGGATTATCTCGATGAGTCGTTCGGCGCAGCTGCGGGTTTGCGTGAGTTGAGCGACGATGATCTGGACGAATTCGATGTCGATGAGATGCCTGCTGGCACATCTACTGATATTGCTCCCGATGGTACTGGTATCATATCCAGGGTTGGAGGAGAGACTGTCAAGATGTTTCGGCCTGAAGGTATTCGCGTCCTGGACAACTACTTCCAGACTTTGCCAGCCGACGCAGGTGTCCAGGGCCATGAGCAAGCCAGCTTCTTTCCTATAATAGTTCGCTCTACTCACTTCTTTGTAGTTTCGGGGAAGCTACTTTGCATCTGCGTGTTTACAGTGGGGATGTGACCGTCCTCCTCTATGATGGTTATGATTGGCTGAAGACGCGGAAGGCGATCGAGAATGAGGTGAAGGAGATACGCCGGCGTTTGACGCGCATCAGGCAACTTGTCGCTACTGGGCAGGTTCCTGATTCGAGCGCCGAAGAGACCAGCACATTATTGTTCAATTCCGTGCATATTGGACTCGACAGGGACGTCGATGGACTGGAACCCGGAGCCCTTCTTGCTGCCATCGATGAGGAGCTGAAGGACGACGCCGAGACAGCGAGTCAGAGTTCATGGCAGTCGCTGCAACCTCCAATACATGGGAAAGTACGAGGCGCCTCGACACGTGCACAAGGCAGACGGTTGACGCGTTCCAAAGGCTCCAGTATGGAATTCCGCCTGATGGGACTGAGAGCGGAAGTAGATCATTATCGACCAGACGAGCCCATGGTCTCCAGGACTTTGGTCACTGTACGAGATCTGGAAATTCTTGACCACATTAAGACCTCGACATGGAAAAAATTCTTGACCGAGTTACGTTCAGATTCCAGGGGAAATATCCGCGAAACGGACTCAAACATGGTCCGTGTGGAATTACGCCATGTTCATCCTGTCCCAGGTCATCCCTCACAGGAAGCCAGGCTGCGGGTGAGTGGCAGCTGATTCGTTTAGGATTCCTCGTTGATGGCATTGCAGGCCAAAATTTTGCCACTTCGCCTATATGTGGATCAAGATGCTGTTGACTTTTTGAAGAGGTTTTTCAGCTTCAAGGATCCTAATACACCGCCCCCCGATTCGAGTAGTGAAGAGATCTATTTCCGTAAGTGACATGATCGTACGTCCCAACGATGTTGCACCTAATGAACTCAAATTAGAATCAGCGGAGATCTTCCCCATCGATCTAAAGCTTGACTATAAGCCTCGTCGTGTAGACTATCGAGCTTTGCGCGAGGGCAGGACAATTGAGCTAATGAATTTTTTCCACTTCGATGGTGCAGAAATGACTCTTCGGCATATAACTTTGGCAGGAGTATGCATCAGGATTTTCATAGTTTGCTGTTTGTCTCATCCCTTTCTTTGTAGATCACTGGCTGGCCACGGCTTTTTGAACTACTGAACGATCTTTGGACGCCTGATGTCAAAGCCACCCAGCTTGTAGAGGTCATATCAGGCGTGGCGCCCATCCGTTCAGTTGTGAACGTCGGGTCTGGTGTTGCTGACCTCGTTCTTCTTCCAATTGCGCAGTACAAGAAGGACGGTCGAATCGTACGCGGAGTCCAAAAAGGGACAACAGCATTTGTCAGATCCACAGCTACGGAAGCAATTAAACTGGGCGCCCGTTTAGCAACGGGTACCCAGGTCATACTTGAGCAAGCCGAAGGTGTCTTGGGAGGTCAATTTCAACACCCCATCACTGCAGAGACAGTCCAAGGTACCTCTCGAGATGGCTTTGTATCAGGAAGTGATGATGATGATGATGATGATGATGATGATAATGACGATGACGACGACGAATCTGTTGATATATCGAAGTACGCACAGCAACCAGGGGACCTCAAAGAGGGAATTCAGTCTGCATACAAGAGTCTGCGGAAGAACCTCAACGCTGCCGCGCAGACCATACTTGCTGTACCCATGGAGGTTTATGAACGATCGGAAAACGAGGTCTGTCCCGCGGTCTTCTCCACTGTCAGATCCCATTCATACCCACGTCCTCAGGGCCCCGTTCGCGCTGTCATACGAGCTGTTCCTATCGCTGTACTCAAACCTATGATTGGGGCGAGTGAAGCAGTTAGCAAGACACTTCTAGGATTGCACAACTCCCTTGATCCGGATATCCGACACGACAACGAAGCCAAGTATAAACGTAGATGATCTGAGCCCTGTTTCGTCTGGGCATTTTGCTTGTCGCTCTATTCATCTGTACTGCCTCATACACATGCATACTGTATTATAGCAACATGGACCGCCATACATCAAAGTCATCTGTTCGAGTCTCTAAAAGCCGGCAAGGAATCAGTCTATGTCCATGCCCATCGATCGCCCCTCTCCTGGTATTAATGCGCTCTTAGATTTGATAGAAACCCTAATCTTCTCTTGCACTTTTGAAGGGGTTGATGATTCCACAGCTATAGGCTCGCGTAGTTTGACGGAGGGGGCTGTTGTCTCTAATTTCTTTCGGCGATGTGCTCTTTGTTTCTCTCGAGCAACAGCCATCCTGAACGATGGTCAAATGTCGACGCATAGCACAGGAAATGGAATATGAATGACGGACCTGTTCTTGAAGAACGCACGTTCGCGCCGGCTTTTGATCTCCCCTACCCGTTTCATTGCCTTGATCGTCGTCTGCACGAGATGGCGATCATAACGAATGGGAACGTTTCTCCGTTTCTCGAAGTCAATAGTTGAGTCCTGGGGACGTGGTCAGTCGACCTGTGCCGATGAAATCAGCTAGAACGCACGATAGTCATTTCCTTGCCGGCTGCCTTCCTGAAAGCTTTCGTCCATCGTACTTTGCGAGGATTTCGCTTCATCCTAGAAAAGGAAAAGATTAGTTACATGGAGTACCTAACTAGAGTGGCTCACTTGAAATTCTTGTGGCATCTCCGGAAAAATGTGAGTGATTTCCTGAGCAGGAAAAGGACTCCTACTTTGACGTGCAAAATCTAAAGACCTTGGCGTCGTTTCTGACAAAAGCAGAGCCTGTGAATCTTTTTAGATCGCGGTTATGTTTTGACAGGCAATTTCTGCACCATGACCTGGATACACGTTCGTTGAGCAGAAGTAGCATTTTTCGATGCGCATTGTTCACGGTTGTTCCTTGAAAAGTTTTAAAGTACATAAGAGCCTGCTAACAAGTCTGGCTTGCCAAAAATGGTCATAAACAAGATCAAATATCGCGTTACCGTACGCGTTCCAATATGTCACGCCGCGTGTATCCACGACGATGAGCCAATGTGGGTGCTCCTAACAAAGATCTTCCAGTTCTTTTCTCTTATGCCAGTCTCTAGACAACGACTACGGTGGTGGCGGTGGATTCCTTCAGGGAGGCTCGCCTTATAGTGCAACCGGCAGCCCAGGCGGGGCACGTGTATGTCTCTTGTTTCTTCAGGCGCCTTGTGTACTCATCTGCCGGACTCAGAAAGAGGCTTCACATTCTTTGCGACCTCTAACAGTTGCACAAGCTCTAAAGGCAACACAAGCACACGCAGATGCAGATTGGACGGTTGATGACGCAGAGATCGGCCAGGTGTGGTTGCCTTGCCCGTTCTCTTACCTTTCATGTTTTAATAGTGCGATTTATAGATCACCATTGTCGGCCAAGTAGTAACTGTACAATCGCAAACAACCAACTGCGTGTATTGGATTGATGACGGAACGGGGAGGATCGAGGCACGCCATTGGGTTGACTCCGGCAGCGAAGAAGACTCGGGGAAGTGGGGAGGGATTGAGTAAATTTTGACACCCTGCATCCCCTATCTTCCTCGCTGATCTATCCTTCAGAGAGTCGACGTATGTTCGTGTTACTGGAGCCCTGAAGACCTTTGGGAACAAACGATACATCAATGCTACCCACATCAGAGCTGCAGCTGACGCACACGAGATATATTTTCACATTCTCGAAACAATCACAGTCACTCTCATGATCGACCGGCAGGCGAGTAATGGAGATTTTTGACCACACCGTGATCCTAACATTATAATAGTCTGGCCAAGGGCAGCAGGGTTCAGTCCCTTATACAGGTGCCAGTAGCGCGGGCAACTCTGCATACATGAACCAGCCCCAAACAGCTGGCAACCTTCAGGATCAATTTTCACACCTACCTATGCTGCAGCAGAAAATTGCGAGGTTCATTGGCAACCAACCTCGAAGTGACGAAGGCGTGCACGTTTCGATAATTGCCCGTGCCATTGGCAAAGAAGGGGATGCCGAAAAGATTAGGTCAGAACTGCGATTGAAAACATGGTGTATTGCTAACCATCGAGACAGCGATGCTCTCGACAAACTCATGGACGAAGGTCTTGTGTATAGTACGATTGATGACTCGCATTTTAACGTTTCTACCTGATGGACTATTGTTCTTTGAGATTGGTTTTCTGTAACACAAGGTCGATCAGGTTCTTTACTCGAAGATTGTAATATGATTGTCCAGCCTTCGGCTGAGTCTTACCTCCGTGAGATAAGTCACCACTTTTGAATCGTCATAAATATCCGTATTATAGATGGTTGTAATAATGTATGCAATGAATGGTTGGATTGGGGCGGAATGACACTGATGCAATAGAATCTATGGCTTTCCATCTGGATGATCCTAAGAGTATGCTGTACACACTCGTGCAATGCCCTTGCTTATGCCTTCCGAAACCTTTTTACGCGCATCTGTTACCTTCTTGGCTACATTTAATGTGAAGTCCTGAGTGATCTGAAGTATCTATCAGCACTTTGAGTGAATTCAGGCATTGGGGAGCTACTTCATTTTCAGTCAAGATCAAACAATCGCCAACGAGAGTCTTGCGGCTCTCGATGGTACCTTCGAGGCTGCTTTGTTTGAGCAAGGCAGCGGAAATTTCCTGTAGCACCGCAATGGCAGTGGTACGAAGGTTCTTGAAAGTCGCGACCAGCTAGGAAACACGTTACTGCATGCACAGCGATATAGGTTGGATAGTGACTCACACCCCCCAATTTGTTGATCTTTACTACTGAGGCAGATTTGAATCGTAGACTCTCCACTATGAACAAAAGCAAGGCCTACGAAATTATGTGAGCACTAGTCAGGTCGTGACAAACTGAGCAGAAGCCTCACTTCTTGGGCAAGAGTGGCAATGTGGAGTGTCTGCACTAGAGATGTGTTCTCTACCGCTTCAAAAAATCTTGTCTTCAATGCTAGATAAAACCCTTTCAACCATAAAGAGGAAGCGCGAGCAGAAGCGAGAACTTGCAATCGAAGAATTCGACAACGAGTTCTGGGGGCTCAGTGACCGCCGGAGGCTCTTCATCTTTCTTCCCATTCCCTTGTAGCCCTCCGTTTAGAGTTTGGAGATCTACACCCTTCAGCGGATGCCCTGTCTTCAGCTCTGTCTGTTTTGCGGCCTCTGCGAGAACAACGGCGGGCGGAGGGCGAGTATAGTCATGGTAAGGCTCTAACCAATCAGCAAGGGCCTTTCCGTAATCGACAAACAGTATTTCATCTGGAGTCAACTTCAAGCATGTGAGCGCTGATACAATGAGTCTATGTGAACAACTCACCTCGGCAAGGTCCTTCTCGGAATGCTGAATGAGACGCTCCTTTAGAGGGAGCTTCTTTTCGGGATCACTACTTTGCCTTGGTCGATCTCCAATCAACAACTTTTCTTCGACTGTATCGTCCAAGTCGCTGGCTTCTTGGAAAGCGCGGATGTATAGTTTGAGGAATGTCGTCGCCCATCCAAGCTAGAACACCGGCAAGAAGTGTCATGCATAGATTTGAGGCACCAAAGTACTCACGCCCTCACTTTTCCCAAATAACTCCGTCTGTTCTACAATTGTCCCAGATAGTTTCGGTTGATAATTGGCAAAAATATCAAAGTCACGATTATCGTGATGGGCTATTGAACCAGGGCGTGACTGCCGTGTATCATGATACAATAGATAGGAGGTCTTACAACGGTCAAAAATGAATTTCAGTTCAATGAGTTCCATGTCAATTACATCGGATGTTATTGCTTCGTGAGTCACACGCATGCGAAGGTGCTCCAGCTTGACAATGTCTCGTTGTAGCGAGTTATCAAGTCGATCTTCAAATGCAATAAATTCTGGTATCTGGCAAGCGATGAGGGAAATGAAAATTAAGTTTATCTGTTCAAGTACCTGTGAATATTTCTCAGAGGTAAATGCTCTGACAACGAAGTCGCTGGTCTAAAGGAAGGATAACCAATGGAATCGAAGATTCCATAGAAAAGAAGTACCTCTTGTGAATTACTCAGGTATATTTGAGTGGATTCGATGCATTCAGTTGCAAGAGTCAAATCCCCAGAGGCTGCGAGGGAGAAGGTTGACGATCGAGACAGTATCAAGTGGGAGAGCGTGTCATGCTGAATTTGCTTAATTTGTAGAGCACGATAATGCTCTAAAGCAAGAGATGGTGCACCTGTCAATCGAAATAAAGTAATTATGGCCACGGCTATTATGAGAAAAAATCACCTAGCAAACGATATATCCGAATGAGAATTAGTCTCGCTTGAAAGGATTGCTTGCTTCTTGTTAGTGCATACTCGAGAAAAACTACAGCATTGACAAGATATTTGTCATCAGAAGTCAACTTCCATAGGTTGACAAGAACGTTCGCTGCCAGCAGAGAGAGGTCATCCGCATACTGGAGCTCTGTCGGCGGTAAGTCTACTCCCAACTTCAACCCTTCAAAGTACTGCCGCGTATAGAGGTTTACACGGGCAGTTTCGGCTTCAACAGTCACAGTAGATGGTGAGAGATTATGCCGCAACAATTTGTGGGAATTGATGAGCCTGGTGAGTTCGTTAGAAGTTGTCTTGGCCAAAGAGGTGAGTCAGTTTCGGAGCATGGATCTCCAGATTATCAAATTAAAACCCACAAAAGAAGGCGTAACGTTTTCCAGAAACGATGTCCACTCCGTAAAATCCACGCCTTCCAGGATGAGATAAGGCTTAAGATCCTCGAAACAGCATACTTTGTCGCCGATAGCTTCGAAATACTGTTGCATCAGACTGACTAAACGCCCCGAGTCTTGGAGACCCATCATCAGGGCCGATACTCAATGCACGAGAATATAACAAACCGCTCGACAGTCCGTGATGTCGTGCACGCTTTTCAAGCTCCAACAGAGCAAGGAGAGCTGAACGATCCTTTGTACCATCATCTTCTGCAATCTGAGTAAAAAGCTTTTCTGACGAGGTGATATGTTCTCGGCAGGCGGCTCGAGAATCCTTAGCAAGTGCAGAAGGGTCATCGTTCTTGTCACGGAAAAATGTGGCGTCAAGGATAGAGAGAAATTCCAGCCAATTCCGGTTCCTATGATGCAACGTCCTAAATCAAGTCCTGATTGGAGGCTACTCACGTACTTTTGCTTCACAACACGCGTCTCAGCCAGCGCGCCTTCCTCCTTCGTCATGCCGCGCAGCCGCCAGATATCCCGTCGTAGCTCGTCACAAACCAGACTTGTAGCACAAATGGCTTTGCCGAGGTCACTGTCTAGTAATTTGAGGGCATCGTCTAGAAGGCGTAATTCGCGCAATATGGAAAGATGAAGATAGAATCGATCAGGGCTCTGATATGACGGGCTTGGAGAGGAAGTAATAAGTCGAAGCGCAAGTTTGTATAGCAACTCTCGCATATTCGGTGGCGTTGCCCCATCGTTCGCCTTGTAGGTGAGATTAGATGCTTGTGCGCGTATCGCAGGTTGAAAGAGACATACCTGTAGAACTGCGCTGATTACACTCCAATACAAATAACGGTCGTCTTGGAACTGTTTGTGCATCTTTGTCGCGACCTTTAAAGTTTAAGCGGAACGTCAGAATACGATTTCTTTCTTCCTGACACCTGGGTGTAAATTGACAAGGGCTACGAGATGCCCTCAGAATGAATTTCACTGATACGCTCCGGTGCCTGATGTAGCGGGGAGAGCTTCTGATACAAGCCGATAAAACGAAGTACCTGTTGAGCCAACTTCCACTGAGAAGCACGAACGTTGGCAAAAAATGTCTGCGCTCCAAGTTCCTCATTCATCGGCTGCTGCTTGTAGGCCTCATCAAACATGGAGACCATATCCTTGTCTGATATTTCATGTCAATACGAGACTAAGAGGACAAAAGAGAAACTCGCGTCGGCCCAGGCCTCTGAGAACATGCATCATTGCGGTCAAGACCGAGTCTTGTGTCGGCTTGCTCTCCAACACCTCATCGCAAAGAATCAAAGACTCTTCTACTTTTTGCGATCGAACAAGTGCCAACGCTTTGAGTGCCTGTTGAACAAGGCGTCAAACGAAGGAAAAGAACGCTGGATATGTAATCAAAGGGCCGTTCGCGTACTTTTATCAAGTCATTTTTTGGATGCTTCTTCAGAAGCTTATTGCACGCCACGATGGCAGATTTGTTAGATCCCGTGTCAAGGGCGTCTGTAACAACTTTGGTTAATCGATGAGGTTAGGATGGGCAAAGCTGACCGTAGATGGGTCGGATTTGGCGGTCAAGGGCAGCGACGGACATTGTTACAAGTGGAGGACAGAGGGAGACAGATCGATGAGCGACACGGAGGCAAAAAGCAAAGGCTGTTTCTAAAGGCTGTCACAGACCCTGAAGGTTGCTGTAGGTCCCGCTCATTTCCGCTTTCTCACTGTGAGGTACGTTCTCAAAAGGTGATCTCTCTCCTGTTTTATCATCCTCAATAGCATCGATGCCGCCTGTCTTGCTATCGCGGTACGTCAACCCGACGAGTTCAACGTTCCACGTGGTCAAACTACTTCACAGAACACTCGACCCGTTCTTGGGTGTGTTTACAGGTTTCTTGGCTTATTACCTTCATGAGACCCATCCACGAACCGCTCTTCCCCCGGATGAGCGTCTTTCAACTCTGATCAGATGGGAATGGGAGCAGTACCAGGAACGGAGGAAAGCCCATCTACAAGCAGTGAACAATTCAACGTAGTCACCCCAGTTCATCGGCTTCAACTTTGGAGTATGAGACGTCGGGCATCACACTTCTTACAAGGATAGTTCACACCTGGTTGAGCATTCACGATCTCGTGAACCATAGTCATGACGCCGTGAAATACATTTTTCTCGTCCTCGGGTATTTCTTCGTGGTTGCGTCCATCAGGCATGCGCAAAGCAAGACCGACAACAACGCTCCGTCGAGAATCCTCAGTTGAGTTACGAGACCATATGATGGTGGCTATCTGGGCCACATACAAGGAATAAAGAGTCTGCATGTGTTCGGTGGGTGCGCTTCCAAACAACGTCGTGAGTTGAATGGCCGCAGGTGGCGGGGGCAGAGCAAAGTGGTTTGGATCAGGAGGTGGTGGGAGAGGGGTTGTATCGGGTATCGAAGCTTGAATCTAAGGCAATGTGAGTGAGTGAGTGTGGAGGTCTTGAGTCTGAGGGGAATCACCAGCATTCCAACTTTCCCCAACTGGGTGACAAGGACGAAGATACGGTCGGAATATGTCTGCACGACGACATCCGTAGGGCGTCCATTGAGGTCGCGCGAGAGCTGACGCGTCGCCATTTTATCGGTGCTCACCGAGTGTGGCAGCTGTGATAGCAGCACCGCCACCATCCATCCTATCGCTTCAACATGTTCCACGACTTGAAGCCCACCACCATGTCACCGTCAAAAGGCAAAGCGAAGGAGAAACGACGCTGGCAATACAATTGGTGGGATTTCCAGCTCCTGGCTGAACGGACACAGCGGTATGGTAAAGCATTCTTGCCTCCAAATCTTGTCCTCATCTGCGTCCTGAAGACCTTTGGAATGGTCCCAGTCCGCTCTCATGTTTACGGTGCATCCAACACAGCCGTTGGTGACCGCCCGACATTTCTTGTCCTCAAAGCAGTTCGTCCTTCCGTCTCCAGCCCCACTCCTCAACTCACCGGCATCTTATGACCCCCCGACGGTAATTTCGGCTTGCCCAGGAGATGAATGGTTATTTGCGTACTTCCCTGGCCAAAAAGATGGTACAGCTTGCCTATGGAGGCGAGGTACCCAAATTGATGATTGGAATGTCAAGGAGTGGTGGAGTTGTGCGAAAGGGGCAGGAGTAGTCGCTGCCAGTTGGCTTGGAACCCCGCGAGAAGTACATTGGACTTTGATTCTACATGGACTTTTGGCTCATTTCTCCACTAGTGGGTTACTGATCCTTTCTCCGCCTTATCACTATGTTTGCCTCCTCGCGGCCCATCGACACCCATATCAGGCCCGACATTGCTTCTCGTCACTCAAAATCACATGGTCAACATGTGCTACTATCGACACTACATTCCTTCCTTACAGATCATTCGTTGCTCACTAGATAAACCCGGAATCGCACTGGAAGGTCGCAACCAGCTACATGAAAATACGGAAACTACGAAACAATGCTTCAGAGCTTCCATAGGATTGAATTATAATGGTCACTTTGCTGCTTTCCTCCCTCCGTTGAAATTGATCTCGCTGCGTGTCATTTAGACACCTCAATTCTAATTGCCACGCGATCGTATCTCTCTCCGCCCCCGTCCGGAAATGATTCTCAAATGGCGAACTTGGATACTGCCCTTCTGGGTGAACTTGAACATCCAGTAACGGAATACGATTCTTATAGAGAGGAGTCTGCAATCAATATTACAGAAGTCCAGCTCAGATTTAATGGCATTTTTATGAGTGCGTACGGTGGGCCGAAAACCAAATGACATTCTCACTAGCACTGGCCAGGTATCACTACAGAGGCTTTGCCACCCATATCAAACGCCGCATCCCTGTCGAGCCTCAATTTCATTATTGTGGCCTCACAGTCTTCAGTTTCTTCAGATCCAAACAAGTCCCTTTCACTGCAGAAGCACGACAAAGAAAGAGGCCCACATTACCTGGTGTCTACCTATCTTGAATTCGGAGATTGTAAGCACATCTAAATTTGTCTTCAAACAGTATTTACTCATTGTGTCGGGATCTGTAGATACTTCTACCCCAAAGTCTACGCTTGTTGTGCATAAGATCACTCGGCAAGGACCAACATCCAATACTATTTCGAATCGTTCCGCTTGGGTAGGCATCTCATTCCGGCCTGCTTCTCTCCTTTCTGAGCCCCATTCAGATATGTCACGAACTTGCTTCTCGTTCGTTTGGCAGTCAGGTTTTGGCATTTGTCGCTCCATGCTCTCTGATATCAACTCCCACATTACTATATGCTGGTATTGTCGAAGCAAGTGGTGCTCTGCCTAGATCCCTATCTCGGTTGAAAGAGATCACCACAGGCGAAATTCGGGTCTTACAATTGCGAGTAGCTCGTTTTTCCCCCCCTTTTCGTTGACCTCCGACGAATGGCCAGGTTTGACTTGACAGACAGCGGTGCTTGGGATACGATCCCAATCATGTCACCGATCGATCGGATTGGACAAAGCAGTAGGAATAATTACTCCGTGGATGAAAAACGCCCGTTTAACATATCTAATCAGTACCTCTCCGTGCTGTGGTTTCGCCAAACGGCGTACTGTTATCAATGCTTAGCTCGTCGTTGTTCCCTGTACGGACATCAGTACAACTGTTACCAAGACCAAAACATGCATTGGACTCAGGTACGCGTTTTTTTTTACCTATCTTGTCATTCTAACGATATTTTGAGTAGGCAAACACATCTTTTCGCTCGCCGCTCGTCTCTCCAGTGCTATCCTTTCGCGAAGGTCGACAGCGGATATCGCCCATATTCTCTCCCTGCCAACCACACCGATCATTGACGTATTCACCATAATGTATCAGACGGCCCAAGTTTTAAAGAGCCATCAAGGGGAATTGTCAGAATCTCTGACCCATGCAATCTTAGGAGAGGCGATGGCTGTTTACAGGTAGGCATCAAGTTTCTCGTGCCCGGCTGTACTCAATTAGATACAGGAAGCGGGCCCTTGGCATCATTCAAGATAAAGGAGACAAGGAAGTTCTAGAAATGCGTTGGAAAACGGCACATGATATCTGCTCCCTTATTGCATGCAACCTCGCATTTGAGGATTCTAAAGAAGGGGAAACTTATAATCTTGGTATAACACAAATCTGTTTTTTTTGTTATCTCCAGCATTCATCTCAATCCAGATGCGGTTTGGCAACTCATCGCTTTGGCAAGTTGGGTTGTCGCATTCACGGAACGTCTAATGAAAGAGTGCGTTTTGTTCTCGCTGGAGGTCCAAGCAGAGCCGATTGGCAGTCCTCGTGCGTCATCCAATTTTGCTGTTTTCGTCTCGCCTTACTTGTACCCTTAATGCTTTCAGCTACCCTTGATAAATCATTTACTTCGCCATTGTTGTTGCATCTGTCACATCCTTTTGCTTTGCAGAAGCTTGCCGCAATGTTAACCCACGTAAAACAATATCGGGCTTACCTCGGGTCTCTTTCTGCCAAAGGACAAAATGCGCAGATTGCACGCGACATACTTATCGATGTGGTCGATAATTCCGGCATCGACTTCGCTGCCTTGGAGTCTCTACTAACGACGTCCCTCGGAGAAGCCAAGACCCTTGACAGTACAGATCATGCCGCTTCCTTGACCGAACCTTTTTTCTGACTACATATGTTTCAGGCAATGATTGTTTAAGAGCGTTGGCAATTTGTCAGCCGACACCGGCAATGCGACTTTTTCTCGCGAAGGTCATTCTCCAGTCGACGCAATCCACCGTCCTTCATAAGCCGATGCTTTTCATTAAACCGCTTGACTTGATGGACGATGTTGAAGGTTTTCCTGCTAGTTCAAAGAAGAACAAAGATCGCGATGTCGTTTTGAAACGGGTCCTTGCTGGAGGACAGGTTCCGAGTCTCACATGTCTACGCTGCGGTGGTCAATCAGAAGTGAGGGGAGATATCAATGCTGAGCATATCTCGCCTCGATGGCGGGCCTGGGAACAGATGTGGATAACGCGCTGTATTTGCGGCGGCACCTGGACAAGAACTGACAACAGCTAGTTCGTGTGGGATGTCGAGATAATATTTCCTGGCTGGAAACATGCCAAAATTCCCCCGAACCGTCTCATAATTAATTACAGTCGGAGGTCACATGTTCACACGATCTTTTGAGATAATTCGATACTTATTGCGACTAAGTACAGACCGCCAAGTATGCCTAAAATCGCCCTTCCTCCACTTCCTGTTTCCGGGCTTTTTGGTGTTGCTAAACCATCCGGGCCAACTAGCATGTCGATCATAAACGATGTCAAACTGCTTGTGTCCCGCTCTCGACTTTTCGCGAATGCCGAGACATTGGAAAAGGCGAAGGATGGCAAATCCCTCAAACGAGGAAAGCGAACCCGGGATGGGATCAAAATGGGCCAAGGCGGGACTTTGGACCCACTAGCTGACGGTGTTTTGGGTGAGGGTCCTCAATAGATTCTTTTGCTGTATTTCTAAGATCTCACGCCAGTTGTCGGAGTTGGAAAGGGTACGAAGAAGTTATCCGAGTTTTTGGATTGCACGAAGGTATGAGAATACGAGTACATTCTATTGGCCCTCAACAACCTGCAATAGGAATACCACACGACCTGCTTACTTGGCTGTGAGACAGATACCTACGATAGCGAAGGCACGCGCGTGCGGGTTGCGCCTTGGAAACATGTCAACAAGGAACAGGTTGAATCTTCCCTGGCACAATTTACGGGCGAGATTCAGCAAACACCACCGATGTTCGACACTGCCTTGTCATGTTCTAGTCATCTTAATGGCTTATTTTTCCAGATTCTCAGCTCTCAAGATGGACGGTATGCCTTTGTATGAATATGCCCGAAAGGGGATTCCGCTCCCCCGTCCAATCGAGGCACGAAATGTCGTCGTACATTCGTTGGAGCTCGTCGATTGGAAAGGAAATAACCACCAATATCGTTGGCCTGAAACGTCCTTCTCGGAAGAGGAAAAACAGGCAATGGTAGTAGCTCTGAAGGGCGCAGAGAAAGACATTTCTGTAAAGGACGAAGTGGAACCATCCGGATCCGGAAGCGACGATGTTCCTTCAGCATTTGTACTGAAGATGAAGGTCTCTGGAGGTACATACGTTCGCTCTCTCGTTCACGACCTGTGCCATGTCCTGGGATCGGCAGGGCACGTCGTGACCTTGACACGGTGTCGACAAGGTCGCTTTGTACTTGAAGCCACCGAAGAGGACGATCGTGATTGTGTTCCCTGGTCTATTCTCCAACGAGCTTCGGCAGACCCGGGTGACGTTGATGAGGAAGGCTGGACACATTGGGAAAGAGAAGTTATGAAGAGGCTCGAAATCCTTGACGACACAAAATAGGTACCTCCGCCATCTTCGTGCTGTGCAGACTTGTCTAGCGGTAATTTTGTAACCGAAAAGCTTAACTGGACGTACTGTCACTGACTCGATTTTTAACTGCTTAGGCGTATTCCAATAATAAAAACAGCTTGAGATGTTCCCGGTCCGGATACGGAATCCGGGCCGTCCCAGATCCGAAAGGGTTATCTAGACTGTGACTGTCACACAACTCTGCATGGCAGGCAACGGTTCCCGCCCACCCTCTCGCCATCTCAGAGCTGGCATATACGCGCCCATTCCCTCCTTTTTCCTCCCGTCCACCGAGGACCTTGGTTCGTGCAATATACTCGATCTGTCCTTCAGAAGTTTATCTGTTGCTCCAATTGCAGACATCCCTACATTCGAGGCACATGTCGCTCGTGTCGCAGCCGCTGGCGTTGCTCCAGTGATCTGTGGATCTATGGGAGAAGCTATCCATCTCTCGCACACTGAACGTGCCGAATTAACGAAAGCAGGAAGAAGAGCGCTGGACAAAGCAGGCTTCGTGGATGTCCCCATCATTGTCGGTACTGGTGCTGGGAGCACCCGTGAAACACTTGAACTCTCCAAAGAAGCCGCAGCTGCCGGCGCTGACTACGCTATCGTAATTGCCAGTGGATATTTTGCAGCCGCGCTCACCCGGCCCGCGCTGAAGGCCTTCTTCGCAGAAGTCGCGGAGAAATGCCCAATTCCCGTGATAGTATACAACTGTGAGTCTCATCCCTCATACGCTCAGTCACTTGATTCTCCACAGACCCCGGGGCAAGTGGAGGAATAGATTTGGATTCTGACTTGATCGTAGAGTTGGCCACTGAATGCCCCAACATCGTGGGCGTGAAACTAACGTAAGTCCTTTCATCACTGTTCATGGACTGCCTGCGATGGTAACTACAGGTGTGGCAACGTTGGAAAGCTCACAAGGATTTCCCTCGCACTTGCCGACCCAGCATTTGCCGCCAGTCATCCTCGCGGCAACCCGCAATACGGTTTTCATGTGCTTGGAGGGTTTGTTGACTTCCTCATTCCGTCGACGTTTGTCGATGGTCATGGTGCTATCACGGGCCTTGCCAACGTCGCACCAGTATGCCTTGTTCCCGTGATGCATAATTGTTTGGCTGATATGGTCATTATTTAGCACGCAATTGCTAGACTGTATGAGTTAGCCGATGCTGCTCGAAAAGATCTATCCTTGCTTCCTGAGGCTCAGCGACTGCAGGGCATTGTGGCGTGCGCGGACTATACCATTGCCAAAGCATCGATTTCAGGAACAAAATCGTTATTACAGAAGATTTATGGTTACGGGGGACTGCCTAGGAGACCTTTGCCTCCTATTGATGCAGCAGTAGCGCAAGCAATTTGGGAGCACCCCCACACTCAGCAACTGATTAAGCTAGAGCGAGAGCTTGGGGGGGGGGGAAAAAGGGGTCTGACTGTAGACCCCAAGCCAACTAGTACGCACACACATGACAATCACCATGGCTGCATAACTGCAGGTAGTGTGTAGTACAATCTGTACTGTATTATAGTTGTAGACTGCTTTGTTTTGGATTAGCTTGTGCTTGCCAAATATTGTACTCGATGCGGCAAGGTTTCTCCTATGCCACCACCGCGCTCTCTGGCCATCGCCAGATTTCGCCGTGTCTTCCATACACGCCTGCTAGGTCTTCGACAAGATGCCCTCGACCTTCCTCTAGCTCGTCGTCGCTGCTTCCACTCATCCACCAACCGATTCCATAATACCCAACTCAAACCCCCTGCACAAGCACCCGGCGTGCCCTACGAATCACTCACTGTTGGCGTTCCCCGAGAAACCTTTCCCGGTGAACAGCGCGTTGCTCTCACTCCCACAAATACCGCTCTTCTTCTTAAGAAAGGCTTTGCTAGGGTCCTCGTCGAGCACCAAGCTGGTGCAAGTGCCCAATTTTTGGACGAACAATATGCAGCCGCGGGTGCAACTCTCGTCTCACGAGAAGAACTCTTTAGGTCCTCCGACATCATGTTGAAAGTCAGAGCTCCATTGCATGGACAAGAATCAGATCATGTCAAGGAAGGGAGCACGGTCATTTCATTCCTCTATCCCGCCCAGAACAAGATGATCGTAGAGTCCCTTGCATCCCGTAATGTCAATGCCTTTGCAGTATGTCCCTATCAAATCCCATACATGCTCCCAATTTATCTGTTTTAGATGGACATGATACCACGTATATCTCGGGCACAGGTTTTTGATGCCCTCAGGTGTGTTTTTTGCCTGACGTCTCTCCCTCAACCAACGAGCGGTCATGCAGTTCCATGGCTAATATCGCCGGATACAAGGCGGTTTTAGAGGCATCTAATCATTTTGGACGATTCTTCACTGGTCAGGTTACGGCTGCTGGGTAAGTCTTCTCATAACTCCCCAGTAGTCTATGCAACTGACTCGAACATGTCACAGAAAAGTGCGTCATTTGTGGTTCATAGAGCATCCCCAATGTAATTAGGGATTGTCTGCAGATTCCTCCAGGAAAGGTTCTCGTTATTGGAGCAGGTGTCGCCGGTTTGAGTGCCATCGCGACTGTACGGTCCATTCTGTCTACCTTTGAAGCCCGCTGTTGACAAGCTATAATCTCTAGGCGCGAAGATTAGGGGCAATTGTCCGAGGTTTCGACACACGTTCCGCGGCGCGAGAGCAAGTGCAATCGCTAGGTGCTGAATTTTTAGAAGTTGCTATCCAAGAGGAAGGTGGCGGTGGAGGCGGTTATGCAAAAGTCATGTCCAAAGAATTCATAGCGGCTGAAATGGCCCTTTTCATGGAACAATGTAAAGATGTCGACATCGTCATTACTACGGTGGGGTCGATGGCATCCGAACTCTGTGTGAAACTGAAGTTTTCCTTCAAGGCCTTGATTCCTGGGAAGCCGGCGCCGAAGCTGATCACCAATGAAATGGTCGCTGCTATGAAACATGGATCTGTCATTGTTGATATGGCTGCAGAAGCCGGTGGAAACTGCGAAGCAACCCGGCCTGGAGAGCTCCATGTCCATCGAGGAGTATCTGTCATTGGTCAGGAAGCAGCTTTTTGTATGTTTCCATTGCTGAAATCCATCCAGGATATACCGACCTACCGTCGAGGCTGCCCACTCAATCATCCACTCTTTATTCTAACAACATCACTAAATTCCTCTTTTCCCTTGGCGAGAACAAAAGTTTCTCTATCAATCTCGAGGACGAAGTTGTCCGAGGTTCTATCGTCATTCATCAAGGGCAAGTTCTCCAGCCTATGCCGCGCCTAATGCCTGCGCCAGCCACACCTCCACCTACTCCTGCAAAGGCCGAAGCCATATCTGAAGTACTGGCGATTACACCCTGGCAGAAAGCTTCCAGAGAGGTTGCTCTAGTGACCTCAGGAATGGGAGGAGCAGTCGCACTTGGTAAGGCCACTGGGACAGCCTTCATGGACAGTTTCTTCACGTTTGGGCTTGCTGGTTTGATTGGTTACAGGTTCGTTAGCTGCGACTGGAGGACTGATTGCCAGCTTACATCTCTTCTTCAGAGTCGTGTGGGGTGTGACACCAGCACTTCACTCTCCCTTGATGTCTGTGACCAATGCAATTTCTGGTATGGTCGGCATTGGCGGAATGTTCGTTATGGGAGGTGGTTATCTACCTGGTACTATACCACAGACGTTGGGTGCTTTGGCGGTACTTCTTGCCAGTATCAATGTCGCTGGAGGGTTCATCATCACGAAACGGATGCTGGACATGTTCAAGCGTGCGTGTCCTTTTCAAATGTTCTGGCTCGTATAATAAATGAAACATGATGTCTTAGGGCCCAGCGATCCACCCGAATATTCTTGGTTATATACTGTCCCCGCTGTTGTGTTTACCGGTGGCTTCCTGGCTGCTGCAAGCACCGGAATGTCTGGGCTTGTTCAAGCTGGTTATCTTACCAGCAGTATTCTTTCCATCGGTACATATCGCCATACTTATCCTCGTTCTCCATCTAATCTCGTGTTCTTTAGCCTCCTTATCTGGTCTTTCCTCCCAGACAACCGCTCGTCAAGGCAATGTTCTTGGTATTTTGGGCGTTGGTTCTGGTATTCTCGCTTCCTTGGCCGCCGTGGGCTTCCCTCCACCCGTAATTGCGCAATTCGCTGGTGCAGCAGGCATCGGTGGCGTCCTCGGTACTATCATTGGTAGACGGGTGACTGCGACAGAGCTTCCCCAGACTGTTGCCATGCTCCATTCCATCGTGGGTCTGTCGGCGGTCTTGACGAGCGTCGGGAGTGTATTGACGGATCTGTCCCATCTGAGTACCTTGCACTTGGTGACAGCTTATCTCGGTGTTGTCATTGGTACGAGTCCACCGAGCGAGGAATATTTTCCATGTTGATCGTTCTCAGGTGGTATCACATTTACCGGTTCCATCGTGGCGTTCTTGAAGCTCGCTGGCCGAATGTCATCCAAACCGCTGGCACTTCCTGGACGACATCTAGTGAACGGTTCCCTTCTTGCTGCCAACGTGTTGACCATGACTGGGTTTTTGTCCATGATGCCCACCGCCCCGGCGGTTGCGGCATCATTCCTAGGAGCCAGCACCATGTTGAGTTTCATCAAGGGATATACAACCACTGCAGCCATCGGAGGGGCTGACATGCGTACGTGAACCCCTGTCCATGGCGATTGATCACTTATAGTGTCCATAGCCGTTGTCATCACTGTTCTGAATGCTTACTCGTTCGTTCAGGCAATCTATCTGTTGTTTGACAACGCTAACGTCAGATTTATAGGGGCTTCGCTCTCGTTGCCGAAGGTCAGATTTTCCAACAAGCCACGCCTCCATACATGACGCTCATTCTTTAAAGGCTTTATGTTGGATAATCCCCTTTTGACAACGGTAGGATCCCTGATTGGTGTTAGCGGCTCGATTTTGTCATACATCATGGTATGTCAACCACAAGATACCCTGTATCTATCTGACACTTGGCAGTGTGTCGCGATGAACCGTTCTCTGACGAATGTCCTCTTTGGGGGGATCGCGCCTACAACGACATCAGAGACACATAAGATTGAGGGGACAATCACGAAGACCACGGTCGAAGACACGGTAGAGGCATTGGCAAATGCGGACAGTGTCATACTGGTAAATCCTGGTTTTACGTAAGAGAGGATGATTGTGAGTCAACCTTAAACCAGGTGGTTGGGTATGGAATGGCCGTTGCCAAAGCGCAGTATGCTATTTCCGAAATCTGCGCTATGCTTCGGGCCAAGGGCGTCAACGTTCGTGTATGTCATCATTTGCCCGATCTAAGGATATACCTCATTTCTTTTGCGCGCAGTTCGCAATCCATCCCGTGGCAGGTCGTATGCCTGGTCAATGCAATGTACTCCTTGCAGAGGCTTCAGTGCCTTACGACAGTAAGCGGACCTTTGACTTGTGGCCCTTGTTTTGTTTCTTGAGCTAACTGCGTTCCAAAGTCGTATTGGAGATGGATGAGATAAATGATGACTTCAAAGATACAGATGTCACTCTGGTTGTCGGCGCCAATGATACCGTCAATCCCATTGCATTGGAGCCCGGTTCAGCCATTGCTGTGAGAATTCAGCCATCACTTGATATCGCGAGATGCTGAAAATCGCCTGTTTCTCTGAAGGGCATGCCCGTTCTCCATGTTTGGAAGAGCAAGCAGGTAATCGTGATGAAAAGAGGACTGGCGAGTGGTTATGGTGCATTTTATCTTATTCTCTTTGAGGTTCTGCTCACGACCTTCCTACAGCCGACGTCCCGAACCCCATGTTCTACATGCAAGGTACCAAGATGTTATTTGGGGATGCCAAAGATACTTGCGACGGTAAGCTTGAATGTCCTCATTGCTGAAGGTTTCTCACTGGAAACAATGCAATAGCTCTGAAACGCGGCCTTGAACAATACCTGAAGGAATGAATGCTTCCACATAAGCACAATTGTATAAATACTGTTGCTGTTTGTTTACATTGTTGAAATCGAGTGCAAATGAAAAGACGACGGGCAAGCCGTCGTTCGGACCTTGCGATGTCGACAGGTGCTCAAAAATGTGTGAAGTGCGTGCCCAATCATTTTGCAATGACCTCACAGAATCACTTTTCCCCCATGGCGCTCGTCGCCGACCTTCGGTCGACTCCTCGCGCCATGAATTGTGCCCAGCTTGTCTGTGAAGGTGTCAATGTTTACACATGTTAGGAACCAAGACCACAGTTCTTGAATTTCCTTATATAGGACGAGTCGTTGTGAAGGACCATGCTATCACAAGGTGATGTCTGATGAATCATTGGCTTCGGGTTCATTACAGATTAATTTGCTGTCCATGTCCAGTTTCTACATGAGTCCGAGAGGGAATGTACACTACACAAAGACTAGGTATATCAAGCGGGCTAGTGAGTAGAAATAAGTTACAGAATGTCCAATTCATGATGGGCAACGAAGGGTGGGGTAAAGAAGTGCCGTGCTACCGGACGTATGAGGCTTTTTCGTCAGACAGTGGCGGGGACGACAGAACGGAGGAAAGGGAACACAGTGAGCTGGTAGATGAAGCGACGCGTTTGAGGTACGAGGAAGGCGGAGCGGGTGAGCGTTGGGAATTGAAATTTGCGGATGTCTGTGTGACCGTCCAGACAAGGGATTCGGTGTTTTTTACGGTTACGATGCGTTTCTGTGGCTGATTGTACAGCCAGGTGGCGACAAGGACGATAACGGAACCGAGGACAAAAGTAGAAGAGATGGCAAAGTCAAACAGGAGGACAGATGCGAGAGAAGATATGACAATGCTGAGGCTGGTGGCGAAGCCTTTGAGAATGTTGTCCGAGTATTTGATGACGATGGCGGTGATAAGACCGCCAACGACCTGTATAGCGACGGTGGCCCATGCCCAAGGACCGAAGTCGTGGAAGAGAGCCGAGAGGATGGCATGAATGCCAGATACGTGACGAACTGAGAGGATGACGGGTGCAAGGGCGGGGAGGAGAGAGAAGAGGGAGAGTTGGACGTTACGGACCCAAAGGTCGGCTTGGGAGTTCTTGAGGACCATTTCAAAGTAGACGCCGGCGAGGCCCGAGGTGAAGCAGGCGGCAGTTACAGCGACAAAGCCTTTGAGGGGGTTCAAGGGATGTATGTGAATCTTTTCAGGTATGAGTTTCATCGGGCCAGCCTGTATCTGGACGATGCCGACGCCGATGGCTAGGAACAAAAGGGCGAGCCATTGAGGTGGAAAAAGTTTTCTGCGGAGGAGAAGAACAGAAAAAGAAGCGGTAGTGAGGATCTTGATCTGATAGGTGACTTGGAAAGTGGCAGCATCGAGGTTCGAGGCGGCGACGTATTGGAGGTTATTTTGGATGACTGGCAGACAAGAGGTGAGTGGGTGGAGAAGGACGTGGATCGGGACGGACCGTATAAAATGGCGGGAATGGAGAGCTTCCAGCAGTCAGGGCTGAAAATGTCCTTAACCAACCTACGGAGGCGGAGGAGGGGGTCGGCGACGTCAGGGGTCGGTTCGGTGCGAAGGAAAGCGATGGCGAGAGAGATGAGGCCCTTGAAGATCTCGTTGAGGAGGACGGCGGTGGCAGCTGAATACGTGCTGGAGGGCGGCGTGGAGACGCGTGAGTAATGCATGACGAGGGTGAGGAGCGAGTTTTGGAGGGCAAGAGTGATGAGGCTGCGGAGGAGATGTGGTCAGTAGTAATGGGCGGGGGGTGCTGCGGAGAGACGCACGATATCTGCTTGAGCGGGATGCCGGACGGGGTGTCGGGGACGGCGGGGACGGTGCCCAGCTCTTCGTCGTGAGCTGCCATGTTCGTGGCCAGCAGCGAACTCAACTTTGTTTATTGTAATACCTTGTACTAAGTATGTAATATATTATAAAAGCCGTATTAGTAAGTATACTACATACAACATGCACGACATCTTCAATCCTCCCACTCGCACCACCATCCCTGACTGGGAGCCAACCGCGTTCCATCCCCGTACCACACCCCATATCCAGATGCAGATGCAGATGCCACCATTCACCACCACCTTCGGCCTTCACTGTCCATACTCATCGTCATGCCATCATGTTCACCTGGCCTTCTCTCTTTACAGCCCATGTCAAATCCATTTCATGACTGGTAGTAGCGCTGTCACGGTGACCATAGGCTCGATTATCGCCACTACTCATCCTATAAGCAATTTGTGTGCAGCTACACCACACTTACAGAGTGAATTCAGAAGATTTCATTTGAATAGTTCGATTCCTACTTTTACTGTATAAAATCCGTAACGCAATTCAATATCCTCCCTTCTTTCTTTCACATTCATACAATCCGTAAATGCTGTACGTCGGGCTTCGATACTCTGCACAAAACTGCGGGTTCGTGTGCTCCATTGCCATCTGCGCCAGGGAGGGTAAAGGCGCGGGCAACGGAATGTACGGCGGCTTGTCGTCTGTCCGTGAAATATCCTTGGTTGGTCCTTGAATGCGGATCTCGGGCATGGTTGCTGAGCCCTTGTTCGTCGACAGCCGCCGAGAACCCTGCGTCATTGTCAAGTCCACCAAGCTTCCAAGCGCAGCACTCGCTTCTACTGCAGTCTTGATCACAGGAAATCCATCCTTATCTGGGATCTTTCGCTGGTGGCCGGGCTTTCTCGGTCGCTTAACGTCCGCTACAGTCACAATCGCAGATGTATCTTTATACGGTTTGTTGTAGGACGATCGTACCAAATCAGATTCAGGAGAGGTCAAGCCCAGACCGCATGGCAATGCCCGACTTTCCTGTCCTTTTGAACCAGGGATTGGTGGCTGTTTATGTTGCTCGGACCCGCCAGGTTTTCCCGTACTTGACGAATGAAGGTGGGATACGCGAGGATAAGAACCCGGCGTATAGTATGATGACTTGATCCTTGTTCGGCCTCCGCGCGTAATCGTAGGCGCCGCCTGTGATGTCGCGTAGGGTAAAAAGGTCGGGGAGGCGATATCCGCCCCACCATAAGCCGCCCCTTGAGAATGTTGCCTAGTTTTCGTCTCATTCACATTACTTCTGCTCCTTTCCAGACTCGTCCTGCAGTCCGTGCGCTTGAGAACATCATGACCATCCCCAGTGAGGACTGTACCCGGCGAGGCGCTCCCAATGGCGATACCAACGTCACTATTGCTGACCTGAGGAGAGGCGGGATAGAGCGACATGGACGCCGCTGAGATTCTACTTGTAGCTCGAGATAGTGCAGACCGAACTTGTTGCAGAGAGGGCTGATAAGGAGAGTCTGCCGCCAGGTCAGGCGCGCTATATGTACGGGAATGACCAGGGAATCGGAAATGAGGCTTGGATTCACGTCCAGAGAGAGGAGACGCTGCTTGCATCCGGGGAGAACGAGAGACGGCTCCGTATCCTGAAAGGTGATCTCCAGAAGAACTGTCGCCAGTGGTTTGAGATTTTTTCGATCCGGAGGGATACTGGGTCCATGCCCACAAGCCAGTGCTACCAGGACGCGAAGAAAGCCTTTCCTTGCCACCAAAGATAGGCGAGTCGCTCTTGTCGTCGGCAAATGAATCGTCGAGGATAGGAAGGGATGGCTTTGGGCGGGGGTGGCGCTTTGGACGATAGCAATACTTGAGGACGAGGAACAAGCTTCCCAAAAGACCAACGGAGACCACTGCAAGTAGGACAATGATTGGCGCAGAGAGTCGACGCGCTTTGAATGCTTGATATGGCTCCGATGGGGCTGCGCTCGCTGTTTGAATCAAAGGATCCGGACCAAAAGAGCCTGACAGGGTGGGTGCCGCCAAGGATGTAGACAGCGGCGCTGGGTTCATAGGAAAGCCAAGAGATGTGATGGGGGGGAATGATGAGAAGGCGGCAAGAGGTGGGTTTGTCTTGGTTGTTGCTGGTAGATGTGGATTAAAGGTACTCAGAGTCTCTGGAGAATCGAGGGCTTGGGTCTGCGTGGGTCGAAATCCAGTATCGGGGACGGGATTAGGTATGTCGGTCAGTTCCCCACCCAGATGCGTGTTCTTGTCACCGTCCTTGTGTCTTTCAAAGTTGGGTTTGACGGCTTGAACTTTGCGGGTTTCACTATGGTCGAGGAAAGAACGGTTGGTGGGATACTTGGACTTGGGCACTGGGCGTTTCTTGCTCTTGGCTTTGACTCGAAGATGATATTGTCGGTTACTAGTCTTTGTGCGGTTCTTAGGGTGATGTTTTGCAGTAGGCGATGTCATGACAGATACGACCTGCGCACTGGCAATGATGGTGAGGAGAAGATGTCCCAAGTCGTTGTTTAGACATATTTGTAGACATACACGACGCGAACCTCTATCATTGCCAGTCGTGACGCGCGGTGGAAAATGAGACGTCTTGACGGTGGAAGGTCCATCCATCCCGCTTCTCTTCTCGCTAGTCACCGCTCAACGACGTCCAGCAACGTCAGCGACGGCTCGCAGGCCACGCAGTTGCTCTATTCTGTTCTGGATCCCGGTAGTTCGAGCTCCAAGCCCAGCACTCGTGCGTCTGTCCAAGAAGCCGATGACCCCAACATCTCCATCGTCTCAGGCTCTCCTTCCCGGAATATCAATGGTCACTATCACTTCCATGGTCTTGCCACAACCCAGACCCAGACCCAGCCTCACAGCGACCATGAGGAAATTAACGAGACCTCGCAAAAAGAAAATGTTGACGCGAAAAACACTCGCGGGTCATCGCCCCGAGAAGTCCCTCCTCATGTCCCCTTCTCCATCCCTCCCCGTCTATCTTTCTCGAAAAAGCCTTCCCAAAGTATCGAAAGAACAGGCCGTCCCCTTTCACGAGCCACAAAGGTAAGAACAACAAACCATTCCCCCTCCCGTGTGGCCTATTTATCTCCTTTCAAGTCCAGCGCCATCAAAAACAAAACTGTTTCATTTAAATCGCCAGCCAAAGCTAGTTCCTCAAATAAAAATACATCAGCTGCTCGGTCCAAGCCACTAGTCGAAGAACAACACGAGGAGTCCTCCCAAGATTCTTTCGCTGGTGATATATATCGGGATCCAGCCAAACAGTTCGTCGCTACTTCCAGGCAGTTTGAAGTCCCCTTGGCCGACTTGGGTCGTGCCATTTCGCCCTTGGGTGGCATGCACAAGCGGGGGGGATGGAGTGTCACTCCCAAGACAACGTATCCCAACCCTAGGTCCTCGTCGCCCCCGGAAGGCCGTGTTCTCGTCGAGTCCACCCCCTCGCTTTCCGGTGGTTCCCAGTCACAAGCTTCCCAACTGTACGAAGACACGGAATCTGGTCGCCAACCTGATTACATGGACTTGGATTTGCCTTTGAGTCGGGAACGAGACCAAGCCCTACAAAGACATTCGAGTGAAGAATATCTCAGTGATGCACCTTCTTCGAGTTATGCCAGACATTTGGAAAATCGGGACGAGGATGATCTTCCCGTACAGTCCACCGATTTTCCGCCGACCCAACCATCAACGCAAGTGGAGGATGATCATGAAATGGATGTATCTCTCCAACAACCGTTGACCGCCGATACCCCCAGCGGCGAAGCACCCCGCACCGCTGGGTTGAGCCATCTCCGGCCTTCGAGAAATATTCTAGGAATGGTGGACCCCAAGAAGAGGTGGCGGTATCAGCAATATGAACAGCAGGCAACTGACTCACCACAGGTGCACGATCCATATGTCCCCAGCTTTGGCACCGGAGGTAGTGCACCCTTCGAAGAGACTCAGCCCTCTACAGAAGCTGATACGACGGGGCCTTCGCGTAGATTTCCCGGCCGTGCGCATGCCGTCCCAGCCCCTCTTTCCCCGACAAAGGAACTTGCGATGCAAGCAACCCAACCTTCTTTTGAAGGCGGAGAAAGGGACAAGCCTCCTCGAAGGCAATTTCCCGCTCGTTCGCGCCCTTTCACAGCCTTACCGAAACAAACGTTATCCGAATCCTCTCATTCCCGGGTGCTAACAGATGACGAACATACGGATATTGTACCAGATTCCGAGCCTCCCCGGGATGAAGCTGCTATATCTTCACCTCAGGAGGGCACTGTAAGAAGCCCCGCCAAGCGCCCGTCGCATAGGGTTGCGCATCCTTCTGACAGTGAGCCAGAAGTCGTACCAGATTCCATGGCAATGGATGAAGATGTAGTGAAGCCAGTGAATTACGACGAGAGCGATGGAGAGGAGGACATTCCCCTCGCTGCGGTTGTTCCCCGTCATTCGGTTGCACTGGACAACACTACAAAGGCCAAGTCGAGAGAAGCCTTCAATCCTCCGAGAAAAGGGGAGTCCCCGAAAGTCGGTCAGGTACGATTACATGCCTGACATGTGAACAGCGGAATATTGATTGACAAAACAGACTTCAGTCAAGGGAAGAAGCACGAAACAACGTATTGAAAACGCCCCTCCGTCCAGAACAGAAATGGCACCTCTCTTGAATCGAAAGCCGCCGGGTTCCGGGAAACACAAGGAGACACAAGAAATTCCGTCTTCCGTTCCACAACAAGATCTAGTACAACCCGCACGAGTTAGACCTGCGCGTGCTGCCACAGGGAAGGCGGCTAAAAGAAAGGCACCCGCAAGTAAAGGTCGCACGAAAGCGAAACGTGCCAAATTTCGACGACGCTCTGCGGGTCACGATGATGATGATGATGATAATGACACGCTTACTGAATCTGATGATGAGCTTCTTATGAAAGCAGATAGTGACGGAACGGACCTCGCGGAAGAAGATTTTGAGCAACCTGCAGGCCCATCTCGGAAACGAAAGCGCGGCGTTAAAGCTCCAAAGGCTGCCAACAAAGGCAAATCCAAGGCTCCTACGAATACTGCGCACACCCCGGTCACCAGGCAGACCAAACGTTTACGTGCTGTCGCCTCAGCTTCCAGGGGCGGGGCCAAGGATGCCACACGTGTGTTTGCATTATGGAAGCAAGATGGTTGCTGGTATCCTGGGGTCGTCTACTCGCACGAGGATGGAGCGCGCTATATGGTCAAATTTGACGATGAGTCGGATTCACTTGTGACCGTAGACCAGATGCGCATTTGCAACCTCCAAGTTGGTGATGATGTGATGGTCACCAACTCTATCATCCCTCGACACCACCGTAGCGTCATGGTCGTCGATGTCGCCAAGGCTGCCAAATCCATCATTAGCATTCGCGCTGACGATAAAATAATGGAGGTACCTATCAAAGCCCTCAAAATCCCTGGGAAAAGCATATCTTTTGCATGGAAAGAGCGGACAGTCTCCCAAAGCTCGATAATCACGGTCGTTAAACCTGAGAGAGGCAGATCAAGCCCAACACCTTCCGGGCTCTCCGCTGCCAGTGGGCCGTCAGTCCGTGGAGGTCGCAGGAGACTTTTGGGAAAGACTGCCCTCGTGGTCACTATCAGTGGAGCCAATGATTGGGAGAAGGAAAAAGAATGTATCATGTCAGCGGTAAAGAACAATGGAGGCACAGTCCTCGATGATTGGGCCACAATCATTCGCATGGACGGAAAACACTCATCTATGAACAACCGGTGGGTCATCCACCAGAGCGATGTTGAATGGTTGGGAAAAGACGACATCGAGCGTGTCTTCTTGCTCGCTGACGATGCAAGTCAAAAGGCAAAGTTTTTGATGGCGTTGGCATTGGGTATCCCTTGTTTGTCCGTCGCTTGGCTTCATGACTCAGTCGAGGCTGTAAGTACTGCTTCCTTACCGCATGCTGTTCGTGATTTGACGTACTTCCAGGGGGAAGAGAAGGAGTGGTTAGGTTATCTACTACCTCAAGGATTCTCCGAGTATCTGGGAGCTCGTCCATCGCAGCAAGTTGACATGGACTGGGGTAATACTGTTCATCACCTAAATGATATCATGGACAATAAGGTCGCATCCAAAATTTTTGACAAGTTGACTATTCTTTGCGTGGGTCAAGACATGGTTCCCCAACTCAAAGGCAAGAGGGTAAGTTACTCCCGATACTGCTAATACGGGGTATCCTAAATTTCGTTCGCAGTGTCACGGCGTAGACGAGAAAACACAGGAGGCTCATAACGCAGTCACACGCATCATCCTTGCGATGGGTGCTGAACGCGTTGAGGCTGTCAGCGAGGTGAAGTACGCGTCTGCCGGAGTGACCGAGTTCGACTTTGTTATCATCAGGGAAGCACAGCACTATACACCAGAACTAGAGGACGGGACAGTCGTGCATTGGACATGGGTGAAGGATTGCTTGATTGCATCTCGACAACTACCTCTGCCGGCCTGGGGACCAGCAAATGCCGAATCGCAGGACGCCTGAGGATCCAGAACGAGTGGTCTTCTTAGGCTGCTCTTGAACGTAATGTATTTTCTGCTCTGCTTGCTTAATTACTATCTGTACAAATCTATGAAATTATATATACAATATACTACAACGTCGTCCTCCTGTACCAATCACCAAGTGCAATAACAGACTATACCAAATGAAGATTGAATCTCGAGATAGTTCAAGTATAGAATGACCATCCTTTCAATGTGGACGGACGTAGCTTGTCAACATCTGACTCCACATCTGGCACATACTCTGTCGATGTCCAGTCTATGTAAGAAAAGAATATAAATCGCATTGATGTCATCCTGTACAATAAGCGAGACGGCTCACAACAGACATATAAAGCCAAAAGGGAAGCAAAACTAAAAACTAGTTTGACACAGTGAGGTAGGAAAACAGGGGGGGGAACTTACTATGGCTGACAGAATACCACATAGACCGAATCTCAAGGTGCGATCATGGTATCCCTGTGCACACCGTGAATACACTGTTTTTGCAGATACTTAAGTTTCGCTGGGTCAGTTGGAAGCAAGGACTGCACATTCAGCGCGATACTGCTCTCCGAGTCGGGCGGCATTCATGGGAGGTTGATGTGGGGGTTGGGCCTCATGAAACGGTTCGCCAGCCTGATGATATGTTGGTGGAGGTTCCGGGCCAGCAGTGCCCGCACTCTGCGTCTCTGGCTTTGGGGAGGACATAGTAAGGTGACACCGAGGGTGAAACCTCCATTGACCACGTGCTCTGCTCAAAAATAGGCTGCAATAACATTTAATAACATCTACTGTACCTCTTTCATTCCGCGACGATGAGTGACGATGAAATCGAATACGAAGTCGGTCAGTCGTCTTTCAGTCTCTCGCCTTCACTCTCTTTGTGATCGATAAGCACAGAATCCATAACCAAGGCGCGTCTGGAGAAGCCCAAAGGAAAGAAGAAGGGGGGCTTGAGCTGGGTGCGTCACGACGGTATACGCTTTCATCAATATCGTGATTTAAACGTTCATGTTTCATCGACCTTTGAAGAAATATCAAGTTAGGGTAAGTACCTTAACGTATCTTTTTCTTTTCCATCCTCACTCAATCCACTGCATGTCAGTGGAAAGGGTACAGTCCTGAGGATAATACGTGAGGATCCCTCAAGCTCCTCTCCTCAGCGTGTTTCTAACGTCCTCGCCACAGTTGGGAGCCCGTTGAATCATTCATTGGGTCTGAGCACTTCGTTGAATATTTTTGGGAACGGGCCAATACCAATGGCCGAGATTATAAGGATACAAGTCTCTTCCGGATTGACGAGGAGTTCTTTCCCACAGGACCCCCACGTCTGTCTTTACACGGCGCATTTCCGATTGAGACTGATTCACTTTTTCAGGTCGAAAGCTCAAACGTAAATCCCACGGATCTGGCACCTCCCCCATGCCCACCCCGAATGCGACCACACGCGCAGAAGCTGAACCTATCGTTGAAACGACGAATGAACCTCGAAAGCGTAGTGCATCTGTTCAAGATACTCCAGAAAACCGACCTCCGAAGCGAGCTCGTGAGGGTCCAGGATCACCCATCATACAAACACTCCCTCGAAAGGAGCCAACTTCAATACCCCTACCGGGACGCCATAAGAAACGACAGTTTACCACCTCAAGAGTAGGTTCACCGCGTCCTGAGCTGAAAAAGATAACTCGTGCCTCGTCCTTCGACGAGATCATTCCTGCATCTGACGAAGAGGAAGAAATGCAACAAGAAGCCGTAGCATCCCCCGTGTTATCAACTGCCGTCCAAGAGAGTGATAGCATAGATGATGCTCTTAATAGGAACGTTCCTGAACGTCCTCCAAGCAGCCCCCTTACAGCCGATATGGAGGTGACCCAGACACCGCAGGATGACCTGCATTCCCCGGTCGAAGGGTTCTCGAACATTCCCTCGCATCGAGCCCGCGCTGTGAACCCCAGAGTGAAAATTCTGGAACATCCTAACGTTGTCGACATGGATGGTGCTATCACTGTTAAAGCTCGTTTAATGGGGCGCGGAAACGCTGCATCTTCTTCCACGTCGGGCGCACCTCGCAAAGGGTCTAGGCCGGGTCCGGGACGCTCATCGTCTGGTTTCTTGAAGAAAAACACCAGCTCGCTTTTGACCTTCGAGAAAGGGGCACTAAAGACGGTGAAGGGCAGATACCGTAAACCTTCAGAAGAAGAAACCATCGGAGAAACCGATGTCGTTGATGCTCGTGGTTCGACACCTGCATCGCTTTTTGGCGATGAGGACGAGATACCGGCGGTACCGCCTACGGCAGAAGAATTGTTGGAGCTTGCTGGAGCAAGAGGCTCGAGCCCCAATGCACTGCCCGATTTTGAAGATGAAGATCCTGCTCCAATCTCACAGGTTCCAGAGTCAGATTCGGCCTCAGAAAACGCAAAAAAAACAGTTCCTGAACCTGAACAAACCAAACCTGCGCTGCAACAAAGGTCTATTTGCCTTGTACATATTTCCTCCCTTTCTGACGTATGTTTCTTTAGCCTTGAACTAGCAAAGGATAAGCTGTTCCCTTCAACAATAGCCGCTGGGATAGGTGGTCTTGCTGCTTCTTGGAAAACATCAACAATATTTGGACCCCTGTTAGTGCCTTTTTTTTAAAACGGCACCACCCTCTTTTTTACTTTCCCTTTACCAGTGGTTTAGGGTCGAATTTGCTCGTGAAACAATATTCGCAATTGTCAGTCGATCTGGTGAAACTTATCATATCCACTGACTTCAGACCCCTCAATCTAGCACAGAGGCAACGCCATTTGCACTTAACATCGATCCATCCGTCTATATCCCAGTTTTACTGACCGATGCATCCTCGGAATTTCCACTCAACGCAGGGAATAAAGGTCCACCCGGTAAATTCTATGGTCAAGAATCGACGCTGCCGCTTCTCAACACGCTTCGCACGGGGGGCCCTTCGGCGAAAGTTAAATTAAACCCCGATCCGGCCGATGAACAAAAGAAACAATTCGAATCATTTTGTGCACGGTTAGATGCCGGGGAAATGGTGCGTGTTTAATATAAGCACCCATGCTCACTTGGCAAGCTGACGATATACTGCAGTTCGTAGCAATGGCTGGTGCTGAAGTTCTTGCGTTCTGCTCTTCCACCCATACTCTTATCTGCCAGCGACTCAACATCTCGCCTGCCCTTATTGGACATGCAGGAGATATACTGGTCACACGTGTCATTATCGAGAACTATTCGGATTATGCAGCCTTGGCCTTGCAGGAGGCTCGGGATTGAGGCCTGTGATGGATGGAATTACAGTACATATCACAATCCAGTTCACATATTTCGTTGTTATTTACACGAACTGTCACGACTGCATGATATACCGTCACTGTCACGATCAGCTCACCCCAACATAAACGTGGTTTCAAGCTCGATTCATGTTGCGACGCATACCCACGACCACAGATGGCAAAATAGTAGACAGGCTCCAGGAAAGCACCCGAATTAACAAGCCATTCAAGCCCCCGACCTTGGCTGTGTCCTTCGATCGTATTCAACCACAACGAAAACGGAAGCGCGTGTCGTACAAGGACCAGCAAGCTGAGGACTCAGATTCAGATACACAAGCACGAAAGAAGAAGAAAGGAGATCGCGACGGAAACTATCAAAATGAAGACGAACTGCTTGCCGCGATAAAAACGTATCCTGTCTACAAGCCGAAACCATTCGAGAGCATGGGACGCAGGTTCTCGATGCCAGCCATGACCAACAAAGATGGGGCCGTGATTCCGCTAATTCCTACCAATGCCTCACTTGGGATTCGCCTGCAGGCAAAGATTATACCTCGTCCATTACACGACCCCATGGAAGACCATGCGATAGTCCTCTACGACCCGACAATCGACGACCGCGAAACGGACGAGGAGAAGAAGGAAAGGGAAAAGGAGGAAGCTAAAGAATGGCTTGCTCAAGAGGCAAAGGATAAAACAGCGGGCATGCACAATCCTCACAAAAGCTTGAAGGCCCTTCTCGGTGAAGGAAAGGACAAGAAGGACAAGATCCCAAAGGTTCCTGTGGTTATTGATCCGCGCTTGACCAAAGTCCTTCGACCGCATCAAGTCGAGGGAGTCAAAGTAAGATCGTTCTGACATCCGCTCTCTGAGCCCCCTGCCTTACCTCCATGATCCCAGTTTCTATATAAATGTACGACCGGGATGCTTGTAGAAAACCAGTATGGTTGTATCATGGCCGATGAGATGGGTCTCGGGAAAACTCTTCAATGCATCGCTCTATTGTGGACTCTATTGAAACAATCTCCCCATCCTGGTAAACCATCAATAGAAAAATGTATCATTGCATGTCCATCCAGCTTAGTGAAGAATTGGGCGAACGAACTTGGTGAGACCTGATTCATATCATTTGATTGACGGCGCTGACTTCCCCTTGCATAGTCAAGTGGTTAGGTAAAGATACTGTGACCGCCTTGGCCATTGATGGAAAAGGCGGCAAGGCAGAGCTCCTGGTAAAAGTTGCACGATGGGTGGCAGCCCGGGGAAGAAATGTAACCCAACCAGGCAAGTAGCCTTAGTTTTGTCGACTCACCTCCTGACATGCTTGATTGACAGTGATGATTGTGTCGTACGAGACGCTCCGTACACTTACTGCGCACCTGGTAAATTGCAGTATTGGGCTATTGCTCTGTGATGAAGGCCATAGGCTCAAGAATTCCGGTAGGTCCAACTGTGATCAAAAATATCACCATTTTCATAGAGCCCCATAGAATCCCTCACATTTCAAGCCATCAACGCATTGGATGTCAAACGACGCGTAATCCTCACCGGGACCCCGATCCAGGTCCCGTCTTTAACGAATGAGCAGGAGAAGACTCTAATGCCTTAACCTCCGTAGAATGACCTCTCGGAATACTTCTCTCTGCTGAACTTCGCCAATCCGAACTTCCTTGGTTCCAAGAACGACTTCCGGAAGAACTTTGAGAATGCCATAATTCGTGGTCGGGATTCTCTCGCGAGCGACGAAGTCAAGGCTGCAAGCGAGAAGAAACTGAAAGAATTGGGAGGGCTTGTCACCAAGTTCATTATCCGCAGAACTAATGACCTTCTGTCCAAGTATCGTGAGTGTTCTCCGTTTTTTACCACCCTGGCTTCGAACTTGTCATTTTAGTCCCCGTCAAGTACGAGCACGTCGTCTTCTGTGGCCTTTCAGCGTTCCAGCTAGCTCTTTACCGTCTTTTCATCTCGTCACCGGAAATAAAAGCCCTGTTACGAGGAACCGAATCACAGCCTCTCAAGGCCATAAACATCCTTAAAAAGCTTTGCAACCATCCAGAGCTATTGAACCTGCCTGATGATCTTCGGGGCAGTGAAGACCTGATTCCTGAGGGGTTTGCAGGAGCTGGTGCAAGCAGCAGAGAGAAGGGAAGAAATCAAAACGTCCGGTGTGATTGGGGGGGGAAGTTTCTGGTACTAGAGAGGTGCGCAAATCTTCGGATAATGGAACGCACGTCGACTGAGGAAATCAGGTTCCTGCATCATCTGAAGACTCGTACAAATGACAAGATAGTGTTGATTAGTAACTATACACAAACGCTTGACCTCTTCGAGAAGCTTTGTCGAAGCAAGAAGTACTTCATATTTAATCTCCAGGTGCCTCTGCTGAGAAATTGATGCGTCGGTCAGATATGGATATTTTCGACTTGACGGAACTATGACCATTACCAAGAGGCAAAAACTCGTTGATCAATTCAACAACCCGGAGGGAAAGGAGTTCATCTTCTTGCTAAGTAGCAAGGCTGGAGGATGCGGCATTAATCTCATAGGAGCGAATCGGTTGATTCTGTTCGATCCTGGTCAGTTCTCATTGTGGGAGACATGTATTATGGTACTCAAAAAGTATATCAAAGACTGGAATCCTGCCGCGGATCAACAAGCCCTGGCCCGCGTTTGGCGTGATGGTCAAAAGAAAGAATGTGAGCAATCCCATACGCATATGATTGACAACCTAACCCGTCGCAGGTTTTGTTTATCGCTTTATCTCAACAGGAACAATAGAAGAGAAGATTTTTCAGAGACAGGCGAATAAACAAGCCCTTTCGTCGGCTGTCGTGGACGAGAAGGAAGATGCAGAGCGGCACTTTTCGCTTGATGCCCTCCGCCAACTTTTCAAGTTTAATGAAGATACGATGTGCGAGACACATGAGACCTTCAAGTGCAAACGATGCAAAGACGGAAAGCAGACGGCCAAATCATCTGCTCTTTTATACGGAGATGCAAGCACGTGCGTACGTCTTGTCGTGGTGAACGGGCAAGGTGCTCACCAGCAGCCGATAGATGGAATCATTTCACGAATGCCGAGCTACAGAATAATCACGACGACTTGTTACGTGGCGAGACCGGACTACCCGAAGTCTCGTTTGTGTTCCAATACATCAGCCATTGAGGTCTGCTGTCGATGCTGCGATATACAACTACTGAATAATGTCATCCCAATTGCCCCACTCTCCACCAATTGGCCGGACTTTGACATTTTCACCAGACGGCCCGAAATAGGAAGCCCTCATCCAACCCTTCATTTCCTCCTCGCTGAATGGTCCGAATGTATGTTGCGCACTGTTGGGAACGTCCCACTTGTACTCGTAACGAATGTCAGCAGAAGGAGGCTCCCATGAAACAGCAACAAGCCCTGATGACCGCACATTGCGAATGAGTTCTTCATACGTTTTTGAGTAGATGTCGGTCTCCCCGAGTGACATGATGGTCGACGCAAGGTGGGTAATCTTCTCGATGTCAGTGGCTCGGCCTCCATTATCGGAAGGCTTGCTGTATTCGAAAGTCAGTTGTCGGGCAGGGAAATAATGAAAATGGACTTGCGTTTTACGATTCTTCTTGGCTTGAACGCCAAGTCGTTGAAGAGCCTCTAGCACCGTCTCCCCTTTCTTCAACATCTGCAGCAACTCTTTCTCCAGAGCGCCTCTACCGCCGCTCTCCTCTAGCTCCTTTTCCTCAGCGGCCATCCTTTCGTTCTGAACCCTTTCCTGTTGTCTCTTTTGCCTTCTTGCCAGTTTGATTTCTTTCTCATTCAGCCCTTCCATCCAGCGATCATGAACTCCGTGGGGATCGAACGTCCGGACGTAGCTCCCATCCTCTGTGAACTTGCCTTCCTCCATTTCGTCACGCATGTTAAATGAAGACAACTCATAGCCCATTCCTGCTTTCTTCCGTCGCTCGGCATCGTCTTCATCCTCTGGTTCGTCTTCTGATTCATCCTCTGACCCTGATCCTGAATGGAACTCCTGGCCTTCGATGTCCCCGAGTCTCAGATACTCTTCCTCTTTCTTCTTCGAGCCGATTTGCTCTTGCTTCTCCTCCTTGTCTGCCATGGCAAACATGTCGTCATCATTGTCATTTGCGGAGGCAGCCAGGTCTTTCTTCCTGCTTTGGACCACGCCCTCTCCGTCATCGCTTGAATCGGACTCGTATCCTTCATTCTTGACTCTGCCTTTGCGGTGCGCGAGCGGGTTCTCAAGGGCAGATTCTACCTCTTCTGCGAAATTTCCCGGATCTTCTGACGGATCGACGAAACGAGTCTTTTTTGCTGCATGCTTGGACGACGAAGGGTCGGCGTTTGAGTTTGCGGCTGCTCGCTTCTGGCTTGAGCGGGGAGGCATTGGTAAGGTCATGTGATGGCGGAGCGGGATAGATAGTTAGTATGTAGTATGTAATCCGAACAGAGGACAGTGCTGCTGCTCTCTCCTGGCAAATGTATCCTTTATTCACCTTCAGTGACCTCCTTGGCTATACCTCGATTGCTTGCTGGCTCGGCGCCCAGTTTCCGTGAGTCTGCACCGGACGACCACCCTGACCAGGCCCAGTTCATGACACAACTCACAGGCAGGTTTTGGAGAACTGGAATCGTCAATCCTGCGAAGGTCTCGCCCTACCCTTCCTCGCCAACTGGTTTCTCGGTGAATGATCAGACCCTTCGCCGCTTTTGCGCCTTCACAGAACTCACCTACCTGCCATAGGTGATCTGTCCAACTTGATTGGATGCATCCTTACGCATCAGCTCCCATTTCAGGCAAGTTTGATCTACAAACCTTCTTGCAAAAAGCTACATCCGAGCCACAGAGATGGTTGGCGACATATTTCGTCTTCGTCGATCTAGCTCTTGTCGTGCAGTACTTCTACTACACGCAATATACCAAATCCTTGCCTTCGTACGGACATCGGCGCCCCACACTCTCCGTGTCTCGCACACGCCGACGATCCACGGAAAGGGAAGTGTCCCGCTACCGCACACTTTCCGCTGTCGCAGCAAACGTTGCCACAACGGCCGCGCTTGCAGCTCAGCATGACGAAATAGAACACCGACATAAAAGACACCGACACACTGTAGATCAAGCACAAGCCGATGTGCGGGGGCGCAGCGTCTACGAATCAGCGGATGAAGACGCGGACGACGGTGCACTGGCTCTCCTTTCCGACAGCTTTCATAGTGAACGTGGGCAAGATGCAAGGCGAAAGCGTATATCTTGGAGTATCGAGCGCCATCGGCCAAGGAGCGGGAGCTTAGGTCAAACACCAGGGATTCTTCCTATGACTACGCACCCTCAGATATCCTCGACGGAGGGTCTGCTCGATTCCGCTGGCCGGGGTCGGACGCTCGAGCGGGAGTCAGGAGAGGGGCTTGAGATATCGCCAGGGCTTGCTAGCTCCAACCGCCAAAATTCCAGAGCAAGCCGAAGGGGTACCATGGTCTTCCTGAGCATGTGGGCGTTATTTGGCATTGGTGCGCTGGCGGTGAACAGGCATGGAGTTCCTATGCAGCCGACTTCGGGTGGTGGGATGGTGTTGGTAGTCAGAGGCAATGCAAAACCCGGTTCTGCGCCCCATTTCCATGCTTCGATGCCTGCTGTGGACACCGAAGCCTTTCAAGCCTCTTTGTCCCATATCAGAGGGTCGTCTTCCCAGACCTCTTTCACACCTGACCCGTTTAACGAACGCGCCATCGGTCGCATATTTGCTTGGCTATGCACTACACTCTATTTGACCTCTCGGTTACCTCAAATATGGAAAAATGTACGTTATCAGACAAATCTCCGATCAACAGTGTATTGACGAACAACCACAGTTTGTCCGGAAGTCCGTCGAGGTATGACAATGTTAGTTCACGCCACTCGATCGCTTAGGACTGTTTCCAGGGCCTCTCAATGTATCTGTTCGTTTTCGCCTTTTTGGGCAACGTCTTCTATGTTGCCTCCATCCTGTCATCACCAAGGATGAGTCTACCACCAGAGGAGTCTCTTGTTTTCCTCAAAGAAAGCATTCCGTTCGTCTCGTTCTTTTGCCTGATTCGTCCTATTGTTGACGGATGCTAGGTATCTACTTGGAAGTGGGGGGACCCTCATGTTTGATGTGACGATTGTGACTCAGTCCTTTGTCTACCGTCCTCGTCATCGCCGACATCTACATGGGAGACACGAAGAAGAGGGTGGACTGTTGACTGGTGATTCAGTGGTACATCCAAGTGATTCTACAACTTTGCCTCGCGGCCGAACGTCTCGTATCAGAGGTACCAACTAATACTGTAGTACTTGCTTAGTAATCATTCATTGAATGCCTCACTCCGGTTTGCTTTGCTTCCAGGGCTGAAAGAATGCCAAATTCTGTGGCCGAATCGACTCCCGAGCAACTTGTGAGCAGAAAGCCTCCATCAGATGCCTCGTTCTCATCGGTTCTGAAAAAAAGAGGGCGTTCGTCCTGGAATACCTTTCTCACCAATGTTACACCAAAACCTCAAGGGCCTTTGTTAAAGACAGCTTGATTCGCCACCTGGATGCTGACGGCGACGAGATGCACAGTCTCAGCACTGATATTGCTCAAGTCTCCCATTGCAATCTTACTCAGGTTGAACTTCGCGAAAGTGGGTTCAGGACTTGGATTTGTCTTTGCATGGTTGAGACATTGACGGGGCCGTCGTCACTAGAGATTCGCGCTGAGATCGTCGCAGGTCGGGTGGACGACGCTTTCCACCTGCTAAACGAGCACTTTCCGGCTGTCCTTTCAGGACCAAGCCCAGAACGCGAGAAGCCCGACTTTTTTGATGAGCAAGTCATGATCAAAACAGAATATACGTCGCCGACCTCTGTTGACCCTGCGCACCTGATCTTAAACCTTCGCATCCTGTCCTTCATCGAAGCTTGTCGTACTATGCCGATCGAGCATTCCCAACAAAGCCCAGCTTCGCAACCTCCAGCGACACCTGAGCCCGAAAAACATTCCCTCGATGCGGAAGAAGATCCTTCATCTGATGACCAGAGATCGATGCTACTTTCAAAAGCGCGGAAACTCTTGGGTTCGGCGAACATGCTCACCAAGAGTAGTGACCGTGCCGTGTACCTAAACGAACTCAACAATGTCAGCGGCCTCCTCGCTTATAAAGTGCCAGAGAGGAGTCCCATCGCAAAATACCTTGGCCAGGAGCGAAGGGAAGCTGTCGCTGATCAAGTGAACCGCGCGATCCTAGGTAAGGAAATTTCCGGAGATCAGGAAGAACAGGGATAGTATACTCATCCTGGACTCGACTTTTTGATATTACTAGATAGATGCGCGTCACCCACAGTGTCATCTCTCGAATTATTAGTACGACAGACGACAACCGTGTGGTCGTTTGCACACCGAGCTGGCGTGAAACCCCGCCCGGGAGCGTTGCTTCCTCCGACACCTTTCCAGCAAATCTCATCCAAAGATCAGGAAGTTTGTTTTCCTCTACTCGACTACCTCCAGATAGATGCTTAAAATTATCTAGGTCGTTCCGTCATTTGATCTCCACCATTTTATCAACTCGAAAACATGATAGTACGTGACATGAATCAAATATTCAGAATGCCTTGATTCCTATTGTAAATTCTGACTCCCCCTTTCTGTTACAGTTTTTATGAGCTATATTCATTGTATGACCTCTACGTCGTCCCATCTACCCCGATTCAGTTTTGCCCGCATTGCATGAGATGCATGACAGCCGCGCAGACCAAGAACATGCAAATGGTTCCACCGGCTCCACTCCACTCTCTCTAGGATCTTCTCCGCGTCATCCTCGAGTGCCAACCAAGTATTATACGATAGATCAAGGATGACGAGTAACGGACAAGCGTGGGGCAATCTATGGACAGATATTGAAGTGGGGAGATTGACAAGGGCCATTTTAGTGAGTGTGGGAGGAAGGCTGAGGAGCGACGACACAACTATACGAGTAGAAATGATAATCAGAGTGGTCAGGGGTTCCGGGGTAAATCTTTCAGTATCCCAAGATTCATTTTCCTCGATAGGTCTGTTAGAGTTCGCGTTGACATCCGATGCGCTCCGAAGGAAGAAACCATCTCTAAGTTCGGCCGCAGGACCGACGATAAGAAGCTCGTTATCAGCATGTCCATCTGGTTCGTAAAGAGCATACAACTTTGCATTTGGAATGGGTGAATGGATGGCAGAATCGCGGATGAGGTCCCGGCGTAGATGAGAAGGGAGATGGGGAGCAATGTCGTGGATAAATTGGTCGACCGGGTAGGATGCTAGTATGCGGAGACACAGGATCGCCAGGGATGGCAGGGACGTCGACGGGAGTGAAAGGACGACGGAGAGGGCTTGAGCACGCCATGCTACGGGATCCTGACCGGCTTTGGCATTGTTGAATATCAGCGTCCAGCTTTTCGGGAGCCCTGGTCCTGGGCAGCTGACATACGCACTCTGTTTGGAGACAGCCTGTTCAACCAGAGGCTCATGCTGCTGGTGGTCGAGGCTAAATGGGAGGGTTGGAGAGTTGTGGGAGAAGCGGGACGCCGAGATGTGAGTGCGGGACCGTTGCACATTCTGAGCATGGCGGAACTGCTCCCCCCTACGACGCTACATTTCAGTGGCTGATCGGGTCGAGTAGGAAGAGGGAGGAAGACCTTAGAGTATGCAACAAGTCGTTCACCGCTCTCTCCGACGTCGATGCCATTGCGGAACAACCACACAGGTACATATGTAAACAAAATTATGATTTTCTACATATTAGATTATTCCTGAGGAGTAAATGGGCTCCTCCTATAAGATGGAGCCTCGACGACAGGAGGGAGTGTGTGGGCGAGCTCGGTCGTTCCAGCTGGAAAGGGAAGATCATCCACCCCCTTGGGAAGCACCTTTTCATACAAACCTTTCGCTTGGTTCGCAGTGCTGAGGGCCGTCATCTTCTTTTTGGCGTCACGGACGAGAACATGCGCATCGTCCACTCCAGGAACGTTTCCTCGCACGAAGATCAGGTCGAGGCTGGTGTCAACACGCACGACAGCCAGATTTTGCGCTGTTATGCGTTCGTTGCCCATATGACCTGCCATTTTCTTTCCGGGCCAGACACGTCCAGGATCCTGATCCAAAGGAGGTTATGATCCATGGAATTATGTCGTTTTCGTGCACGTACTTGAGAGTTTCCAGCGGAGCCAGATGACCGGTGCGAGACGGAGACACCATGGCTTGCTCTCAAACCCTTGAAGCCCCACTTCTTCATTCCGCCCTGAAATCCTTTCCCAATACTATCAAGGATTTCAGTTGTTTTCTTCTGCGAGGATGGGAACAGAACGTACGAATTCGCAATGACATCTACAAATTGACCTGGAACAAAGTGTACTGCCGACAGAGTTGTTCCTGCGAGGACAGCGAGTTATTTTCCTGAACGTGTAGAGGAGCCGCGTAGAAGAGCTCACCAACAGGGACATGGGCATCCGGTGTTACGGGAAACTCTTTCACAATCCGTTTCGGCGGTACTCCGGCCTTTCTGAAGTGACCCGACATTTGACGAGTTGTTGTTTTCCTCGGCCGGTCTGATGCAGCGACTTGCACCGCATGGTACTCGGTATGATTCCGTCGCACGGTGCGGATGTTGGCGGTGACTTGACAGTTTTCGAGCTATGAACCTCAGTAAGTGGGCGGTATACCAGGGCACAAGAGGACACGTGCACCTGGAGAACTGTTACTGGGACGCGTACGCCCTGGTCGTTCCATAGCGAAGTCATTCCGCGTTTACGTGCAATGACGCCAGTGCGTATTGAGTCTGGGGTCCATTTCTTGGGAGCATCGGGAGTGGTGGAGGAGGTTGAGGCGGGTAAAGCGTTGGTGACGACGGTGGAATGAATAACTCTGAGGTGAGAAGAGAGGAAGGAGGGCCGGTGGAGGGCGCGCAGGCAGAGCATGGCGCGGTCAACAAGGAGCGGACTTTCAAATTTATTGAATGAACTCCTGGCCAAGGAACGACGACGAGCGTAGTTATCCCATCCTCGACCAGGGCTCTAATCTCCTCACCTTGTTCGACAATGGCGGCCCTTTCAAATGGACTTCACTCGTCAAACGTCACCGCCCCCACCATCCCCTCCGCATCACCAACTCGGCCACAATCTTTCCGCCAACTCGACCCCCACGCGGTCATGAGCCCAACACCACCATCCTCAAGAACGCGGAACAAGGGGTCAGCAGCATCGCAGAAGATCCAAAACTACTGAATTTACTACTTTTGATGTATAGGCCAACTTCCTCCGCACGTATCTACCAGACGTCGACGTACCTGCTGAGCTGATAAGGGGCGAGCTTTCTCGAGACGCCATGATCGTCCGCGCACTCACCGAGTTCGATCCAAACGCCGCAAACCTGCTGACGGATATCGAGGTTTCCGATACGACGGGGACGAAACAGACATTTCTCGTCTTTCCCATGGGCGAATTATTCCGAGATCTCAGTACGCATCCACGGTGTATGTTTATGTTGAAAACGTCAATGAAAATCGTCAGATCTTTCACCCTTCCTCCTTTCGGAGAAGGGGATGATTTTCAAACCCTCTTCGCGTTCAGCGAGAGCGTTTAAAACACCTATACAACAAATATCTGCTTCCAGAGCCGGTAGTTGGATCTCTGCTAATATGCCTGATGTACCATTTACTTTATCTCTGTAGGTGCACACTTGGCCGTTCGCACGTTTGGCTATACATCTTTGCTACAAGTCACTCCCGCTTTGACTGAAGTGACACAGATTCTACATGCAGACACGAACAATCGACCACTGGTTGATTTTCTGTTCTCAAAATTGCCACTGCAATCATTCACTGTAAATGATTTCGGTGCTCTGTACAAGTGTGACTTTGCAAATGGGAGAAGATATATGTCAGTCACCGATGCTCTGGTCTCAAATGTATGAACAGGCAGCTGCATAGGGACTTGATATGTACGCCAGTAGACGACCAGGCCGGACGCACGCCAGACTCGTTCTGGCGAGTGGCCAGGAGTGGAGATGACACTCGTTGCCTTGTTGCATCAAGTAAAATGCTGAAAGAAGCGGATGTTCGGGTGGGACTCAAAAGACTTTATTTGGTGCGATTTCAGGACTAACATCATCCAGTCAAGAAGCAGCGTGGACCTTTTTACTCTCACAGATGTACATGTTTTGACGTCTGTTGAGGATGAGCTGGAGGACAACATGATCCGATTGTTGTCAACTCAAGAACTTCTTTGGATTGACCGACGTTTTCCGGGTAGACCTCTTTTGGGTTACAGGCATAGTCGCAAATTTGATCGGTCCCTTGCAGCACAAACTATCCCATCGTCAGGTACTGCTTTTTTATTCAGCTTTTCCGTCTTGTCGTCTGTTCAACGATCTTAGGTTCGACCTTGTTGACATCAAGGAAGAATAGGATGATCACGGTATATGACATCTCCTGTCCGAACGGGCTCATACATCTCGAAAATCCACCCTATTGTTTGTTTTCTGATGAAGACACAAGCAAGATTCATCTTGGGCAAACCTTGCTCTCGCCGATGGTGATCCAAAATTCAGGAGCTTTAAGCTTCATTCGATTATCCGATAGAGGAAGCCTCCACCAAATGGATGTCCACTCGTCTCTCTCGAGCTCTAGGCCGGTATTTGAAACCCTGTGGACAGCGGATGTTAAGCAGCTGAGTGAAGGAGGTCATGATGCATGGGCAGTTCCGTATGAGGGTCAAGACTTTACCGAGGCGGATCTTTCTGCGGTTTATGAGAGTAAGGAGTCATCTTGGTGAAACGACCCAGCTAGTTGACATGAAGATGTCTGTAGGAAACTTCAATGAAGAGCGTCAAGAGGAAGAAGGTGAAAATGTTGAGGCGATTCATGATCTTGTTGCAAGGATATCAACGTTTTGGCAAGACTGCGAGGTGCCCATCGAGCATATGGTAACGACGTGAATTTATTTTCTCCCTTACCGCGGAGGATCTTCTGATAATCCATTGACAATATAGTTATGAAGCAATTATCCGAGCAGGAGACGAAGGAGGTGAAGGAGTCAGGGCGGATTTCCTGGCGGAAGGGAGTATACATTCTCGGGAAGGATACAAAGCAGCGGTAGAAGGCCCTCTGTCGGCGAAAGAATTTGTGAAGGATGCTTCGTGGCATCAGAATATCAGCGCGACGCTGAGACGGTTGGATTCGGGATTTATGGAAGATGTCAGGAGATGTCGGGAGGAGTTGCGTCGATATGATCTGGCAGAGGGGTCTGGTCCAGCGATGGAAGAAGAGGAAAAGGCAGAAGAGCAGCTGGCATTGGAGCTTGGATTATCCGCTGACGTGTTTTCGCGTGAAGGATTCTTGAAATCGTCCGACGAGGATGTGCAACTTGAAAGCATGACGAAGACATTGTCGTTGACGGGAGAACCTGGAGTGATAGATTTTGGGTACTTTCGACCAGTGCTGGCGGAAAGTTACTATGAGGAAGGGGAGAAGGAGGACGGGCTGGGATCGATTGGGGTGCGGAGTTTGTTGAGGGGCTGGAAGGTGAGCAGAGGGGAGGAGGACGGCGCTGAGAATGTGGCGGCGGAAGTGGTAGAGGTGGCGCAGTCGCAGCCACCGCCATTGGTGCGGGCGGCGACGCCTGAGGCGGAGTACGGGGGGCGAAAGAAGGGGAAGAAGAGGGTCGGTGGGTTTTGATCTCTACGACTACGACTACGACTACTACATTCTGTTACTATTATCGTTCCAATTCTGTCGTCCAAGCTGGTCGTCCGACTCGACGTGCGATGACGGATGGACGCACGAATGGTCCTGTCGATCCCAAGGGGACCAGTCTCTATGACCCCGCCGCCTTCAATGCCGCCCTCCGACGTACGCTCTCCCCCTCCCCTCCCCCTTTGCTTCCTCTTGAACATCTCCCAGGAAACAAGGCCGTCGTATGCGCCCTCTCCGCCAGCTACATATCCACTTTTGCCGGGTACCCTGTCCGTTCCCCCTCCTCTCCCTCCCTGCCCCCCCTCACTCACCTATCTCTCTAGCTGGACTCTCTCAAATCCAGACTCCAGACCACAAAAGTTCCCATTACCATTCCCCGACTAGCCGGCCTTGTCTACCGCGAAGAGGGAATCATGGGCTTTTACCGCGGGTTGTGGATACCCCTCATCACCATTTCTTTTGTTCGTGCGTCCTATTCTTTCTCTAAGAACCGTTCCAATCCAACCCCTCTGTCTCTAGGTGCAACCAGTTTCACCATATACAGCCGCACGAAAGAGTATTTTGCCAATCATAATTATCTCTGTCATAATCATCTACTCGACGTTGCCTTCACCGGCGGCCTTAGCGGTGCCATGTCTGGCGCCTTGATATCCTTCACAAGTGCTCGTGCGTCGCACCGCTTTCTCGTGTACTGCTTCTCCTGACCTTTTTTCTAATCCAGCTTTCGAACTTGTCAAGGTCTCTTGCCCCTCGTCATCCTCCCCATCACTTCCGTCCTGAACGTCCATCTAGATCCGACGGCAGCTGGAATACGCCATTGCAGCCACAAAGGGTATAAATCTGGTCAAGCCACCAGGGACGATAGAGGCTGTAAGGGAAATCTTTAGATCAAACGGAATAGCCGGTCTTTACACTGGTTTTCGTCTCCATTTTCGTCCGTCTTTCCTTGTGTCCACTTCCGGTCCACGCTCACCTCAGTCCCTCAGTAAGAGACACATCGGGAACCGCACTTTATTTTCTCGAGTATGACGGTATGCGACACATTCTAGGACGCAACAGGCTCGGCGACCAGGGCCCAACCCCGTCCTGGTTACCCATCCATCCATCCGTCGTTCCTTTCTTTTGCGGATCGTTGGCAGGCGTAAGACTCACCCTTTCCCCATAAAACCTTCCCAACCTCATTTTATATTGTCAGGTCACATCCTGGGCCATCATATATCCTCTTGACGTGTCAGCCCCGAGTCTCTTGCATGCTCTCTCACCCTGACGTTGGATCTCCAGGGTAAAAACCAAAATTCAGCAACGTGCTCTGGCAGGAGAACCGTATCGCGGAGTGACCGAGACCTTGCATCGTCTCATTCGCGGTAAACACTTCATTACCACGTCTCTCGAGACCCTAAAAGACAACCATTCCCAGGTCCGGATCCCAGCGCGCCCAAGCCCCTTCTCGCTGGCATCGCCCGAATATACCGTGGACTCGGTGTCAGCGCTGTTCGTAGCATCACAACACACGGCCTTCTTTGGACATTGTTTGACACCGTCGCAAATTACATAGATAATCTCCCGCATCACCCAGAAGGGTGATCACACTCTTCTCCTAATATTCGTTCAACATCGCTATACTTACTCATAACTTAGGAATCGCATTAAACATCACATTACGTAAATAGCAAAGCTCAATTTTCCACCATGTACTATATACTACTTGCATCTTCTATGCATTGTGACCCGTTGCCAGTCTATCGTGCTTGTACATAGTCATCAATTTTCAACAGCAGACAAACAGTCTCTGTAGCGAGCTCGATCGCGCTCGTGGTCACCAGCAATGGCTGCACAACTTCTTCCTCCAGTATATTGGAAATCAGTCCCTGGCATTCGTGTCTCAGCATTCGGACCCAAATCATGTTCAGAGTCCAAACCTACTTTGCGGACATTGATGCCAGCGTTGTGGTCACCGAGAGAGTGTCTGTTTCGCAGCTCAGTTACGATAGCGATCGGATTGAGACCTGCATTCTCGGCAAGGGTGACCGGGATAACTTCCAGCGCGTCTGCGTATGCTTGGAAACAGTACGCTTCCATGCCTCTCAGAGACTGTGAATACTGTGACAGAAGGCGGGAGACATGGATCTCGGGCGCTCCACCTCCTCCGATCAATGCGCTGTAGTAGAAGCTATATCAGTTCCATATGAAAGCGAAGAGCCATTGAAATACCGCTTCTTCACGAGACACCGCACAACACATAGCGCATCATGAAGACTGCGTTCGCATTCCTCTACAACAAGATTGTTGCTTCCCATAGCGAGAATGCTTACTGTCCTTCCCCTGTTTTTAACTCCGGTAATTTTCGCAACCTTCACACCCGACCGATCATCCTCTTCCACTAGATCTGCATATCCAAGCTTATCCTCTGTGAAAGCGTCAATGTCGGCGATTGGTTTGCATCCCAAACTTTTCGAGAGGAACTCGATTTCATCTCGCTCGACATCTTTAACGACGAGGATGTTGAGGCGTTTCAAAAAGTTGAGGGAGATGTCATCAACTGCGTCGCGAAGGATCGACTTTTGAATGAGAAGGACATTGCAGTTTGCCTTTTTGATCTTTTTGCAGATGTTGAGCAGGTATTGTCGACCTTCTTTGATCACTTTATCCATTTGCCGGTAGTCATTGATCACCACCGTGTTGTCCATCTTTGGGGGTAGAAAGATAAGACGTAGGATGCACAAGAAATCAGACACGACGAACGTCAGGTTTGGGTGCACTCAGTTGGAATTGAATGATAGCGATCTTGGCCTTTTCCACGCGTGTAAGTCCCCCAGCAGCGGTGACAACATTTTGCCTGAGGACGACTCCATCGATGAGCTCCGTATCTTCTATCGTTCCTCCGACTTTTTTGACCACACGAATATCTCTAAGATCAACGTTTGAAGAAGTGGGTGTGACCAGACGCGTAACTGCGTCGACGGCGATTGGGGCGAGGGTTGACGAATACTGGGACACGATCTTTGATACATTTAAAATAAGAATAGTATGATCGCGCGATGGGGGTTCGAGAATACCTTTGAATTTAGGGAGGTGCTCGCTGCGCGCAGAAGATTTGCCTTGTCACTCAGATCTACGGGGGTCGACATTTCCGTGAGGTATTCCACCGCTTTTACAGATGCTTTGAGGAATGCTTCCGCAATAATGGTCGGATGCATTCCCTTCTGCAACATCTTTTCCGCAGCACCTAATAGACTTCCAGCCAGAACGACGACTGATGTGGTGCCATCACCAGCTTCGACGTCCTGCGCCGCGGAGAGATCGACGAGCTGCGCTGCAAGTCATTTTTGGGCATTGTGACGCGAAGGAACGAAAACTCGCCATTTTCGCGGCAGGGTGCAGCGCCTGTATGCTTTTGAGGATGGTTGCGCCATCATTGGTGACTATGACCTCCCCTTTCGAGGTTTGGATCTAGAAGAAAGGCTGAGATCTTGACGCGACAGAATGTGATCGCTTAACATGCCATCTTGTCCATTCCCTTTGGACCTAGGGAAGTCCTCACGGCATTGCTTATTGCTTCAAACGGGGATCAAAGTCAGAGACGATTATGGAGGGAGGTTGCTCCGATCGAACCCTTTGCAGCGACCATGTTCGACAAGCGAAGTTCCATGGGCTTTCCCTGAGATGCACAAAGGTCAATCGGTCATCAGCCCAGGGGACATTTGGATGACGGACCTTGTCGTTGAATGCGGCATTGGCGCCTGAGAGAGTTTTTGTTACGCCTTGCTGAATTTGGGATGGAGGCATGGGAGGAGAGGAAGATGGTCACACCAGCGTGACCTCAGATTTCGACGACGACGACGATGGATTTCGCAAGTCGCCTCACACTGCTGTTCCCATCCCCGCCCTCTGATCCATCTCTTCCCAGTTTGCAAACCCGCATGCACCCGGTGGAATCCTTCATCAGCTTGCAGGGTACTCCTTGTGCTCAAAGACAATTCTACTCGTGCTGATCGATCCTGTCCAAGGGGTTTCGGCCCAGCTTTCGGCGGCCCACGCATGAACCGCGCGTCTCCAAGATCCTACGACGAATACTTAAAGGCGTACAGCATGGCCATGCTTCCAGGCAAGGAACGAGAGAATGTTTCTTATGGTGGCAAGAGTACGCGTCATCCCAATTCCTCCGGATAGGGTTGTACCCTGATGTTTTTTGCGCCATAGTCATAATGCCTCCATCTGCTCTGGCACATCTCACAAACCTTGATCTCGAGTCTCCATGGATGTTTCAACTACGAAATCCTACGAATCCGGCCGCGTCGACTCACGCTGGTGTTTTGGAATTCATCGCCGAAGAAGGCGTCGTTCACCTGCCATACTGGATGATGAAGACTCTTCGCCTGAATGAAGGTGACCCTATCCGCATCACAGGTACCGACCTACCCAAGGGCAAGTTGGTCAAGCTACAAGCCCAGTCCGTCCATTTCTTGGAAATATCAGACCCTAAAGCGGTGTAAGTCCACTATATTCGCAACTCGTCTATCACCTCTCACAATGACAATAGACTTGAGCAAGCTCTTCGCAATTTTTCGGCACTCACCCAAGGTGACATCATTGAGATCGCCTACAATTCTATAATATTCGGGCTTCTCGTAATGGAAACAAAGCCAGGGGGAGAAGGCATCAATGTTCTTGATACTGATCTCGAAGTCGACTTTGCTGCACCGGTCGGTTACGTGGAGCCCGAACGACCAAAGGTTGCGCCGCCTCCGACTATGGCTGAAAAACTCAAGATCAATTTGGATTCCTCTTCGCCTGGTTCTTCGCGCCCTGGATCATCCTTGAGCGGTGGATTTTCTGGCGCAGGTAGCGGGACAGCTGTCAGCAAAGATGGTGACGCTTGGGAGAGTTTCAAGGGAAAAGGAGAGACACTTTCTGGACGCAAGACGAAAGGGAGGGGCATCAGCCATCGTAAGCCGGAAGAATTGGCAGAAGGTAGCAAGATCATTCGTACCGAGTGAGTAAATGGCCCGCTTTTTCACTACGTTGACCTCAAGCATTATAGCAATCATCGCATAGTGACCAACTCGACTTTCGAATCTGATGTCAAAGCCCCCGCCGCTCTCAATCTTCCTTTTGGACAATTATTTTTTGGATTCCGAGTAACGCCATTCAGTCCGCCACCCCCGAAAGCCGAGTCCCCTGAAATAACCAATGAAGTAAGTAGTCAAAATCATACATTGGCTGGCTTATCTGTAACCCTGTCTATTCGAAGCATTCTCCCGCCTTTACTGGTGCCGGTCAAACTCTCAGCGGCCGATCTAATTCACAGACTCACTCATCCTCCTCGAAAGGCAAGGGAAAAGAGAAGTCCTCTGCCGAGAACTCCACAACTCTCTGGAGCGGGTCTGGGCAGACACTTGGTTCACGATCGACACAGCGGGACCAAGGACCTGTCGGGGCTGGTGGTGCCAGCGTCCCGAGGCCTCCACCGCGAAACAAAGAGACAAAGAAAGAAAGAAGCCCTACACCAGACTGGGGAGTTGACGACGATGATATCATTATGATTGATAGTGATTGAAACATTTCTTGCCGTATCTCAGTTTGTCCATGCACCGATACAAGTTTTGTGTATTTTAATCCATAGAATCCTGGTATCTCGCCCGCTTGAATGACTACCTGAGTATTGTTGTCCGATGATCAAAGCATCACCACACCGACACCTCTTCCGGGGCTTGCATTGCCTTCAACATTCATGCCCGCCAAAGGGGCCGTCCTCCAGTTATAGAGATAAAAGTTCAGAATTCCATCCCCAATGCCAAACTGGCGGTCAAGAAGTTGTCAACAATTGACAGCGATAATCAGCGAAAAGCGGACCTTTAAATCCTGAAGGATAGGCACGTTGTCCATCAACGTCAACGCATTGAAGACGTCAAATTTTGCCGCATTGGCCACAACGAGTGCATCCCCAATCACAGTCTCGAGACGCTCCTTAAGGCGATCATCCGCGTGCACAGTGAGGCCAACATCGCTACCATAATAGAAGAGATAAGCAGCCTCGAGGACGGGGTGCTTCACGTTGCCGATTACCGTGGATGGAAGGGAGTAAAACGAGAAGAAATCAGTCACTCTGTGAGTTTCTGGATGCTGAGCCATGAGTTTCGTGTCAGCGTGATAAATGAAAACGCCTGACAGAAAGTTACCTCGACGACATACGCCCAGGTTACTTGTCCGACCCTTCTTCCAGGTCCTCCGTCACCAATTGCACCAGTCCCCCGCCCGCTCAAGAACTGGTGCCTGATCTCATCGATGTTAAATACCGGTGCCATATCAAACCGCTTTTGATATTGCGTGAAGAGTTCTGCGACCTCTGGCACATCTTTTTCCTCCATCGCTCGCAAACCTAACGTACTAAATGTGTCTGAGACTTTGTGCACTCGAATCATACGTGCGAGGGTCATGTTGCGCGGAACGTGGCAAAATTTAATATCCACTAGTTTGGGGATGTTGAGCAAACGGTGGTAATACCTGAAAAGAGGATGATGGAGTAGTCGCTATCATGCAAAATGAAACGCACCGACACACAGAGACAGGTGTAGGAATAACGACTCCGGCAGTATAAATTGCCTGAAAAATCCCCTTTAAATGAACTTGGCGTGTGACCTCTTTGATCAACACAGGTGCCAGGCGTTTTGAACGGAGCTTTTTGTGAACACAGAGATAATTAATTTCACTTGCCAGGAAATGACTGGAATTTGAACACCATAAGCAAAGGCCCAGCTTGTGATTTATTACTCACTGTCCGCGCACGCGCAGAGCCACAGGGACGCCAGAGATGAAAGCCACTAGTTTCTTGTTGGAAGAAACGCGGACACCAACATGCCATTCCTTGTAATAACCAGGAGGCTTCAATGCCCTAAGAGACGGGTAATCAAAACTCTTCATCAGTACAACATGAAACAAGGTACCATGTCAAAAACTCGGAGCTGTATTGGAATCTAAATGACGCGTCGTCGTCCTCAACATAGTTGAGTGATAGAAGGTCATAAACTTCTTTGTTCTGCAGACAGGTCAAACGGGTGATTAGACCTGTAGATTCAACGGGTGCATGCCTGTTTCGGATCATCAATGTCTAATGTCGTCCATTCGAAATCTCTTGGCAAGGGGTATGGCTCCTGACGGACCTCTGCTCGAGGCTTGGATGGTTCGATGTAGCCGTCGTCTAACGGAGGGCCCTCTCCGGGCTGTGGTACAGGTTGCGTAGCCCAAAACTTTCAGAAGTGAGTCCAGATCTTGGGTCCAACGAGGGCGGTGACATACTTTGTGTTCGCCCATATCCTTCTGATTGATTCCTCCCACCCCAGCTTTGCCTTTCACGACATCCATGAGCTTCATTTGTTCCAAAGCCTCCCTGACATTCTGCTGATTAGCTTCACTGGATCCAGGGGTACCCTCTGCCTTGACTTTCTCTAAAACATGATCGACAAGCTCCTGAGGAATGTCGGATTTTCCATGCAGAGCATCCAATACTTTTGATACCTTGGATCTCTTTTTCTTCTTCTTTTGTGATGAGGTGGAGGGGGAAGCGACATCGTGTATTACATCGTCGGTCGATGAAGAGTCTCCGTGATCTGATTCTACAAAATCATCGGCCTTGGCTTTGAGTTTCTGAGAAGAGGACATGAATAGTTATTATGTAAGCATGAATAACTCTGTACAAAACCTCGAAGAGGCCGCAAATATTGCTTCGGAATTCATCTACAGTACGCAGATTCTTTTTGTCCTTGTACATCATTAACATTAGTATCAAGGCCTTGATAACCTCCCGCATGAAGTCAACCACCTCTTACAGGAGATCAAGGTGAAGGAACTCAGGTCACAAGGTGTGCCCTCCCTTTACTTGGAAGTTGGCACCATAGTATACACAACTTTTTACTAGAGCTTCAACAAGAAATCGACAGAGACGCGTCCAGATACATTCGTCATTCTCTCAAGGCTTCAGGCTCTGTACCATCTTCTCCCTCGTCTCGTGCCCCATCTCCAAAAGATACCGCCATTCAAGCCAAGATAGAGGCCGCATTTGCCGACATAAACCAGCTTGACGAGGACAAATGCTCTCTCGCACAAACTCTGATCGACCTAATAACCCGAACGCGCTCTCGGCTGGATTCCGATCTAGCTAAAGTCAGATTCTTGCAGGGTGAAGCTGTAGATTACACTTCGGCCCTTGGAACCTCCTATTCCGCGCTCACTGTAACGGGTATAGCTGACTCGTATGGAGGCATTGGGAGGAACCCGTCCCTGCAAGTCAGTGAGAGCTTGAGGAATGCATTGACTTCGACTCCGACCATACCAGATATCAGGCAGGCTTCCGTATCTGGTGTGGCTCCATCCCAATCCTATGGCTCAGGTCCTGTACAGAAGAGTGTGTTGACGCGCCTATTTTATTCCAGATTAACTGACGCTTCCCTGATATAGAGCGGCGCGTTGCTGCTTCATCCGCCGTGAAGCTTTCTTCTCTGTCCCCAACCAAGCATCGGTCCGCATCCCCAACAACCACAGCGCCCCTTGCTACCTCCCAGCGTACGGCATCAAGACTCTCTCGCCAGGCTATCACTCGGGCCGACACCGACATGGATGAAGGAGATGAAGATGCAGAGGGTGAAGACGGGGATGGCGATGATGAGAGGCTCTATTGTTTCTGCCAGAAACAAAGTTACGGTGATGTGAGTACATGGTTTTGCCATGAGCGTCCGGTTTACCGAGTGGATATAGATGATTGCGTGTGACAACGAAGGCGGTTGCCCATTCGAATGGGTGGGTGAGATCCTACATGTCTACTCCCGACTCAAGATTCTCATCTCTGCTACGATAGTTCCATCTCTCTTGTGTAGGTATGAAGCAGCCAACACCAGAAAAGTGGTATTGCTCTGTGTGTACCCAGACCTTGAACAAGAAAGCCGCCCCCGCAGCGACAAAGAAAGGAAGGAAGAAGTAGACGTATCTGTTGCGCCGATTTTCCCGATTGTGTCTATTCTTTTATTTCTACCTACGTATTGTGATCTTGGAAGAGCTTGTGTATATGGCACGGCCATAAGACTCGAATTCATGTCATGCGCCTTCGCTTCTTTACACGTTCAGCCAGCCTTGTCATATCGGACTCCCCCGCTGTGTCCTGATATCTTTTCAGAACAGAAATAGCAGGGGTCATGGGTGTTGGTAGACTTCCTTCTGCAGGAGAAATGCCATATGAAGAGAAAGACTTGAGGTCAGCAGTGAAAAGCACCTGTGCCGGAAAAAATGAGTTGCACAGAATACCATATCTGAGTATAAGGCTCACCGAATGTGCCCATCCAGCATAGTCCCCCCATACGCTCGATAACTTGATGTTGACATCGTTGTACAATCTTGGGGTCATATTGGTTTTCTTTCCACCGGACCTCGAGACACCTTTCAGCCCGTAGTATTTTGTTGCGATCTGGAGCACATGTGTGTCCACTGGTATGACCTCTTTCTGTGAGCATCAGCGCATCAACACCTGTGGGACCATGACAAGACCTTTTGAATACCTTGTCTAAACTCATCAGCAGTACACAATCTGCAACTTTTCTTCCGACACCCATAAATCCAAGCAATTTTTCTCTCGCTTCCTCTGTATCACAATTCCTTAGTCCCATCAGCCATTTCTCAGACGCCTCCAGGGCATCATACTGAATTATGCCATGCGCATCAACGAGCGCTTTCGCCGTGCGGTGGATAAAGTTTGCCCGGTAGCCGAAGCCAAGCGAGCGAAGTGCAGCAGATACACCGGGATGAGCAAGAGCAGAAGGGGGAGGGAAGGGGTGATAAGTGGTTTCTTCCCCTGGAAAAGAAAGTAGAGGTGGTGAATAGTGAGTACAGAGGGCATGGACCATCTTTGTGATGCGTTGAATATTATTATTTGAGGAACATATGAATCTGATCAGACCATCTGTATGAATACTCGTACAGTAGTGAAAGATTGAACATACGAAACAAGGTTTTCCCAAGGATCCTGCCTGAGTATCCTTATTCCCTGGAATCTGTGCTGGACCTTGGCAAAGACCTGATCACATTGGGACCACTGTTCGTAGAGGGCAACAAGGTCGACGTCCAGCTGAAAGTAATCATTAAGCCAAAGAAGTGTTTCCGCGTCTTTGAGCACTTTCTGTGTTGGCGAAGGGTGAGAGTCGGGGAAGATAGCACGGTAGAACAGGGTGGTTGAGGATTGGCGAAGGCATACAAGGCGGTCACGTAGGCATAGACGATATTCTATGTCGCCCGCGATGGGAATAGCAGACCAACGGAAGGACTGACCGCATTTGAGCACAGCTGCAAGGGAAAGCTGACCAATAGGCAGAGGAAGGGACTGGAACGGAGGCAGCGGCGAACTCATGTGTGACATGTCGCGTCAACGCCGCCCTTCATGTCATCAGACTCTTTCCTTCCTCGCATCCAGTCAGTGTTCTATGCCGTCTTCGACCTCCAACAAGGACCGAAAATTGTCTACCAAGTTCCAGAAGGTCTTATTGCCGTATCAGAAAGCCTCTTAACTCCAATATCCCCTGTCGATTGTAATGGAGATCGTTCAGCTCGTCCCCTCACATCCAGTCCTCCGACCCTCTTCCATTTTGACGATATCTCGAAATATGTCATTCCCCACAACCAGCTATGCGGCCGTCTTGTCATTTGCTCAACGCAAAACCATCGTGTTATAGGTTTCCCAGTTGAGCTTCATGGAGTATACATCCGCAACTATTTTCGATATAATCTCTGTTTTGTTTTCGATCGTTCTGCAGACTTAAGCTGCTATGAGCCTGTGGTCCGAAAAGTCAGTCGTGTCTTGGCGTCCTGCGAGGTATGCCTGTCTATCAACACACTATCATGATCGCACCAGCTCAACGTCATCAGAAAGAGTCTGCGTTTTTATCGAACCCACAGACATCCGCCGCGATTCATGCCATTTTAGAGCAGCTATACGAAGATCTGAACTCTTACTCTGAGACATCTATTGCTATTGATCGATTCAACTCCATCGAACTCAAGATATTTCCGTTCTATCCAAATCCTCCCCCAGTGCATGACTGGATGGTTCCTCTTGCGCTCATCAACATCACTAAAAGGATAGAAGATAACTGGGATCTTACGATGATTAAGGTTCTATACCATGTCGTTCATCGTTCGAGGAGTAATTGAATCACTTATCATCCACCCCAGGTCTGTAAATTCATTGATGGCACGAATCATGTCAGTCGGATTGCCTACCTTGCTGACTGTGACATCGAGCTTACACGTCAAGCCATTTCTCACCTGTTGTATGATTCCTTTCCCCTGTTGTCCTTCCCTGCATTTTTCACCTTCGCTAGATTTTATCAAGTTATCATGATGATCGACATTTTTCAATACTCCAACATGTATACACTCGCTAGCAGTATGCAGTGGCTTGCAGATGAGGCGCACGTTCGTGATGAATGCGGCCCTTACGTTACTAGACCAGGTCTGCCCATTCGAGTGTCTTTCCGCTTCTTCGTTCGATTTTGTTGTAGGCCATGCCATACCTGACTGGCCGCAACTTCTTCGTCTCTATTCAAGATTCAAACCAGGAAAGACAATATTGGAGTGGATGAAGCTGTATAATGTCCATCAACTCGGTATTGACGTTCGTCGCTTCACGAGTTTTGGCATCATCAAAGTTCGCAGACCTGGCTTTCAATTGGTTTTCTCATTCAAAATTCTTGACATTTAGGGTTTTTTACGGAGAGTGCATCGATGGCCTGTCCTCTCTCCGGACCCTTCACAAGCACAAGCGCTCGACCCTCTCCTCCCAACCCCCTTTCCCCGTAAACGAGTGAACAGCCTCTCTACTGGGCAACCATTTCGCTATTCAGCTTATGTGGCATCCCCTCTGATGGTCGACAATAACAATCAAATGTCTTCTCACTATCGTGGGCCTTCTACTCTTGGAGGTGGACACTCCATCAGTCCCGATATCAGCACTCTCCCTTCGGCTTCGCAAGACCTCAACTTCAACGGTCACCTGTTCCCCAATGCTGCTAACGTAGCGCCGATAACTGCTACCCAACGCGCGCGACGAGCGAGTGCGGCAGAAAAAGTTCTCGAACAACTCCGGAGTCGTGATCTTCAAAGATCTGGGAGCAGCGGAGGCCTTATTCCAGCAAGTCAAAGCCCTCGTATATTATGGATTCATCCTCAACTGAAGGAGGAGGGTACCTCCGCCGTTACTTTAGCTCAGGACCCTTTTCCTAATCGGCGTCCTGGGTCACGTCGACAATCTCTTATCACGCCTGTTGGTCCTCCGCCGTCCCCCGTCCTCCCAAAGGCAGTGGCGCTACCAGCGTCTACCATCGTTCCTTTTCGCCAGCGTCAGATGTGGTCGCCAGCTGGACCACAGTTGGGAAACGCGGGGATTCGCCCATATCCAGTCGAACTGTTGTCATTGTTAGATGGTCAACATCACACTGACGAACTGGCTGTGCGCTTCGAGGCTGGATGGCCAGTTCTCCGGAGTTGGCTAATTGCAGCTGGCGGAGGTACAGGTGATGGGGATTTTGGGATGATTTACACGATCTACAAATAATTATTTTGTACCTACGTTATTGTTTGGTTTCACAAGGAGATGTATGGTATGAGAGGGTTCACAATCAGGTATAGCTAATAAGCAAAGACAGACTGAATGGAAGAGTAGATGCGGTGACCGTGACCTCCCCTCCAGGTGGCACCAGCTGCGACAACTTCTTGCTTAGGTTTGGACGCGTAGCTTCTTCTAATTGCGGTGGTGCTTGGAGGTATATTTGAGTAGTAGTCGTGGACAGTGAAGGCTTCTTGATTTGACTATTGAAACATCCCACGAGTTAGGAAGAGGAGGCAGTCGTGCTAAATAACCACTTGCATGTCTTGTTTTTCCACCAAAAGTTCGATCAATTGCTCCACGGTATAGTCGGAACTTATGGAGATTTCGAGGGCCTCGCCACCACATACAGGACAATCGTCCCGTTTTTCATGTTCGAAGGTGTATGAATATACCCCTTCGGTCCCTATGAGCATGAAATAGTTATTCAAATAGGCGGCAGAACTTGTGGCGATCTTGAAGGCTTCATTACAACACGCAGCTGAATGATTATAAGTTAAAAATGCAAGGTGGTACTTCATGGACAAAGGACGAGACGTACCGGCAATGATAGCATTCGTAGATGCGATTGCCGGAATAATATTCTTGACGACACCCTGCGTGGACGACCATGTGACCCCTTCGATATTGAATTCTTTAGCACGGGTGGAAGCGACTTTGTACAGCCAACTAATATGTTCAGGATCGTCCGTGTCAAGTTTTTTGCCTGGTATGGAAAATGGCAAGAGAATCAGAAGACGGTGACGTGCTGTCGTAGTATGGACAGACCATCATGCACGCGAGGCCACTCCAAGACAGAAGCCCACTCTATACAATGCTCCGGCAGACGTGGCGTATTCGCAATCGTACAGATGGGAAAAGCAGTCGGCTTGTTGAGCATATCGAGGGAACACTCGTAACATGATGTGATGGTGGGCAAAATGACGCGTGCTTGACCCTTGAAACCTAAGGCCGACTTGAGCGCGGAGGCACGAGTACAAAATGTAGTAATCTCATTACTGACCCTCCGTACCACCATCAATCAGAGGTTTCAAGCTTTCCGGGTTTTCAGGATCGACGAGGTTCACCAGCGTCGCGTTCATCCATCGACGGGCCTCGACAGAATCTAAGCCGCAGATAACCAGGTTAAATTGCATGTAGTAGTCGTCATCCTTGTCTTGAATTTTTCCAAAATACCTAAGGCGCATTATAAACCCAAGGATCTGAATCGCTCACTGGTTTCTCACTGACGGAGTAACCTCGACACCTGGAACGCGGTTCATGATGAACTCTGCAGCGACGGTGGCTTTCGGTTTTCCAACGTCCTTTGTCCTAGCCAAAAGTGTCACCTACAGAGACCACGTCGCTAAAATGAAAGTTACCTGAAGAGAAACTGACGATTCAGATTGCTGATATCGATTGTGTCCATGTCAATGACGTGGATATCCTTGAAGCCAGTCAACGCCAGGTTCGCCAGGATTTCGCATCCTAAACCGCCAGCACCTATCACTAGAATCTTTGCTTGGTTTCTTAAAAAGTCTTTGACCTGTTTTTAAAAAAAAAGGCAGTCAGAATGTGTGATCTGGGGACATCGGACTCGGAGACGTGCGCCATCGCCAGCTAGGAAGCTGGGATCTGTTCGGGGACCTGGTTTGTTGAGGACCTGATCTATGTGATAGTAACGGCCTTGCCAGTCGACGGATGTAGTCGCCATGAGTTAGCCTTTGTAGGAGAACTTTGTATTCACGTAATCACAAATTTCTGAAATCATGGGTAACCTTCTCCATTTCAGTGGACCTCAACATCTACGCCAACGCCTGGTTCTCTCGGTTCTCAGCGGGAAGCACGTAAGAATTGACAAAATTCGCCCGGATGACAAAAATCCAGGCTTACGGGGTAGCAGAGTCTCTTTGGACCCACCCGAAACCCTTGCTGAGCCAGACATTTCCAGACTTCGAAATCAGCTTGCTGAGGCTCATCGAAAAAGTTACCAATGGTACAATCATTGAAATTTCCGTCACTGGTACGCATCGCGTCTTTTCTCCCGTCACCGTATTGGGGGTTAATGCATTAGTCCAGGCACTGCAATTCTGTTCAGGCCTGGCATCATTCTGGGTGGTAGTCTGTCTCATGATTGTCCACTCTCACGTTCCATAGGATACTATCTGGAACCTATCGTCATGATAGCCCCATTTTCTAAGAAACCTCTGCATTTGACCCTCCGAGGTATCACCACCGACGAACAAGACCTTTCAGTGTGTTGACGAACTCCCCCTTGCCATCCTATCTGTTCTTTCTGATTTTCCGCAGGTAGATTTGTTCAGGATTGTAACACTCCCACATCTACAATTGTTCGGTCTTGCCGATGGTCTCGAGCTACGGGTAGGAGTTTTGAAATGTCATCCCCTTTGCTCTCTCCAACTTTACGATTTATAGATAAACAGACGCGGCGCTCCGCCGGATGGAGGTGGAGAAATACAGTTTCTTTGTCCCACTGTTAAACAAGTCAAAACTTTGGAGTTTGTCGATCCCGGAAGAATCAAACGTATACGAGGTGTAGCGTAAGGTGCCCAAGTCCTGTGGTCGTCTCTTGTTGATTGAAAGGAATAGCCACGCTGTTCGAGTGAATCCTCAGTTTTCGAATCGCATGATTGAAGCTTCACGCCATGTCCTCAATCGTTTTATTCCCGACATATACCTCTATTCCGATGTCTACAAAGGCGAAGAGAGTGGAAAGTACGTTCATGTTCTGAAGAACTTGCACATGCTGAGTTTGACATCACCTTTCCAGGTCCCCAGGTTATGCACTCAGCCTTCTGGCGGAATCGACGACCTCAGCAATGCACTGTGCCGAGGCTATTTCACAACCAGGAGTAGCACCAGAGGACATTGGTCTCCTGGCGTCTCGAGCTTTATTAGAAGAAGTACAGCTTGGTGGCTGTGTTGACCGAAAACACCAGACTTTGGTCTTGCTCATGATGGTCCTTGGAAGCGAGGATGTTGGACGATGTCGGATGGGACAACCCACTCCACGGACGTAGGTGCTTTCCGCTCGAGGCCTCAAAGTCAACCTGAATCTGTTCAACAGAATCCAGTTTCTGCGGGACCTCAAGTCCTTCTTTGGAACTTCTTTCAAAATTACACCAGCCGAACCTGGCTCATCGCAGCTTTTGTATTCATGTTATGGAACAGGTTATGTGAATTCAAACCGTACTCTTGCTTGATTGCTCGACGTGTACATGATACGTGCGCGGACGGTACTACAGCTATTCATGTATTGAGCTGCGAGGAGACAGCTACAGATACTGTTGGTTACTTGTGTCGAAGGAATGTGAGCATCAGCAAGGTGCACAATCCTATGGTTGCGACGCCAAGCACAGGGGCCAATGTGATACGGCGCGTTTGAGGGTGGCCTGCAAGGTCATGTAATGTCGGAACCCGATCTTTTTCCCAACCCTCGTCCAGAAGGTTCTGGATTAGTGCGTCGTCCAATGATGCAAGCTCTTCCATTGCCCAGGCATTGCACACATTGGTCATCCAATTCATTCTCTTTTTCCCTACAGTTCCTCCTACCCCTGGCGCTCTGAGCTTCAACTGGGCTCTGAGCTCTCCGACCTTGGAGATCGCATCACCCTCGACACCTGAGAGAGCCTTCTCCAGTTTTCTTTTGACCAGATTCGCCATCCTCGGCCCATTACCGTTTGTAGAGATCATAATCTGTAGGGGCCCTTGGCGTATCTGAGAACCAAAGTAGAAATCGCAGCAGTCCGGGATATCGGCGGCGTTGACTGGAATCCTTTCTGCGCGGCACAGGTTGCAAATATCTCTGGATAGGTCAACGTCATCGAGGGCTGTGAGTACCATATGCATTCCGTCCAGATCTTCACTTCCTGAGAAAAGGCGGTCGTGGTGCGTGATCTGATCGCTATGCTGAGCTATGAGCTGCTTGGTGCGGAAATTGAGGCGGTCATTGGGAGAAATAAGAGTGATGTGAGCGTCTGTTACGAGAATGGATTGAATGCGCTGGGAAGCGACCTCTCCACCACCGACGATTAGAACGTTGCTGGACTTGAGCTGCCAAGCAATGAGCAAGGATCCTCCAGACATGTTCAAGCAGTTGGCTTTGTCAGCAACTTGATTGTGGTTTTGACCTCGAGGATGCCTCCGAAAGCTGATCTCAACAAGGCTGGCTGGGAGCAGAGTGAGTTCCCCATTCTATGCGAAACATGTGAGCTGCGTCTGTGTCTAGTCTATACCAGTTGACGTCTCGTAGGCCTTGGCGCCAACCCATTTGTTAGAATGGTACGCCCATCCCCTCCATCCGCTCTCTGCCCAAAATCAATGCAGTCTTTTTTTTTCTTAGTCAAAACAAGAATACGGCCGGTCATGCGGCACATGTGCTCGACCATTCACCGTCTTTCGCTGGAACCCCGGCGTCGGCATGCGCTTCAAAACAACTGTTATTTGTCAGACATGTGCAAAAGTGAAGAATGTCTGTCAGACATGCCTTCTTGATCTCGAATATGGTTTGCCAACACAAGTACGCGACACGGCGTTAGCCGTCCAAAGCGAGGCCCCCACCAGTGATATCAACAGGGAGTATTATGCGCAAAACATGGAGAGTAAGGTGCGCTGTCTTCCTCCTCAAGAAACTACTCCGTCGTTCCCAATGCCACATACACGGTATAGCTCGATGGCAATAAGTCAGGTCTCGACTTGGGTCCGGGACGCGCATCCTCAATAGGCAAGGAAATGCTGAAGCAGTTGGCACGGACCGATCCTTATTACAAACGCAACCGGCCACATACATGCTCATTCTTTGTGAAAGGGGAATGCAAACGTGGAACGGAATGTCCATATCGACACGAGAAGCCTGTCGACAATGACCTCGCCCATCAAAATCTGCAGGACCGTTATCATGGCCGTAACGACCCAGTGGCTCGCAAGATACTCGTAACACATGCGGATAATCAAGGTCTTAAGCCTCCTGACGATGAGACGATTGTGAGCAATATATCCTGACCTTGTTGTCTGTTGCCTTGACGCACTTCAACCTCAGACTTCCATCTTCCTCTCATCACTCTCTCCCTCATCGACAGAACTCAGCATAAGAACGAGGATATTGCAATCTCTACCGACTGTCGAACCCACACAAATGAAGTCCGTGGTTCATGTTGAAAAATCGAGGTGTGTTTTTTCTCTGGCGTCTTTCGTCGACTTGTGGGCTTAGCAGTTGTCAGGTGTGCATTTGTGAATTTCAAGGAGAGATCAACCGCAGAATTGGCTGCGCAAGCTTGGGCCAACGGGCTGGAAATTGATAACGAACGAATTGTGGTGAAGTGGGGTCGAAGTAGGGCGGGAGCTAAGGCTTCTCCCACCATTCCATCATCTGCTCCTGCTTCGAAAACATAAATTAGCATGGTTTGGTGTGTAAGGTGTCTGTTTGAGCCCTTGTTGCCGTATGAATCCGTACTTTTATATTCACTTGTATACAACCAGCAAAACTGAGAATATAGGTTGTCCCGGGACATGGACATGTACAGAAATGGTACATACAACATATCCTTCACATCGCAGGCCCTCTGAAGAATTAGAAAGTACAGCAAAGCATGAACGAGAGTGGCAACGCTCCAGCGGTAGCAAAGATCAGCGAGGCTCTGGGGCTTCGAGCCTAGTGCCTCTGCGGCGATGAGTCTAGCTGTGGTGTGGCTTGTATCCGGGGCTCTCCTGGCGATGACTTGCACAAAGTGACATGTAAACGTACTTGACACATTATCCTACATCGGGGATGGAAATTAGGATATAGCTCTGGTGATATTATTGATATGTAGCGGTCAGTGAAACAGACACGAACACTAGCAATTTTGATAGTAGTCACCGCATTCTGAAAGCCTGACTATCCTTCTAATTATGCGTTTCCTAGCAATCCACCAATGTTGAGCCCAATATTTTTGATCAAGGTCTGAAAGATAAAAAGACCCAGATGGAGACCGGCAAGAAAACTTTGAGCAGGCAACGCACTTCAAGGTCACTAGCGTCTAGGGGGCATTCGAAGTTGAGTGGATTCTTGACAACGAACGACACAGTAACAAAGAGTATCCGAAGTGCAAGCTATCATGATATTCATTGATCAGAAACTCTAGCTTTCCATCTCCACGAACTTCGACGAAGGCTTACCTTGATCCTGTATGTGACTGAAAGATTGCTCTTCCCACCGAGCACACCACATTTTTGCGCCAAGTCGAGAAGTATTTGACGATTCGGGTCGAGTGTTGTAGTATAGTTGATGGCGAATGGGAACGTCCAGTTCGTCCGTGAATGGGCATGAAACAGCACGTCCCGCGCGATGCCGCTCCCGATTTCAGTATCATTGATGGGATAGAAAATCTGATGAAGAATATAGATAGTTGAACTATCAGCCATGCCATGCCATAACATCATATGTTTACCTGGGCTTCGATTTGTTTAAAATTGACTGCAAAATAGTTGGGATTGTTGACTCTGAACCAATGTAAGAACCCAATTAGGTTATATCGTCATCGATCCTTACGATATATTGACACCCAGATTCACAGAGATGCCGTTCTCTACCAGTTTTACCTGATGTTATCTTAGACTCGATGACTGAATATGAGATTTCGGGATCCACTCACGGTACTTCCATTTTCCTGTACTGTGTTGACACCCCCAATGACGATATTCGGCGGACGTATCCACTGTTCATGAACATAACCTCAGAAGATGTACTGACCCAAGATAGCACACTCACCAAGGCAAGGGCAAGCAGGATGCATATAAAGAGCAACCCAGAAATCATCAGTGTACAACAACAGAATCTCCCTATACAACGTCCCCGCCCACCCTGTCAGGTATGGTCAATTTGATGTTGATAAGAGGTCACCATTGAAAGGTGCACCTTTGTCCACAAGCCACCATGATGATTGTATCTATACCCCCGTAGAGTCTGCGGCGTCCTGCAAGCAGAAGCAGAATGAATAAGTATGTACTTTCCCGAGACCATGTACCGGCTGATACCTCTTTCGTGGTATGTAGCCTCCTGGAGCATCATTGTCATTTGAGCCAGACGCTCGTGCACCAATGTTATTATCATCTGAAAGAATCATCTGTGAATGGACATTGGAGAGAAAGCGCAAGCGGGTTCACAGTCGTAACGAGGATCGTCTCTGTATCCCTCATAATTGTCGTAGGATGGGCCAGCTCCTTGGTCGTATGATTGGTGAGTCGAGTAAGGGTTGAACTCCTCGCTAGATCGGCGTTCCTTCTGCAAGTGACCTGGCTGCTGAGCATATGGATCTTGAGAGGGCATGGTCGAGGTCGCGGGTGCTCGTGCCTGGGGTGAATTGTAGGGATGATGAAGGATTGCAGACAGCTTGCAGTCGAGCTGCGGAATGTTTGCCACACATTGCACAGCAATGACACAACGGAGGTCGTCATCGCACACACAACGTCCCCGACACTTATCATCAATGTCACCTTACCAATTACTGGCTCTTTTTCCAGAGGACTACTGAGGTTGCTGCTGAAAAGCACAAAGATGAAGAAGAATTCTGATGTATCGAATATATGGCAATACTCGGTTTATAGAAAGCATTTACTCTGAAGCAACACGAACCAAATATAAGATCAACCCGTCTTCTGATTTCTAGAATATTCATCCTTGCTTGGAACGGAAAGCATTCCGTTATTGCCAATACGAATATCAGAATGTTGGTCACGAGAAGGAGCGCGGTATCCTGAAGGAACAAAACGTCGTGGGGCATTCGCAGATGAAGGTATTTGAGGGTCAAAGTGGGCTTGATCTGACAACATAGAATCTTCGAGGGGCGGAATTCGAGGGGTCAAAGTTCTCGTCAGCCTGGCGTCAAGCGGATGGTATGTCGGTCTCTGTGCCAAGCTAGCTGGTGCATTGGAATACAAGGCTTGAATGTCGCGTTCTGGCTGGCGGATGACCTCAGGCGTAGGGGGCGGGCCCATGCTTCGTCCTTGCCGTTTTCCCGGAAAAGTCGGTCCTAGTCCTCCGGGCATTTTTCCAGGTGTGAGCTTCATCGGCGTCGATGGCGGACGCATTTTTGAATAATTTTGAGGTTGAGAAAATGCTTGTTGTCCATGATTCGGCCGTGGCTGGTTGGCTGGTTGCGCAGCGGCTTGAGAGTGAGTGAGCTGTTGAGGATGGACTCGTGAAGTCGGGGGCGGTTTATAGGTATATTGTCTTCGTATCTGAATATATGCGTTCGGTTTACAAGAGAAGGGGGCGTACTCTATGATATCGCTACCTGGTGGCCGAAGTTGACCAGGCCCTGTATTGCGTTCGGAAGAACTAATGCGAAACGAGGTTCCACTTTTCTGACGGAACTTGTTGGACGAGAAATGGGGGCCGAGCTGGCCTTGTGGAAGGGTGAGCCGTTCTGGCCCTATAGATCGCGGACTAGACGTTGCCTTGTGTCTTCGATGATCTATCTCATAGCTGCGATGCTCATGACACTTCCTAAAAACTGAGGAAGTACAGGCTCACGATTCGGCTACATCCAGGGCGCGTTTTCCGTTCGAATTGATAACTTGGTCTGATCGGTGATCCTGATGCCGCCTTTGTGAGTATTGGTTATGTCGAAGATCGAGTGCTTGACGGAGTTGGCTGACTTCCGACTTTAGGGCTTCGTTTGTTCTGAATGGTGTTTTTAGTAAAACCACAAGAATGGAGGAGAAACGTACTGCTTTTCCTCTGCTACGTCACGTTTGAGCCGTTCTATGAATACTCGCTGTCGCTGATATCTGGATCTGTAGTGTCGTATTTGTGAAGCCATCGTTTGTAATTGAAACTGTTACCGTGGAGTGAACCGTGCTCAGTTATGAATGTAAACTCTTACCTTGCTCGTGAAGGCGACGGCATCCAAGTACTCAGGAATCGAGCGAAACCAATCCGACATCGGAGGTTCCAACTACAAAGCCTGAAGGTATGGACTCAAAGTGAATGTAGGGGACGAACTTCGAGCTGCAGCGGCCTGAGTTGAATCTGCTGGGCGCCGCATTGGATACATGTCTGATTCGCGTCTACTAGCAAGTCAGGGAGATATTGATTGTGAGATACCTGCCGTACTAAGATGGTTGTTGCACACTATATGGCCGCATTCTGTGAGCCAGAACGGTATCGTTGGGCCGGAAGTAGACGTGAACGGTAGTTGGCATATTCCACATGCGACGAATTCCCAGAAATCGAAAGCGGATTGTGATGTTGCCGTTGCGTTCGACATCGAGTTCATGTCACGCGTCACAATGACCCTAGACTGCTACGATGCAGGACACCTTACCGCCTTCTGTATGCTCGATATCGACCAGACACTGGTCACTAGAAAAACTACTTCAACAGAGCGAGAACTTCCGTCTCGTCACTCGAGTCCCGTTACCACTGGCGAAGTCAAGATTGGACAACTTACAAAAAACTGGCGAGCCACTGATAATCGAAGGACTTCATGAACATCCTGAATGGCCGCGGGATATGTTCAGCGTTGATTGGTTGAGCCGTTATGGTACAAAAGGTGAGTGTTGGGTCTGCATAACACAGGACTAGGACTCTGGATTCAATGACCTGTATGAGATATCACCGTTCGGAATATCTATGATCGCACTGACAGCAAAATTCCGTTTCACGATTTTATTGCCAAATGCCGTTCTGCTTCTGTATTTGCTGAGCCAGGAGGTGGATTCATCTTATCTTTAGGTTTGTACGGAGACTAAAGCTTGCTTTCAGAATTGCAACGCCTATATGGTAAAGATGCAGAGTGTCCTATCCAGTGGAGTCATTGGCTACACGAAGCCAAAGTGGTTCCTGAAGCACTTTTACCTGATAATGACCGTAATCTACTGCACCAGCAGCCGCAGACGGTCAATCTCCTTGCTCTACACGACTTACAGACAATCTCACATTGCGCTTCTTACATTAGCTTCGTGTAGAAACTTTAATGTGCTATTTAGGAATCGGCGACACTTACACCCCCTGTCATAAAGACCTTTGCGCTTCATCCGGTCAGAATCTAATGTGTCACACGGAAAACGGAGGATCCTCGTTTTGGTTGATGACTAAAAGCTCGGATGCGAACAAAGTATCCGAGTACTTCCACCAACTACAGCAGGAGATTGACCACGAGAGCTATGTCTTAACTATCGACGAACTCGCCAAAGCGCCCTTTCACGTCTATATCGCCGAGCAACAGCTTGGCGATTTGGTTCTGGTCCCACCAAGGAGCTGTCATCAGGTCATCAACTATGGCGGTATTACGATCAAGACGTCATGGTCAAGGATGACCCTCAAAGGATTAGAAATTGCTTATTATCATGAGCTTCCCATCTATCAAAGGTCAGAACATTCCTGAAGTTCAACTAGAGAATGAGAGCATCTTCTAACCAGATGTTAGGGTGTGTCGGCCTGAGATATACCGGGTCAAGTCGACCATATATCACACACTCCTTCGAGAAACAAAACGACTCGAGCGCGCGTCGCTTCAGGACTATCACATGGACCTTGCCAAACAGGCGGATCTGAAGAAACTTCTTCAACTATACGATGCCCTGCTTGCCGATGAATATTCACCAACTCATGAAGAGATGCTTTGTCTCCATAATTCGGATGTTGCTCATTCTGTCACAGAAAATAGCTGCGCTCAAGTTGTTTGTGACTTTTGCGGTGCAGACATTTTCCAGAGCTTCTTCGAATGCCGTGAATGCGTTCATCGAAGCAATTCTGCTTCGGAGCAGCCGGTGGCCCACGGCGATGGTTATGTCATCTGCGCGGGATGCTACGTTGAAGGTAGGAGCTGCAATTGCGACAAGATGGATCCAATTCAGTGTCGTCCTTTTGTGGAACTCCTTGAACACCGCACAAGGGCGGCGCAGATACTATCAACCAATGGACCAATCTCTACTTGGGATTCGTCAGTAACCTCTCTAATATTCTTAAGATCCTCAGCCTTACCAAAGATGATGTGCAGGGAGAACTATCTTAACACAGGCACTTTCAGAGCTGCATGCATTCTGCGAAAACTCAAAAAGGACAAGGTAAACTCTTCTTCGTGCAGAAAGGGTGCCGCATTGATTTCCTATCCCTTAGAGAGATATCAAGACTTGTTCCACGCTGAAGCATAACCAATCAAGTCACACCGTGCCATTTTCTTGGGCCTTAAACTGCAAAAAGTGTCATAGGGCAAAATGTTTCATGCATATCTTGATTGAACACAAATTGCATGTTATCGATGCACTTCTCACTCATAGCCGTGACGTTTCGCATGAGCAATATCACCTGCGTCACCTCGGTAGCAGTAGGAAGTTTGAAAATGGACTTATAGCTTTCAAGTCCTCCCAAACCGAAGGCTCCACACCGGATTTCAGCCAGCAGCATGTATATAACGCGTTGACGTATTCATCCTGCAGGCCCTCTAATCCGACATTTACATGCCTGGGCTACTACGATCAACTTCGACTTGATGTTCGTGCGTTGACCGTAGCTAATTGTCCATTCCACGAGATAACGTCCATCCTCAGGTAACATCTGACCATCCGGACGAGTATCCTGACCGGTCCAGAAAGCCTGACTCAACCTCATCTACTTCATGTCCCTCTGCAATACAACAAAACTGTACCTTGACCTCCAGTACAGAGATGGTGGTCGGGGGGAGGGGTCAACGCCACATTTTCGACTATGTTGACGTGCCCTCTGCCCCGTACAGGATTACAAAACAGTCCCAATCTGGTTGTTCAGAGATGGGTGAACCTCAAGAAGACGACTTGGTAAGTCGTCTGTCTTGCTCATAACACTGCGATTCTCAAAATATGGACATAGGCCTTACCAAGAAGACGGCACGAGCGCAATCCTACCTGCCGAAAGAGGTTGAGACTAGGAAATTTGGGAACATCCGACGACGATGAACTACTGTTAGGGAGACTCTCCACAATTCCACAGGACCTTCATTTCAAGAAAAAGATCAATCTAGAGGCTCAAACTCTAGCCTCCAGTGATCCATCACAAACTGCTATGACTTCCTCTACAGGCCTGGGATCGACACGTAGCGCCAATGTCTTGGGTGCTGCAACACCTAACCAGTGCGAACAACCGCGCTCAGCTGCAGCTCTATCTATGAATCAGGTAGCTTCTCTTCGCCTTCAATTTTCTGAGAACCGTTTGACAGCGATATATAGACGCATGTTTGGGAGCACGATGAACGTTCAAAGCTACACGAATCTCTGCCGTATGAAGCCAACCCCCCCAGGCCCTCTGATAATCAGTGGTCATACACTTCCAGTGGCCCTATTTCAAAAGGATTAGGAGACGCTCACAAAATCGGCCATGCATTCACCGCGTCATCGCGACCTCACTCAAAATCGTAGGCCACTCTCCACCGGACTCAGAAGAACCACGTTCAGACATCCCAACAGCAGTCGCTTGTCCTCGATTGGCGCGAGTCTTGCTGCGAATGTGTACTGCGCTGACAGCCTCAGGAATAGCCCAGATGGAGCTTTTGTCTGGGTGAATGACAAGTGTTGGCGATGAAACATGTGGTTTCGCTGGGTTTCGAATGGATCGTTCAACTTCTAAGGTGGTAGTGCTGTAAGACGAGGCCGGTTATGACAATGGCAAAAAATTCCAGGGAAGCCAGTACTGTGAAGTCCTAAACTATCCAACATTATTACTTCATAGAATTTATTTTTAATTGCGGTATCCGGCATGCTTGACCTGGTCACGGTGCCTCTGAACTTGTGATGTGTAACATGCTGGATTGAAAATTCCGAAAAATATGTTATTTAAGGATCACCAATGTAAATAGTTAATACCGACATGATTGATTAAGAAAAAGTCAGTTTAGGGGTATAAGGTAAGAAGAAAAAGTGGTGACATATGCGGAAACCGCTAGACATGAGAGAGACGTGTACGTTAAGCAAGAGAGAGAGAGAGAGAGCAATGCGAGAAAAGAATAGGTCCTATGCGAGGGCGGAAAGGAAGGAACTCAACATCGGCATGTGAGAATTCTGAGAAAGCCTGGTTTCGAGTTGACATCGTCGTCGTTCTGTCCATGAAAACCATCTCCGTGAGATATACCAGCGTCCCCACCTCGGGCGCGCGCATCAGTGAGGGCAGGAGGAGCAGCACCAACGCTCGATACCATGGGGGAAGCCCGACCATATTGTGGTTGCTGCCCGACATACGTATCTTGTCCATAATCATAACCCGCCGTCCCTGGGTTGGCATATGGATGTTGGCCGCTCGGATGCGGTGTCCCGATAGGGACGTTAACTTGCGCAACAGCGGAATGCGGAGCGAATTGGCCTGGAGCAATTGGGCTCGTGGGTGTTAGGGTGGTCGGTACGCGACGTTGTTTTGAGCCATTGCGAACAAGAGCTGGAGAAGGCGGAACGACGTTTTGAGATCTTCGACGATCGGATTCTCGGTGATCTCTTCGGCGGTCTTGCATGAGCCCTGCGGTTTGCATCTGGGTGAGCATCGGGCTGGACCCGCCCTGTATCAACGCTTGCTTGGTTAAGGCTCCCTTGTCCTGTGGTTGAACGCTTACGACAGAAGCTTCCCATCCTCTTTTATCTAAGCAGACGATGGTCACCGAGAAGAATCGAAAGGAAAAGGCTCATTGATGTTACCATTCAGAAGATTCCAATCGAAAAAGCCGTCTTCCACATCACCATTACTCTTCATAACCTTGGCGAACAGTTCTCGCAGGAAATCATAGTCGGGGGTTTCTTCAAACCCAAGTTTACGCACGTAGTTCAGGTATATCCCAAATTCCTCTGCAGTATGTTAGGAATAGAATTGGAACTTGAAGCTGACGCACCTGGGAAACCTTCACACAATTCTTTGATCGGAGTGGTTTGCTTCTTTTCCCCGATTTTCTCATACTTTTGCTTATTGGTCGCAGCTTTAAGACCTTGCCAAGGCAGGCTTCCGCGTAGGAAGTACATGAAGACGTGACCAAGGGCTTCAAGGTCGTCTCTCCGCGATTGCTCTCGTTTCGATCACTGAAGTTAGGTTTTGGGACCCTTGGTGAACAGGAACACTCACCCCTGCCCAGATGAGTGTTGATGCTCATGTATCGTGCTGTCCCACTCAAGCTCTTCCGTTCTCTGTAGGGAATGTGTTGTTTTGTCTTCGGATCGCGATATTGCTTGGCCATGCCAAAGTCAACAACATGAATAACTCGGGTAGATTGTTAGTCAGCGCTGAGGGCAGGAAAAGAAAAGTCGTGCGCACTGTTGGCAGCTTTGGTGCCCGGACGACCTATAAGAAAATTATCGGGTTTGATGTCGCGGTAGATGAGGTTCTTTTCGTGAATAGTTTGCACTCGGCTCAACTTGGGAGAGAGTGGGTCCTGGAAATCGAGGCGTAGGGCACAGCACGCACCATCTGACGTGCTGCCATGCATACTGTCTTGATGGAAAATTTCCGCCCGCACATATCGAATAGATCCTCCAAACTAGGGCCGAGAAGATCGATGACAAGGATGTTGTGCAATCCTTCTTGACCGAAATGGTAAATCTGGGGGATTCCGGCTACAAACAAAACGATTGGAACACAGGAGAGGTAAAAGGCGATGAGATTGACTGACTGCAGCCGGCCAAGATTCTATAAGAACGACATTCATCTCGGAGCTGCGGCGCTTCGGCCTTTCTGGGTTCCTGTGAACGGTGGAATGAATATCTGGTGTGCACCTTGCCTGTGAGGGGGGAATCATACGAATTTGATGGCAACGGTCTGTGAATTGAGAAGATTGGTACCTGCCGGGGAGGGAGGGAGTTGGTGAAGGAGTAGAGAAAAGAGAGAGAGAGAGAAAGGAGACAGACCCTCAAAGATGACGCCGAAGGAGCCTTCTCCGATTTTCTTGCCGACACGATAATGGATGCCGACGAGGTTGGCAGCGGAAGATGAGTGGGATTGGGAGGTCATCGGAGGTGGTGAAAGGAGAGGATTAGGGCCGTCGAGGCCTATCAGTTGGTGGAAGCGACGGTGGAAGCGACGACAAAGGCAGTCAACCCCAGCCCAATGCCACACACTCAAAGTATCGCTCGGTTAACTCCGACAACTATACTTAAGTACATCGCAAGAGTACTACAAATTAAAACCAAGTTCACAAAGTCCACACAGAATCAGCATTACAATATACATTTCTCGACTCGCCACAGCGGTGAGGTTTGTTAACGGAACTCAAAGCTTGACCGGTGGTGTTCGGGAAGGTGACACAGTGATAACTGCTGATAGCTAAAATTTGCATTCTGTCAGCGCACGACAACTTGGTGTAAGTTTATCTAGACGCACGGTTCGGAATTGTGATGGTAGTAGAATCCACTCATGGTCACGCCTGGTGAGTCGCAATACAAATCACTGGGTTGATCCACATATTGTATGTTCGACTGGAGCCGCACCCGCGGGGCCGTCTCTACTTTTGAGACAACTGGAACCGGCGGGATGTCCCTAGTCTCGCTACCAGACGCGGGCGGGCAGTGTTGTGACGTCGAAGATGGATTGGGAGGATTGAAATCAACACAGATATAATAGAAACCTGACAAGTAGGTTTAGATACGCACAAGGAGGAAAGCGATGGGATGGCACACTGACCTGCAAAGCTAGCACCATTTATGTCTTGCACGCGATGGTCAGGAACCAAAAACCTCTCTTTCCACCTCATAAAAACCGCACCACGATCTCGGTCTGGTATGTTCAAATGCGGTTTTCTGAGCTGTGACTTGACATTTCGAAAAGCGGGAAAGCGTCCCCAATGCACGAGGTCTTCCTGTTCCGTAGCGCCCCAATTTTGGGTCAAGAAACCGTATCGGCTGCCTATGATCTCGGCGTCGAAATAGGTCGTGAGTTCAGGCCAATCATCGGTTAAGCCTCGTATCCGTAGATATCCGCAGAGGAAAGACGACGAAAAGTCTACGTCCTGTTGCAATATTAGGTGAAGGAAAACCTATCAAAAGTTGTATACAGCACATACAACGATGGTGACCATCACATCATAACTATTACGCCCACTCTTCTGTGTTCCTTGGAAGATGGCGCCGGGGTAAAGGCAGTAGTGTCCTTGTGGGCGAATCCGTAATCGTGTTATGTCCGTCAGCGGGTCATATGAGATAGAATTATGTGGGTAATGGCAGGGGGTGGTCGTGGTGAGAACGGGAGAGGGTAAATTATGGGCTTGGTGGTGTGGATGGAGAGTGGGGGAGTGGATGGGCCTGGGATATAGCGATGCCTTTCGCTTGGAATGTGTGGTCGTGGAGTCTTGATATGATCGTGCGAGGTTGGATGGAGAATCCAGAGGGATCTCATCGTCGTGCGAGGGAGATTCTAGAGCAGCTCTCGTGTGCTGGAAAGATGTTCCATAGAGATAGAGATTGCGGAAGCTGGATGCAGCTCTTGTTGACAAGTGCTCTCGACAGGTAATGCAGACGATTGGGTCTGGTTCAGGGAGGAATACGGAGGGGATGAGAGTTGACTGGCAGGCTGCGCAGACTTTCGTCTGAGAGGGTTGCTGGTCGTGAAGGAGCTGTTCGACGGGTACTGGATTGTGCGAGGGCATAGTGTGAGGCAAGGGTTGCGCACGTGCTTATTATTATTTAATTAAATTACTACTTTACTTCTTTATCATCACCTTTTTCAACATCCTCATTCTCGGTTTCCCCATCACGAACCACCGTGCGGTGCAGTGAGTACTTGCGTAAGAACAGCACTATTGGCCCGGCCATTCACCCATCAGAATGCGTTGCGTCCATCCCCAGAAATAACGTACCCATCAAGAAGCTCGCACCGATGATAGGCGTAACCACCAACCAGATCGTGCTAATCGAACGCGCATAAGCATTTATGATCTCTGCGCGCTTCACGGCATCCTGCAAGTTCAGCGTCGTAAATTTAGCAAGCAAGGCGACGTCAACCCCATCAGCACTCCACCCACAGGAATATCCTTCAGTTTCTTGACGCTCTCGTTCAGCCCTCCCGGCGACGTGTCAATAGAGACATCTGGGATCTTACTGATCTTTCGGCGAATGACCTGGTTCAAAGGTCAACAAGTACTGAGCAGAGGGATCCACGCTGCTTACGCTCGAGAAGACGGCTTGTCCGACGGATATACCGACAGTACCTCCGATGGTTCTTTAGGACACATCATTTGAGCCAATTCTTTTTCGTCTGGATCAGAGTGACAGTGTCATTACCTGAGAAACCCAAATGTGGACGTGCTCGTCGCCATATCCTTTATGGGCATGGCAGCTTGAAGGCCAATCAATGGTACCTCGATAGGGCATCGTGAGCAACTGCGAGGCCGTGGTTATTTTTACCTCACTTGGAAAAGGCAACCAAGACCCAACGCCGCAATCAAAGGGTAGACGACCTTTTCTGCCCTAAATCATCGTTAACAACGCTTCCATCCTCATCATGAGTCATGCACGTACGGCGAAGATGTGCCGTCCAGCATATACATGAGGCCGAGTCCAATTGTGAAGATTGCATAAGCAGCCCACATTGTCGGGCAGTATTGACCCGTGCGAGAGACCAATATACCAGAAAGGGCTGATGTCAGTGCACCTCCTAGAGAGTAAGGCAACATTCTGCAAAATCCATGAGGCTTTCATCACGTCAGACAGTATTATAATAATTTACTGCACCCCAGCTTTCGTTGCGGAGGCGCCAAGTATTTGATAATAGAAAGGCAGATAATATGCACCTGTGCGAAGCCGGAAGAGAGGTCAGAGCTTAGGATGTTTTTGTGTCTTAAAAGTTGGACGGACCGGCAAAAAAAGCCAACGCATGGAAAAATGTCGTGATCAGAATAATTCCCGTCGTCCTGGTCTGGCATAAAATAAGAAGGCGACATGTAGGAATAGATAGGTATATGAGATAGTACCTGGAACAAGCGGGGAGGGATGATTGCCGACCGTTTTGTGAATAATTCATTGATAGCTCCAGCTACTAAAAAGACAGATCCAATGACCAGAAGAACTACAGTTTTCGGAGAGGACCCTGCACAAACATTTGGTTAGTCACAGTGCTCGAAGAGATGGATTACGAAGAAGCTCACAGGACGTCTGGCTAAAATTGAATCCGAGCAAAAGAGAGACCACGCCGGCGACTATGAATCCCAATCCAATGAAGTCAAATTCTTGCACATGTTGCTGGAGGCTTCTTCCTTGGTGGGGGTTCAAATTGAGGAAGAAAAACAAGATGAGAGCAGCTACTCCGCCAGTTGGGCTGCCAACACTTCAGTGTGTAATCGCCAAAAAAAAAGTAAACCACCTTACAGATTAATAAAGAAGCACCTCCACGGTCAAAAAGAAACATCAGGACGGGGTGGGTTGAAACGTCTGTATACATACCATCTCCAAGAAACGTGGTCAGTGAAAACCTGTTGAACCAAATCGATAAACGATAGCTGTCAACTCATAGGCGCAGGCACTGACTCCTCCAATAAGAGGCCCAACAACACTGCCAGAGCCGGATGAGAAGATGCCAAGAGGTGTTTGTTTGGAATATATGCGTTACCTGGCAATACCCCAAGTAGCCCCTATGAGTCCGCCATATTTGCCCCGGCTGGGAAAATAAAATCCTTTGGTAAAACGAAAGAGCCAAACGATACATACTCGCGCAGTGGAACAATATCACTAATCGTGATGTTTATCTGCATGAAGCTTAGCTTAGACAACTGTATGAGAAAGTTTTCTACCAATTGCATGATCCCGCCGCCTCCGATGCCCTGGACAGCTCTAGCTATAATGAGCCATATCTTTAAAGAGGTCAGTCAGGGATTGATTTTGATTTTCATGGAAGGATGAGCTTTACCATGGTCTGCGCGGCTCCACATAGCGCTGACCCGACCTATTTATACCGTAAGGTTGAGTGGGACCGTTATCAAGGAAGCAGACATACCAGGAAGGTGGTGATTGCAGCGTAGAGGATGGGTTTTCGTCCGATCAGGTCTGACAACTTCCCGTAAAGAGGAGATAAACTTGATCAGGAAACGTGAGAGAGTGAATGCGGAATGAATTAAATGAATACAGACGTAGCCGCTGCTAGTAAGTATGAACTGGAAACGAAAAAAGGCAGAATATCACTCAGAGAACGCCCATAGAAGACCGGACTTACCTGCCGACCCAACTGTAGTTCGAACCACCACCAAGATCGCTGACGATGGTTGGCAGGGCAGTCGCTACAATTGTCTGAAAGGAAATCGTTGAAGGAAACGAAACGAAACGAAACGATAGAGCGGAGACGTACCTGATCGATAGCAGCCAGGAAAACTGTCGCCATTAGGCCCGCAAAAACCTGTATTTTCGTGAGTGAAGTACAGGCCAACGAGTTCCAAGGTTGCTTACTATTGATATACGGTTCTTTGGCAACATGTGCTTCTCATCCGCCTTCCAGGATGCGCCTGGCTCTGCTTTCATAGGCCCATCTGTGTCAGTTTTCGTATCTTTCATGGAAGATATGAGGGGAAAAGGGACAGGATGGAGGTATGTCAGATGGTCAGGAACTTAAATATGAAGTCATCTGCCACGGCCCGAGATGCCGGAATGCCGTCGACGCCCCCTATGTATGCCGACTTGATCGGGTTCTGGACGAACAATTGGTCATTTCAGCTTACCTATGTGGTCAGTGCAATTCGGGGCTCGTGTGGGCCTCGACATACTTTGATCTTTCGAGTGTGCCTTGCCGCTCGGATCCAATCGACAGTGAATCGACATAGGGAATTGAAATCAAACGCTCACAAGGAAGATCATGCACTACCAAAGACTGGGTCAAGTATAAGACATTGCACCACACCGCAAGATAGCAATGTGTACATGAGTCACCATGCCATATGAACCCTATTATCCTTGGATTGCAAAATCTAGTCGAAATTTTTTGATTCGACTGGTTTACACATCTCAAGTTTGTATGCATGAATTTGGGTGAATGCTGAGGAGAAGAAAGAACTAAAAAGCCAGGCCAAAGCAATAATCCGGGATTACCCAGCTGCCAAACCTTATCTGACTCCAGATTTTCTTCAATTTCCCTTTCACCTCACTCTCATCTGCTCAATTCTTCTGAAAACATAATGACCGAACCCACTATACCCACCTTCAAGCTTGTCCTTGGTGCGTCAATCCATTCCATTTCCAGCCAAAAAGCTTGAGTTCAATACGATCTGGGCCTCCTCTCTTCATCGATGTTTCGATTTCCGCTTTGTAACACACCCCCGCCGGATATCGCTCGATTTTCTGCTGCGCTCGCGGATCTTCTCATACAACGCATAGTCGGCGATGGAGGCACGGGAAAGACCACATTCGTCAAGGTAGGCACATCGTTGACGCGGCTAGATCCCGTCCTGATCTTCTTCATCTTTCACAGCGCCACTTGACTGGCGAATTTGAGAAGAAATACATTGGTACGCAGATCTCAGCTCAACCTGCGTATCTCCAGATGGGCTGGGTTTGAGTGACCCCCGTGTGGTTTCTAACGGTGCCCTTTCAGCAACTCTTGGTGTCGAGGTCCACCCCTTGCAATTTACAACCAATTATGGAACTATCTGCTTCAATGTCTGGGATACGGCAGGCCAGGAGAAGTTTGGTGGACTCCGAGATGGCTACTACATTCAAGGACAGTGTGGCATCATCATGTTCGACGTCACATCGAGAATCACGTACAAGAATGTGCCAAATTGGCATCGTGATCTTGAGCGTGTCTGTGAAAACATTCCCATTGTGCTTTGCGGAAACAAGGTTGACGTCAAGGTTCGTACTCTCTACTCGCTGAAGTTTCAATCAAAGCTGCCCCTCTCCACCAGGAACGGAAAGTTAAAACTGGAGCTGTAACTTTCCACAGGAAGAAAAATCTTCAGTACTTTGAAATTTCGGCGAAGTCTAACTACAACTTCGAGAAACCATTCCTCTGGCTAGCGAGAAAGCTTGTCGGGTCAGCTTAATATCACCAAGTTTCTCTGATATCTTGCTCATCGTTATTATCAGTAATCCTACCTTAGAGTTCACGGCTGCTCCAGCCCTTGCTCCCGCTGAGGTCGCTGTCGATGCTAGGCTGATGGCTGTCTATGAAGACGAGCTGAAAAGGGTATAGTTTGCGTGAAATTAACTGATGTAGCTCTTCACTCATGCATGTTTTACAGGCGGAGGCTGTCCCTCTCCCAGATGATGACGAGGACCTTTGATTTGCTATCGTTCATTTATTACTATGAGGGTGTGATGAATACTGTTCGAACGAAATACATCACTACGTCGCGTGATTATGTCCCTTCAGTTTGTCTCTTTACAACATCCTTAGTTTACTGCCACCACATTTCAAGTAGTAGAATTGTCGTCAGCACTCTGACAAGGAAATTATGCATGTTATCAACTATTTTTTAGGTGTCTCGGAGGTCTCCGCGGTGGTTGACCCATCGAGACCTACGTTGATAAATGGTTTCCTAGTCAGAAACAACTAGCCTGGGCCTCGAGTGCAAATCTAACGTTGGTGTTGCCTCAATGTTGCCTCTCGATCAGAAAGAAGCAGACTTTCGGGCGAGTGCAATTGATTCCTGAATGACAGTCGTAAATTCTGGCTACGTAAGAACATAAAATACGGACAATCCTACATAAGACCTCAGTGCCGAATGAGATGATTGCCTTTTTGTCAGTCATAAATTGTGTTCATGGGAATGTCGGAAACAGGGATTACAACAAAGTTTGAGCTGGGCGGCATTCGTAACTGCAATTGTTTCAAAGATCTGGGCTCAGTGTGATTTCTGACGTGCATCAAGTTCATCTCGGAGATAGTTGCATGAATGAATAACCTGTAGCTACTTACTGTAAAGGTCGGATTTAAAAAAAAAACGAGGGCATTGCAAGGAATCAATCAGCAAAACCGATCACTGATAGAACTTGACCTCAGTCAGCGAATGCAAAACCCAACGGACAACCCACCTCTTCAGCTTACTTCGTCGATCCAGAAGAGCCTCTGCCAAGCGTCCCTGTTTACGAGCTTTCTTCAACTACACAATGTACAGCTAGCCATTAGCCTTTTACTTGAATTGTGGAGATACATACCCCGTTCTTGTCCTCCTTCGACACAACGAGGCGCCCCGCTCCCCAGGTTTGATAGAGTTTACTACGAATCATGTAATCCAAGAACAGCACCTCGGACGATTTGCACTCACTTGTTGCTTGTCTCATCAATTTTTTGGGTTTCCTCTGCCCCATCCTTCTTCTTTTCCTCCTCATTGGCCGCCTTCTTATACTTACTCTGTATCTTGACCCAGAAGCGTTCCCTGAAACCCACTTGCTCGCTATCGCCCCGCAGTTGCAAGGTTCCGCCAGCAACTTCATCGATGCTGAGGTACTTTTCATACACATTCATGAAAGCAACCATTCCATCGGGCAAAACTTCTGGCGTCCATTCTTCTTGAGGGCCTCGCGCGTCTCGGTCCGCAGAGACTAGCCCATGAGCATCGCAAGACATGAATTTGCCCTCGCCCGTGCCGGTCCGGAGATTGATTGTGGGAGAGCCTGCCACGCGAGTCACTACCCATACTTGCGAAACGTCGCTTGGGGTTCGGTCGAGAAGCATGGGAACAGGTGCGTCCTCCCCCGACTGTTCCTTGTCACATACGTAGAGAACTATGCGGTTTGTAGTAGAGTTGAAATTGATGGAGATTGGAGATGGGTCTGACGGATGGACGATAAAGGTTGGTCCTCGTATTTCATGCGGTTTTTCGGGTAAAACCCATGTCTCTGGGTTCTCGTCGTCTTCTTTCACTTTGCCTTTGATACTGCTTCCGACATCATTATCGTCTCGTTTACGCTTCTTCCTAGGTTTGTCCCCTTTGAACTTGAGCTTTGTTGAACGCACTTTGTCGGTGGACATGATCGTCAAAAATTCACACACTGAATGTTGGAACGTGATCACCACGCCATTCGTGAGAAAGTCTTTGATAACCACATTGTTGTCCCTCCAAGTCCTCTCACTGTTCTCGTCGCCCTCAAGATCTTTCCAAAAATGAAATTCAATGCCGGTCGGTACCTCTCCAAGCCATCTATACTGCCCATTGCCCGATACTCGCCCTTTGTGATGCGATTTCGAGGAGAACAGCGTTGGATGACGCACTCCTGGTGTCGATGGACTTTTGTGAGGCAATGCTAATGCTTGGTTTGTTCCCCCATTAGACGTCTCCTCCTCTCGGCGCAAGTCCCGCAAGGCGCACTTTTCTGCTCCATCTTCTATTCGGCGAAAAATCATGTCGTCCGCTCTCTCCAAAGAACTCCGTGCCAAGCACAATGTGGGTGGCGCTGATCACCGGAATCAGTCAAGTTAACACATTTTTTTTAAGGCTCGCTCGCTGCCGGTCCGCAAAGACGACGAAGTTCGCATTGTACGAGGGAAATACAAGGGGCGTGAGGGAAAGATTACGCAGGTGTATCGAAAGAAATGGGTGATTCACGTTGATCGGGTCCAGCGTGACAAGTCAAACGGCGCCACCGCTCCCATTGGCATCCACCCCAGCAACGTAGTTATCACGACAATCAAGCTGGACAAGGACAGGTGAGCCTGAATGCCTAAACTGAAGGTATCTTTCATGACCTCCATTAGGCGGGCAATCCTGGAGAGGAAGAGTTCCAGAAAGACACCTGCAGCCGGGGATGTAGAAATGGTTGACGTATGTGTTGGGAATTCATGAAGCCTTCCGGTCATTAACACAACCTCCGCAGTGATACATTGGCTCGCTGGCTTCTTCCGTATTACACACATGATCTGCCATGACTTTGCATACCGTAGGCTCAAGCCAACAAGATTGCCCTGCCACGTCTTGCACACGGGCCATATCGTTATAATCAGGACATATATGCCAAGGTACCGATCAAGAGTGCCCACAATGTCTCAGAATATGATATCTTCATCGTGGCTGCTCAGCAAATCTGTCGCCTCCTTTGACCCCTCGCCTTCTAACTCTCGACCAACCTGTTTGGCTAGGGATGCTTGGGCTGCATCTCTGGCAGCATTATCGCGCTTCTTCTTGCCCTGAACTTTCTTCAACCTAAGGACATTGTTCTATGGTAATAACGATTCATATTGATATGGCACCCACCGAAAAAATTCCTCTCTGTCCATTTCGTCCAACTCACTCATGATGTATTTGATGGTATTTTCTAGTCGTGGGATGACAACATGCTCGATGGCGTTCACTCTTCGGTTTGTTGCGCGAATAACTTCATCGAGGATCGTGAATGCGGTCTGCAGTGACGCGAGCTCAACAAGTGTTTCAATAGCCTTCGCATAAACTTCTTTGGCCTTGAGCACTTGCTGCCCTCCACGTCCCAACCCGGTAAGATTGAAGTCTGAAACGGCTGTAAGAACAAGTGGTTGAGATGAGAAGCTGTGGATACCAGAGCCAGCCACACGATCCACTTCAAACGCAGGAAGAACAACACCAGAAACATTCTCCTGCTTTGCTTTGACACGGAATGTTGCAAGTTTCGCCTGCTCTTGCACCAGATATGAGATATCCCCCGTCGCGTACGTCACCTCAGCCATCGAAAAGGAAGCTAGTTGCATGACTCGGCCCATTTTCCGCTTAGCCTAGTGCCTGGTCATTCAGCAACTATTATGTCGCCCGTTGACAAAGCTTACTTGCCTCGTCGACTTTCCGTAGAATTGTGCGAAATCGTGTCGTGAGGGCATCTCTCTTCTTAGCCAGAAGGGAGTGTCCCGTTTGCGCCCCCTTGAGGCGTAATTTCGTATTTGTGAGAGCCATCCGCGTTGCGAATACATTTTCCCGGGTTGCGCTTCCAGACATTTGAGAATGGAGTCGATGGGAGAGCAGTAAGTAGGCGTTATCAACAGAGATGCCAATCAGGATTTTTAACTGCATCAGCAAATCTACACAAATCTCGTGACCTCGTCAGCTCGTCAAAACGGTCAAGGGAACAGAACTCTGCGAAGGTGTTGTATAAGACCACGGAATGATTTTGGGCTTTTAAAAATCTTATTCTATGAGTTGTCTTTTATGATGAAAAATGGAAAGTGAAGGGGATTTTACCAGATTTGCTTCATGCAAGATCAGCACGACAATTTAGCCCTTGCAAATCATTCACAAGGTAATCCCTTATTCTGTACATTGAATGGGATGTATTTGTAGCCTATCCAATATCCCTGACCACTATAGCACCCAAAACCAATGATGAGGAAGTTGTGGAAGCTGCATTCTCTATAATTGACAGCTCTACTCGAGTAAATGTAGGTTTTTTTATTTTTTTTATTTTTTTAAACCTCAATTTATATACTGGCGCCCGATTGCAGTCCGGTCTGTACTAGGTACAAGGGGTAACCACTACTGCTAAGCAGGGACCGCAGTATGAGTAGCATGGTAGTGTAAGGCCCTCTGGGGACGAGCCCTAGACTGTAAGGGCGACCTTACGATCCAAGACTCAAACTCAGATACTTGCAAGGGAGATCCAAAGTTTAGATTGAGCAGTCTGATAAGTAATACAACACACACCTTGCAAGGGAGATCCGAAGAGAAAGTTCTAAGGATTCCCCTGCAAGCTAGCGAGATAAATAGTAAAATGAGATATGAAATAAGAGATAAAACGAGACACATGAATGATGAGCAATGATCGGGAGTAGCGATGAAGGATGAATGGAAACAAGATGAATGATAGTACCTGCGATCTGACGTGCGGAGTAGCGGATGGGGGCGGAGTCGTCGGATGCGGAGAGGCGTTGCAGGCAACTGCGCTTGCTATCATCAGCAACCTGGTCCCTTGGTTTGAGGAACCAGGTCTGAAATCCAAGGTCTTCTTTCACCATGTCCCTGATTGCTCGGACCATGGCTTCGAACCCTATCGTGCAGTGCACGACTTCGCCTCCTCGATACACATCGAGTGTGGTGAGTCAGCCTCCAGATCCCTTGATTTCAATATGAAACAATTCACGAATGACATGCTAGGCGACTGGAACAACTTGTATCAGTCCCCCAAGTATGTTGGCCATCACTACCAATTCCCGAGGATGTGCGTCAGACGCCAAGACCACGCTCGGGCCAAAAGAATGAAACCGTCCCACCTCAAGGGCGGCACATGGCTTAAGGATGTGGGTCACTCCCAATCCCTCATGGCTCAAATGGTTCGCAGCCTCACCAGTCACACCCCAATTGGCCACTATAGACATAGGTTCAATATTGGCGACAAGGTTGAACAATGCGACTGTGGTTCAGGGTCCATTGAGGACTTCGCCCACGTACTCTACAAATGTCTGCACCACCCCACCAGGCCCCCAGACATGCCCACCTTCTCAAGGAACACTCCCACGTGGGACAACTTTGGGAAATTCATTATGGATAACCCAGGGGCCTTTGCCTTTAGGGATCGTCCAACGCCCAACACAACCATTGGCGGTAGTCGCGTGGTAGCGCGCTGGGTACTAAGGGGTGCAGCCCCCTCTGGCAAGCGAACACGATCAAAGGATAAGAACCACACAGGCGCTTCTTTGGGGGGTAGGGCGCAGACACCCCCCAGCGCCGCTAACGGCCAACCTCACAAGGTTGGAGTGCTCTTGTATCACGTGGCTGAATATTCAGGTGCGCATACTAACACATTTGTTTATAACAGACTCCCCCGTCCTGGCACGAGGACTTATCAGCTCGACGGAGCTTTGCGCCGCTTGTTCTTCTTGCGTACGTAGATCCTCGGATCGATGTAGTTTACTCTATGTCAAACCCCTAGTATACTGCTATATAAATTGTTGACCAAAAAAAAAAAAAAAGAAAAAAGGATGCAAAGAGGCGGATAAGATGTTGGAGACAGCGGATATGATCAGAGGACGTCGGAGATGGTGGAATAGAAAGGAAAGGAAGAAAGGAAAGTAAAAGTAAAAAGTGAAAGTGGTTGCCCTTACATCACCCCCCCTTCAAGGCACAGTGTCTCGATGTGTCAGGCGAAACGAGTCGAATATCGCGGAGCTCCCGGATGACGTTGGTAGAAGTCGCGGACTAGGCGCGGAGCGTGGACATTGTCTTCTGCTTCCCAGGAATTCTCTTCGTAGCCATATCCCTTCCATTTGACCAAGAATTGAAGCTTGCCTCGATGCAGTCGGCTGTCCAAGAGGTTTTCAACATCATACTCCAATTCTTCTCTGACTACCGTCAGAGGCAGAGGAGAGCGGACTTGGCGTTGGAAAGGGTCGTCGGGAACTAGTGAAAGTTTGACGACATGGAATACTGGGTGAACGCGGGACATGGAAGGGGGAAGGCGAAGTTCGTAGGCATGTGTTCCGACAGGTCAGACCACTGGGAAAGGGTCTACATATCGATGTGCAAGTTTTTTTGTGGGTCGGGTGGTTTTGAGGTCTGATGAGTCTAAAAAGACCTTGTCCCCCGGGCAGAATGTCGGAGTGGTGCTCCGATGCTGGTTGTAGTATCGCGCCATGTCGTCTTTTGCCTTTGTCAGTGCTGCGTGAGCCTCCTCTAGAGCGGACTTCATCCGCTGGCTGAAATACGCTACTGCCTCGATCTCCGTCCGCTTCTCGCGAGGTTCGAATCCCATGCGTGGATGGCGGCCGGTGTCAATGTAGAATGGAGTTTGACGTGTCGATGTGTGAACATGGTTGTTGTATGCAAATTCTGCCATCGGAAGCCATTCGTCCCAATCGTCTTGACGTTCATTGACGAATAGGCAAAGGTATTGTTCCAATCCTTGGTTGACCCGCTCCATCTGTCCATCCGACTGCGGATGGTAGGCTGTCGAGGCAGCAACCTTAATGTTAAGCAGCCTGTATAGTTTGCGTGTGAACTTGGCGACAAACTGTGGTCCTCGGTGGGAGACAATGGCCTCTGGTAGTCCATGGAGTTTCCAGACATTTTGAACATAGGAGTGTGCAGTCCCGAGTGCGGAGATGTCGGAGTGCGTTGGGATGAAGTGTTCCCGCTTTCCTACTGAGTCCACTACGACCATGATAGCGTCGTAGCCGTGGGCTTCTGGTAGTTCAGTAATGAAGTCAACACTGGTTACTTGCCATCGCTCCGTGGGGACCAGTAGCGGATTGAGCTCTCTGGAGGGCGGAGTGCGTCGGACCTTGGTGCGGAGGCATGGGTCGCATGTCTTGCAATATTGACCTATTAAACAAGACATGTGTGGCCATCAGTAATTGCGCGACACCAGTTCCAAGGTTTTCCACCGTCCAGGATGTCTGGCCACCGGAGTGTCATGGTGTTGTGTGAGGATCCAATGATGCAGTTGGGGATTGTTAGGAACATAGATACGATTCCTGAAGTAGAGCAAACCTTCCGCTTGCCTCCACTCCACACTATGGATGGACCCCGCTCCGATGGTCGGAAGGGATTTGACAACCTCTGCCACACTATCTTCCAGTAACCCCTCTCAGATTCCCTGTTGGACCTGGCGGAGGACATCATGTTCTTCCCCTTGAACAGTTACCCCATGCATTGCTCACACTGCAAACAATTCTGGTCGAAGAAGGATGATGTTTTTGTTGTCCCGCGATCCGTCTCCGTGGTCCGCTTGTCGGGACAAAGTGTCGGACTTGCCCATTGACTTGCCAGGTCGATGGTGCATTTCGAAATCGAAACGAGCGAGGTATAAGGACCATCTAGCCTGTCGTCGATTTAGTTTTTGAGCTGTCATGAAATACTCAAGATTTTTGTGGTCCATCCAAATCTCCACTGTCTTCTCCGCTCCTTCAAGGAAGTGCCTCCACTCCTCCAATGCGTGGACCACTGCCAACATCTCCTTGTCGTAGATCTCGTAGTTGCGTTCCACTGGACTCAGGCTTTTGGAATAGAATGTGACAGGGTGCCACTTACCGTCCTCTGTTGGTTGGGACAGTACTGCTCCGGTTGCAAAGTCCGAGCTATCCGCTTCTATCTGCCACTCCTTTCCATGATCAGCTAAGACCAGGATCAGAGCAGATGTAATCCTCTGCTTCAACTCCGCAAATGCGGACACTTCTCCCTCCTTCCAAGACCAGAGGTGTGTTACATTCCGATCCATTCCGACGATTTCCGACCAATCCCGACACCTCCGACACCTCCGACATTTTGACTAATACTTATTATGCATACTTACTGTTATGAATCTCGTTACTACGTACATTACTTACATCCGATCATTTTACTTATGTTAAGAATCTCCGACAGCCACTCGTTATCCGACTCCGACGAAGCCACACGTCCTCCGACATAGTATTTAAACTTATGTAGAATCGTGTATTAGCTTCAGTTTGAATATCAACTTAGATTCGACATCATACCTCCCGTCCTCTTTCCGACTCTTAACTTGAGTCCGACCTCCGACCTCCGATCCTCCGATCCTCCGATCCTCCGAAATAAGGACACCAACGTATTAGCGAGGGCGCAACACACAAGTTGAAGCCAAGTCCTTGCCCCTACGTTGCACGCGCTCCGACCTTCCGACGCGTCCGATGTAGCTCCGACGTTTTGTCGATCAGTTCTTAACAGTATATTCAAACTGCCACTTGCTTATCCGTATTTCAAATTCCAGTTATGGCAGCCCGCAACACACAGAACTCCCGCGCAGCAGCAGCCGCAGCGGAAGCTTCAAACCTGCAGGACACCAGGGCGACATTTCTACATACGTTCCAAGATATTCCCGCAGAAGAATCTGCACCCAAACCTGACCCCATATCTCCGACACCTCATCTCCGAACACCTCAGACACAAGGACCTCCGATTCCTGAAGAATTCCGTCCTTTTAAATCGCCGACCTCTCCTTTTGACGATAACAATCCTTTCCGTCGCGAGCAAACTCCAAACCTCGCCGAAGCAATTATGCTTATGACGCAGGAGCTCCGACGTAGAGAGACTCCGAAAACTCCGAAAAAGAAATCGAAGGAACCCGACACTTTTGACGGTTCCGACTCTCGGAAACTCACCAGTTTCCTCGCACAATGCACGCTATATTTCCGAAACAACCCCGCTTTTGACGACGATGATAACAAAGTCAGTTTCGCTCTGTCGTACCTCCGAGGAACCGCGCTCGAATGGTTTGAGCCCACCCTCTTGGGAGAGTCCGACGACGACTCTGTCTGGTTGGACGACTGGTCCGCCTTTGTGCACATCCTCCGATCCGAATTCGGACCTATCAATCGGACCGGAGAAGCAGAGGATAGCCTGGATCACCTTCGGATGCGCGACAATCAGAAGATCCTACGTTACAACGTGGACTTCAAACGTCTTTCCGCTCGCACGCAGTGGGATGATGGCGCGCTCCGATATTGGTACTATACCGGTTTAGCGGAACACATCAAGGACATTTTGGGGACTTTTCCCAAACCAAAAACTCTCGCCGAGTTGAAAGTAATGGCCCATAACATTGATGCTCGCTACTGGGAACGTCAACGCGAGAAATCGCGCTCCTCCGACAAATCTACTCCGAAATCCGACAAATCCGACAAATCTGACAAAAAACAGACCCCCACTTCATCATCCTCCAACAACAACTCCTCATCGTCTAAACCCAACTCGCAACAACAACAAAAATCGTCATCCACCTCTCCGAAATCCGCCCTCTCCGACAAACTTGGCAAAGATGGGAAATTAACTCCCCAAGAACGCCAACGACGATTTGACAATAATTTATGCATGTTTTGCGGCAACGTTGGTCATCGGGCTTCCGACTGCTCGAAGAAATCGTCTTCTAACGCCAAAGCAAAAGCCCGCGCGGCCCAAGCTGAGGACAAATCGGAGAAGACGACCGAGTCAAAAAAATAGTAAGCAGTCCTCAGATTCCAGCACGTACTGGGGATTGCGTTGACTCCTTTCGTGCACCTTTGGAAACCCTCCGACTCAATGCGTCCGCTCTCTCAAATCCGAACTCTCTATGTATTGATTTGATATCTCCGACCTTTTCCGATTCTCTTCCGATAAAGACTCTTATTGATTCTGGTTCTACACATTGCTTCGCAGATACCAGATTTATTTCTTCTTTAAACTTATCTCCGACTCCGATTCCTTCACCTATGGTTTTGAAACTTTTTGACGGTTCTTCAAATACGTATATCACACAATCTATCGATCTTCCTCTCCGATTTCCTTCCGGTGAACTTCTGACCGTCGCATTTTACGTGACAACCCTCGATTCGTCTTGTAATTTGGTTCTAGGACACAACTGGCTCACCCACTACAATCCGTTGATTGACTGGGTATTGGGCAGTATCTTATTCCGTTCTACGTTACCCGACACTCCGAGTCCGACTCCGACGTCGACTGCTGAGGCAGCTCCGCCACCTCTGCAGTGTCCGCCCTCTCCGATGGGCACCTCCGATCCGCTCACTCCGAACACCTCCGACCTGCCACAGATTACCATGGTCAATGCAGCCGCATATCTCCATGCATGTAAAGCTCCTGGGGCATACGCTTTCCGCGTTCACCTCTCCGACATCTCCGCCAATTCTGCGTCTGTCTCCGACGACGCTCCCGACCTCTCTGGCATACCCGAGGAATACCACGATTTTGCTGATGTATTCAGTAAGAAAAAAGCCGACACCCTTGCACCCCACCGACCATACGACCTCAAAATCAATTTGGAGGAAGGTACTTCCCCTCCGATTGGTCCGATGTACTCACTCTCGCAATCCGAACTTGGATCCCTCCGAGACTTCATCGATGAGCACCTCAATATCAGTTTCATCAAACCTTCTAGTTCACCTCACGGCGCTCCGATCCTCTTCGTCCGAAAGAAAGATGGATCACTCCGACTATGCGTCGACTACCGAGGCCTGAACAAAATCACGAAGAAGGACCGATACCCACTTCCGCTCATCTCCGACCTCTTAGCCACTGCCGGAAAAGCACGCGTTTATACCACCATAGACCTCCGACACGCATACCACCTAGTCCGCATCGCTGAAGGTGATGAATGGAAAACTGCATTCCGCACTCGCTATGGATCATTTGAATGGTTAGTCATGCCATTCGGATTGTCTAACGCACCTGCAGCCTTTCAACGTTTTATGAACGACATCTTCTCCGACCTTCTGGACAACTGCGTTACCGTTTACCTCGACGACATCCTGATCTACTCCGACAACCCCGAGGAACACAAAAAACATGTCCGAGAAGTCCTCCGACGACTCCGACAACATGGTCTTTACGCCCGTGCCGACAAGTGCGATTTCTCTGCTGAAACTGTAGAATATCTTGGATTTATCCTTTCTCCTGACGGACTCAAAATGTCGGAAGCGAAAGTCAAGATTATTCAGGATTGGCCTGAACCGCGCAGAGTGAAGGACGTCCAGTCCTTTTTAGGTTTTGCAAACTTTTACCGACGTTTCATTCCATTCTATTCCAACATCACTATTCCACTCACTCGTTTAACCAGGAAACATGCCACTTGGCTGTTCTCCGACGACGCTCGAACCGCTTTTAATGACCTGAAAAAGGCATTTACCACCGCTCCGATCCTGACACACTGGATCCCCGACTCTCCGATAATTGTCGAAACCGACGCATCCGACTATGTCCTAGCGGCTATTCTGTCGATAGTCACCTCCGACAATGAAGTCCACCCCGTCGCATTCCATTCCCGCACCTTCACGGCCCCCGAAGTAAACTATGACACCCACGATAAGGAACTTCTTGCCATCTACGAAGCGTTTAAAATTTGGCGCCATTACCTCGAAGGCTCCGGTACTCCGATTGACGTCGTTACCGACCACAAAAATCTCGAGTATTTTGCCACCACCAAAGTTCTTTCACGCCGACAAGTCCGATGGTCGGAATACCTTTCTCAGTTCAACCTCGTCATCCGATTCTGCCCCGGCCGATTGGGAACTAAACCTGACTCTCTAACTAGACGTTGGGATGTCTATCCTAAAGGGGGAAATAGCGACTACGTCGACATCAATCCGACCAACCTCCGACCAGTCTTTTCGCAAGAACAGCTCTCCGCTTCAGTTCGCGCGACTCAACTCCTTGAGCCCGTCCTCCGTGCAACCATTATCATGGACACAGAAAAGCTTCACCACGACATACTCACAGCACTCCCTTCCGACACTCTTTACGACACTCTTTCTAAAAATCCTAAACCCCGCTGGTCTCTCGACCCCGATGGTTTCCTCCGACATGACGATCGGATATACGTTCCCGACTCCGACGACCTCCGACTCCGAGTCCTACAGCACAAGCACGATCATATGCTTGCTGGACACCCAGGTCAGAACAAGACACTCAGTCTCATTCAGCGTGATTATACCTGGCCCGGAATACGAGATTTCGTTAAACACTATTGCAAGTCATGTACCACTTGCATGCGATCGAAGCCACAAAGACACAAGCCTTACGGCCTACTCAAACAGCTTCCGATCCCCGAACGTCCTTGGAATTCTATCTCAATGGATTTCATCGAGACCCTTCCGACCTCCGACAACTTTGATTCAATCCTCGTTATCGTTGACCGATTAACGAAACAAAGTATTTTCATTCCAACAACAATTCACTGCACCTCCGAAGACCTTGCCGTACTCTTCGTATTGCATGTCTTCTCTAAACACGGCGTCCCCGAACATATCACCTCCGACCGCGGCCCCGAATTCGTCTCCCGATTCTTCCGATCTCTCGGAAAGGCTCTAAACATGACCCTCCACTTCACCTCCGGTTACCACCCCGAAGGCGATGGCCAAACCGAACGCACTAACCAGACCCTCGAACAGTACTTGCGGATATTCTGCAACTACCAACAGGACAACTGGTCCGCTCTCCTTCCGATTGCGGAGTTCGCGTACAACAACGCACCTAGTGCTACCACTGGCATATCTCCCTTCTTTGCTAACAAAGGTTACCATCCGAACATTACTGTTCACCCGGAACGAGACCTCGCCTCTTCCCGAGCCCGATCCTTTGTGACCGACTTAGACGAACTTCACCAAGAACTGAAAGCCACCATCTCCGACGCCCAACAACGCTACCAGAAGTCCTCCGACAATAATCGGATCGCACCTCCGATATTTTCTGTCGGACAGCAGGTTTTCGTCAAAGCACAGTTCTTCCGCACAACACGCCCATCCAAGAAACTCTCAGAAAAGTACTTGGGACCATACGAGATCATTGCACAACCCGGCACACACTCCTTTACCCTCCGACTCCCCGACACATTCCGCGGTGTTCACCCCGTCTACCACGTCTCCATGCTTGAACCCGCAACTCCGAACACCATTCCGAATCGGACCCAACCTCCGCCTCCTCCGATTGACATTGACGGAGAACTTGAGTACAAGATCGCTGAAATAGTCGACTCAAAGATCGACCGACGACGTAGCTGCAAGCTACTATATTTCGTCCGTTGGTTAGGATATGAAAACACTGATGAAGAATTCTCTTGGCTACCAGCCAATGAATTGGAAAACACCCCCGAGCTTGTCTCCGACTTTCACTCCGCTTATCCCGACAAACCGGGTCCGCTCACATCGCTCTGAAACAAGAAAAAACAAGTACTATTTCTATCTACTTAGTACGTTGTTTCTTGTTCGACGGACCCTCCTCCTTGTCCGACTCCTCCTTACCCGACTCCGCCTTCTCTGACGGCTCCGAAATCGACATGTCGGAATCGTCCGACAGCTCCGGCAACTCCAACCTTTTCCTATTCACCATGTCCTTCCTAATCCTTCTCGCAATCCTCTTCTCCAGTCTCAACTCGTGCGTCTCCTCCGCCGTATCCATCTCCGACTCCGACCCTTCCTCCGACACCTCCGGCGACTTGGGTTGGTACTCGGTGTTCACCGAGCCTTCGACTGCTGTTAGCAGTCGCCTCACCTGCCTCGTCTCCGCCAGTATCATCTTGAGGACACCCAAGACGGTGTCCTCCGACCCACTCTCCGACGGCATCTCCGACGCCTTTTTCTTCCCCTTAACCACCTTCACCGTTCTCTTCACCTCCTTCACCTCCGACTTCCCCTCCGACGCTCCGACCTCGCACTTCTTCTTGTCTTTGATACAACCCCTACAGGACGACTTATTCCTAAAACAAAAGGTTAAAACAGAAGAAAATAACCAAAGAGGAACTTACTCATCGCGTTCGCATTCGACGCCCTTCACAATGCACCTATCACAGGTGCCGACCCCGACCCCGACTCCCGACCCCTCTCCAACCATCGCCGACACTTCCTCCACCTTCCTCTTCTTCGTCGTCTTCTTCTTCTTCTCCGCCTGCGGCTCCCCCGACCCCTTGCTCGATGTGCCTTGCGCAGCGGCCACTTCATCGGCCCTCTTCTGAGCCGTCAGCTCCGACACCCGACGCATCTCCTCTGCTACCCACATCTCCTCCGCTAATCGCGCCGCCTCCGCAGTCCTCTCTTCCTCCGCTCTCCGCTCCTCCTCAGCCTTCCTCGCAGCCTCCTCCTCCGCTGCTCGCTTTTTCGCCTCCACCTCCGCGAGCTTAGTCTGCAGCGCCTCCATCTCCTTTTGAAAATCGGATGCCGACATATTGAGGGGTTTTCGGAAGAGTTTTAAAACAAAAAAAAAAAAAGAATGGGGGAACAAGAAGAAAGAACCACTCAGACGGTATTTTCAACCAACGCATCACATGACGCAGTTCACGCGCACCGACCACCTAGGTCCTTAGGCCTCATGGGTTCGGCCCTAAGGGGGAAATACTGTTACATTCCGATCCATTCCGACGATTTCCGACCAATCCCGACACCTCCGACACCTCCGACACCTCCGACATTTTGACTAATACTTATTATGCATACTTACTGTTATGAATCTCGTTACTACGTACATTACTTACATCCGATCATTTTACTTATGTTAAGAATCTCCGACAGCCACTCGTTATCCGACTCCGACGAAGCCACACGTCCTCCGACATAGTATTTAAACTTATGTAGAATCGTGTATTAGCTTCAGTTTGAATATCAACTTAGATTCGACATCATACCTCCCGTCCTCTTTCCGACTCTTAACTTGAGTCCGACCTCCGACCTCCGATCCTCCGATCCTCCGATCCTCCGAAATAAGGACACCAATGTATTAGCGAGGGCGCAACACACAAGTTGAAGCCAAGTCCTTGCCCCTACGTTGCACGCGCTCCGACCTTCCGACCTTCCGACGCGTCCGACGTAGCTCCGACGTTTTGTCGATCAGTTCTTAACAAGGTGCCCTTTCTTTGTGAGCTTGAAAAGAGGGCGCGCGATGTCCGAAAACCCTTCAATAAAACGGTGATAGAAGTTAGTGAATCCTAGAAAGGACTGTACTCCTCAGACGTTTGTCAGAGCAGGCCACTCTGTGACCCCCGCTACCTTCACTGGATCCATCTCTACGTGTCCTTGTTCAATAATAAGGCCTAGGTATTCAATGCTGTTGAAGTTCCACCTGGGCGCTAGCCACAGATGTACTGAGCAACACAGCTACAGTGGAAGTACTCTACTCTACCATTCTAGTCACTTACTTGGATTGGAAAGGGTGAGGCTGGTGAGAGTGGTTGAGGCTGGTAAGAGCGATGGAGCTGGTTAAGAGTCAAGAGACAACTTGTTGATATTGACAGTTTCCTGGTCTTATATACCGTACTACTGTTTGTACCAACCAAATAAGTATGTAATTGAAGATGTCTAAGGTCACGTGATATAATCTAATCTAATCTAATCTATGTGATGGAAAAGTTTCAACACCCCCCTGTTAAGTAGGTGAAAAGTCGGAGCTTCATCGGAGTCCGTCGGAGGTCGGATGTAGGACTGAGAGCGGAACGACGAAGGGGAGGGACATGGCTTCAACGTATGTGTTGTGCCGCCGTTTGTTGGATAAGGTGTCCCAACTTCAGGAGGTTGGAGAAGAGGTCGGAGGTGTGGAGGTCCTCGGAAAGATCTCGGTGAGAGACACATTGACGTGGAAATGGTCGGACGACGTCGGAGTTGTGACTTGGACACAGTACTGAGCTCGTCGAAGGGTAACGATGGAGGAAGAGCAGTAGATGAGGATGTCATCGGCGTATTGTACCACAGCGAGGATCTCTGGCATGAACGGGGAGTAGAGGAGTGAACTTTGTTGATATTCAAACTGAGGAACTACAGGTATGGTACGAGCTTAAATATCTAAATGTGATTACTTTACGGAGATGGTCGGAGTAGGTCCGGAGTTGCGGCGTAAGTTGCCAGCGACTGTAACGAACATCAGAGATGTCGGTTAGTGGACCATGTGGAAAAGGCGATGCATAAGTAAACGGGAATATGAATATGAAATGCATAAAGGCATGGAGTTATGAATATGAAATGCACGATGGCAACGTGCGGAGATGCGGAGGTAACGGATGTCCAGAATGTCGGAGGACTATCGGAGTGGATCGGAGATTCGGAGACGGATATAACAGTATTCCCCTCTTAGGTCTGACACCCATGGAAGACCGCGAGAAAATAAACAAGGTCATGTGGTCTCGGTTATTTAACGGAGATGAGCGGCTTCAAGGGTTTCTTCCAGTTACCACCAACATGCCCCAAGGCTCGAGCACGCAGCCCACCCGATCCAGCGCCAACCTAGACGACTCTGAAGAGGAGCTCCTGCGCTGTCTGGCACAGATACACAAGGAGAAGGAGGAGGCGGAGGCAAGGAAGAAGGCGGAGGCCGAGAGGAGGGCGAGGGAGGCAGAGGCGAAGAAGAAGGCAGAGGCGGAGGCGAAGGCGGAGGCGGAGCGGAAGAAAACAATGAAAATGGGGAAGCAGAGGGCGGAGAGCGGAGCGGAGGAGTCGGAGGTCCGGGGGGAGGCGTGTCAGGCCTGTGCGCAGGCGAAGGTGGAATGCAAGTGGGCATTGTGAGTACCCACTTCTCCATTTTCTTTTTCTTACTGACAATCTCCTTAGGCAGGGAAAGGGCACTGCATGCCAGCGGTGCAAGGACAGCAAACGGGTATGCCTGAAGGCCGGCGAGACACGGGCGAAGCGGAAACGGGGAAAAACGGAGGAGGCCGTCGCGGAGGTTGCGGGCCCGAGCGGGGCGAAAAGCTGCTGCGGCGCAGGGGTCGCGGAGGAGCTCCGGGAGCTCCGGGAGGCTCTGGAGGAGAGAGAGGAGCAGTTGGCGAGGGTCGGTTGGGCGCTGCTCCGGCAGCTGCAAATTTTAAACAACCACCTCGCCTACCGGAACTTCTTGCTGGAGGCGGCGGCTCCGGAGTCGGAGGATGACGGAGGGGAGGCGAAAAGTGCAGAAGAGGATGAGGAAGAGGACGAGGAGAAGGACGAGGGGTTGGACGAGGGGGAGCTTGCGGAACTGCAAGCGGAGAAAATGGAGGAGGAGAAAAAGCAGGCGAGGAAAGCGGAGGAAGAAACAGGGGAAAAAACGGAGGAGTCGGAGGAAGGGTCGGAGGATGAGGGTCCGCCGGCCAAAAAGGCCAAAACCCAGTAGCCCCTCCCCCCTCTAGTTTCTTTTTATTATTTTTATTATTTTTTGCAATATGAGAGTCTTGCGCGGTTCTATAGGTGTGATAAGGGGCCTGGTTTCTCCGGATACACGGAGTGGAAGTCCGCGACTAAGTCCGTCGTGTGTTCGAGTTCCGTGGCGGGTAGCCAGGACTGTTCCTCATCAGTTCCTTCATAGCCTAGCCAACGGACTAGGTAGAGCAGTTTGCAAGAACACCGACGATCCAGTTTGGTGTCAAGGATTTCGGCGATTTCGTATTCCACTTCTCCTTCAATGTCGATCGGAGGAGGCGGAGTTACTGTCCGGTTCGGAATGTCGTTCGGAACAGAAGGCTCCAGCATGGAGATGTGGAAAACGGGGTGAACACCGCGTATGGTGTCCGGAAGTTGGAGGGTGTAAGAGTGTGTACCATTCCTGGCAAGGATGTCAAAGGGGCCAAGGTACTTTTCAGACAGCTTTTTGGAGGGTCGTGTAGTGTGGAAAAACTTAGCCTTCACAAAAGCTTGCTGTCCTACTTCGAGCGGAGGGGGCGGAGCACGCCGGAGATCGGCGGGGCCTTGATAACGTCGTTGAGCTTCTAGGATTGTAGATTTGAGTTCTTGGTGAAGCTCGTCCAGGTCTACGACGAATTGTCGGGCACGGGCGGATGCGAGGTCGCGCTCCGGATGGACGGAGAGGTTCGGATGATAACCTTTATTGGCGAAGAAGGGCGAGATCCCAGTCGTAGCACTCGGAGCATTGTTGTACGTGAACTCCGCAAGCGGAAGTAGCTCGGACCAGTTGTCCTGCTGATAGTTGCAGAAAATGCGGAGGTACTGTTCCAAGGTTTGGTTGGTACGTTTGGTTTGACCGTCGCCTTCAGGATGGTAGCCAGAGGTGAAGTGCAGAGTCATGTTGAGGGCTTTTCCGAGGGAGTGGAAAAAGCGGGAGACGAACTCCGGGCCTCGGTCGGAGGTGACATGTTCCGGTACTCCGTGCTTGGAGAACACATGCAGGATGAACAAAGTGGCTAGATCTTCGATCATAGTCAGAACAAAAATGCTTTGTTTTGTCATTCGGTCAACAATAACAAGGATTGCATCAAAACCGCTGGAGGTCGGAAGTGTCTTGATGAAGTCCATGGATATGGAGTTCCACGGAAGGTTCGGAACTGGGAGTTGCTTCAGCATACCATAGGGCTTGTGGCATTGAGGTTTAGAGCACATGCAAGTGGTGCAGGATTTGCAGTACTTTTTGACAAAGTCTCAAACACCAGGCCAAGTATAATCTTGTTGAATGAGACTAACTGTCTTGTTCTGTCCGGGGTGTCCGGAGAGAATATGGTCGTGCTTGTTGCGGAGGGTGCGGAGCCAGAGGTTATCGGAGTCGGGGACGTAAATGCGACCACTATGACGGAGGAAACCGTTGGAGTCTACGGACCAGTGCGGTTTGGGCTCCTTGAGATGGTCGGCATAGATTGGGTCGGATGGGAGTGAACGGAGGATGTTGGAGTGCAACTGTTCAATGTCCATTATGACTGTGGCGCGGAGAACAGGGGTGAACAACTCCGTAGCTCGGAGAGATGCGGACAGCTGTTCTTGGGAAAAGACTGGTCGGAAGTTGCTTGGATTTACCGATGCATAGTCGCTATTCCCCTCTTTGGGATAGACGTCCCATCGTCTAGTCAAAGAGTCCGGTTTGGTACTGAGACGTCTGGGGCGGAAGCGAATCAAGAGATTGAACTGAGAGAGGAACTCGGACCACCGGGCCTGTCGGCGGGTGAGAACCTTTGTAGTGGCAAAGTACTCCAGGTTCTTGTGGTCCGTGACAACATTGATCGGAGCAGCAGAGCCTTCAAGGTAATGTCGCCATACCTTGAATGCTTCATAGATAGCAAGTAACTCCTTGTCATGTGTGTCGTAGTTGAGTTCCGGGGCAGTGAAGGTGCGGGAGTGGAACACTACTGGGTGTATCTCCTCGTCGGAGGTCCGGATGGACAAAATAGCACCAAGTGCATAGTCAGAGGCGTCTGTCTCAATGATAATAGGTCGATCAGGAATCCAATGAGTGAGGACCGGTGCTTTGGTAAAAGCGAGCTTCAACTCGTTGAACGCACTCTGTGCGGAGTCGGAGAAACAGAACGGAGTACCCTTCCGGGTGAGTCGGGTGAGCGGAACAACGATGTCCGAATAACCGTGGATGAAACATCGATAGAAATTTGCGAATCCAAGGAAAGACTGTACGTCCTTCACTTTCCGAGGTTCAGGCCACTCTTGAATGGTCTTCACCTTGGTTTCGGACATGCGGAGACCGGAGGGAGAAAGGATGAAACCAAGATATTCGACTGTGTCGACAGAAAATTTGCACTTGTCGGAGCGGACGTAAAGTCCGTTCTTGCGGAGACGTCGGAGAACTTCCTTGACATCGTCGGGGTGCTTGGTGGGGTCGTCGGAGTAAATGAGAATGTCGTCGAGGTAGACCACCACTGTAACATCGAGGAGGTCACTGAAGATATCATTCACAAATCGCTGAAAAGCGGCAGGGGCGTTGGATAGTCCAAAAGGCATAACAAGCCATTCAAACGATCCGTAACGAGTGCGGAAAGCGGTTTTCCATTCATCTCCGTCGGCAATGCGGACAAGATGATATGCATGCCGGAGACCGAGAGTGGTATAAACACGCGCTTTTCCGGCAGTGGAAAGGAGGTCGGAGATGAGCGGAAGAGGGTATCGATCCTTCTTGGTAACTTTGTTCAGGCCCCGATAGTCGACGCACAGGCGGAGGGAACCGTCCTTCTTTCGGACAAAGAGGACCAGAGCACCATGCGGAGAGCGAGAGGGGCGAATGAAACCAATGGCCAAATGTTCGTCTATGAAGTTTCGCAGGGCAGATAGTTCGGATTGTGAAATGGAGTACATAGGGCCAATAGGGGGAGTCGATCCATCTTCGAACTCGATGCAGAGGTCATACGGACGATGCGGAGTGAGGGTGTCTGCTTTTGTCTTGCTAAAAACATCAGCAAAATCATGATATTCCTCTGGGATATGGGAGAGGTCCGGAGGTTCCTCAGACATATGTAGAAACGGATTGGGCGGAGATCGTGTGGTCAGAGAGGTGAATTCAGAAGGATTGGGCACCTGGAAGTTTGCAAGCGCGCACAAATGCGGCTGCATTTATCAATGCAATATTCGGGACAACGTCCGGAGTAGCAGCGGATGTGCCGGAGTCGGAGGTCGGAGTATCGGGAGAGGTCTGCGGAGGTAGCGGAGCTGACCTGGCAGAAGACGTCAAGGTCGGAGACTCCTTCAAGAGCTGTGGACGGAAAGTAATACTGCCCAATACCCAGTCAATCATAGGATTGTAGCGGGTGAGCCAGTTGTATCCAAGAACCATAGAACAGGAGGAATTGAGCGGAGTCACGTAGGCTGTAATGGCCATATATTCACCGGAGGAAAAGTATACAGGGAGATCAACCGCCTGAGTAATGACGGAGTTGGATGTTCCGTCAAATAATTTAAGTTCGATCGGAGGTATGGAGGTGAAAGGGAGTTTATAGGATGAAGCATAACGGGAGTCAATAAAACAATGAGTAGAGCCGGAGTCCACAAGGGCGGCCATCGGAGAAGAATCGGAGATAAGCGGAGATGTAAGTCGGACACGGAGGGAATTGGGATCGGAAAGAGCGGAAGCGTTGAGTAGAGCGGTAGTACGGATGGGTTCAACGCAGTCCTCAGGCCGTACAGAGTCCTGTGGACTGCCCGCTAATTTTTTGTTTCGTCCGTGGTCTTGGCTTGGGCAGCGCGCGCCTTAGCCTTAGAGGCGGAGGACGAAGACTTCAGGCAATTTTTCGCAACGTGTCCAGCTTTGCCACAAAACATACAGAGGTTGTTGTCAAAACGGCGTTTGCATTCCTCCGGAGTTAGCTTTCCGTCTTTTCCGAGTTTGTCGGAGATGTCGGACTTGGGAGTGGAGAAAGGCTTTGACTGTTTGCCCTGGTTCTGTGTCTGCAGTTTGGCTTTGGAGTTTTTATCGGAGTTTGCGGAGGGGGTTTTCGCTTCGGATTTGTTGGATTTGGATGCGGATTTGTCGGAGCGGGATTTCTCGCGATGACGTTCCCAGTGGCGAGCATCAATAGTCTGTGCTAGTGTTATGCTTAACAGACCGTTCCAAGGTTCGGGCAGAGTATGCAGGAAGTGGAAAGGCGAAGAGCAAAGTGATTGCTAAATCTAAGGAATGTAGCTATGGTACATGGGGTTTATATAGTACTGGCTACGAGCGGTAGCGAGTGAGTCAGTAGCTGCGGAAGGCAGTGCGGATGAGTCAGTAACTGCGGAAAGGCAGTGCGAAGTGAGTCAGACAACTGCGGACTGAGTAATCCCTACTGCGGAGTGCGAGTCAGCGCGAGAGTGAAGTATACTAAAGGAGAATGGTAGAGTAAAGGTAAATGAATAAGCGGTCCGATGAGTCAAAGAAATAACGAAGGTACAATGCAAGGGAAAAGTGCGTAACATACAAACCGGTAAGTCCGTAACATGTTCCCCTCCTCAAGCTCTGTGTCCTCACAGAGTCATTGTCCCCATCCTCCGGCATCGTCGTTGTTTGTCCAGGAGCCATTCTCCTTGAGGCTCCAATCGTCTATTAGCTCTTCGTTGATGGCGACGGCGAGCTCGAGACTCCGGACGGCTAGTTGGATGCGCCGGTTTTCAATGACCAGCGTACGGGTGTAGTTCCCGAGGATTTGTTTTTCTTCGGGGGTTGGTGCGACGGGGAGGTCAGATAAAGAATGGAGGCGGATGTGCATCTGTCGATGCAGGATGTCGGCGAGCGAGGCTTCTAGTGCATGGATCTGGTCTCTCATGGAGAGGGCTTCACCCATGAGGGCAGTGATGGCGGGGTTGGTTTCAGTGGATGTGGTGGTGGCGGTGGACATGGTGCAGAGGATGTTGGAGAGATAGAGGAAGAATGGAGTAGCTATATTGAAGACGGAGTGGAGAACTCGGTGGGTTTTTGACTGGTGAGGTCGATGCTGTTGCTGATTTCAACAGGTGTCTTTTATCGTGGACGTGACGGGTTCTGCCGATGGAAATCACGGATCAAATCTTGAGTGTTCTGAACATTAGCTCGCGGTTCCCATGTGTTCTCTTCTGGGCCATATCCTTCCCACTGGACGAGGTACTGGATCTTTCCGCGGAACTTTCGAGAGTCCAGGATCGTAGACACATGGTACTCTTCTCGTCCTTCGACGATGATCGGATCAGGGGCTGGTTTCTTTTTCTGGATGGCGTACTTCAGATCAGGGGCTGGTTTCTTTTTCTGGATGGCGTACTTCGGAGTTTCATATGGTGACAACAGGGTCTCGTTGAACACAGGGTGAATCATCTTCCAAGTCTTCGGAAGATCAAGAAGGTACGCGCTAGCTCCTTTCTTCTCTAGGACTTTGAATGGTCCATGTCGGAGTGCATCAAGTTTCTTTGAGGGTCGATCGGTCCTGATGTTAGTCCCTTCCAGCCACACCTTGTCTCCGATGCAGTAGTCCCGAGACGGACTTCGCTGTGTGTCAACTGTCTTCTTCATCTGATCCTGTGCTTGTTTCAGCGCAGCATTGGCTTCTTCTCGTGCCTGTTTGAGTTTTTTCAAGAAATCGTTGGCAGCCGGATTGGTATCTTCTAACACGAGTTCTCCCTTCCACGGATGTAAACCGTAGTTGAGGTAGAATGGGGTGTGCTTCGTTGCCTGGTGTTCTTTGTCATTGTACTGGAACTCTGCAATTGCGATCCATTCTGCCCAATCATCCTGTAGATCGTTGACAAAGTTTCGTAAGAATGCTTCTGTTTCCTGATGTGATCGCTCGGCCTGTCCATCAGTCTGTGGGTGGTATGCGGTGGACAGGTTCCTCTTGATCCCTAACATGCGGCAGAGTATCTCCATGAACTTCGCAGCGAACTGTGGTCCCCTATCACTGATGATCTTCTTGGGGATCCCATGAAGCTTCCATATCTGATCCCGATAGATCTTGGCTAATCCTTCAGCCGATAGTTCCACGGTTGTCGGAATGAGGTGAAGCATCTTTGAATGTCTATCCGTGATGACCAGAATTGCGTTTTTTCCATCAGATTCTGGTATCGGTCCCACAACGTCAATTCCTATGTCTTCCCATGGGTGACTTGGTGCTGCATGGGGATGTAGCGGAGCATGTCGCTTTTGTCGGTTGATCTTGTTGCGTTGACAAGTGTCGCAACCCTTCACGTACTTCTTCACATCATGCAGTATGGTAGGCCACCAGTAGGTGCGAGTGAGGAGTTCATGTGTCCGGTACTGTCCTGGGTGTCCAGCCACTGGTGCATTGTGTGATTCAAACATCAATTCTTGTCGCAATTGCGGATCTGGCGGGACATAGACTCGTTCGCCTGCATATGTGATGCCGTTTTCCTGTTGATACCAATGAGGATTCTTCTTTAGACCCTGGGCTACTTCTGTCTCCATGCGGTTTGAACCCTTGATGCGTGCAATCCACGGATTTTCGATGGTCGTGACGTTTCCAATTTTGATGGAATCAGATGTTTCACCCCCTTCAAAGAATTGTTCCTCCGTGAACATCTCCATTTGTACCACATCTTCTGATTCCAATCGTTTCAAGAATAGTCCCTCCTTGAGCATTTGGTCACTGTCCTGTGGTTTGAGTTCCGCTTCATACCAGGGTAAGCGTGACAGGATGTCCGCTTTCGCATTGGTCTTGCCGGGCACATGCCGTAATTCGAAGTCATAGTCCTGTAACTTCATTTTCCAGCGTCGCTGTCGTTGATTCAGGTCCTGAGGACGACGGAAGTATTCCAGGTTCTTGTGATCGGTCAAGATTTCAAAACGTTCCTTGGCTTCAAGCAGATAGTGTCTCCAATCTTTTAATGCTTCCACGACTGCCAGAAGTTCCTTGTCGTATATCTCGTAATTCTGTTCGGCCGCGGACATGGTCCGCGACAAGAACGCGATGGGGTGCCATTTGTCGTCTTGCTTCTGAGAGAGTACTGCTCCAATTGCATAGCCCGATGCATCGGTTTCAACCCTGAACTGTCCCTCTGGTTTTGGTAATGCCAAGACCGGTGCCGATGTAATTGCCCGTATGAGACCTTCAAAGGCTTGCTGCTCTGTTGGTCCCCAAGTAAATGCCATACTGCCTGTGAGCGCGGTGAGAGGCTTTGCGATGTTTGAGTACCCTTCAATAAATCGTCGATAGAAGTTAGCAAATCCAAGGAACTTCTGAACTTCCTTTTTTGATGTGGGTGCTCGCCAGTTTGGAATTGTATCCACCTTCTCAGTTTCCATCTCAACACGTCCCTCACCAACCACATATCCCAATATAGGACATTTTGTTACTTCCCATAAACACTTCTTCTCCTTTAGGAACAAATTATTGTCCGATAGGATCTGTAGGATTTCTTCAGTGTTTCGCGCGAGTTCTTCCTTGGTTTTACCGATAACCACGATGTCATCCATGTAGATCACGCAGATATGTCGGCGGATCTGGTCCCGGAATAGACTAGCCATCATTCGAGAGAACGTTCCCGGGGAGTTGCAAAGACCGAAAAACATGACCAATGGTTCGAACAATCCTCGACTGGTGAGGAAGGCAGCTTTCCATTCATCGCCCTCCTTAATCCGGACGTTGTTATAGCCCCACATGATGTCCATTTTATTGAAGTAGACCGCATCTTTCAGTACGTCCAAGAGATCGGATATTCGTGGGAGTGGGAACTTGTCTTTGACCGTGAATTTATTGACCATGCGGTAATCTTGTACCAATCGTTTGGAGCCATCCTTTTTGTTGATGAAGAAGCAAGGGGAGGCATAAGGGGATTTGGATGGGCGGATCTTTCCCGTTGCTAGACCCTCGTCAATGAATGCGTCCAATTCTTCTTGTTCCTTTTGCGTCATAGGATATGTATTTCCCCCTAGTTCCTTTGGTGCGTCCGGTGTAAGTTCGATACCATGGTCCCATTCCCTCTCCTTTGGGATCTTGTCAAAGTTCTCTTTCTCGAAAAGATGAGCAAATCGTTCAACATATGAGGGTCGTTTGGTTGTGGGAGGTGGTGTGGGAGTGACGGCTTCCAAAATAGGGTCTCCAGGCTTCCATTTCTAATCCGACTTTTTGGGTGCATCTTTGTCGCGCACCTCAACCATGCGAACCCGGTGTTTGCGACCATTAAGGTTAATCCTAAAATCCGAGTGTTTGGTTCGACATGTTGTTGGGCACCGGTTAAATGTTACCGCGCCGGTTGTCCAATTGATTGTGGGGTTGTGGTGTACCAACCAGTCATGTCCCAAGAGCATGTCCGTCCTCCCAATGTCCAGTACCATTGCTTCCATGGTTTCCTGATGTGCTCCCAAATCCAGTTTGACTTCGGCAAGTTGGCTCGCTTTCTGTTGTCAATTTGGTGATCCATCCGCATTTAGAATTGCTATGGGTGGTATTCCTCGCGTGGGGAGGTTCTGTTCACGTACTATTCTGGGATGAATGCATGTGCGTTCACATCCGCTGTCAACCTCAGATTGGATAACCTTTGGTCCTCGTCGTGTTTTGAGCTGCCCTAACAGCCTGATTTCTCGTCTTTTCGGAGGTTTATCTCCCTTCACAATCTTAGTCGACGCAGCGGCTCGCTTGGCAGGGATGACATAGGTTCTATTGTCTGCAGTCATACAAGGCAAGCAAGTCCGTTTAATAGATAAGGGTCACGACTTAGCGTCGTTTAATCGGACCCTTCAGGAAAATCCTTCTCGTCAGCTTCTAAGATTGTGGTTTCATCATTCTCGGCATCTTCCTCGGACACCTTCCTAACCCTTCCAGAGTTCTTCTTCGGCTTGCGGCAGTTGCGCGCGATATGGCCTTCTTGGTCACAGTTGAAACACTTGCGACCATCTTTCTTCTTTGGAGCGCTACAGTCTTTAGCCAGATGACCGAAGCGCTGACAGTTGTAGCAACGGGCTACTCCTGCTTTGTCGATCTCCATGGCTTTGCCCTGACCACCATAAGTGGTACCCGATCCGGTGCGCATGTCGCCGCCACCTCGGATGACCAGTGCGTGTCCTTCCATCTGTCGTCCCTTGTTTCGAATCTCCTTTGCGTAATCGGTGTACGTCTTGCCATCGCTGGCCACTTGTTCAGAGATTCTGCGGTTGACGTTCTTCTCTAGGATGTATTTCCCAGTTTCTTCGCCAAGGTTTGACAGTTTCAAGAGTTCTTCAAATTCATCCAAGAATTCATCAACAGTGCATTTCTCTTGTTTCAGGACTTCGAGTCTTGCTTTGGCAGTGACCGACTTGTTGGCGATGGAGAATCGTGTGGCGATATCATCGGAAAAACCTAGCCAGGTGATGTTCTCGTTGTCAACGGCAAGAGCGTCTAACTTGTTACTGGCCCAGTGTCTGCCGGACCCTTCCATCATGCGGGATAACACCGCAAGAATCTTCTGATCGTCTGTGAGGCTCTTTTGGAACCTGATGTATAGTTTGGTGGCTTTCCACCACTCGTTGAAGGTGTATCTGTCCTTGAACATCCCAGGATCCTTGATGATCTTGGATGTATCCATTGTTTGTACAGCCGGAGCTTCTGCCATGTTTAGAGTCTGCGGAGGAGAAGAGGAGTCGGGTTGTTGGGATGAAGATGGGGGTAAGGATTGAAAATGAGTCCCTGTTCTAGGCGTCTGTTCAATATCTGACTGCGTGGAGTCAAAAGTAAATTCGTCAGGGGACTCGTCGGCAGAATCGGTGGCAAAACGTTCAGAGTATTTCCTCTGTAAATCTCTAAGGAATCTCTGTTCCTGCGCGTCTGTTGGTCTCGAGAAGGGGTCAAGTCTCTCGTTTCGTGCCCAGCGGTTGTACTCGGTTTGTTGTTCTTCGATGGTGAAGTGGGTGTAGATCTGCTGCTTCGAGTAAGATGTGATGATGTGGCTCTGGGACGTCTCAATGTGAGCGTCCTAATCAATCTTCTGATAACGGTTGTCTGGACACCGATAAACTCTCTGATCTCTGTGATCCGACCTGTCTGAGGTCCTTCTTGAACGCGAAAGCTTTCGAGTTCGTTCTGTCGGGCGTTGTAACGCGCGATCTGGTGTTGCCGAGCAAGATGGATGCTCTCTGCTATCTCGCCGTGGGGGCGATGCTCGTCGTTGTCTAGTTCTTCGTCAAGCACCTGCTGTAGGATGCGACGGATCTCCGATTCAATGTACTGCTGGATGAGTGTAAAATCGATACTGTCTCGAGGACTTGGCTCCTCCTGTCGGGCTTCTGGCATGCTGAATGGGTTACTGGTGAAGTCTTCAAAGAAGCGCGACGTCTTGACTCGTCTGGTAGTTGCTCTCTTCGCTCTGGGCGAACCTAACGAGATTTAGCAACTTGTTATGCTTAACAAACCGTTCCAAGGTTCGGGCAGAGTATGCAGGAAGTGGAAAGGCGAAGAGCAAAGTGATTGCTAAATCTAAGGAATGTAGCTATGGTACATGGGGTTTATATAGTACTGGCTACGAGCGGTAGCGAGTGAGTCAGTAGCTGCGGAAGGCAGTGCGGATGAGTCAGTAACTGCGGAAAGGCAGTGCGAAGTGAGTCAGACAACTGCGGACTGAGTAATCCCTACTGCGGAGTGCGAGTCAGCGCGAGAGCGAAGTATACTAAAGGAGAATGGTAGAGTAAAGATAAATGAATAAGCGGTCCGATGAGTCAAAGAAATAACGAAGGTACAATGCAAGGGAAAAGTGCGTAACATACAAACCGGTAAGTCCGTAACAGCTAGCTCCCTAAGTGCTGGTAACGTGCTTGGCTTTGCTTGAGTCCCAAGGACATCTTTAATCCGCTCCGCCAACCCGGAGTAGTACCGGTGATGCAGGGCGGAGCTGTCCCAGTGTGTTTTGGCAGCAAGGCGTGTGAACTCAATATTATACTTGAGAATATGTTGATTTTCGCGCATTTTGAGATTGTCTAGAGAGTCAGCAGCATCCGCAACGGGGTCAATGACCCCAAATTCTGTGCGGAGTGTGCGGAGGAATGCGGACCAATCTTCGTACCAGTCCGGGGGGTTGTCCGGGTCCGGTTCGATGATGAAATGCTCGAAGTATTTTGAGATTGTCTAGAGAGTCAGCAGCATCCGCAACGGGGTCAATGACCCCAAATTCTGTGCGGAGTGTGCGGAGGAATGCGGACCAATCTTCGTACCAGTCCGGGGGGTTGTCCGGATCCGGTTCGATGATGAAATGCTCGAAGTAATCGAGAGCTGTGCCTCGGAGGAAAGAGATGGCGAGAGTGATTTTGGCAGAGTCATCATCATACTCGGAGTTGTCGCGGAAGAACAATGTGCATTGGAGGATGAACTGGTTCAGTTTCCAGGGATCGGAACCGTTGAAGGTGTCCGGATCCTTAGCCTTTTTATGATGCTTGTGACCTTTGCTGCGTTTGAGTTCATTGGTCATTAAGAGGAAAGCATCCGCAAGGGCTTGTGGGCCGAAAATATTCTGAGGAGACGGGGGTGCTGATTCTATGGGGGAAGTGGGGATCGGAATATTATGCGGAGGTGTGATGGGCTGAAAACCCGGAGGTGTCGGAGTAGTGGGAGTTACGGGGGATAGTTCTGTTAAATGTTGTTCGACATTTTGTAGAACCTGTTGCCTAGAAGTGCCAGCTTCTGCGGCTTTTGCTGTCTTGGTGTTTCGGAGTGCCATGACTAGCAGGAATCCAAAAACGGTTTGAGTTCAAATATACTGTTGAGTAGGTGAAAAGTCAGAGCTTCGTCGGAGTCCGTCGGAGGTCGGACGTAGGACTGAGACCGGAGCGGAACTCCGGAAATGCGGAGGAACGACGAAGGGGAGGGACATGGCTTCAACATATGTGTTGCGCCGCCGTTTGTTGGATAAGGTGTCCCAACTTCAGGAGGTCGGAGAAGAGGTCGGAGGTGCGGAGGTCCTCGGAAAGATCTCGGTGAGAGACACGTTGACGTGGAAATGGTCGGACGACGTCGGAGTTGTGACTTGGACACAGTACTGAGCTCGTCGAAGGGTAACAATGGAGGAAGAGCAGTAGATGAGGATGTCATCGGCGTATTGTACCACAGCGAGGATCTCTGGCATGAACGGGGAGTAGAGGAGTGAACTTTGTTGATATTCAAACTGAGGAACTACAGGTATGGTACGAGCTTAAATATCTAAATGTGATTACTTTACGGAGATGGTCGGAGTAGGTCCGGAGTTGCGGCGTAAGTTGCCAGCGACTGTAACAAACATCAGAGATGTCGGTTAGTGGACCATGCGGAAAAGGCGATGCATAAGTAAACGGGAATATGAATATGAAATGCATAAAGGCATGGAGTTATGAATATGAAATGCACGATGGCAACGTGCGGAGATGCGGAGGTAACGGATGTCCGGAATGTCGGAGGACTATCGGAGTGGATCAGAGATTCGGAGATGGATATAACACCCCCCATATTTGGTACATACTTCTAAATACATTTTTACTTTTTCCCATATAGGTACTTTTCGTCTAGTTTTTAAGTAATCCAAAGTACGGGATAAACTTGCTAAAGAGGACTTTCCCCAGATTCTGAGTTAAAAGGTCTGCAGGGTTATTCACTCCTTCAATGAATTCGACTGTAATGATGCCTTTGGATACTTTTTCTCTGACGAAGTGGAATCGCACGTCGATGTGCTTGGACCGCTTTTCAGTTACAGGGTTGGATGCGATAAAGACGGAGCCATTGTTATCTCCATAGATCGGGACTGATCCGATCTGCATCCCAAGTTCGGCAAGCATGCTTCTAAGCCATGTCACTGCACGACTGCAATCTGATAGCGCCATGTATTCTGCTTCCGTGGAAGAGAGGGCAATGGTTTTCTGTGCTGATGAAACCCATGTTACTGCTCCAGACGCCAGCGATATGAAGTAACCAGTGGTTGACTTCCTGGTGTTTTCATTTGATGCCCAATCGGAGTCTGTAAATGCGTAGATCCCTTTCCCAGAATCGCCATCGTACATGATCATGTAATCTTTTGTCACCCTCAAATACCTGCAAATATCCCTAGCCACTTCTAAATGGCATTTGGTAGGGTTTGCGGAGAATTGGGACATTTTGATCACGGCAAAACAAATGTCGGGTCTCGTCCCGATCATTAAGTACAATAGTGATCCGATGACGGATTGGTACTTGGATCTGAGTTCCGCATTGGGTTCATCTTCAGACTTCATGGGTTTGTAGCCTGTCGGGAGTGGGGTATGGGTGGCATTGGATTCGCTCATCCCCATACGTGTGAGAATTTTCTCAAGGTAAGGTACTTGATCAATGAAGATCCTCTTCCCACGTTGCCTTATTTGGATTGAGAGAAATTCCTTCGGTTCCCCATCAGGCACTAGGTGGCCTACATCAGCAAATCAGACATGTGCTACAGAGTGCTACATAGCACTCTGTAGCATACATCCCTGAGAATGTAGTGCCCTATAGTGCCTATAGCAGCCATAGCACATGTCTGATTTGCTGATGTAGGTCCCTACATTCCCATGTTGTCATGAAGGCCTTCTTCTTTTCTAGCGTGTATTCCCGGTTTGTGCCGAGAAAAGCAGAGTCATCGACATAAATGACGGCGATTACAGTTTCCCCTTTGGTACTTGTGTGAATGAAAACTCCCGCATCGGAGTGAAGCCGGACAAAACCGAGCTTTTTCATGGAGGAATTGAGTTCCCTCCACCAGGCTAATGCGGCCTGCTTAAGTCCGTATAGGGCTTTTTTTTTTTTTTTTTTTTGGGTCAACAATTTGTATAGCGGTATACTAGGGGTACAGTCCGCTTGACATAGAGTAAACTACATCGGTCCGAGGACCTACGTACGCAGGAAGAACAAGCGGCGCAAAGCTCCGTCGAGCTGATAAGTCCTCGCGCCAGGACGGGGGAGTCTGTTATAAACAAACGCGTTAGGATGCGCACCCGAATATTCGGCCGCGCGATACAAGAGCACTCCAACCTTGTGAGGCTGGCCGTTAGCGGCGCTGGTGGGTGTCTGCGCCCTACCCACCAAAGAAGCGCCTGTGCGGTTCTTATCCTTCGATCATGTTCGCTTGCCAGAGGGGGCTGCACCCCTTTGAACCCAGCGCGCTACCACGCGATTACCGCCAACGGTTGTGTTGGGCATTGGACGATCCCTGAAGGCAAATGCCCCTGGGTTATCCATGATGAATTTCCCAAAGTTGTCCCAGGTGGGAGTGTTCCTCGAGAAGATGGGCATGTCTGGGGGCCTAGTGGGGTGGTGCAGACATTTGTATAGTACGTGGGCGAAGTCCTCGACGGACCCTGTTCCACAGTCGCAATGTTCGGTCTTGTCGCCAATATTGAACCTATGTCTATAGTGGCCAATTGGGGCGTGACTGGTGAGGCCGCGAACCATTTGAGCCGTGAGGGATTGGGAGTGACCCACGTCCTTAAGCCATGTACCGCCCTTGAGGTGGGACGGTTTCATTCTTTTGGCCCGAGCGTGGTCTTGGCGTCTAACGCACGACCTCGGGAATTGGTAGTGACGGCCAACATACTTGGGGGACTGGTACAGGTTGTTCCAGTCGCCTAGCATGTCGTCTGTGAATTGTTTCGTGTTGAAGTCGAGGGATCTGGAGGCCGATTCGTTACACTCAATGTGAATCGAGGAGGCAAAGTCGTGCACTGCACAGTGGGGTTCGAAGCCATGGTCCGAGCAATCAGGGACATGGTGGAAGAAGACCTTGGATTTCAGGCCTGGTTCCTCAAACCAAGGGACCAGGTTACTGATGATAGCGAGCGCAGTTGCCTGCGAGGAGTGGAGGTCCGGGTCTGTGGCCCGCCGAATGGCGTTAACAGAGTCGGTGAAGATGTGGATTTCTTCCAGTTGAGAGAGTCCCCCTAGCAGAGTGACCAGGTTGGAAAACCCGTGTCCTATTGCTAGGGTTTCAGTGTTGTCAGAGACTGCAAGGCCACCAGCCGCCCAGTCTTTATTGATGGAGTACCCCATGTGCCAGGTTTCCCAAGCTGCAACAGCTTGATGGCCCGATATGAGGGAGGGAACAGCTGCGTCGGTGACAATGACAGCGGATTTGTTAGAGCAGATGTTGGCATCGAACACCTTGTTAAGGGTGATGAGGCGCAGCTTCCTGGCTTCGGCTCGCTCCTTAGCGGTTTTGCCGCGTATAAGGGTGATATCGTGGATGATACGGTCGGGGAAGCGGTCTAGGACACATTTCCCTGGCTCGTTGTAGTTGTTGAAGGGTGATAGGGGGACAGTCACGTTTGCACGGTATGCCCAGATATCAACGAGGGGGGATTTGAGGTTGTACATAAATTCCGGGGAGTACCATGGTCACTTTGAGGGGTCTTCCTCATCGCAGACCATGACAGTCATGTGTCGTGGTGCAAGGGAGTGCATACGGACATGGTTTCTGCAGGAGAGCTTCTTAAGGTGCAAATGCACCGGGGGCAGGCCGGCAAGGGATTCGACCGCCCCTGTGGGGGTGGTACGGAAGGCGCCCAGGATCCATAGGGCTGCACGCCTCTGGACTCTGGAGATAGACTTGATGATGCCCTTATTACGGGCGCCGTCGAAGTTCCATAGATTGGCACCATATAGAGCGATCGGTAGAATACACGATCGGTATAGGGTGCGCTTGTGTTTGGGCATAAGTCCTCGGACTGAGTTTCCCAGTGAGAGTAAGGCTCCCGTTGCAGAGAAAGCCTTAGTGGCGTATCGTTTGGCGTGCTCAGTGAAGAGTAGCTTTCGATCAAAGAAGAACCCCAAGTACCTCCAGAAGGTCTTGGGGACAAGAGGGGTGTCGCCTGTGAAGGGCGCATATCCTAGGTCAACCGGGGGGTCGTCATCGCCATTCTTCCTGGAAAAATGGAACGCCTCCGATTTAGAATGTTCAAGGACAAGCCCAAGGGCTGTAGTCAGTTCGAACAGACATTTGTATGCCTTTTTTAGTTTGGCGAGGTTTTTCTTCCACGTCTCGGACTGGACTATGATGGTCCCGTCATCTACGTAGGAGATGAGGCTAGCCTGCGAATATTCAGCGTGAAACGCATACATTAGCGGGGCGAGGTATATGGACGATAGCACGGGGGAGAGGGCAGAGCCCTGACCTACGCCTATGTCCAGTCCGTATAGGGCTTTGTATAGTCGGTACACGAAGTGTTCTTTCCCTTTTACTATGTAACCCTCAGGCTGTCGCATGTAAATTACCTCACGGAGTCTTCTATAGAGGAAGGCTGATGAGATGTCCAAGAATGTCATGAACCACCCCTCAAGGGCTGTCAATGCCAGAATCAACCGGACAGTCTCGTACCTCACCACTGGTGAGAAGATCTGATCAAAATTGATCCCTTCTACCTGTGAGAAGCCTTTTGCAACAAGGCGCGCTTTCAGGCAGCCGTCGGATTTTTCATTGTAAACCCATTTGTTCCTTAGAGCCTTCCTCCCTGCAGGTAGGGGTACTAACTCTGTGATCACCCCGCGGCTTTTGAGCATGTCTAGCTCTTTTTGTTCTGCCGCATACCAATCTTCTTTGTTTGGAAGAGGGTATATATCTTTGTGTGACATTTCGATGATGCCCACTTGGATAGAGATTGCCTCCATTAGGAGATCGTTCATCCATGCTGTTTGACCGCCTAATCTACATCTTCAATCTATTTTTTCAAGATCAGAAGCAGGTGTGTCTTCCCCATAGATGCTATCTGGCATTCTCCGAACTCGTCGTTCTCTGATCGGTCGATCTGGTACTTGTTTGGGCTCTGGAGTGGGTACTCGTGGCTCGTCATCGGGCTCGCTATGCGGCAAATCATCGTCTGATTCAGGGTGATCCTGTCCAGTAGGAACAGGGTCGCGAGGTGTTTCGTTATGACTGTCATTGTCATCATTTCCGGGGATGAGGTCCTCAAACTCATCAGCCGGTTCTGGGTTTTCCATTTCTGGATGGTTTTCTGGCAAAGGGTCGATGTGGCATCTAGGGTACTTGCTCTCATCAAAGATCGCTTTCCCACCCATGAAAATCATATTGGTCTCATGATCCATGAAACGGTATCCTTTGACTCCTGGTTTTGATCCGAGATAAATCATCAATCGTGATCTGGATTCCAGGGAGTTTCTCCGTTTTTCTTTTGGGATATATATATATGCCTGGCATCCGAAGACTCTGACACTTGACATGTCGGGGATCTCATTAGTCACCCTGAAGTAAGGGGTTTTCCATTCAAGACGCTGCATGGGTGTTCTGTTGTAGAGGAACGCTGCATGTTCCAAACAGAATTCCCACCACATAGGTGGGTAAACACGTGTCGAAGCGCAAGGCCTGAGATTTTTCCCATAGAGTCCGATTGATCCTCTCTGCTCTACCATTCTGCTGATGCTGATATGGGAGCGTGATGTCGATCAGAATTCCATGATCGGCAAGTACATCCTTGTATTCGTCGAACTCTCCACCACCATCAACTCGCCACTTTTTAGGGGTAGCGGCAAATTGATTCTGGATCATCGCAAGGAATTGTTCCAGCGCCGTGATGGCGCCTGACTTCTTCCTAAGCAAGACGACCCAGACATGGGATGAAAAATCGTCCAAAAAGGTAAGGAAATATTTGTACTTATGGTACGATGCCGTGGATATCTGCTTCAAATCCGAATGGATCAAATCAAAGGGTTTGACAGCCCTTGTCATCGAGTTAGGATAAGATTGATTCGGCATTTTCCCTTTTAGACACCCCGTGCAGTTTTCCTGTGATTTTTCATGTACTAACGTTTTGGGTACTCCTTTGGTACTGGTGGGAATCTTATTGAGCGCTTGGTCATTTGGGTGGCCAAGGCGTTTATGCCAGGTTTCGACAGTGATTTCGCTTGAGATCGCATGGATCTGATCATAGTGTATTTCAGTGTCTAACCAGTAAATGGTATGACCAAGGATGTGAGGCGAAAACTGGATTTTGTTCAGCCCTTTGGAGATATTGATTTCTCCACAAGTCCTGTCTACTTTGTAACCATGGTTAAGGAAGACGCCTAGGGACAATAGGCATGTGTCCATGTCCGGAATGTAGAATACCAGTCTGAGAAGATGGGTTTTAATTTCCCCATTCAGGGTATGCCGTACTGGAACGGCCCCAACTCCTAATATTTCCAGTTTCTTCCCTTTAGCTGCAGTTTGGACAAATCACTTGACCATGAGAGGTCTATAGTATGCGAAGTCTTTAAACTCATAGGTGAAGTGTAATGAGGCGCCGGAGTCTAATATCCATTGCGCGCGTTCTTTTTCCTTACAGTGTGTACAAGAGGCGAAATGTTTAATGTATTTTTTGTGTAGATCACTGCTGAAGTGATCTACGCACTCTGTAGTGGTACTAGCTAATATATTATACGTCTGTTGAGAGGCATAATTAGCTTTCCACATTTGGTAAGGTTTAAGAGAAGGGTTTGATGGACCGTCAAGTTCTATCTCGTAGTCAAATTCATTTGGCCCCATCTGTTCCTGGTCAATGTCCATCATCTTCAGCGATTGGTCTAATGGCGGAGTAACTCAACACTGTTTTGCCGGCCTCTTGTCGATGTCTGGGATGATGGTGTCCAAGATGCGAAGATTTGACCCAGAGGGTTGTGCGCCGATTTCTCGGGCGAGCTTTCGCACCCTCTCGTTCTTTTTCCACACAGATGGCTTTCTGGAAGGAAGCCCGGTGTACTGGGAAGGAGGCGGGTTCATGTGTTGCAGGAGTGACTGCATCTTTTCCGACTCGGGTTGTACGGTAAAAGAGGTCCTTCCACGACTGGTTACGGTGGTGAAGGAGTGTACATGACGAGGTGGGAGAGGACAAGGGGCACGTTGACGAGGAGGAAGGGGACAAGGAGCAGGATGATGAGGGGCTTGCTCAATGGCTGGTGCAATAAACTCGACCATTTCCTCAGCTTGGTCGGAGTCATTTTCTGCGTTGTTGGCGCGCTTCTTCTGGTTGTGCCAGCGCCCTTTTCCCTTCTTCTTTTCAGAAGTGGTACTTGGGTCGGTCGAGTTAGTCTGCTCGTCAGTGTTGTTACGCAAGGTACTTGGCGCTGTCTGCTTTTCCCATTTGGGGTCTTGCCCCTTTCGCTTAGTCCCGGAGATTTTCCGGGCCTGCTCGTTGGATGCCCGAGTAGATCCTATCGCATACTTGCGCCTGTATTCTGACACGATGCTGTCGGTGACGGCCTGCCATGTGAAGTCATCGGTGTCGTAGACCTGAAAGAGGGCGGTGGAGAGATGACCAAGCATCAGGAATGGCACTTGCCAAGATCATGGCCTGCATCAGATCAGGCACAACGAATTTCGAGTTGCTGAGATGAGCGAAGAGTGATCCAAGGCACTCGATTTCCGGCACAGGGTCCCGACCAGACAGTTTGAAGGAGGCTGCGGCTTTGAAATCGCTAAATATGGTGGCGGGGAAGACTTTCGAATATGCGTCTTTCAACGATGTCCAGGCGTCTTTTGAGGTCTTGGCGTCCTTGATGTGCCTCCTGATAGCCTCGGAGACTTTGAGGCGGATGGAGCCTAGGGCCATGTCATCGTCCCTGATCCAGGTCTTCCTTTCCTTGTGGAAGGCGGGTTGGTCGACGGTAGTGGTGATCACTGGAGGTTGAGTCGCAGACGTCGAGGTGGCAGAGGCAGGGGTGGAGACCGTGACCGTAAAGTCCGCGATGTCAGGGTGCTCAATGTCGCCGGATACGAGGCGCCAGACTCCTTGATGGAGAAGGTACGACTTCATTTTTTCGGCCCAACTCAGGTAGTCGATGCCGTCAAAGATGGCGATGGAGTCAAGGGCGGAGCGAGAGGTAGACATTTTTAATGAGTCTAAAAGGAGTTCTCCCAATCAGTGATGTTCTTGATTTTTAGAGAAAACAAATAAATGATTCCTCATAACATATTCCCTTCAGGAATAGCGGTTGTGGGAAAAACCCTTTTTGTCAGAAGTGTATGAGGTACGATCAACGTTTCCACATGGTGTGTACTAAGTCAATCCCCTTAGGGACGCTTCATGACAGGTACTTGTCGTAATGACGTTCCCAGGTTCATATGTGAAGAAGTATGACTCAGAACCTAGATCTTTCGATCGGTTCTTTGCCAACCAGGGTAGAGTGGGCAGGTACTCGCTGTTGCCAGCGTTCCCAAGTCCCTCTGCTATCCGGGGCCCATAACCTGTTGAAGTTCCACCTGGGCGCTAGCCGCAGATGTACTGAGCAACACAGCTACAGTGGAAGTACTCTACTCTACCATTCTAGTCACTTACTTGGATTGGAAAGGGTGAGGCTGGTGAGAGCGGTTGAGGCTGGTAAGAGCGATGGAGCTGGTTAAGAGTCAAGAGACAACTTGTTGATATTGACAGTTTCCTGGTCTTATATACTGTACTACTGTTTGTACCAACCAAATAAGTATGTAATTGAAGATGTCTAAGGTCACGTGATATAATCTAATCTAATCTAATCTATGTGATGGAAAAGTTTCAACAAATGTGCGTTTGTTCAAACTCGCATTTCTCTGGTTTTAGATAGAGTTTGTGTTCGCGAAGTCGTTCCAGTACGATCCATGTGACTCTCCGATGCTCCGCAAGGGTCTCCGTGAAGATGAGTATATCGTCGAGGTAAACACAGACTACACCTTCAGTGATAAGGTCCTGAAAGATCTCATTCATCATAGTCTGGAATGTGGATGGACTATTAGTGAGACTGAAGAACATCACCAATGGTTCATAGAGTCCGTGATTGGTCCGAAAAGCGGCCTTCCACTCGTCTCCGGGTTTTATCCACACATTGTTGTAGCCCCAGCAGATGTCGAGCTTGGTGAAGTATTGAGCACGTTGAAGTTTATTGATCAGTTCGGATATGAGCGGGAGCGGATACTTGTTTTTGATAGTTTTGGAATTGAGTGACTGGTAGTCTTGTACAAGACGAAGGGAGCCATCCTTCTTCTTGATGTAGAATACCGGAGATGCCATTGGAGACTTGGAAGGGCGGATCCGACAAGTTGCAAGGTTTTCCTCCAAAAACGCGTCGAGTTCCTTCTGTTTGTTCGGAGCAAGCAGATATACCTTACAACCCACCGGAGAGGCGTCCGGAACAAGTTCAATGGCGTGGTCCCAAGTCCGCTCTTCCGGTAAGGTGTCGAAAGAGGTCTTTGAGAATACATCTTCGAAGTCAAACAAGTGGTCTGGTACAGAGTCGCGGAAAGATTTAGGTTTTTGGTTACTGAGGAAGGCCTCCGATAGACGTTGCGAGATATTGGATGAAGCGCGGATGAACTCCGCCTCTGCGGGTACTGTTCCGACAAAAAGGCGGTCTCCCTCCTCAAACTCATCCTCTTCCTCATCGTCTTCCGCTAACTCCTCCACTTCCTCTCCTTCTGTGACATCCTCCACCCATGGGCCACGTGGAGCCTCCTCCTCTAGACTGGACGTCGGAGTGGAACCCATCCGTCTTCACTTCCCCTGACATCCAATCTACCTCAGGGTTGTGTTCTTTGAGCCAAGTGAAGCCTAACATGATTTCTTGTTTTCCCAAACTTGTGACTACAAGCTGGGTCCATTCCGAGTGATCCCGATAGCGGAGCACTACATCCAACACCTCCGTTATTGCTCCGGCCTCGTTTGGAGTTCCATCGATGTTGTATACTGGAATTGTGCATTGTAGTTTTCGAGTAGAGAGTCAATGTTTCTCAACCAGAGTGCGTTCAATAAATGACCCTGTTGCCCTGCTGTCGAGTAAGGCCTTTTGTGATAGTGTGTCTTTGGTGTTGGTAGTTTCAAGAACTATGTCTAGTTCAATAGAATTGTCGGAGTGAGCGGAGGCGAGGACATATTGTTTTGGAAGCCGACGCTCCCATTTAGAGAGGCGAAGGCGGATGGGATTTACGGAGTTGGGTGCAACTATGGGATCATTTGCAGGCTTAGAGATGGAGGGTATAGGATCATATTGTTCCATAAATAAGGCAGCATAACAATTTTTAGCAGACAACAAGGGCGCACTGTTCACTCGCTGTGGGGAGGAAAATCCTCCTGTCCTTCCTCCGACTCCGCAGACTCCGTGGGCAGAGCGGGGTTGCCTTCCGCTGCATCCTTGACCACGAGTTGTTCCATAACAAACTTGTCCTGCTCCTCTGTTGTCATGAAGCGAACATCGAAGTGAAGGGGGCATTCACGACTAAAGTGACCTGTTTTGTTACATCTGAAGCATGCATTGGCATTCTTGCCTTTGACGCGTGAAGTATCAATGTCCATTGCATTGGGGTCCCTTGTCGGCGGAGCGGATGCGGATGTGAGCGGAGTTGTACGCAGAGTGAATGGAATGTAGGGGCGAGGGAATACTGAGGTGCCAGGTACTCTTGGTCCAACAACGTTGCGGAAGGCAGAGGTGTGGGTCGGAGCAGTGGCTTTGAAGGCTTTGTTGGCAATCCTATTGTTGTCATTGACTCATGCTGCAGAGTACCACTCATCGGGGTTGTCATCCGCAGGTCGTCTGTGGGTCAGGGTGGCAATCTCGTTCTGGATGTCGGAATGGAGACCATGGCGGAATTTGAGTACAATGTTGGTATCCTCCTGATAGCCTGCTTTGTCAATGTAGTCTTTGAACTCATCAATATAGGTCTCGACATCCCGTTGACCTTGATAATAGGATTCTCCTTTGAGGATCAGTCTCGCATCCTGTTCCTCATTCTTCGGAGTGAACTCCGCTGTAAAGACTGCACAGAAGTCCACCCAAGTCCGATAAGGCGGAGCACCGGTCCTCCGCTCCTGTTGGATAATGTGATCCGCAAAGCGTGCTGCGCGTCCACTCTTCATGAAAGATAAGGCCCAATAAATTTTAGCGTGGTCGTCTGTGAACTGTTCTGGAGCCAGCCCCATAAACAATTCACAGGAGTTTAGAAAGGTCCAGCCATTTCAAATGCGCGCGATCCATTGAAGTCTGACGGATTGGCAGGTTTTGCTCGACGCACGCCCGGATTGGCCGGAGCGAGCGGAGCGGGTATAATAGCAGGTGCAGGAGCAGGTGGGATAGGTGGCGGAGCTGGGGCAGGAATTGTGTTGAAGGCGAGGAGGAGTTGGTCAAGTTGAGTCGAGATATCAGCAAGAGTTTGACGTTGTTCCTGAAACTCATGCTCGAGCTGTTCAAGGCGATTGGGGTCGTCCATTACTATGCGCGGAGCAGAATCACCAGTTACGGAGAGGTAATTAGAAGAACTGGAAGGGGTGTGAGATGTATCGGAGTTGGACGCGGACAAAGCTGCTCCGAAGTGCGGAATCGTGACAACGATGCAATCGGACCCAGTCCAATTAGAAGAGAACTTTCTACTGTAAGGGCGACCTTACGATCCAAGACTCAAACTCAGATACTTGCAAGGGAGATCCGAAGTTTAGATTGAGCAGTCTGATAAGTAATACAACACACACCTTGCAAGGGAGATCCGAAGAGAAAGTTCTAAGGATTCCCCTGCAAGCTAGCAAGATAAATAGTAAAATGAGATATGAAATAAGAGATAAAATGAGACGCATGAATGATGAGCAATGATCGGGAGTAGCGATGAAGGATGAATGGAAACAAGATGAATGATAGTACCTGTGATCCAACATGTGGAGTAGCAGATGGGGGCAGAGTCGTCGGATGCGGAGAGGCAGATAAGATGTCGGAGACAGCGGATACGATTGGAGGACATCGGAGATGGTGGAATAGAAAGGAAAGGAAGAAAGGAAAGGAAAAGTAAAAAGTGAAAGTGGTTGCCCTTACATAGACGTAGTATTGATATATCAAACAATTGTAACTACAGCTCAAGTGTGATACTGTAGTATTACGACTGTAGGTTCACATAATGTGTAACATGGGGTTGTGAACTGAACCTATATGACCCTCGTAACACATAACATACCTCCATGAATATGTTCCAAAAGTAACATATTATTTATTTTTTCTGACTACCAAATGCCAGAGGCTCTAGTGATTGGGATTCAGTGTTTCCCTGAGTCTGAATGCCATTTTTTGTTTGAATGGTGACAGGGTGGAATTTTTAAAGCCTTCAGGAGCACAAATTGAGAAGATTATCTGTTGAAATGAATGAATTTCTGACTGTAACATGTGATGCGGGCTTGTGAACCCTGTTGGAACAGCATATGATCACATCAATGCTGGAGATGATCACAGCGGATGCGTCGTCTTGCAGTCCTAGTATACTCTATGCTACGTGCTATGGATCATGTATTCTATGATAGAGGGGGAACCTACTACTAATCTTGAGAGGTGTTTGCAGGTGGGGGTTACTCGTTAAGAGCGTTATATTGCACAGAGAATAAGGACAGTCTTATATACTAGTCTACTTATTTGTACACTATTTGTACGTCATGGGGTTGAGCACATGGCGCGTCTAATGGAAGCGGAACTCGTTCAACACTCCCTCTCGATGTGTATACATTGGATTATGAAAATGTCAAGCCTAGATGTTGGCGACATCTTTCAAAGAGTTTCCGACTAAGATTTTTAGTTAGCATATCTGCAGGATTGGATGTGCCTTCAATGTACTCTACAGTGATCAATCCACGAGAGATGTATTCTTGGATGACATGATATCTTAGATTGATATGTTTAGTACAGTGTTCCTGCACAGGGTTGTTCCCAATAAAGATTGAGCCATGATTGTCGGCATAGATTGGGACATTCCACATTAGGAAGCCAATCTCCTGGAAGAGTTGGATTACCCATTTTACTTGGCGGCCACAATCGGACATCGCCATGTACTCTGCTTCAGTAGATGAATGAGCAATGGTTTTTTGTAGATGACAAGTCCAGCCTACAGAAGCACCTGCAAGCTTCAGGAAAAAGCCGGTGCAGCTTCGACGCTTAATTTCATCGGATGCCCAGTCAGAATCCATGTAGGCATGTAAGCCCACATTTTGATCACCGGAATAGGTCAGTCGGTAATCAGAAGTGCCCACGAGATAGCGGATTATATACTTCGCTTTATCAATGTGTTCCTGGGTAGGATTTGCTGAGAACTGTGATAACGTGATCATGGCAAAGGCAATGTCAGGTTGTGTACCGATCATTAAATATAGCAGAGATCCTATGATCTGCTGAAATTGTGATCGAAGCGCAGCAGTGGCAGTGCCAGCATTTGCTGTTGGCTTGTATCCAGTAGGTAGAGGAGTCTTGGCGATCGTTGCATTTGTCATGCCAAATCTCTCTACTACTTTCTGTAAATAGGCACATTGATTGATCATGATCGTATTCTTGGTACACATGATGCACATTCTCAAGAATTCAGTGGGTTCACCTAGATCACGAGATTCCCAAATAGCCATGAATTCAGCTCTTTTAACAGTTGTAAGCTTAACGTCTGGTCCCATGAACATTGCGTCATCGACATAGATTATCGCTAGTATGATGGTTCCGTTCGGGGAATAGAAAACAAAGATTCCGGCATCAGATATGACCCGTCAGAAACCTAGTTTCTTCATGGATTTCTCCATGGCATGCCACCATGCAAGTCCAGCCTGCTTTAAACCATAAATTGCCTTATGTAGGCGCCAAACAAGAAGTTCTTTGCCTTTTATTTTGAAGCCTTCGGGTTGCATCATGTATAACTCTTCCTGGAGTTTCCCATAAAGGAAAGCAGCAGTTATGTCAAGTGCGAGAATTACCCAACTCTCAAGCGCGGCGGTAGCGAGCATGAGACGTACTGTCTCGAATCGAACTACGGGAGAGAATACCTTGTTGAAATCGATTCCCTTGATTTGCGAGAACCCTTGAGCAACAAGCCGAGCCTTTTTATGGCCGTCGGTCTTTATGTCGAAGACCCATCATGATCCGATGGCCTTCCGTCCGGTCGGTAAAGGTGTTAGATCATAGACATCACACCGCTTGATGCTATCAAGTTCCTTACGGCATGCATCCAACCACTCATCCTGGAGGTTTTTCGGCATTTTTGCAATGTCGCAAAACTTCATCTCCCAGATATCACGGAACTGTGAGAGATTAGATTCAGAGTGAGGAACGGCTGATGCAAGTAGCGCGTTCAACTCAGCAATCTGTTTCGTGTCTCCCCCTCATTTCCGAACTAATCGTTCTAGGTACAAGTTAAATGCTTTTGGACCTAGCTCCACATCATTCATCATTTCGCGCAGTAAGCTCTCCACATCTGTATCTTCCAAAGGTTCGTCATCAGGAACTTTGGGGTCATTGGGAGGAGTACCGGAAGATCCACTAGGCCCTGCGTCAGGTGGGGCTAAGGGGGAACTAGGTTCCACTTCTTCCTGTCGTGATCAGGGAACATTGCGGAGCCGGGAAGGCTCACGCTGCTGTTTCTCTTGATTCACAGCTTCACGCCAAGAGCGTGTGCGATTGATCTCACGTTGTTGTTGCGCGGGGTGCCGTTGCTCCCTGTAGATGTTGCCTTTCCGTTGAGGCGGGTTAGCATTCCTTCGTGGTCGAGGGACATCAGCAGGCGGAGGATTCGCTGGCTGGTTCTGGACCTCAGGATCATCCTGATTTGAAGGTGGTACATCAGCGCCGTCGCGCTGGTTTCCATTTGGAGCAGAAGGGGGATCGGGGGATTCATCTCCGCTCGGCTGATTACGCCGACGGGAATGATAATGAACATCTCTGTCTCCGAAGTGGTGATCAACATCGTCATCAGGGTTTCCATCATCCTGAGACTCATCATGGGAAGGCTCATTTCCCATGGGTGTGTGTTGTGGCACTTTGGTATCCGGACACCTCGGAAAGAGTGTTTCATCGAATACTGCGGTAGTACCAATAAAGATACTGTTTTTATCAGTCATAAACTGATATGCTTTCATTCCTGATTTAAAACCCATAAAGGTCATAAGCTCGGCACGTGGATTTAATTTATTCACATGGTGTTCTTCAGGAATATAAACATAGGCAGTGCAACCTAAAACACGGAGATTTGATACATCCGGTTTTTCCCCTTTTAGAGATTCAAAAGGTGTTTTCCAATAACTCCCACCATGATTGTGGTAAGCAGGCGGCAAATCACATCGCCTGTGCTTTCTCTACAATGGTGCAGTTAATCCTTTCAGCTCGACCATTTTGTTGGGGTGTATTAGGAGCTGAAATTTCCACGGCAATTCCAAGATCCTCAAGGTATTTTACTACCCCAGTTTCCTTTTTAAACTCTCCCCCTCCATCAAAACGCCATCGGCGAAATTGGGCATTAAACTGGGTTTTCATACACATTGTCCACTTTTTGAATGCATCAGAGGTATCAGATTTGAGTTTCAACAATACCGTCCAAGCATGCCCAGAATAGTCATCCAAGAAGCTGATGTAGTATTTAAATTTGTGATAGGAGGCGACAGGAAACTCTTTGAGGTCCGAATGGAGCAACTCAAAGGGTCTGAAAGCACATGAAGACGAAGGAGGGAAGCTTTTCAACCTCAACTTCGCTTCTGCGCAGGGACGGCATGGCTTATCCTTAAGGGGAAATTGGATGTCCCTTGGGAATCCATCACATGTGTCGGGTGCCTTTTTCAGGACATCTTTACCAGGGTGTGCAAACCGCTGATGCCAAATGCTGTAATCGGCTTTATAGACATCAATATTTCTAGCATTTAGCTGCGTGATTTGTTCAACGTGTGTATTTGCCCAGTATATTGTCGAACCGGGAAAATGAGGTTCACATCTTAGTACACACTTTCCATCTTTGAAGAAACTAAGATTGTCAGCTGAGCCAGCGACATTTAATCCAGATTCTTGAAGAATTTCGCCCATTGACATGAGGCGAGTGGAAAGCTCCGGGATGTGTAGAACGGGATAAAGCCGAGTTGTTAGACTTCTTGGCTTTTCTTGACGCAATGGTATCGTGTGAGTGATAAACACGGTCCCTCTTCCTTTTATAGAGATCTTTGCTTTGCCCGCAGTCTGGGCAGTACGGACAGATTTCTCTTCTTCATACATTGCAAAGTCACTCATCTCTGCGGTGAAGTGCATACTAGCGCCGGAATCCATGATCCACTCGGCGTCATTAGTATCTTTGGATTTGTTCTTACATTTCGAACATGAGGCAAAATGATCATATATTTCCTCCATGAAGCAGGCAGCAACGACAGGTGATTTTAAATAACTACAACCCGGTTCTAGTGACTCATCACAAATCTGGGTGTGTTCTTCTGTCATTGTGTGCTCATGTGAAACTTGTGAAAGAACGTACCTCGGGTCGTCGCATGACAAACCTCCAAAAAGCTCATCATCAACTTCATCCACCCAACTGAAACATGTCCGCTTGGACGGTCCAGGTTCATCTTCGTCATACTCATACTCATACTCCTCATTGAAGTCCATCACGGTATCGGCATCATAATCTTGGTGTTCCATCAGGAACAGGGAAGCCTCGTCCATTACCTCATTGTCAGGGGTCAAATATATCCCCAGAATGTCTTCTGGATATATGATGTTATTGACGTTTTGGAGGGTCTGGGACGTTCCCACAATGCCAAGAGATGTGACAATGTTGCGCGCTGCCTGCATCTCAGGGTACATCAACGGTTGATTAACCGGAGCACCTGTGAAGCTTGCGCAGACATGTTCGTCATGCGATCGAGAAGTTCTCTTGCACCAGCAGTCATGATATGTTCAGCGGGACTAGATGTCAACCACGATTCGAGAGGAGGACGACGACGGGGGTCAGTCGTTGGAGTAGAAGATTGTTGGGGGGGAATGACGCGTCCCGAGCCTGTGACAGTGGTGAAGGGAGGTGTTGGCAGATTCATAGTCATTGCCGACGAGGCAACATGAGAGCAGCTGGCGGTGTCGCCTGCAGCGGCCTCTTGGGCATGCTGGGCCTTTTTCCAACTCAGCGACCCTTCCTTTTTGGGTACAAATGGCTGCTTCTTGTTTTGATCACCGGAGTTGTTCAACGGTGTCTCCTTTGCCTTTCCTTTTCCTTTGTTCTGTTGATGAGGTTTTCCGGAATTCTGGTTTGACCCAGAAGCATCAGCAGGTCCCGGACCATTGCACCAGCGGGGTTCCTGTCCTTTCCGCTTGACAGCGGAGATCTTGTTGGCAGCCGGAAGTTGTGCTTTGGCTTGTATGCGCATATGCTCTACGGTTACAATCTCTTCAACATCTGTAAGTTTGAAAGTGTCTAACTTCCATTCTTTGGCCAGATGCAAACCAAGATGCTTCCACTTGGGAGGTAGACGGTGCACAGCAAGCATCCCTTGCAATTTAGAAGCGAAGGGGATCTTGTGCCTGTCAAGGCATGCCAAGAGATCACGGAATTTAGAAAATTCCGGACGGGGGTCACCACCAGTCAGGTGCCAATCGAGAGTCAAGGAAGTCCTTGAACATCTTGTCGGGGCCTTTGTTCTCAAAGAGAGTCTTCAGCTGATCCCAAACCTCTTTCGAAGTCTGGAATGCTGTAACCTCATGCTTTACAGATTCCACCAGAGACAAGACGATTGCACCACATGCTTTCAAGTCTTTCTCCTTCCACTCGCGGAACTCCTTTCGTTGTTCAGACGTTGAAGCGGCTGTCAGGGAGGTTGGCTGCAACCAGTCCCCGGATACGAGCATCCAGGTCCCTTCAAACTGTAAAAACCCTGTCATCTTATCGCTCCACTCCTTCCAGTTAGAGCCGGTCATCTTGACGACAGCGGATTTGTAATCAAAAGAAGACATGTTTTGATGTGAAGGGTGAGAGCGCAAAAGACTGGAAATAGAATGCGTCAGTCACATGTCAAATCGCTGGATCTTAGATGAAACAGGGACACAGCAACATGTGTTTTAATCCACTAGGGTCCATCAGACCCCTATTCCACGTTTAATGTCGTACACAGAGTTAACTGGTAGACACATGTATGGAGGCGGATGGGCATCGCAATCATCGGGGTATTATTGCCCGGATCTGCTAGCTCATCGCGCTACACGATGATGTGGGATTAAACATCCACATAATCATTAATGTTGTATGTACAGATTGAGGTGCACTTGATCTATTGTGTTCGCGATGTAGCGGCATCGAGTCTACTAAGACTGCCAGTGACAAGCGCAATGGCGAGTCTCAGGGCTCATAACCTGTTGGAACAGCATATGATCACATCAATGCTGGAGGTGATCACAGCGGATGCGTCGTCTTGCAGTCCTAGTATACTCTACACTATGTGCTATGGATCATGTATTCTATGATAGAGGGGGAACCTACTACTAACCTTGAGAGGTGTTTGCAGGTGGGGGTTACTCGTTAAGAGTGTTATATTGCACAGAGAATAAGGACAGTCTTATATACTAGTCTACTTATTTATACACTATTTGTATGCCATGGGGTTGAGCACATGGCACGTCTAATGGAAGCGGAACTCGTTCAACAAACCCCGTCCTGGTGAACCTATTGCATAACACGTAACATGGCATGAATCTATGGTCATAATACTACAGTACATCATGAGTTGTCATTATAGGTATGATGTATCACGGCCTCTGATAGGACCCCCCTTAATGGGTGGGAAGGCCAGTTTGAAAAATCCCAAATTTGGGCCATCCATGTCCGAACCATACTCAGCGGTACATGTCCGAACTGCAAACTGGCCCATCCAAAGGTCCCAGATTTGTCCGAACTGTGATCTAGCCTCCAAAAAAATGCCAATTCTTGCGGCGCTGCCACACAAATGCCATTTTCACATCCCAGGATGCTTCTAGGTGATGTACTACATCCTAAAATGATACTAGGTACTTTCTTTTCGCGAACAATACCATAGCCTCCCAAAACCATTTATGCCCTTCACACTTTATAAAGAGCTCCTTGAAGCTCTGGTAATTGGTATTGGATATCTTCACATCATTAGCATTTGTGGATGCTTCAACATGGTTGGAAAGAGCCAAAAGAAAATGGTGAGGATAGAGATGTTTATTGTGCTCATGTTGGGCCGCACCTGGCATCGTTAGGCGTTGTCATGTCCGAACTTTTGATCTGGGCTCCGCCTGCGGCGGGCCATTTGTCTGAACCACAAACTGGGTACCCACCCATTTGGGGCCAGTTCATGTCTGAACTCAAACTGGCATTCCCACCCATTAAAGGGGGTCCTCCTCTGATATATTAGCTCTAACACGCTGTCATCTTGACAGTTGCTTCTCGCACCCTGGTGGTGCAAGATTACGATCTTGGCCCCATCAAGGGATTTCTTGGCATCTATTTTTTGTCATGGTTGATGGGTGCGCAGCCTACCGCTTGCGCAGCGCCACTCTATAATATGTTTCTCTGCAAAAGACATAAAAAAGAAAGACATATTTCTGGCTGGTTCTTGTCAACTCACAGGATCTATAGCTAGAACAGTTCTTCCCTCAAGTTCCCTGTACTGTCCATCCTGACAGCCTTATCAACAAAACTTCCCAAAAAAACATAAATGGAAACATATTCCATTTTATGTGCATCAGAGCTCAGCTCGTCATACAGATTGGGGTATATATATATATATATGCAAGATTTTTACACTTCAAGATACATTCAAGTAAGAATACAATGCAGCAAAAAACATCAAGATTGAGGAATGATAATGATGACCATAGTAGATATGGCAAGTTTGATTATAAGTTGAGATTCGGGCTGTTTCTTGCACCTTCGTCTGTGTTACACTTTTTCACCCTCTTCCTACGCACCTTCACACGACCCTTCAACCCTTGATCCCCATCACACCCCGTTTCACTCAACTCCGACGACCCTGGGACATGTGTCCCCTCTATCAGCGCTATGACTCACACTGACTCGGACTATTCCCCTTTTAGATACATTTTCACTCGTTATCTATGACTCACGGCCTCGCGGCCTTATCTCTGACTCTTATGCCACAGCCCCTTGAAACATCTATCTAACCAATGGCTTATTTAGCTCCTGCACAGCACTTACTTATTTATAGCTATAGGATAACATATATAAGACCTGTAACCTTAGAGTAGAGGTCCTCAGCTTGACCTAGGCAAACAACGCTTACTTGTCTACCACTTCGAACGCTCTCTAACTAAGTGCCTTGCGAGGACTTAGCTCTGCTTGACCCAAACCGAGTCGTCCTTCTGAGGAACTCGCTGATTGACCAAGTCGACCTATTGAGGGACTTGTTGTGGAACCAGTTCGAACCCACATGATCCGATCTGTTGAACTTGTTGTTGTAGGCTATCGCCGTAACAAAAGATCAAGCTGATCAATGTCGTCAACCCACTGCAGTTTTAGACGCAAAGATTCTTCCCCGACGATCCACCTTTGGAGTCCCATCCGACTCAGAAGACGAACAGGAGTTCGTTGATGCACCTATCACACCACGACCACCGCCGACACCGTACAGAAGAGTAACCTCCTCTTTCGTACCAGTCAACCCCACATCACCCTCTTACCCCTCTCCGAGACGAAACCCACTGCCGCCAGCTGCTGCTGTTGCTGCACCCAGACCGACCCCAGACACCCCAAAGACTTCACTTGTAGAAATGACTTCTCAAGTAAGGACCCCAGAAAAAGAAATCAAGATCAGCCCGTCGGCGATCTTCAATGGAGATAGAAGGAAACTATCTGAATTTTTGTTCGACGCGAACCTGTACCTGGAGATGAACGATGACATTTACAACTCCGACAAGAAAAAAATCCTGTTCACTGTCTCATACATGAAAGGAGGAACTGCCGGACCCTGGAAGGAGTCCTGGCACAGAGATATCAGCACCACCGGAGTATCTGTGTACCCGAAATACGCGGAGTTCATCGAGAAACTGAGGAAGTCATTTTCCCCAGCCGACAAAGAAGGAGACGCGTTAACCATGATGAAAACGCAAAGAATGGAAGGCATGACTGCCGACGAATATGTTGAAAAATTCAAGTTATGGGCTGCAGAGAGTCTGATCAAAGACGATCGATCTCTCAGAGACTACTTCATGGAGGCGTTGCCACATGCGCTCCGAGACAAGATCTTGGGCCTTGATAAGGTCCCAGGAACAATGGAAGAATGGTACACCACGGCGTCCAGACTGGACAACCAGTGGAGAAGGGCCAAGGCAGTGGCTCAAAGACTCAGACCCGATGGGGGAAAAAAGAAGTTCAAAGTAAACTATAACCCCACACCCCAAAACACGCATTTCACCCCAGACCCTAATGCCATGGACATTGACCGGCTGACTGCCGAAGAGAGAGACGACCACTTCAAGAAAGGGTTATGCTTCGTCTGCCACCAGGCAGGACATCGTGCTGATGCACACAAAGGAGGAAAAACCCCGGTTGCAAACAATACGTTCAAAAAAGCATCTGACGCATATGCCCATATCCGAGGCATTTTCAAGGACTTACCAAATGAGGAACAAGACGCCTTGATCTCCGAAATGGAGAAACAGGGTTTTCAATAAAGCGGCCTGTACCGATGTCAGCCCCCGCTCAGTTTTCAATCTCCCTATCACCTGTAATTGTAGCCGACATGAATGACAAATCTTTTTCGATCCCCATTTCAATGTCAGGAGAAGGAGAAAGCATCGATGAAAGACTGAAGATAAACGCCCTGATAGACTCAGGAGCAGGAGGAACCTTCTTGGATCAGAAGTTCGCCACAGCTAACCGAATGGAGCTTATCCCGTTACTAAAGCCCATTCGTGTGTTCAATGTGGACGGAACAAAGAACAAAGAAGGAACGATCACCCATTGTACATGGAAGAAAATCTGGATCGATGACAAAGAACTCAACGTCAGATTCTTGGTAACTGGACTTGGAAAGGAAACCGCCATTTTGGGGTTACCCTGGTTAAAACAATACAACCCGAAGATTGATTGGGAAAGAGGAACCTTGGATATTGAAACTATCAGGTTCAAGAAGACCCTGGCAGGGGTCATGAGGAAGAAATTTGATGAGCTCTTAGCATCAAAAGACAAGAAACCCATTGCAATTGCAGCATGGATGAAAGAAGAACCTAAACAAAGGATCTTCGCAACAATAGAAGAAATTGATGATGAAGAGACCCTTAAACCGAAAAAGGAGGCTCTACCGGCAAATGGACCTATCTTGAAAAGAATAGATAAAGAATCAGACGATGACCTAGACCTATTCAGGACATATGTCACAACGGACGAACCCATTGAGGATATTTGGATCCAAGCCAAAACCTCGATCTCCCAGAAACTGACACACAACACGGACACCGCGGACAAACCAAAGAAAGAACTACCAGAACGATACGATCAGTATCAGAAGGTGTTTGAGAAAGCGGCATCTGAGAGATTACCGGAACACAAAACATGGGACCACGCAATTGACTTAAAACTGGACTTCATCCCGAAAGACTGCAAGGTTTATCCTTTGTCACCGGAAGAACAAACTAAATTGGACGAATTCCTTGATGAAAACCTTTGAAAGGGGTACATCAGACCCTCAAAATCACCAATGGCATCACCCTTTTTCTTCGTGGCTAAAAAGGACTCGGATAAGCTCAGACCCTGTCAGGACTATTGGCGATTGAACGAGGGAACGGTGAAAAACACATACCCGTTGCCCCTGGTCGGAGATTTATTGGACAAACTGAAAGGAGCAAAGGTCTTTACTAAACTGGACATGCGTTGGGGATACAACAACGTACGGATCAAACCTGGCGATGAATGGAAGGCTGCATTCAAAACCAATTGAGGGTTGTACGAACCCTTGGTTGCCTTCTTTGGGTTAGCAGGCATGCCACCCACGTTTCAGGCGATGATGAACGAAATCTTCAAAGAAGAACTTGAGGAAGGATGGTTGCTCATTTATTTGGACGACATCTTCATCTTCTCAGTCAATGACGAAATCGACACCGAACGAACGCTCCGCGTACTAAGAAAAATGATAGAGAATGACCTCTATCTCAACCTGGAAAAATGCGAATTTGGAGTCAGGCAGTGCGAATACCTCGGACTGATTATCAAAGAAAACGAAATCGCAATGGACCCCGTTAAGTTATCGGGGATAGAAAAATGGCCAGAACCCACGACTGTCAGGCAAGTCAGATCTTTCCTTGGATTTGGAAACTTTTACTGAAGGTTTATTGGACACTACTCGGACACTGCCAAACCCCTGAATGATCTGACGAAGAAGGATCAGGAGTGGGAATGGAGCGAAGACTGCCAGACGGCATTTGACACATTAAAGGACAAATTCGCGGAATCACCGGTATTGTTGATGCTGAACACTGACAAACCGTTCATCATAGAATCTGATGCATCAAAATGGGCGACAGGAGCAGTACTGCGCCAACAAGATGTGAATGGAGACTGGCACCCCTGCGGATATATATCGCACTCGTTCTCTGCGCCAGAGCGGAACTATGAGATCTATGATCGGGAACTCTTGGGAATTATCCGAGCACTGGAAACCTGGAGGCACTACCTCCTTGGATCACCGTTTCCAACAGTTGTTCTATCAGATCACAAGAACTTGACGTATTACCGGGAACCCCAGAAATTGAACAGACGACAAGCACAGTGGAGATTGTATCTCTCCGAGTTTGAACTCAAACTAGTGCATACCCCAGGATTGAAGATGATCCAATCTGACGCCTTGTCAAGGCGACCGGACCATATACCCGAAGAGGACACCAATAACAAAGACATTATTGTCTTGCCAAATGACATTTTTGTCAAAACAGTGGACCTTGAGCTACAAGGAGATATTCTAAAAGCAACCGAAAATGATGAGCTCTTCTCGAAAGCCATCACTGCCCTAAAAGAATCGGGAATGCCACCGATTAAATCCCATTTATCAGAATGGAGAACAGAAGACGGAATATTATTCTTCCGTGACAGATGTTACGTACCAACAGATGAAACTCTGCGCCGGGAAATAACAAAACGATACCATGATTCCCTACCAAGCGGACATCCGGGACATCTAAAAACCCTGGAACTGGTCAGAAGAAACTATTGGTGGCCAGGAATGTACATGTTTGTCAAAAATTATGTTGGAGGATGTGCAACCTGCCAACAAATGAAAGTCAACACGCACCCCACAAACCCTGGATTAATGCCGATTAAAGCACAAAAAGACGCTAGACCATTCTCTCAAACGACGATCGACTTCATTACGGACTTACCCGAGAGCAACGGGTTTGACAGTATCATGGTTGTAGTAGACCATGGTTCTATGAAGGGGGTAATTTCCATCCCTTGCACAAAAACCACCGACGCGACCCTTACTGCCAAGCTTTATTTGGATCACGTATACCGAAGATTCAGACTCCCAGACTCCATTCTGTCTGACAGAGGGCCGCAGTTCGCCTCTCAGGTCTTCAGAGAACTAGGGCGGCTCCTAGGGATCAAACTAATGATGAGCACGGCTTATCACCCTCAGACTGATGGAGAAACGGAACGAGTGAATCAGGAACGCATGCCATCAATATTGTAGACCCGAATGGGGAAAGGTAGTTTCCTTAATTTAATGTTGTTTCTTTTGACGAAGTCCAGATCAATGAACATCCCTGTCGCCCCTGAGTCCAATAATACATCAACATCAAAGATGCATTTGTTCTGCAATGTTTCCAGCATGATTTTCATCATAAGCTCCTTTTCCAAAGAAGCAGATCGAATAAAAGATGGTTCCCCCATAGAGTCCATTTGCCTAGTTAAATTATCTGATTCATCTGAACAGGGAATTAAGCATTCATCCATAGGGGACAAACCAAGCCTTATTGCCAAGGGCTCCCCAATGATATAATTTACAAGTGTATCTAAGTCTGATTCATCTTTTTTTGGTTTTTCTCTCCTAGGTTTATCTGATAGTATTTTATTGTATGTAACTGCTGCGTCCAAAAGTTTCTGAAACCATGATTTTACAGTGTCCTTATGTATATAAGAGTCTATAGGCAATTGTTCATAACGATTTGTCAGAGCCAGTGGGGGAATTACTGGTTGACATTCACAAAACCCTGCTGCCCTGCAGCTTGTCCATTGGAATTCAGCGCAGGCACGCTATTCACACCCATTTGTCTATTTGTGGCTTGATGCGCTTGATGGCTGGCCGTTATCTGCCTCAGAATTTCTTCCTCCTCGTGCTCATCAATTTGTTCGATCATTGCCGCTTGTACCCTACGCTGCGGCTGCCTGCAATCTTGGGCGAAATGCCCCTGTCCACCACAGTTATAGCAGTTACCAGGAGCTCGTTGCTGGTTCCTGTCGACATTTATCGTGTTCGGATCACGTTGTTGTTGCTGCTGACTGTTTTGCTGGGGATGGTACCCTCCATTCTGTTGTTGCCCAAAGGGCCTTCCAAAATTATTCTGGCCTTGCGGCCACAGTGCTTGCTGATTCTGGGGGCAATTTCCCCATTGGTTCCCTTGTCTTTGAGGTCCCTGCCTCATTCCTTGCCTCATGGCGTAATTCTCTTCGGCCCTTCCGATGGCTGAGATTTCTTCGACAGTTTCCTGCATGGTGTCCTGCCGCCTTCCTTGCTGAAATAATTGTTGTACAATTGAGTCCCGGGCATTTCTCTCTAATAAGGAAATACCATGACGATCCTCAATTTTCCCTTTGATTGCCAGTGTTCCAAACTGCATGATCCAGTCGTCTGTCTTCATCTGGTTCTGTTTGAACCCCTCAATCTTTGCTCGGGCCCATTCCACTTCGGTGGTAGGGCGAAACCTCGTGGTGATCTCATAGACCAAGTTTCGATACGTTGGCCAATCATTTGATTCCATGCATTGGGTGAGTCCTGTCTCCCCATACAGTATGTTCCTGCAATCAGTCCATCTAATCGGGACCAGACTGTGATACAGATTTCATCATCCCCATGTAACAGATCTCGATTTACTCGGATCCATGTGAGCATTTTTGCCCACCATCCTGAAAACAGGAGTCGGGATCCATTATATTTGCCAGGATCTGCGGCTATTTCAATTCTTCGCCCTGGTCAGTGAGGAGGAGGTGGAGGAGGTGGTGCAATGAGGGGTTGGTGATGCTCAGGGAGTTCGGGGGCTTCGTCCTGGAAATCTTGGTTGTCCATGATGGTGTTCTGACAGGGGGGGGGTGTTTTGGTTTGAACAATAGTACCTTACGTCGAGCGCGCAATTCTGTTCTGACGCTTAGGCAAAAAAAAAACCCGAAAAGAAAACCCAAAGAACGATCTGTCTACCCAGGCAGTCGGGATGCCCAAATGGAGGAAGATCTAGGAAAAATGAAGTCCACGCGGTCAATACCCCTATGCGCACTGGACTGGTCAAATTGAGTTGTCGAGGAGTCGGGGCCTGGCACACCTGTTGCGAACTAGACATATATGGTCTTCTCTTCCAAACCGTCACATGTGCCAGCAACTTCCCCAAAGGTTAGATGTGTTGGCCTTTGGTCACCTTGACACGGGACGGGCTCAACATTTCCCTGTGTGTCTCGAACGGCAACACTAGTTATAGTGGGTGCACCGAGCGTTTCTCTTCTTATCCCTGAAGTCCGGGAGGTCCCCCTGAACGCTAGGGTCCACGTATAGATGTGTACTTTTGATGAAAAAGCACGAAACGGTGAGGTTGAAATGGATGGGTTTTGAAAAGCGAAAGCACTTGACAGAAACTTTGGAAAGGATTTTTGATGTTTGGGCAGGCGGTGATGAGAGCTTGTTCTTCTGTTGAGGCGACGCTAAGTCAGACGATGTCGCGAGCCCAAACTTAGGAACTTAGGATGAGGAACATGGAAAGATGAGGAAGGGCTGTATTGCCAAGAGAACAAGCTATTGAATACAAGTGAAAGTACCCTACTTATATGTGTAAATACCATGAGGCTGCGTTGAGGCAGCATCATGCTGCGTGATTGATAAGATGTCCTCATGTACGATATGATGTAGACAAGATAAGATCGAAATAAGATGAGATAAAGTGAAAAGTGAAAATACAATCATAACAACAGACAACTGGATCACACAGTTTGGAACACTGGCGATCAAAGGGAAAATTGAGGATCATCATGGGATTTCCTTATTAGAAAGAAATGCCTGGGACTCAAT